>CANSZD010003508.1:0-649041 GCA_947648045.1 Beta corolliflora
GGTTATTGTTGTTGCTCGCTTGCATCAGTTTTTCTCTCAGCTCATATTCTCTCTTCCTCCCGTCCCTCTACTCTTATGCTCTCATTTTATCTCTTTCTTTCTCACCCGCAAAAATGCGAAACCTCACATTCATAAATAACATTGTCATCATTTGAACTCGTTGCACCCGATGGTATTATTTTACAGACTCTTCGGCTGTAGCCCGGTGGTCTTCGTCGTTCTCTTGGCGCCTTGATAGTACATCAACCCGGCTATGCAAATGCTCCTGCGTTGTTGCCTAGAGTCGTCTACATTCCTCTTCTCTCCTCGCTCGCCATTTCAACCTCGCTTTAAACCTTCGCGGTGCTTGGCCTTGACCTCGCCTCTCTCAGACTTTGATGTTAAGGCTTTGACTCCCCCAATAGGTCTTTCTGTCGCTTTCACCCGGTCGCGCCTTTAGCCTTCGTCGTCATTTGTGACTCCTCCTTCGTACACTGGCTCGTGGCTCGTAGATTCAGCTAGTGGGTCGTTCGTGGAGTCGGCTCGTGGCTCGGGTCGCCAGTGGTGAGTGGCTCGTGGATCGCCATCGTGGCTCGGTTTTCTCAAGTTCTTTCCGCCCAATTTTTTATTAATTTTTTTTTTCATTTTCGTATTTAATTAGTTTCGATTCGTTCTTTAGTAGTATAAGTTATTTGATTTTTTATTTTATCTTTTAGATATTGTACTTTTTATTTTCATTATTTTTTGATTTTCTACTCGATACATGAATTCAATGTTGTACTAGTTCGTTTTAGTTACTTTTGGTTTTGATTGCATTTAACGTTGAAAATAGTATGACGATTTAAATTTCCAATTTTTTTTATAAACTTTTTCCTATTCTTTGAGTTTCTTCCCAAAAGCATACTAATAGACCATTTTTTAATATATTGATACGATTTTTGGAAGAAACCGCAACAATAGGTTGATGTATTTATTACGGTTAAAAATACCCACTATTTGTGTTACGGCGGAAATCTACGGATCAATGCCTCGCTTAAAAATTGCAGCAATATTATAATATTCTACTAGTGGATGCTACGGTTGATGTTGATTTAGGTGTGGGGCTAGGAGTAGTAATAAGAAGATCATGAAGGTACCTTGGTACAAGCAGCTAGCTCTCAATTAAAGGTAAATTGGCCCGTTGATATAGCCAAGGCGATTATTTCGGGGTTCAAAACTTGCTATTCAATGCAATGTGAGTTCGATCAAAAATTGAAAGTGACAACCTCCATGTGATTAATTCGAAACTCAAGTAAAGGAAAGATGATGAATCTTACTTAAGAGTTGTTATTAGAGATTTTTTTTTGTTAGATTCTTTCTCTTACGTAATGTTTAATCATGTTTTAGGAAGCTAATGTGATCGCACATATTATGGCTCACCTTAATCCGAGCTAACTACCTACTAGAGTTTGGGTTGGTTATAGTCAGAAAGCCATTGTTAAATGTATTAAGTGAAGATTTTTATCTCACAGTTAATGTAAGCTAAGGCCTTCTTGGCCTTTTGTTCCTAATAAAAACATGTTACCTACTACAAATTTCATTGTTAAATAAATGTAGGTTTGTCTTTTACGTGTGCAAAAAGTGTCCAAAAGTAGTATACGATGTATAAAATGTGCAAATATAGAATGTGCGAAAAATGTCCATCCTAGAATTATGTCTTTCCACATACATTTATTTACGTGTCGCATATTTTGCTCAAATGAGCATTATGTATAATATGAAAATATAAAATGCTTAAAAAATATGAGAACTTCTAATTCTAAATGCTCTCTAGAGCACTATGGAGTTATTGAACCAAGAGATTAGGCATTACTTAAACTTTATGAACAAAAAGGAAAATAATGGGCAAGTAGGCTAATTAAAGAACCAAGGTGGTTTCCTTTTTCTTTCTAGGGGTTAGACAGGTAATGAAGGATGGATAGTGATGATGCGTGCTCATCTCCCAAAACGTACAAGTAAGGTAATTATCATGGTCGGCTCTATGGTACGGTCAATTAACTTTTCTGTTTAGGCTTTATGTAGTTAGAGTGTTAGACGGGAAAAAGAATAAGTGGAAAAAAAATTATCATGAAAAATCATCTATTTCCATTATATAAGTGAAGGGGAAGGTATGGTGTCCTCCTATTAAATGACTATAATACCCTTTTTTTTTTTAATTACATCAATTTTGTTAAATTTTTTTAAAATAATAACGGGTAATCAATCAATTAAAATATTTGCGACTTTAAAAAAATTAAAATTAGAATAACTTAAAAATTTTAGGTTAAAAAAAGGAAAGACAAAAAAAGTTCTTAAAAAAAACAAAGATAACAAATTCATTTAAGAATATCAAAAGGAAAAATTATCAAAATAAAAAAATCCATAATATATGCTTCATGACATTATAGTTAAGTAAAGAAATTATCATTTTAATGGATTTCTATAATTTCAATTTGTGTAAGTCGATTACATAAGAGGATAATAAGGTCGGATCAAGACAACATACAACATTTGAAGTTTTAGCTATACTATCTATGAGACTATATATGATAGATAAATTAGAGTTAGCATTTAAAATAGTTCACAACTAAATCAAAATTCAAAAGAAGACAAAAGAAAAGCACAAAGCTAGATATGAAGGTAACACTTTGCAATTATGGAGAACATAAATTTGAATCAAATTTGGGATTAAAAAAAGCAAAAAAATTGAAAAGAAAGATTCTTTTTTTTAAAATTGATTTCCACAGATAAATAAAGACAAAAATATATTTGTAATTATGAATTAATCTGCTAATCAAATTAGATAAACTTGACAAAAGAGGTGATTATGCAATATTCTTATGGACATTTTTTAGTACTACGTTTAATATATTAATTAGAAGTGCATGCTTTTTCGTAACTACTTTGGTTACACTCTATTCTACTTATCTTTGCTTATTTGCACCAATCAGATCCGAACTTATTTCTGTTGAAAATAACTTCTAATAAGTTGAACAAAACGAGCTTTTATTGGAAAAAACTATCAACTTAAAGCTGCTATAACAAGTTGTCGTTGCATGTATTGCGTGCATATAGAACTAGCTACTCGATATTATGAAATATCACAATGAAAAAATTGCTGTTGCACGCATCGCGTGCTTAGAAAGCTAGTATAAATATATTAAAAGGCATTTCTATCAAAGGAACGGTGTCATGTGCCACTCTTTTGAAGTTTTTAATACACATGTTTATAATATCAATAAAAAATATTAACAATGTGTAGTTAATAGGATTCGAACACATAAGCTTTGAAATGAAATGTGAGAGATTAACCACTAATCTATTACAATTTCTATGCTTAATTTTTGAAAGTAAAACATAATAAAGTCTTATAATTATATGTAATTATAAAAACATGTAGACAAGTTTTTTGATATTTAACCTTTTAATTAAGTAATAACATTCTCTTACCCAAATTCCATTGAAATTATTATTTTTATCTCTAATTCCTTAGAAGTTTTTTTTGAACAACTTATCATGCCATAACGTCCATTTTCCAATTTCGCACTAGACTGAATATTATGAAAAGCTAATATAATCAATTATGAAATTTATGAATAATAATATATTTGATAATTATTGGCCAGGGGCGTCACCCGGGCCAAAATACTAGTTTTTAATAGGAAAAGTTAGAAAGGAAAGAAAGAATAAAATTGAAAATGGATGATAAATGGGAGGAAGGAAAGAGTGAAGCGAATGAGAGGTAGGAAAATGTAATTTTCCTTCCACTAAGATGGAAAAGGTTTTCATCAGTTGGAGAACTATTTCACCCTTTTGAAACCAAACAAAGAAAAGTAGGAAAATTATTTTTCCGGAAAAATATTTTGTGCCCAACCAATGTTAAGCGAGAAAACATTTTTTTCCGGGAAAAGTGGTTATCTCATTTATCTTTTTCCCGTCTCCTCCATGCTCTACCTTAAATTTTCATTCATCTTTTCCTCTATAACTTTTCACGCAAGAAACAAAATGAAGTAAAACTAATAATATACGATTGTATTTAGCCCTTGAAGATGATTTTGAAAACATTAATGTCCAACCAAATGGAGCAATATTCGATTTTTATAGCTTGTAGTTATTGCAGAAGGAAAGAGAAAAATAATTTATGATAATGACCCAAAAAAAAAAGGAACGTGAGATAAAAAATAATTCACTAAGAGGTTATTTAGTTCAAGATATGAAATAGAAAGGGAGTGGACACAAAGTGAGGTGCATGTCTTTGGTGGATTCGAGCCTATCTAAACTTCTAATTGTTCAAATCTTAGGGGTCGTTTGGTTCACTATTTTAGGGCTCTAAGAAACGGAATCAATTACCAACTTCCTTTCTTTTTGTTTAGTTCAACCCCTCAACAATCCAAAATCATTACTTTGTGGTAATTAATTCCCTAATTTGTTACCTTCATCTCCCCCTCAAGTAACAAGTTTTTTATCTTTCCGTTAATGTAAGCTAAGGCCTTCTTGGTCTTTTGTTCTAAAAAAAAAAACATTTCCATTCCTTAGGAACCAAACACTCCAATAAAGATAAATATTTTTGTTACCATTCCTTAGAAAAAATATAATTAAATCTCCTCTTGAGACCAAATAACATTTTACCTACTGTTACCATAGGAAAGTTAAAGGCGATTGAGGAGGCGAAGGAGTGAAGTCACCAATCTTGTTGCACCTCTGGAAACACTAGTGGAAAAACCTTAAATGACACAAGTAAATGGATCCGGTTTTTGAAACCGGGTCGTTAAGGTTGATTTTTGGGCGAAAATGTAAATTAATAAGCCGATCCGGTCCATATGAAGAACCAGGGTCGGTTGGGCTTGGGCCTTGGTGCATTATATAAGACGCGACCCACCAGCCTAAACTAACCCGGCCCGAACTTCTCACTCTGTAACACCCCGACAATTCTCTCTTTTCTCAAATACCTTAATATAAAACATAGAGAATTATCAAAGTATTATCGCCCGTGTGAAAGCGGATCGGCTTATTCAGAATTTTGCAGCGGAAAACATAAAAAATAACTTTATAAATAAAAACTTAGTCAACTCCAAAACCAACCAACAAAGTCAAAGACAAACTTAAAACCAAACCAACTACGAAAAGCATAAACTTAAAGTATGATAAATAGTCTAACAAGCTCTCCGATCTCGAACCCAATGATGCATCATCTTCGAACTCGTAGATGGACAATGCACTATTGATCCCTAGAGACTTTGCTCACCAAAATGGGTCATCACGGGATCAATAAGGCATAGTCATGATCAACATACACAAACAAAGCACGTAATCAGCAAGCTGAGTACTACATACTAAATAAATAAACGATCCTAACATGATACTAATAAATAGTAAGCGAGGAATAAATAATAACATAATAGCTTACGAGATAACTTTTATTGAACTAAACTTTAACAACATTCTTATTATTTAAATGGAATAGTCAATGGACCGAGTTGTCTAACAAAAACTAGTATTCCCTTAGGAAGACGGAAATACGAGCGCGATTCCGTATTCCCATGACCTACGATATCGAGGAATCTTTTAAATAAAATAGGACACGGTGATCAATCCGGTCCCGGGAAAAGTCATGGGCTACCACCATGTACTCCAACTCCTAATTGTCCAACACTTCGAGGCGTGCACCGAGTCTAAAGCTATTGCTATCCAGTTTCACTTTACATGATTTACCAGTTATTACTTGTTATGACTCACAAGTAAAACAAACATCATAACCAAACAACAATCACAAACTTCCATTTTTATCTTAGGATTAGATAAGTGATCACACAACTTAACAACCCAAGATTAATTCCAACTTTAATCCAAACTTTCTTATTTGTTGAACCTAGCCAACAACCAAGCTACCTTTCATAGGTATAAAATATCAACTTACCAAATAAGGCCCTCGGTCCTTATAAAGCGATGAAATACTCAAAAGGGAACAAATGATCAATCATGATCCAAACTAATTATATATATATATATATATATATATATATATATATATATATATATATATATTAATTCCCCCCATGTGAATTAATAAAATAAAGTTCCCAACCAACATGCTTGCATCAATCTTCCATACAAACATGATATAAATCTCATAATATAAATCTCATAATCAACATGTTTACACAACAACATTAAACATGCAAAATCCAACATAATAGAAATCATATATGAACTCAACATAGTTCCTATACATGATACTACATAATTCTCCTTCTTAAAAATCATGATACTACTCCAATCAACACATAGGTATGTACATACCTTGTGTTGACAAATTGAGAGGCCACTTTAACAGTCTTAAAAGTCGCCTAGAGAGAATTATCCGCCTAAAACAACCAATATAAATTCACAAGTCAATCCTTTATGAATTTACAGCAATAATAAAATACTTTAAACCCTTCTTAAACATGTTTAAAAACCTTTCCCATAATAAAACTTGATTATTAAACCTCCTAGCATAATACCTACTACACTAGTGGTTAAAATCCATCATAAAACTTCGATAATAATACTCCCTTAATATTTCCAGCAATATATCATAACTTAAAACTCCCTTTAAACATATTCAAACATACTTAAAATCATAAATATAATTAATTTCATAACTTATAATAAACTACTATGATTTTCTAACTTTCAAAACCCTAAAAATTCATGCTTTGATATTTAAAACTCTAATTTAAACTCAATATGCAAAACTGAATTTTATTTCTTCAATACATAAATTATATAACTTAGATTCAATATTAAATCATCAAACTATAACTTTTAAGCACAAACAAATTAAAACAAAACTTAAAAATATAAACTTTGAATAAACTTGAGGAGGAAGGAAAGTAATCAAACCAAAGCAAAGAGAGAGAGGAGGGACACGCCGACGGCAAGGGCGACGGCGGCGGCGTCGGGTGACCGGCGATCGGCCGGCGAACGGTAGCGGTGGCCGGAATTGGTGGCCGACCGAAGGAGGAGGAGAAAACCGGAAGGAGAGGGAAGAAAGAAGAAAAGAAAAAGAGAGAAAAAGCATGAGGAGTCCGAAAATTTGGGAGGAAGGAGGAGAGAGAAAATAATTGTGTGGGAAAATTTTGGGGTTTATGGGGGTTTATATAGATTCCCCTTGTGGGCTTAGGAAAAGTTAATTGGGCTCGAATTATAAATCATTTTCCAAGCGTAAGAGTGTTTGGGTTCCTCTTAGAGGTGGGCATGGGCCGGACCAACACGCGGGCGGCCCCCGCACGGTTTTGGGCCCGGCTGGCACGAGTCCGCTCAAGACCCGGCCGGCCCGTTGTACGCTCCGTGGGCCGTGGGCCTGCCACGGTCAAGAAAATTTATTTCGAGCCCGCACACAATGACCGAACGCCCCTTTTCTTCGTTTTTAGCCTAAAACTACCAAGAATCCAAAAAAACAACATAAAACACGGGCCGGCCCGCAGGAGGCACGAGCCCACCCGCGGGCCGTGGACAAAATCTGGAAATTTCGGGCCGGCACGGCACGACCCGCCATTCACGGGCTCGGGCCGGCCCGGCCCACGATTTCCTCAAGCCCGCGGGCGAGCCCATGAACGAGGCCCGGCCGGTCCCATGCCAGTGTCAGGTTCCTCAAACCCATTTAAGAGTCCTTTTCCAAATCCAAAAAGCGTTTCAATCATTTCAAATACTTTTCAAAGCATGACTTAATAAAATATTTGACTTCTTTAAATCATTAAAATAATTCATTTGACTTTCAAATAGTCAACCTTTGAAGAATAAATCATTACAATACTAAAATATAAATAACTATACATTAAAATATATTTATAAAATTCATAAATTTACGGGGATTACACACTTACCCCCCTCCCCAACAAACCCTAATCCCCCCTCATTCTCTTATTCCACCCTCTCATCCTCTCGCACGCCTCTCTCTCTCTCATTCCTCCATCCTCTCTCATTCTCTCACCCCACCAGCCCTAACAACAAACCCAACCGAACTCACTCTCTCCACTCCGTCGCTCACCAGTGTCAACAACCATCTCTTCGTCACTCGTCACGCGCAACCCAGCCGTCAACTCTCTCTCTCTCTCTCTCCACTCCGTCGCTCTCTGCCGTCAACCAACGTCCTCAAGCGAATTTCAGTAACTCCTCATCGCTCTCATTCTCCACCGAAGACTTCACTCATCAGTTGTCGCTCGCACCAACCACCATGCTCAGTCGTCGCTCGCACCAACCATCATCCGCTGTCAACAACCATCTCAACACTAGTGAAACCATGAAAGTAGCGTGGATTCTCCCTGCAGTGGGCTCTCTGAAAATAAATGTGGATCACTAGTAGAATAATCATATATGGTTGCGGTTGAATTGTTGTAGTTTTAGCTTACGCAGCAATAGACCGTGTGAGAAAAGAAAGAAAAAGTTTAAAATAATCTATAGAAACCGCCAACAATAGATCAAATAAATTCTTTTATTCAACTCTATTGCTGCGGAATCTGGTAGAAACCGCAGCAATAGGTCAAGTATATTAACTACCCTGCTAGGGTTTTTGTTGTTGCAGGCTTGCAATCGTTTTTCTCTCAACTCCAATATTCTCTCTTCTACCTTCATCCTCTCTCATATGCTCTCATTTTCTCTCTTTCTTTCTCACCCACAAAAATCTGAAACCCCTCTCACCCATTCACCATCTTATTCTCATCTTTTGAACTTCGTCGCCAGTGGTCTTCTAGGGCTGTGAAAAACTGACCCAACCCGTTTACCGCACTCGAACCCGACCTGAAATAAGCGGGTTTGGGTTGAGATTTTTGACCCATTTAAGTAAATGGGTTGACACGACTTACCCATTTAATTAAATGGGTTAGGTTAAGGTTGACATTTTCAACCCGAAATTAACCTGCTTTGACCTGTTTAACTCATTAAAATATAAATTTCCTAAAAGTTGTGTTAAAGTTGGTGAAAATTATAAAAATACTAATTCTAGAACACACAAATTGAAAAGAAAATCTAATCATGCATAATTTTATGTGAATTTATTGTTGAAAACTAATAAATTTTAATAAAAATTTGATAGTAATAAATATGTAAACGGATTAAACGGGTTATGGGTAACCCGTTTAATTAACAGGCCGGGTCAAGGTTGAGTTTTGCAACCCGTTTAATAAGCGGGTTAGGTTTGGGTTGGGACATGTTCAACCTGTTTATTATTAACCCGACCCCGACCTGACCCGATCTGTTAATCAGTCCTATGGTCTTCGCTGTAGCCAGTGGTCTTCGCCGTTCTCTTTGTTGTAGCCAGTGGTCTGTCTTCATTTGTACTAACCCCTCCCTCGTTGTTGCCTAGAGTCGTCTCGGTTGTTCTCTTCTCTCCTCGCTTGCCATTTTCAACCTCGCTTTAAACCTTCGCGGTCTTCGCCTTCAACCTCGCCTCTCTTAGGTGCCGATGTTCTGGGCTTTGACTCCACCAACCGGTCTTTCACCGTCGCTTGCTTTCACCCATCGCCACCTTTAACCTTCGTCGTCGCTGTGACTCCTCCTTCGTACTCTCGCTCGTGGGTCGCTCGTGGCTCGTCGGTCGCCGTGGTGAGTCGCTCGTGGGTCGCCGTGGTGAGTCCATGTTCTTTTTTAAAATAAAATAAACAGTCAATGAGAGTATGGGTAGATTTAGAAGGGGCATATAAGCTAGAGTTTCGCATTCTATTTGCATTTTCTTTTGGCATTTTATGTGCAATTTTTTTTCTAGCATAAATACTTATATTTTCAAATATAAATATAATCTGATTTATATTTTGAAGAACGGAATAAATGTGTGTAATTTTATTCTGAGGAAAGTTCTGGCTAGGAAAGACTTGGTACTTAAGTTGGCCGTTTGTGCTGCACCTCTCTTTCCTGGGAACTCACTCGACTATTTATTCATACACTATAAACCTAGTACTCAAATAAATAACTTTTTTGATCATATGCATATATATGCATTCTTCAAAACTTTCAACTAAAAAAAATATTTTTTTTAGAGATTTCGAATATTTTTCTATTCATTTCAAATTATAGTTAAGATTTTATTTTTATACCGACTATTATTTGTCAACATGTGATTCATATTTTTACTTATTTATCTATATATTTTTTCAAATTATAAAGCTGCAACTTTTTTTTTTAATGAAGTATTGAATTTTTTTTATATGAATTATTTATTTATTCATTGTTATATTAGAAATATGATTTTTTTGAATATATTTCAAGGAAGTGTGACTTATTGTCAAGTTAATATGAAAAATCATTGTATTTTTCATAAGCAAAAGAAAGAGTTTATTTTTTATTATAAGAATTGAATTATTATTCTGTCTTTCATGGCATATTATTAAGAAGCTACTTGCAAGTTGTGATATTACTATCTCTTAAGGCATACTTTTCTTTTGCACGAATATTTTCTATGAGATGAACTTGGTTATTTAGCGTCTTATATGACATGTATGCATGTGATCCAATTCATGCAAAGTGATTTATGTGAAATGTATAAAGTGTGCATATGTTTGTTTTGTTGATTTATAAGTGTTAGGAGAACCTATCACTTTAAAAGTCGACCTAGTTGACAAATTTTAGATTCATTAAAGGTGAAGATTGTTTTGGTTTATTCCTTTGAAGGAAATAAGTTTAGTAGTTATTTTTTTAGGAATGAAGAAGACAATACCTTATGTTATGTGCTAAGAATAGTGAAATTAGTCATTTGAAGTTTTATACAGTCGGATGACCTTTAATATTTAGTGACATGGGTAAGGAAGGGAAATGACGAAATGTTATGATTTGTGGAAACAAGAAGTAGGCAATTAATGGTTTATACAGCTTGGAGGAATTATTAAGATTTAGATAAGTTATATACTATGTTTATGGATATAGCCAACACTATTTTAGCTTCGATATAGATATAACCTTAAAAAGGTGACAAAATAAGGGATATTATGAGGACCTTATAGGTATATGAGATACCATATTTGAAGTTTGATTCAATTAAGGAATTTTACCCTATCTTGAATCGCAAATATCTTTAAAGGAGTTATCGTTGTTATAGTTAAGCAAAGAAAGTACGAAGACCATATTTGAATTTTTAGTAGGTTCCTTTAGATCCTTTTTATTTTAAAAGGTGGAATTGAAGTAAGATATTAAAGGTATGCTAAGTTGATTTTGGGGGATTATTGAGTGTCAATAGGAGTATAATTCTTGGAAGTGGTCTAAAACTCTTGATTGAATAAGAGTGTATTAACCATAATTGTTGTTTTGGCAAATGAAAGTTAGAATGATTATATGGATTGGGTATATCACTTATTGAAAGAGTTAAGTGACTCTAGTAATGGAAGAAATATACTTTTGGGAAAAAAATCGAAAGTTTAATTAAGGAGAAAAGGGAAGAAATTAGTCAATCAAGGTGATTGATTTTGAAAATAGTAGTCGTACTTTTGTCTTATGGGGATTAAAGCATTGAGTATATATTTTGTGATCAAGGAGTTAATTTTATTGAAATGAAGATTATATGAATTTCAGGCAAGATTGTTTATTTATTGTCTCAAGTCCTAGTTGTCTACTATCTGTTTTGAGAGAATATTGATTATGGTATTTCAAGGAAAATTTGAAGATGAATTTCTAGGAGTTATAGTTTTGAGGACCTAAGTAAGGAAGTCTCTTTTCTTGAAGTATATATGTGTTATGTTGTTATGTTAACAAGTTTAGCATATGAGTGGTGAGTATTTGTAATAAAGTATGACCAATGGTTAATTTTGATGGTATTCATTGTGAGACCTTTGTGAGTTATGTGAAGATGATTATATTTTGAGGAGAAAGCAAATCTATTTATTTATTTATTTTTAAATAAAAGAAAAGGCACTTTTGAATATTACATTTTCGAGTACAACTTGCGAAAGGTTTTATAAAATTCTTTTGTTCGACTATGTTATAGCATTTTCATAATATATTAGTATTCACCTCAAATATTTTTCCTACAACACTTGTCTTTATAAATTAGTATCAAATTTTAGTTCTTTATTATTCTAGAAATTAGTTTTGAAAATTTTCCTATTCAAATTTTTTAAACTTTTCAGTTTGTCATAAACTACCCTTTTTTTTACTTATTTAAATATTTTCTTTATTATGTTGATTTATTATTGAAGGCAAATACTTTTATTATTAATACCTTGAAAAAGTGGTTATTTTTTTCAAAGCCCAAAAGATAATTTCGAAAGTATTATCTATCTAATGATTTTGTTATTCCATTTCCATTCCAGCAACGATTGTTATATTGTTTTTACTACAAAGTTGGTAATTAATTTTAAGTCAAGTTTTAAGCCTTAACGAGTTACGGGGGCGTAACTCCAAATAAGGGGGTTAGAATGTGATAGAGTTTCGCGCGTTTGACCTTAGAACGTTATTTTTGACCTAATTTTGACTTGTTTCATGAGTTATTAAGTGAGCCAGCTTACTTTTATAGGAAGTTTATAGTATATGTGAATTACTTGCTTTATTTCTTACTTGCTTGCGTTAAGTTTCGAGGACGAAACTTCTTTTAAGGGGGATAATCTGTAACACCCCTAGGTGTGCAGGAGCCCACTAGTAGATATTGTCGTCTTTGGGCCCTGGCCCGCAAGGATTTACTTTGGTGCAGAACCGAAGTCATACCCAAAAGACCTCTACTAGGTTGAGGCGTCAACCTCTATATAAAGAAGGCTTCGTTCTCCTCAACTTTCGATGTGGGATAGCCAAGATCTTAGGCACCTACTAGTGGGCTCCTGCACACCTAGGGGTGTTACAGCCGTCGTGGCTCGGTTTTCTCAAGTTTTTTCTTTAATTTTTTATTTAATTTTTTTTCATTTTCGTATTTAATTAGCTTCAATTTGTTCTTTAGTAGTATAGGTTATCTGATTTTTTTTATTTTATCTTTTAGATATTGTAATTTTTTATTTTCATTATTTTTGATTTTTTACTCAATGCATGAATTCAATGTTGTACTGGTTCGTTTTAGTTACTTTTGGTTTTGATTGCATTTTAACGTTGAAAATAGTATGACGATTTAAATTTCAACTTTTTTTTTATAAAAATGTGCACCTATTACTGCGGTTTCTTCCCAAAACCGCGGCAATAGACCTGTTTTTTAATATATTGATATGGTTTTGGGAAGAAATTGTTGCGGTTAAAAATACCCTTATTAGTGGTGCGGCGAAATACACAGCAATACGCCAATACCCCACTTAAAAATTGCAGCAATATTATAATATTCTACTAGTGGATGCTGCAGTTGATGTTGATTTAGGTGTGGGGCTAGGAGTAGTAATAAGAGATCATGAAGGTACCTTGGTACAAGCAGCTAACTCTCAATTAAAGGTAAATTGGCCCGTTGATATAGCCAAGGCGATTATTTCGGGGTTCAAAACTTGCTATTCAATGCAATGTGAGTTCGATCGAAATTGAAAGTGACAATCTCCATGTGATTCAGAAACTCAAGTAAAGGAAAGGCGATGGATCTTACTTAAGGGTTGTTATTAGATAGATTTTTTTCCTATTAGATTCTTTCTCTTCTGTAATGTTTAATCATGTTTTTAGGAGGCTAATGTGACCGCACATATTATGGCTCACCTTAATCCGACTAACTACTCTACTAGAGTTTGGGTTGGTTATAGTCCGGAAGCCATTGTTAATGTATTAGTTGAAGATTTTTATCTCTCCGTTAATGTAAGCTAAGGCCTTCTTGGCCTTTTGTTCTAATAAAAACATGTTACCTACTACAAATTTCATTGTTAAATAAATGTAGGTTTGTGCTTTTACGTGTGCATAAGTGTCCAAAAGTAGTATGCAATGTATAAAATCTGTAAATATAGACTGTGCAAAAAATGTCCATCCTAGAATTATGTGCTCCCACATACATTTATTTACATACTTGTCACATATTTTACTTAAATGAGCATTATGTATAATATGAAAATATAAAATGCGTAAAAAATATAAGAACTTCTAATTCTAAATGCTCTCTAGAGCACTATGGAGTTCTTGAACCAAGAGATTAGGCATTACTTAAACTTTATGAACAAAAAGGAAAATAACGGGCAAGTAGGCTAATTAAAGAACCAAGGGGGTTTCCTTTTTCTTTCTAGGGGTTAGACAGGTAATGAAGGATGGATAGTGATGATGCGTGCTCATCTCCCAAAGCGTACAAGTAGGGTATTATCATGGTCGGCTCTATGGTACGGTCAATTAACTTTTCTGTTTTGGCTTTATGTAGTTAGTCGGGATAAGAATAAGTGGAACAAAATTATCATGAAAAATCATCTACTTCATCCGTTCTGTTTTAAATGAAACGTTTACTTTTTCACGCAATCCAACGCACTTATTTAATTATTAATATCTTTAGTTGTGCACACGTAAAAAATATAAAAAAGTTATAATTTGATAGTATGCATCGAGACGAATCTAACAAGATCCCACTTGATTATGTTTTTCTTTATATAATGACGACAAATTGGAGTCAAAATTGATTAATGAATAGTGTCATTTCACCCAATGTTTCATTTAAAACAGAATATCAAAAGGTATTCATATCAAAGGAACGATGTCATGTGCCACTCTGCTGAAGTTTCTAATACACATGTTTATAATATCAATAAAAAATATTAACAATGTATAGTTACTAGGATTCGAACACATGACCTTTGAAATGAAATGTGATAGCTTAACCACTAATCTATTACAATTTCTATGCTTAATTATTGAAAGTAAAACATAATAAAGTCTTATAATTATATGTAATAATACAAACATGTAGACAAGCTTTTTGATATTTAACCTTTTAATTAAGTAATAACATTCTCTTACCTAAATTCCATTGAAATTGTTATTTTTATCTCCAATTCCTTAGAAGTTTTTTTGAACAACTTATCATGCCATAACGTCCATTTTCCAATTTCGCACTAGACTGAATATTACAAAAAGCTAATATAATCAATTATGAAATTTTTGAATAATAATATATTTGATAATTGTAACTGACCGGGACATCGCCCGGGCCAAAATACTAGTTTTTAATAGGAAAAGTTAGAAAGGAAAGAAAGAATAAAATTGAAAATGGATGATATATGGGAGGAAGGAAAGAGTGAAGCGAATGAGAGGTAGGAAAATGTAATTTTCCTTCCACTAAGATGGAAAAAGGTTTTTCATCACTGGAGAACTATTTCACCCTTTTGAAACCAAACAAAGAAAAGTAGGAAAATTATTTTCCCGGAAAAATATTTTATGCCCAACCAATGTTAAGCAGAAAATATTTTTTTTTCCATAAAAGTGGTTATCTCATTTATCTTTTTCCCAAGTCTTCTCCATGCTCTACCTTAATTTTTCATTCATCTTTTCCTCTATAACTTTTCATGCAAGAAACAAAATGATGTAAAACTAATAATATACGATTGTATTTAACCCTTGAAAATGATTTTGAAAACATTAATGTCCAACCAAATGGAGCAATATTCTGATTTTTATAGCTTGTAGTTATTGCAGAAGAAAGAGAAAAATAATTTATGATAATGACCCAAAAAAAAAGGAACGTGAGATAAAAATAATTCACCAAGAGGTTATTTGGTTCAAGATATAAAATGAAAAGGGAGTGGACACAAAGAGAGGAGGGAAATGGTAACAAAAATAGTTATCTTTATTGAGTGTTTGGTTCCTAAGGAATGGAAATGTTTTTTTAGAACAAAGGGCCAAGAAGGCCTTAGCTTACATTAACGGAAAGATAAAAATCTTGTTACTTGAGGGGGAGATGAAGGTAACAAATTAGGGAATTCATTACCACCAAGTAATGATAATGGATTGATGAGGGGTTGAACCAAACAAAAAGAAAGGAAGTTGGTAATTGATTCCGTTTCTTGGAGCCCAAAAATAGTGAACCAAACGACCCCTAAGATTCACTAGTAGAATAAATGATTATTGCTGCGGTCATTAAGTGGCATATTGTGGTGGTTTTGGCCGCGCAACAATTCAGGGCGCAACAATAGGTAATTAAGCTATTGCTGCGGTTTTAAACCGCAACAAAAAACCAAGATATTGCTGCGGTTTCTGGCACAAACCGCAGCAATAGGTTACGCCTATTGCTGCGGTTCCTAGCCAAAACCGCAACAATATGTATTTTTTTATATTAAAAATTAGGTCTATTGCTGCGGTTTTGGATAGAAACTGAAGCAATAAGTGCACGTTATTTTAATTTTTTTTTAAAAAAAAATTAAGTATCCATACAATTTTCAACCTTAAAATGCAATTAAACCAAAGGTAACTAAGACGAACTAGTACAACATATTGAGTTCATGCAATGACTTGAAAAAGCATCAAAAATATAAATGAAAGAATGCAAAAATAAAAATGAAAGAATGCAAAACTAAAAATAACTGGATACAAAAGAAATTCTAATCAAACAAATAAAAATATACAACAAACACTAACATATCCAAAAAAAACAACAGATCCTACCTAAAAAAATCCTAAAATCTCATTGATGTAGAAAAACTAAATGTACACAATGGGAAAAAATAAAATATCATCACCTAACCACAGATCTTAAAAAACACAAATCCTAAATAAAAAAGAAATAAAAACAAAAGAAAAAAAAATATACGGCTTCGATCAGCGAGTCAGCGACGGCGACGGTTAAGGCGAGTCACAGATCTCCGGCATTTCACATCAGCCGCGCGTGGTTTCACGGGTCCGATGACCGGTTTCACGCATTTGTTTGAACGCGAAGTGAGAGGGAGAGGAGTGAGAGGAAAGAGATTGAGTGGAAATCGACGAGAAGGCATTGAAATCGACGAGAGAGGCAGTTCTCTCTCTCGTCCCCTACCACCGGGAAAACGACGAGAAGGCACTCACCTTCTGAAACCGACGAGAAGGCACTCACCTTATGAAAACGACCAGCCATCCACGAGAAAGCAGATCCGACGAGCGACCACCACGAGAAAGCAAGCTCGGCAAACATCAAAGCGCACTTGAGATCGTCGATGAAGAAATCGAGTTATAAGATCTGGTGGTGGTGGAACTTCGGCGCACTTCGAGGAGGAATTTCATCCACTGCTTCGTCGAATTATCAGAAGAAATCGAGTTATTCGTCGCCGTTGGTTACCATCGAAGAGAGAGAGGCGAGAAGAGAGAAGCGAAAATGAGTGAGGGTTTAGGGATGAGAGATGAGGGAGGAAGAAAAACGTCTGAGGGATGTGAGGGATGAAATGAACCCTAGCGTGTTGTAATAGTGGAGACTCGTCAAATTTTTTTAGATCTAGCCTAGATCGATTCTTTGCGGTTCCCACCAACAACCGCATCAATAGATTAAAAGATTATTAAAAAAATAATATTTTAATCTATTGCTGCGGTTTTTGGTGGAAACCGCAGCAATAGCTTTGGTCAAAATAGTCAAACATTTTTGAAAAATTCCCGTTGACATTTATTGCTGCGGTTTTCACCCAGAACCGCAGCAATAGGTTGATTTTTAATTTTTCCTTTTCTTTTGACGTGGTTTATTGCTGCGTATGGGTAAAACCGCAGCAATTCAGCCGCAACAATAAGCAATTATTCTACTAGTGATTTCAACAATTAGAAGTTTAGATAGGCTCGAATCCACCAAAGACATGCACCTCACTATTACTAATGATATTGTCAGTTTTGGGCCCCGTACAAATTTATTTTTTGGGCTCATTTTCAAAAAGTCTCATACGAATGGAGTAGGTGCACTCTTATCGAAGTAGTAGACAACTCTTATTTATCTCTCCAATTTGGAACTTGGGATGTGCCCTTGACAACTACTATACCAAAGAGAGTGTAGAATTATGGGAAAAGTATCCCATGTCAGTGGTGATCTGTCATGATCATACATTCATAGTCACATAGTCACATATCATCCGTTCTACAAGTAGAGTAATTTGTGAATTACTCCCTCTGGGTTTTTTTTTATCGTTCTCACCTTCCTATGCACGTCTCCCAAGTAAGACATCTTTTAACTTAAATATCTTTGATTATATATTTAGTAAAAATTATAACGGTTGAATATTAATAAAGATCTTAATTGAGACGAATCAAACAATACGCTACATGACTATATATTTTTTCTTATAAATTGAGAAAATTATCTCTAAGTATGAATAGTGTCAAGATTCGAAGTGAGAAAGAAAAAAAAAACAGGGTGAGTACTCCACTATTATTTCACGAAATAAATCCAGGAGATTTGCCCATGCTTTTTTTTTGGTACCATGTATCCATTTAAAACTTTGATACTAATAAACATCCTGCAGCACAGATACAACTGCCCTTGAAAAATTGGGACTCTCATGGACGATACTCTTACTAATAGAGTAATAGTGGACCTTCCAAATGATTTAGTCGACATTCGACATCAGCACAGATCTTTAGCTCATCCATTTATTAATACTGATCTCCCAGTTTCATAAAATATGTTACACTTTGTATTTCGACACTATACATTTTTACCACTTTTATTTTTTTGGTGTAAAGAGAGCCACGAAGGGAAATAATGTAGACAAGATTCGATCTCAGTTCTTAGGCACTACCTCTCAAGACTTTTACCACTTTGAAAGTTAAGCATACAATTGAGACCTAAATTTTTCACTTTTTAGGACCTCACCTTTTTTACCACCTTTTGGAACTCAAATTTAGTTTTTATAGTTTGGCCACCATTTAACCCGAGCTAATTGACTTTATAACTTTATAAAATAATAATATCACACTATAAAATTTTCTTATATTTAGTAATTTCTATAAAGGCATTATAAAAGGCAATAAAAAATGCACTAGATATATAAAAAGAAAAAAATATTGTTGATGTCAAATGCATAAACCTATTAGTAATAGAATTTAATTAATTTATGCCTTGTTAATTATATTATCTTTTTGCTTCTCAATGTAAACCCAATAAAGTCCTAACTTCCAATAATTAACAAAGAAAGCAAAGTTCTTTGAGTAATTTAAGTTAGCTACTAGAAGACAAATCATCCAGATTGAGCTCGATCATAATTAATTTAATTAGTCCAACAATTCTTTAAAATACAAAGATTAATGCCAATTTATACCCCTTATTCATACTAACAACTATTCTTAATTAGCATGCGTTGTTTCATCAACAAGCTATATTATCATCAAATTGCAAACTTATGAGGTCAAACAAATTAAAAATGTTAACCCCAAAATATAAGCTCAATTTTTTAATATAAAAAATGTGTACATAAACCCTAAATCCCCACCAATAATTTTGATTATTTGAATGAAAAAGTTGGACTGATAAGGTTATAAGGGATGAAACATAAAAACTAGCAACATGTTACAATCTCTAAGTTTCAATTACAATTATAGATCCAAATTTTTTTCTCTTCTCTAATTAATCGATATTACTATTTTTAGTATCATAATAATAATAGGAAGAACAAATAAGAAAGAATGGAGTATAATGATGACATTATTAGTTTATTATTATTATTATGATAATTATATTTTTCTTATTTTTACTCTCATTGTTAAATTATATTTTTTTTATTGTTAAGTTTAATTTAGTTGTGTTCAATTCAATTCAATTTTGTTTCATTTAGTTTAGTTCAATCAAATCCAAAAAAAAGAACACGACCTTATTGTTATAGATTATATGCAAATGCTAGTAGAAAGTGTCAAATATATCGTTTACTACTCCCTCCGTTTCTTTTTAATCTACACACTTTCCTTTCTCGAGTCATTTCTTTTTAATCCGCACATTGTTGCTTTTTCTATTCCCTAGTAACATGTCTCATCTACTTTCTCCTCTTTTTTTCACTCATGCCATCTACTTTTTAAAATTTTAACCCACTTTTCAGTTTCTCTCTCATACTTTTGTACTTCCTCCTTGTTTCTCCCCCAAAGCGAAGTGAGTAAACTAAAAAGAAACGAAGGGAGTATTATTTATTATATTAATAAGTAATTTATTTCTTGCAAAAATTAAAAAAGCTTGCTAATTGTTACTTTGAAATTACTTGCTCATATGGAGTATATTCTAATCATATTAGAAAACTTTGACCATATATGTGATTCTTATCTTAGACCTTTTAAAAGTTGGAAGATTGTGCACTGTTCATTTGAATAGTGTTCTGAGTCACAAAACGTTGCAAATCACTGTTCACAAGGAAAATGGGCAATTTCAGCCCTCCATCTTCTCCCTCCATCTGAGCCGCATGATTTATTTTCTCCCCTCCTCCTCTTCGCGTCTCTCTCTCCTCTCTCCTCTCTCCCTCTTTTCGTCTCCCGTCTCTTCTCTCTCCTCGTTTCTCTCCACATCTTCTTCGCTTGCTTCAACATAAAACCCTAGCATATTTTCCCAAATTCCTAGGTTCTTTCCTTCCAAATTTCTCACATAAATCGTGTTCTTCCTACTGGCTATGGCCAACCAAATTCTCGGCTCATCTGAATTCTGTCTCCTCAATTTCTCCACCGCAATCGCCGCCACTTACTCCGACGTCTTTCTTCGTCCATCTCTTCAGTACTTCAGTGGTTTGCACTCATTCCTCTTTTTCTAACATTCGATTTATGTCAAATTTATGAAATAATTATATAGTTCTCATAATAATTTTTAACCTAATTCATCATCGCCGTTGTGAACTTTCGAATTTTCAATTTCAATTTCAAGTTCGTGATCCCCAGTGTTCGATCCGTTCGTCAAAGCAATCACAAGGTCAAATGGGTCAGGAAAATCCGACATTTTGGACTCCATTTGCAACAAGTTCGAGCCTCAAATCTTCTGGATTAAGGATGACACTTGTTTCTTCTCCGTCTCTCTCTCCTACTACTTCAAGAATCACAGGTGTTCTTGCTTTACTCATTTTTGTCTTCTTTCTTTCGTATTTAGTAATTTTGTTCATTTATTACTTCAAATTAATTTTAGTTCTTGAGTTGTTTGATCTTTGATTTTGTTTATATTATGTCTCCGTTTGTTTTGTGGAACCGCCGGATTTTGTCCGATTCTCGTAAATTTCTCGCAATTCATGTTTGCAAATGCAGTTTATATTCTTCATGCTATTTATAATCCTCAAATTTTACGTTATTTTGAAATTGGTGAAAATGATATTGTTTTAAAAAAACTGATTTTAGGTTGAATAATGCAAATTGTTGGTGTTTTTGTTGTTAAGGGTGGTAGTGGTGTTGGTTGCCATGGTTGTTGTTGTTGTGACAAATTATTATTGACGTGAGCAATGAGCCGATGTCGCGGTTGCCGCCACTGCATGAATAGCTTAGTAGTGGTCCTTTTTATGGCAAAACATCTTAAGATCAACCAATATCTTAACGCGTAAGCCTGAGTTAAATGGTGCACTTCTTATTTTCAGGTGTAAAACCTCGGCTTAAATTAGTTAACTAAACCGGTACAATTATGATCAAATTACTTCTTTTGGGATTTGCAAGCCGTTGAACTTTTCTCGTGTCATTGCCTTGTGTTGTGTCAAATCGTCGACTTTTCTCTCTCGTATCTAAGATGGAGCCGGATATTTTTGTTTTCCAAGTATATTCTCTCGAGCTTGGAAGAGCCAAAATAGTTGTCATAGAGGTTTTCTTATTCTTTTTATGCCTAATCTTAGTCAAGTAATCAACTTCTATTTTTTTATCATCTTAATGGGTCCGTTACCATGTTATAGGGTTGTCACATGCTTAAAAGTGAAAACTAGGTTTAAGTCCTTGATTGAGAATTTGAGATATTTGTGGCAATATCTATGAACCCACCTCCTTGTAACCTTTTAAAAGTGGGAAGTTACCCACTGTTCAAACGAACAGTTTGGAAATTTAGCTAGCGATCAATATTGATTTTTTTAATGCCAAGGTTACCTTTTCTATGCCCTTATTTTGAGAAATTATGCCGATACATGGAGAGCCTCTATAGAAGTCAACTCCTTAGCTCGGTATTGTAGGACTGAAGATGATATAGAAACCATATAAATGTCCATACATGTTTAATTATTGGTGGTATTTGGGTTAGGCTGATTGGGTTTATGCTTATCTAATATTGTAAATGAAGGCGGAAGTCCTAAGCTCCTATTAAAGGTGCTTTCATAGAGCACTTTTTACTTACTCCCTATAAATTACAGTGACATGGTCGATTATCCTCCAAAATTTCCTTTATTAAGATTGTAATTATCAATTTTGGTTTTACTTTAAGTTAGTTTCTTACAAAAAATTGAGCGCGTGATTAGGCTTCGACCGGGGTTGGGGTTAAGAATCACAACTGTTTGAGTGTGTTGGAACTGATCTGATCCATATCTACACCTCTAGCATGACGATGTTTCCAAGTTCACTAGGTTTCTCTCACCTAGGGGCTCATACTTGCTGTAACACCTTAAAATATGATTGAGAATGGGGATGCCTGGCATTTGAAAAAAAAATAGTGGTGTGAGAGCAGACCCACACATCGAGTCAAGGATCAAGCATTGGTCAGCATTGGTCAGATACGTATAGTGCGCTAGCTTAAATGTTGTCATTATCTGGTTTTGGGTATGGGATGCTGATAAAAAGATGCTACAGAGAACAATATGTGATGATTGATGTATGGTGAAGATGTATATAACTATTTTCGTGTATTAGTTGTTACACTATGCATTAGACGAAGGATTATCTCAATCTGAGAAAATTTCAAGCGGTGTGTTGTTTTCTTTTGGAAGTGATTTCAACACTCCAGTTTCCAGGAACAGGAAGAAACAGTAGTTTTTTCTTGAAGTGTAACAACTATTTCTCAGTCATGCATACGTGCTCCTCCTCCTGTCCTCCATCTGTAGTGCTAATTGTCATGAAGAGTATTATCTGTTGTTTACATTTAATCTTCAACTTTCCAGTTTCTTCTGGTTTTATGCCCTTTCTCTACTGGCATGCTTTTGATCGCTCTACAAAAGATCACAGCAAAGTCAAACTGTTTCTCTGATGGGTTTTTTGTAATTAGTTTTTTGTCAAATTGTTAGCTTTCTATTATATTATTCTTGGTAAGGCGTACAAGAACTTTCAAGAATATTTTGGAGAACAATGCATGTCAGGAAATACAATGTACGTGTGAATGAAGCTTTTGACTGCCTGGATTACGTGCGCGCTCTCCAGATATGATGAGAATGTAGAAGTTAATGTTTCTTTTGATGTGGTTGTTGATGCATGTCAGGAAATACAAATGGCAGATTATAGAAAGCTAGGTTCTAATAAGAGTTAGGAGTAAGAGTTTTAGTATATGGACATTGAATGAGCGATCTTGGAACTAAGGAACTTATTGTGGAATCTGATATATAACTATGGAGGATTTCAGTTGGTCATTTGATGGATAATATGATGGATAATATGGTTTTATTAGAGGTTGTTTCAAGTTCCAAACATATATGGGAGCAGTACAGATTATTTTGTATGCTGTTTATAAGCCGTGAATATGTTGCTTGTTGATAAAGCTGAAGCAATTGGTAAAACTTGACATCTAATTAATTTCTTTTCTCACTGTATGATGCTTATCCCAGATAATCTGCAATAGAGTCGCTATACTTCAAGTTGTATCTTTAAAAGTGCTGTTATGCTTCTTTTTCTACTTCCACTACTCGGTGATACTCTAAATCCTAGAGAACGTGGTTTGTATGGAGTACCCTTCCCTCATTTCTACATATTTTCTGAAATTATTTATGCCAGAGATAAAAGCAACAAGAGATGTTAAGGAGACATTTGTTGGAGAACATGAGAAGTTGAGATGGCAAATCAACCAATGTTCATAGAGAATGATAGAGACTATGATGCGGATTCTAAAAGTCAGTCAAGAATTCAATCGGCTAAGCATCCTATAAAGCAAGATGTTTATTCTTATTACTTTATCCATATCAAGTATTGTTTAAGTTTATGCAAATATCTAGGAGGTGTTAGTTATTGCAATGGGATTTAAAATAACTAATCATGTATCGCTTTGTTAAACAAATAATTAATTATGTTGTGCTATTTTTAGCGACAAATAATATGGAATGAGAAAAGTTAACTAAAATTTTAGGTAATGTGGTTATGGGAAATAAAACTTTTCATCGAGAACGAGAACTTAATGGTGGGATTTATGCGTTCGAAGATACCTTAGCTTACCAGCCCCGTCATCCTTAAAGCACAGTCTTCCCAATTTCTTTTTGTTTGGTTTTGCATTCCATATACTCAATGTAAACTTGTGTTTAAAATTTAATATTATATCTCGTGAAATGTGAAGATTGAGCTATGGTAATACTTTTTAAAGATGATTGAAAGAAGTTTATAACCTAATTCATATGCTCCACCTATCTTTGTTGTATCTTTCTTCTACTTCGCTTTTCAGGTTGTTAAAATTGTAATTGTTCCTTGAGATAAATGTAAAAACTCACATTTTTATGGCCTAAAAATTATTGACAGATCATGATATAGATAATATAATTCCATTATCGTCTACCCCTCTAATTTGACTAAATTATATTGGCTCTTTACTTAATACACAAACTTCATCTAACTCTTGCCACCACGATATTTTGGGGTGCCATTGTAATTCTACCGATCCGATATTGCCGGTAACTTTAAAGGATATCTCATGGTCTGAGCCGATATTTGGCGGTATGACAAATACATCATCCCTGTTCCTGCATCGCCGTGACCGTTGCCACGATTGCAATAGAAAATCGCATTTTCAACTTATGTCTTAAATTCAATCTTAAAATTCAGCTTTTTAGTGGCAATTAGAACTCTCCAGTTAACAACTTTAGGAAAATTAAAACGTGTATGTACACCCTAAATACATAATTAATTGACTTGCCACATAAAACTAACATTGCAAGTGCAAGCATCAAATATCTTAGAGTATAGCTTCACCTTCAACATGCTAATTAGGTCTAGCCTAATTTAAATAACACAAATACGCCATTTTGGGGCGCCGCGCGCATAGGCGCGCGGTGCAACAACTAGTATAAGAAAAAAAAGAATCTTGTGAAAATCCTATTGAATTTGTTTCAATTACTATTTTTAAAATATCATCTTTACATAATTCCCACTAATATTTAACTCAAGATGTTAACAATTAAGAATACAGATCAGAGATCGTGCAAAAGTATAAGTGCAAGTGGGAACATGAGCAAAGGGGAATGAGGCCATCATGAATAGCATCACGAACATAGTGACAATTAACCTCAATGTGCTTCGTACGCTCATGAAAAACAGGATTCTGAGCGATATAGGGGCGGATTTCTTGTCACGTAAAATAGAACAAGCACCAGAATGTGTCACACCAAGACTACCAAGAAGAGCACGCAACTATTTGAGTTCGAGCAGTCACATCGCCCATGTAACGATACTCGGACTCGCAGGAAGAACGGGAAACAATATGTTGTTTCCGAGTCTTCCGGGGAGATGGGAGACGAACCAAGAAAGACAAGCCAACCTGTGACAGAACGGCGAGTCAAAGGACAACTAGCCCAATCAGAATCACACCAAGCAGTCAAGTGTAAATCATAAGTAGAAGACAAAACAATGCCTTGACCCGGACACCCTTTCAGATAACGAACAACACGAAGAGCAACCTCCCAATGCTGTTGACGAGGCTGATGCATAAACTGAGCAAGCACATGAACCACATAGGCCAAGTCGGACGAGTAAAGGCAAGATAAATAAGACGACCCACAAGTCGTCGATACTGAGAGACATCCGAATAGAAGGGACCATCGGCCTTGGCCAAGTTATGATTCTGCTCGAGAGGGGTGTCAGCAGGCTTTGCTCCAAGTAACCCAGCTTCAGTAATGATATCAAGGGCATACTTTCTTTGAGAAAGGAAGAAGCCATCAGAACTACGAGCAACCTCAATACCAAGAAAGTATTTCAAAGGACCAAAATCCTCCATATGAAAGCAATCACCCAAATATTGTTTGAAAACAACAGAATCATTACCAGAAATGATGATATCATCAACATACACAAGAACGTTCAGACGTACTCCATGGCAACTATAAGTAAAGAGAGAATAGTCTGAATAGGAGTGAGAGAACCCATACTTCCGCAAAGAAGCAGCAAGCTTAGCAAACCAACAACGAGGAGCTTGACGAAGACCATAGAGGGATTTTTGTAGTTTGCATACCTGGTCCGGATGACTGGAAGAGAAACCAGGAGGAAGTTTCATATAAACCTCTTCGTCAAGATCACCATGAAGAAAGGTATTATGGACATCCATCTGGTGGACCTCCCAATTACGAGCAGCAGCGACAGCAAGAAAGGCATGAACAGTAACCATCTTGGCTACAGGGGGCAAAAGTCTCATTGTAATCAATCCCCTCCACCTGCTAATTACCAAGAATGACCAGACGCGCCTTAAGACACTCAACACTGCCATCAAAATTATACTTAATTTTGTACACCCATTTACAGCCCAAAGCATGCTTATCAGGAGGAAGAGGAGTCATCACCCAAGTTTTATTATCTTCCAGAGCACCAATTTCTTTTTGCATAGCCTCGCGCCAACCCGAATACTCCATAGCCTCCTTAAAACTACGGGGCTCAATCCCCGTATCAACCGCTGCAAGAAAAGCACGATGGGGCATAGAAAACTTATCACAATTCACAAAGTGAGCTATAGAGTAGAGAGTAGTACCCGAGGGACGTGAAGCATAGGATGAACCTGGAGGGGGACTCGCAGACTCCACAGAATTAACCACAAAATCGCGCAACAGGACACTAGGTTGCTTGTCACGATGGCCACGACCCAAAAGGGGAGAAGCAGGTGCGGGCCTAGAGCTGTCCAAGCGTACTGGGTCAGGGAGAGGATCAGTGCTGCTGGGCGGATCAATAGTTGGGCCAACAGGTTGATCTGGAGATGGGCTAGCAGGCACAGGGGGGTCAACGGGTAGGACAGAGGGTGTTGGACTTGGGGTAGAGGGGTCGCTGGGTAAGGAATCTGGGCCTGGGAGCATTTGTGGAGCGGGTGTATGTGGAGAAGTGTTGGGAGGATCATTAGTGGAGCTGGGCTGGGCCGAAGGATGAGGGGAGTCCTCAGGTAAGGAGAGTGGGCTAGGAAAGGAGCCAAGGGCAGCATCAATGGGAGTTTGGGTAGGAGGAGATGAACCATAGGGAAAAGATTGTTCAAAAAATAACACATCTCGAGATACAAAAATGTCACCGGTGTCCAAATCATACAATTTTCACCCTTTCTTCCCCGGGGAATACCCAATAAAGACACATTTGCGACTTCTAGGAGCAAATTTATCACCTTTTGCCTTTTGGTTATGGGCAAAGCACAAACACTCAAAAACACGTAAAAGATCAAATTCAGGAGCATGACCAAAAAATATCTCATAGGGGGTTTTGTTGCCCAAAACTCCAGAGTGTGTGCGATTAATAACATGAACGGCCGTGAGCACACATTCACCCCAAAATTGGATAGGTAAGTTAGCTTGAAACATTAAGGCTCTACTCACATTCAAAATGTGTCGATGTTTTCGCCTCAACCCTCCCATTTTGTTGAGGTGTCCCAAGACAAGAGGTTTGCAAAATAATCCCACTCGTTGAAAGAACTCAAACATGCAATTGAACTCAGTTCCATTATCACTCCTAACCATCTTAACTGTAGTGTCAAATTGTCGATTCACCATGGAAAAGAAAGATATGAAATATTGATAAACCTCAGTTTTATTTTGCAACAAATAAACCCATGCAGCACGAGAAAAATCGTCAACAATGGTCAAAAAATAAATTGCTCCACAAGAAGAAGGCACACCATATGGCCCCCACAAATCACAATGAACTAGTTCAAACACACGACTAGCTTTATTAGAACTAACAGGAAAACTATCACGTGTCACAATGAACTAGTTCAAACATCGCAAATCTTATTCAATTGCTTCCTAAGGGTGCTACAACGGATTGCAGGAATCATCTTCACAACTTTCTCTGAAGGATGACCTAACCTTTGATGCCATAGATCAAACAAGTTGACTCTAGAAACACCAACAGCATGCACCACAGCTACCTTGTGGAAGAAATAGAGTCGCCCTCTCCGTTCACCTGCTCCAATCAGAGTCCCTGTAGGTAGGTCCTGTATAGCACACAAAGAAGGAGTGAATTGGACAATACATTGATTATCAAACACCAAGTGGTACACATAAATCAAGTTACAATTAAACTCAGGAACAAATAAAACATCACGCAAAACAAGGTGAGGCGTGAGATAAACATCTCCCGTTTTTGTTGCAAAAGCAGAATTCCCATTAGGGAGCCCAACTGGTCTCCCCTCCACATCACGTACATTATACAAACAACACAATGCACCTGTAATATGATGCAAATCTCCTGTGTCAATGATCCAGTCCATGTCACAAATCTCACCTGTCATACGTTCACCATTATTGTGCTCATTGTTGATGAGGTTCATGAGAGTTTGAATTTGTTCCGGTGTAAGATTAGCAAGGGGAGTACCTCCTCACTTGAGGCACCAAACGTACCTCCCGGGACGGCGGGGGTGTTGGAGATTTAGAGTATAAGGTTAGTTAACTTCATGATATATTGTTTGAGTTACTTGGTAATGGTGTTGTTACTCTAATAATATATAAAATAATATGCTATATGTATTTGCGTTTCATCAAGAACGTAATGATGAACACACGACGCTGAATCAAGGGCAAAGTAATGGTGATGATCGCGACTCGCGATCATGGTCGCACCCGCGACGGTAGAGCAAGCAGGCGCGTGCCTGGGAAGGCAGGAACCGGGTCGCGACTCGCGACCAGTATCGCACCTCGCGACCTACTGGGTTCTGCCCAGCTCGCGACTCGCGACGAGGCTCCTGACTTGTTTGATTCTTTGCGTTGTTTCGCGTAGTTTTGACGGTTTGTCATTGTATTGTTTCGGATTTTCTGAAGCGTTGTAGCATTGTTATATATATGAGGGCTCTCATATGATGAAGGGTGTTGAGAAAACAACTTCTCTCTTTTGCATACAAACACTCAAAGATATAAATCGAAATTCTTCATCTCTACAAAATCTTACAAACTCATTTTCATTGAATAGTGTTCATAGTAGCGTGACCACTATTGCTTCTTCTTTGATCTCGAAGGTGAATTTGAACCCGTGCTTTACGATTAGGGTCGAATATTACTTTTGGGAAAGTGATCCACGCCTAGAAGATTGTTGTCTTGTGACCCTTGTTAATTTATATTTTTTCCCTAACAATCCAAAAGTAATATACATTGCAAGATGACTTCAATTCGTGAAATGTCTGCAAATTTTCACAAACTTGACAAGTTCGAAGGTGTTGGTTTTAGAAGATGGCGGGAAGAAGATGCATTTCCTTCTCACTTCGTTAAGTGTGGCGTATGTTTTGAGCACTCCCAAACCCGAGGAAGGGGAAAATGAAACCTGTTGAAGAAATTCGGAGGAGGAGCAAGTGGGAGAATGATGACTATATATGTCGTGGCCACATCCTTAACGGTATGTCCGATGCTTTGTTTGATATTTATCAATTTGTTGAATCCGCTAAGATTCTTTGGGAAGAACTAGAAAGTAAATACATGGCCGAAGATGCTTCTAGTAAGAAATTTCTTGTTAGTAATTTCAATGCTTTTAAAATGGTAGACTCTAGGTCGGTAATGGAGCAATTCCATGAAATTCAAAGAATCTTAGGGAGTTTTAAGCAACACAACATTGTGATGGATGAAACCTTTGTTGTTTCCTCTATAATTGATAAATTACCACCCGGTTGGAAGGATGTTAGAAATTCCCTTAAGCATAAGAAAGACGATATGAATGTTGAACAATTGGGTGCTCATCTTCGGATTGAAGAGGGCATTCGGGTCCAAGATGGACAAAAGGATGTCAATCCTAATTCTTCCACCGTTAACATGGTGGAGGATGGTAAATCAAAGGAGTCTTCTAATCCTAAGAAGAGGGCTAACAATTTCACCAAAGGCAACTATGGCAAGAAGCCTAAGTTTGGTGGAGGTGCTCAACGAGGTTGTTGGGAATGTGGAAAGCCCGGTCATTTTAAGAAGGATTGCACCATTTGGAAGAAGAAGATGAACAAAAAGAATGGTGGGAATGGCGAGTCTAGCCAAACCCATACCAAGCAAGGTATGTGTACACAAGTTTCACTTAATTCAAATCTGAATTTTGTGTGTATGATTTCTGAAATCTTTTTGTGTACGGGATGATTGTTCATGGTGGATCGATTCGGGAGCATCAAGACATGTATGCAAGGAGCGGTCTCTATTCAAGACTTTCAAAGAGGTTGAGAATGGAGAAGTTCTTTACATGGGCAATGATTCTACGGCTAAAGTTCTAGGTGTAGGACAAGTAGAATTAGTGTTTAGTTCGGAAAGCCTCTTATTTTAAGAGATGTATTGTATGCTCCGGAACTTAGGAGAAATTTAGTCTCAGGTGCTACTTTGAATCGATTAGGTTTTAAAATGGTGTTTGAAGGCGATAAATTTATATTGTCTAAGGGTGGTACATTTGTAGGACTTGGTTATCTTTGTAATAGTATGTTCAAACTAAGTATTTTGAATGCTTTGAAAGATACTTGCTTTGTTGTTAATGACAATTCTTCTCTATGGCATAATAGACTTGGTCATGTTAACTATAAAAAGTTGTATTCCATGTCTAAGCATGATTTGATTCCCTCTTTTGATCCAAGTATAGAGAAGTGTAGAACATGCATGTTAACAAAGATAACTAGAAATTCTTTTCCAAACAATGTGGAAAAAGATACTTCATTGCTTGATTTGGTGCATAGTGATTTATGTGATTTTCATAGCACTCCTTCCTTGGGGAACAAGAAATACATGATAACTTTTATTGATGATTACTCTCGGTTTTGTTATGTATACTTGTTATTTACTAAGGATGAAGCCCTTGATAAGTTTAAGATCTATAAAACCGAAGTTGAATTACAACTAAGTGACAAAGTTAAACGATTTAGAACCGATAGGGGGTGGTGAATTCTATGATCCGAGTTATTTTCAATCTATAGGCATTATACATGAAACTACGGCGGCTTATACACCACAACAAAATGGTATAGCCGAAAGAAAGAATAGAACTTTGCAAGAAATGGTAAATTCTATGTTATCCTATTCGGGTTTAAGTGATGGTTTTTGGGGTGAAGTTATGTTAACAGCTTGTCATATTTTAAACCGAGTTCCAATGAAAAAGAACGAGGTTACCCCATATGAACTTTGGTATAAAAGAAAACCAAACTTGAGTTATCTCAAGGTTTGGGGATGTCGTGCAATTGTAAAAGTGCCGGAACCCAAACGTAAAAAGTTGGGTGAAAGGGGAGTTGAGTGCATCTTTATAGGGTATGCTATTCATAGCAAATCCTATAGGTTCTATGTTATAGAACAAAATGACTTTTGGTCAATTCACACTATTGTGGAGTCAAGAGATGCAATTTTTGATGAAAATCGATATTCATCAATTCCTAGACCAAAGGATGTTACTCCCAATACCAATATTCAAGCAATTGATCAAATTAACATTGATCAAAGAATTGGTCTTGATCAATCTAACATTGATCAAGAAGTTGATGAACAAACTCTTGATGAGAATGTTGCATCAACATCATCACAACCTAGGAGAAGTAAAAGGGCGAGAAAAGAGAAATCTTTCGGCCCGGATTTTCATGTATATTTGGTTGAAGGATCAAGGAGTTCCATAGTGACTAAGTTTCCATATATATTTAATGTGGAAGAGGATCCTTTAACGTTTAATGAGGCTATGAGGTCTCAAGATGCCGCTTTTTGGAAAGAGGCAATTGATGATGAGATGGATTCCATCATGGGAAATAACACTTGGGTTTTAGGCGATTTACCTCCTAAGTGTAAACCAATAGGGTGTAAATGGATTTTCAAAAAGAAAATGAAAGTAGATGGAACTATTGATAAGTTCAAAGCCCGTTTGGTGGCTCAAGGTTTCTCACAAAACCGGGTATTGATTATTTCGATACATATGCACCCGTTGCTAGAATCTCCACTATAAGGTTATTAATAGCTCTTGCGGCTATTCATAAGCTTGTGATCCATCAAATAGATGTCAAGACGGCGTTCTTGAATGGAGAATTAGAGGAAGAGGTTTACATGCGACAACCGGAAGGGTTTGTCGTGAAAGGTCAAGAGCATAAAGTATGCAAGTTGATTAGATCTTTGTATGGGCTAAAACAAGCACCTAAGCAATGGCATCAAAAGTTTGATGAGGTTGTGTTGTCTAATGGTTTCAAATTGAATAATTCGGACAAGTGTGTTTATAGCAAATTTGATGACAACGGTAATGGTGTCATGATTTGTCTATATGTAGATGACATGTTGATATTTGGAACGGATTTGTCACAAGTTGAGTGTACAAAATCTTTTCTATCTTCACAATTCTCCATGAAAGATTTGGGAGAGGCGGATGTCATCTTAGGTATAAGAATTAAGAGAGACAATGGAAAATTGATCTTGTCACAATCTCATTATATCGAGAAAGTGCTCAAGAAGTTTAATGTTAGTGATTGCTCTCTTGTTTCAACTCCTATGGACCCAAGTGAAAAATTATTGCCAAATGATGGCAATGCCGTGTCTCAACTTGAGTATGCGAGGGTTATAGGTTGTTTGATGTATGCTATGACGAGTACTAGGGCCGGATATCGCATTTGCGGTAGGGAAATTAAGTAGGTATACTAGTAATCCTAGTATGGAACATTGGCAAGCTATTTGTCGAGTGTTAAAGTATTTGAGGAAAACCATGGACTATGGTTTGTCCTATAGTGGATATCCTTCGGTTTTAGAAGGGTATTCGGATGCAAGTTGGATCTCTAATAGAGAAGATCATTCCTCCACGAGTGGATGGGCATTCCTCCTTGGGGAGGTGCAATATCTTGGGCTTCCAAGAAACAAACTTGCATTGCGGATTCTTCAATGACATCGGAGTTTATAGCTTTGTCATCGGCAAGCAAAGAAGCCGAGTGGTTAAGGAATCTCATGTTTGAGATACCTTTGTTGCCAAAACCAATATCACCTATTGCTATACATTGTGATAGTGATGCAGCATTGGCAAGAGCTTATAGTCAAGTGTATAATGGTAAGTCAAGGCACATTGGTGTGAGACATAGTTATGTCCAAGGACTTATCAAAGATAGTTCTATCACTTGTTGACTATGTGAGAACTACGTATAATCTAGCAGATTGTTTCACCAAGGCGCTAGCTAGAGATACGGTAAAGAGGATGGCAATCGGTTTAGGATTGGTGCCTTTTGGAAATCACGAGTAAGGGAATCTTAACTTAACGCCCAATAAGACGTTGGGTCTTGAGTTCAATAAGATTAATTTCCTTATTTGTTGATTGAAAGAACTTGTATAATCATCCAAGGTAAAGTTCTTTAAATGCGTGATGTTATAAGAGGTTGTTTAATCTTAATAGATCTCTTGACATTGTGCTTTGTCACGGGAGCATGCTTTTCTAAGAGATCTACCTATGTAAGTGCGAAGTTTGGCCGCTTCAAGGAGCTAGTGAGGCATAGCTTTGATGCACTTATGAATTGATATGGACACATGGCTAATTAGTGTCAAGTATATATTGAAAATGAGTAGTTAATCTTGTGTGTGTAATATCTTCAAGTTTTCATTATGTGTTGCTAATGGTTCAATCGTTTATCGACACCATTTGGATACGAATGCTTGGAATGTGTATTATACTAAGTAGAAGTTCAAGTCTTTGTACACTTTCATTTATGCATGAGGTTGTTTTGTTTTGATGATGTTTTGTGCAATAACTATTTTTGTATACTCTAAATGGGGGAGGATTGTTGGAGATTTAGAGTATAAGGTTAGTTAACTTCATGATATATTGTTTGAGTTACTTGGTAATGGTGTTGTTACTCTAATAATATATAAAATAATATGTTATATGTATTTGCGTTTCATCAAGAACGTAATGATGAACACACGACGCTGAATCAAGGGCAAAGTAATGGTGATGATCGCGACTCGCGATCATGGTCGCACCTCGCGACGGTAGAGCAGCAGCGTGTCTTTGGGAAGCGAGGAACCGGGTCGCGACTCGCGACCGTATCGCACCTCGCGACCCGCTGGGTTACGCCCGCTCGCCGATGCTCGTCGCGACTCGCGACGAGGCTCCTGACTTGTTTGATTCTTTGCGTTGTTTCGCGTAGTTTTGACGGTTTGTCATTGTATTGTTTCGGATTTTCTGAAGCGTTGTAGCATTGTTATATATATGAGGGCTCTCATATGATGAAGGGTGTTGAGAAAACAACTTCTCTCTTTTGCATACAAACACTCAAAGATATAAATCAGAAATTCTTCATCTCTACAAAATCTTACAAACTCATTTTCATTGAATAGTGTTCATAGTAAGCGTGACCACTATTGTTTCTTCTTTGTATCTCGAAGGTGAATTCCGTGAACCCGTGCTTTACGATTAGGGTCGGAATATTACTTTTGGGAAAGTGATCCACGCCTAGAAGATTGTTGTCTTGTGACCCTTGTTAATTTATATTTTTTCCCTAACGGGGGCACGTGCCCCACAGGTGCGAACCGGACCCAAGAAGACGGCTGACCCCGCGGGCTGTGGCAGCACCACCGTGTTGACCACCACCGGCTGAGCTCGAACTCCCAGCAGCAGCGTTGCGGGCTCGCAGCCTCTCCTCATACCATGGCAGATTGCCATGAATTTTGAAGCAAGTTCCAATCTCGTAGCCCTTTTGTTTACAATGAGAACACATGGGTTTACTCTTGTCAACACGATCAAAACGTCCTTTGCCACGTTCAGAATTAATATGGAATGTGTGAACATTGTCACGAGTCTCCTTGCCACGCACTACCGTCCTCGATTGATCTTCTTGAACCAAAACTTGATATGCACGGTTCAAATCACCCAAAGGTTGTTGAGACAACAAGTTAGTCCTCACGGGACCGTATTTAATATCCAAACCAATCAAGAATTGATGAAAAATCTCTTCATCTCTATCTTTCGAAAGTTTCAATGCAAGTCCACAATCACATTTCTTGCACTCACACGATGGTAATAGTTTCAATCGCGCCAATTCGTCATAAAGACCCATGAGTTTCGTATAGTACTCATTTATTTTCATCGTATCGGTTTGTTTGCAATCAGTTATCGCCGCCTTAATCTGTTGGATACGTGGTCCATTAGCCACACAAAACCGTCTCTCAAGGTATTCCCACAAGTCCTTAGCATTATCGTGCAACGGTATAGTCGCTGCGATTTTCGTGTCCATACTCCTCAACATCCATGAAACTATCATGGAGTGTAATGTGTCCCAGTCAAGAAGGCCATTCGAGTTGTCGGGTTTGGGAATCGTCCCGTCAACAAAGCTGAATTTTCGCCTCGCACGAAGGGAGAGCGTCATCGCTCGAGCCCAACTCACGTAGTTGTCGCCGAAAAACACCACGTGGCTTATCAGGTTGCCCGGCTGGTCGCCAGAGCCCAAGTAGAACGGGGAGGTGGCGCTCACCTGCCACTCCCCTTTTGCACCATTAACCACGGCTTTATCATCACCCATGATAAACAAATCGTTCCTTGTTGTCCACGCGTGTGGCACTAGGATTCAGATGAGATTCGCCGGAAAAATTTCGAGCAGGCGCCGGTCACTGACTCAGCTCTGATACCATGTCACGAGTATAGCAGCGTGAAGGTGTGAAGTGTTTGTCAAAGTTGTATTGCCTTTGGCTGTGAGAAGCGTAATATACAAAACCTAGAGATCACAAGTCAACTATACATGGGCCTCACTAATACAACACAAACATGGGCCAACCCAAGATTAAATATACACCCTTACATATATATATTCCAACAAAATACTACCCATCAACTGCAAATTTTCAATCTTAAACATTCTCTATCACTCCTTCTTTAGTGGTCATTTAAGCTTAATAATGAAATTGAACTCCTCCTAAAGAAAAACAAATTCAATTATTAATACAAAAGCTACTAACAATTATAATAAATACGAACAACTAGTCAAACTAGCTATAAAACAACGAACAACCAACATAATTGTTAAATTACACCCATCTATCAGTAAAATAATTTTTTAACTGTTATGAAGTCAAAAAGTGAATGTCATGCATTTAATGTATGGCAAGTTTTTCCCAAACCCTATATATACTAGGGTAATGTACATATATTGACTTGTAATATATTCTTGTAGTATAAATATGGCATTTGCCATAAGTAGCAATGCATACAACGGAAAGAAAGCAATCACTTCTCTGCTATCTTTCAGTCTATAATATTTATGTTTCCTTTGTTTCTCAACACATTATCAGCACGAGTTTGCTACCGAAAAAAAATTTAAAGGTATCTTTAAAATCTTTACACCCATTCTGTTTCAAGTTCTAAATTTTTTTCTCTAAACCCAACCCTTTACTATCCGAACATGGATCAACAAAGTAACGGGATTAACATTGTTTTACACAATGTATCTGTCTCGGGTGTTTATTTTTGGATAGAGCGAAACAATGTGCCATTCACTACCAACCCAACAAGGGGTACTGTAAGACAACCCCGACCCAGTAACCTCAACGACGGTACAAATACCCATACCGGAGAAAACCCACAAACCCCTGTTCCCAACACCAATAATAACGCCACCTTTATGGAGGGCAAGGACATTTTATTTTACATTATTTTTTTTTTTGCTCTCCAACCGCCAATATGGACAGGTTATTTTTTTTTTTGAATTCGACGCCTATATGGACGACCTAATGAAGTGATAAAATTGTTATCTCTTATATGTGCAATAATGTTATATGTATGCAGGAAACAAGCATTCACAGCACTATTATATATTACTGTCTCTAATCTTCTATTTTTTTCTTTCGCATTTATAGTTACATATATTATATCATCATTTTACCAACATGTATAATAGTAGACCAATTTAGTACATATAAATTGCTCTAATATATATTTGCCAATTAAGATATCTTAAAATTTTATCGCATTGTATATTTTTAACTGTAGATGAATTGCATAGTTAGGGATAACCCTCTATAAAAGCGGATTACCCATCCCCATTTTCACCACACATTTCTTATCTTCTTCCAACTTTTATCTAAACTCACAATTTTTTTCTCTCTTCTTCCTCAACCTCTCGGCCATCATGTTCCAAGCCGACGACAACCGTCCTCCACCCTCATCTTCTTCTTTTGAGGAGGATTTTAAGAAAATAAGGCTCTACTTATTCCTTATAGCCGGATTCTTTTTCCTCCTCATGGCATTAAAGATATATCTCCTAATAAATAAGTAGGAGACAAAAAAAATTTATCTCCCCGGAAGAATGATGAAAAATGCACATGAATATCATTTTTTTTGTGTCTTTAAGTGCATTTTAGGAAGTTTTTTTTTTCTCTCACTTATTTTTTTTTCTATTTTTGGCGTTTTTATTTTATTTTTTTGCTTCATTAATATTGTACGCTAGTATTTTTGTTTGTTTGTATTGTTTATGTATAATTATAATGATATAAATCGGGGGAGCTAATATATATGATTTATCATCATTTACTAATTTCAAATATTTACATGTTTGTAGTAAAAAATGGGAGATCTAGTGAAAAGACAATTTAACATACTAGATATATTTGGGCAAAAGTTTCTAGAATGGACGGTGGACGCCTCAAATGAATTTAAAGGCTCAAGGACTCGGAACATACAATTAAAGGTGTGACAACCCAACAAGGGGATGCAACTACATCAACCGCATCAGTTAAAATTGCGACTGAACAAGAAAGGACAAACGCCTTAGTCCTTCTCAGGCATCATTTACATGACAATTTAAAAACTGAATATCTACTTGTAGAGGATCCCAAAGAACTATGAGATAGCCTAAATGAAAGATATGGGCATCACAAAAATGTGCTCCTCCCAAAGGCACATTTTGACTGGCTCAATATGAGGTTCCAGGATTTTAAAACAGTCAGTGATTACAATTCATCATTGTTTAGAATTGTGTCATTGTTGAGATATTGTGATCATCCCATCACAAAAGAGCGGATGATAGATAAAACGATCTCCACTTTCCACGCTACTAATATAATATTGGCGTAACAATACGTGATTCGTAGCTTTCAAAAAATACTCTGAGCTAATCTCAGTACTACTTGTGGCTGAACAAAATAATGATATTTTGCTGAAAAATCATAATCTTAGACATATGGGGTCTTCAGCCACCCATGAAATAAATGCAATAGAAAGTTCTGATCCACCAGAAGCGAATGCTATACATAGGCGTGGACGTGGTAACTACAACAGTCGTGGGAGAGAACGTGGTAATTACCGGGGCCGAGGGCGTGGACGTGGCAGAGGCCGATTTTCCCCAAGAAATAACAATTTTAAAAATTCTGATAAAAGTTGGGGATAATCATCTGGAAATCAGAGGCAGACTTCCTACAAAGGAAAAGACACTTGCCAAGAGGAATTTATATTCGATGTACGTCAATGACTAATCAATGACGCATTATATTCGAGTAATTCTCGAAGAAACCTCATAAGTTTCAAAGATGTACGTCAGAACGGTTACCATTTGGAAACAATGTCGGTAAACCAAGAGGAATTTATATGCCTCACAGCAGAAAAATGTGGTAAGAAATACATCTATCACTAGTGGAAAAAAGCTTCAATGTCACAACAAAATTGATCCGGTCGGGTCCAAAACCAGATCAGTTTAGTCATCGTTTTTGCGCGCAAAACAATTTCATGGTATTAATTGATGCCTCTACTCGATGGTCACATGTGAGCCTTTTGTCAAGTAGAAATGTTGCATTTGCAAAACTTCTGGCTCAAATAATTCGATTAAGAACTCAATTCCCAGATCATACAATAAAGAGAATAAGATTAGACAATACTGGGGAATTTACATCCCAAACTTTTAATTACTATTGCATGTCTATTGGGATTGTTGTAGAGCACCTTGTACCTCATGTACATACACAAAACGGTCTTGCTGAATCATTAATCAAGAGACTACAATTAATTGCAAGACCATTAATAATGAGATCAAAATTGCCCTCTTCTGCTTGGGGTCATGCTATATTACATGCAGCAGCATTGATAAGATTAAGGCCGACATCCTATCACAAATTCTCACTGTTACAATTAGTATCAGGTCGAGAACCAAATATCTCACATTTGAGAATTTTTAGGTGCGCTATACATGTACCTATTGCTCCGCCCCAACGTACTAAAATGGGTCTACAAAGAAGGATGGGAATATATGTTGGATTTGATTCTCCATCAATTATCAAATATTTAGAGCCAACAACCGGCGATTTATTTACGGCTCGATTTGCCGATTGTCATTTTAATGAGTCGATGCAGTATTCCCATCCTTAGGGAGAGAAAGTGGACCCACAAAACATAAAAAACGAAATTACATGGAACGCATCGCAAATGTCGATCCTGGACCCGAGAACAAATTTATGTGGACAAGAAGTCAAGAAAATTATTCATTTGCAAAGTATTGCAAACCAATTGCCTGATGCATTCACAGATACTAAGAAAGTGACAAAGTCACATGTACCTCTTGATATTGCCCCTGGCATCGATTGAAATTCCAAGTGACAATAAGGCCATTGAAAATGAGTCAATAGCACGACGAAAACGTGGTAGACCACCCGGTTATAAAGACTCAAAACTAAGAAAAATGAAAAAGCAAGGCGAAACAACAAACGAAATTAATATAAATCCTCCAACGGAGCATGATGAAATTCATGATGAAAACAAAAATAAGGATAAGCATGTTCCAGAAGAAAAGGAATATGAAAGGGTAGACAACAATGAAACTTCAATTAATTATGCTTCTACAAAGAAACAATGGAATCGAAAAGATGTTGTCTTGAATGAAATCTTTGCTTACTCCATAGCGGTTGAAATGACATACGATGAAAATGATATAGAACCAAATACAATAGATGAATGTTGCCGAAAAAGATTGGCCAAAATGGAAAGAAGCAATTCAAGCGGAATTGAAATCACTTGAAAAACGCGAGGTATTCGGACAAATAACCCAAATACCAAAAGGTGTAAAACCCAGTTAGGTACAAATGGGTATTCGCGAGAAAACGAAGTGAGAAAAATGAGGTTACTAGATATAAGGCAAGACTAGTAGCCTTTCTCGCAAATGCCAGGGAATGATTATGATGAGACATATTCTCCAGTAGTTGATGCAACTACACTAAGATTTCTGGTAAGTTTATCAGTTTCGAAAGGATTGCAAATGAGGTTGATGGATGTAGTGACTGCATATTTACATGGCTCACTTGACACGGATATTTATATGGAAGTTCATGTTGGGCTAAAACTACCAGAAAATCGCATGCCTAAGGAGATGTTTTCAATAAAATTGAAAAGGCCACTCTATGGGTTTAAACAATCTGGGAGAATGTGGTATAATCGTCTTAGTGAATACCTATTGAAAGAAGGATTTAAAAATAATCAAATCAGTCCTTGTGTATTCATTAAGCGATCTAAATCTGGATTCGCCATCATTGTTGTCTATGTCGATGATTTGAATATTATTGGAACTCCTAGAGAACTCGAAGTGACTGCAAAGTACTTGATGAAAGAATTTAAGATGAAAGATCTCGGGAGGACAAAATTTTGCCTTGGCTTGCAAATGGAACATTTAAGAAATGGGATTTTTGTCCATCAATCAAACTATACTGAATAAATTGCAAACGTTTTTTTCATGGACAAAGCCCACCCAATAAGTTCTCCAATGATAGTGCGTTCCTCGAATATGAAAGATGATCCATTCGAGACCACGAGAAGAAAACAAAGAAATTTTTGGTCCCGAAGTACCATATTTAAGTGCGATTGGTGCCTTAATGTACTTGGCTAACAATACTCGACCTGACATAGCTTTTTTAGTAAACTTGTTAATTAGCTACATACAGCAATGCACCAACATAGAGACATTGGAATGGAGTCAGACACTTATTACGTTATCTTCGAGGAACATAGGACCTTGGATTATCCTATCAGTCGAAACCAAATGCGTCACTCATTGGATATGCAGATGCTGGGTACCTATCAGATCCACAAAAGGCTAAGTCTCTCAATCCGGATATCTATTCACTTATGGAGGTACTGCAATATCTTGGAAATCCACGGCGTACTTTGAAAGCCACATCATCAAATCATGCGAACTAATTGCTCTTTTTGAAACCGGGAAGGGAATGTGTATGGCTAAGGTCAATGATCAAGAATATCCAAGAAGAATGTGGAATGGAAATAATAACAACAAATCCAACTATCATCTACGAAGACAACATCGCATGTATCACCCAAGTAAGCGAAGGGTACATCAAAGGAGCATTTAACTAAACATTTATCACCAAAGCTCTTCTTCACTCATGACCTCCAAAAGGAAGGGACGATAAACATCCAACGGATCCAATCATGTGAGAATCTTGCAGATTTATTTACCAAATCCCTTCCAGCGAAGAAATTTGAAGAATTAGTCCGAAAAATTGGAATGCGTCATCTTTCGTGATATATGATAGATTCAGGGGGAGTATTATATGCGCTGCACTCTTTTTTCCTTCAATTAGGTTTTTATCCCACCGGGTTTTTCCTGACAAGGTTTTTAATGAGGCAGTTAATTTTAAGCATATAAGGATACATAGTAGTTGTACTCTCTTCCCTAGTTGATTTTTCCCACTGGGTTTTTCCTAACGAGGTTCTTAACGAGACAACTAATATTCTATTAAAGATGGGCATTCAAGGGGGAGTGTTATGAAGTCAAAAAGTGAATGCCATGCATTTAGTGTATGACAAGTTTTTCCCAAAACCTATACTAGGGTAATGTACATATATTGACTTGTAATATATTCTTGTAGTATAAATATGGCATTTGCCATATGTAGCAATGCATACAACGGAAAGAAAGCAATAACTTCTTTGCTATCTTTCAGTCTATAATATTTATGTTTCCTTTGTTTCTCAACATTAACACATATTTCCTCCATTCCTCAAAGTTTGTCATAATCTTACAATAAATCCAAGATTTGCATCTTGACAAGTGTGAATACTTGGGGTGGAAATTCTCTTACCTTTTCTCCATCCTCTCAAGTAGCTATTGCTGAGTACAGATTGGGCACCCTAACCAATATCGTAATCGAATCTGGTATCCAATAATCAGTAACACTAAAAACAATGCCCATGAATTCGGGTACCTGTATTTTCAGATTGGATAGCGCATATAGAGTATGGTACCCAAATTTGAAAACTTAGACTATTTTGATTTTGTTGTTATAATATTATTGAACACTAAATACCAACATTACCATATGATTTCCACTACAGTATTTTTACAATTACAATATATTTACTCTAAATTAAAAGCGCACGAACCCTTATTTAAAAGGAAAAAAATGTTTTAATTTTGTAAACTCATGAAATTTTCATATATTTGAACGCAAGTTTCCAAATTCGTTCCATGATAGATGATTATCAAATTACTTTGGTACCCAATATTATCTTAACGGGTACCCATATTCAATCCAGTGCATATACTAAAGATCTTTATTGGTTATGTTACCCAATCATTGTATCGGTTTTTCGGATAGTTTTACTCGGTTCTACTCTCAAGTATTTAGCCAGTTGGCAAGCAAATACTGGACCAAGAAACCGAAATGATTGATATCTAATAAAGGTGTAAAAAGTCTTAACACAAAATTTATTCACCTTTATCTGAAATAACCCTCTGAAGTACTTCCTCCGTTCTTTTTCTATTGCAACAATTAGATTTTTGCACTATTCATCCACCACTCTTTCACTATCTATTGTGATTTTTACTTAAGAAAAAATATAGTCATGTGGGGTCTTGTTAGATTCGTCTCGATATATACTTTCACAATATTAAATTTTTATATTTGTTACTAAAAAATAATTAAAGATATTCATATTTAAAGTTGTGCATTGACAAGCGTGAAAACTCAATTGTTGCAATAGAATAAGAACGAAGGATGTAGTTTATAACATAACACGCAGTTCAATTCAAGGACCCCATACAAGTCTCTAATAATAGCTTCACATATTCCATATCTCTTTTTTTAAAGATAAATCTAGTTTTCTCTCTTCTAATAGGCTACCTTTCTTGTCTAGTAATAAGGTTGTATTTTTTTTGATGATGATGATAAGTTTCTTGTAACTTCCATAAAAAAAAAAGGAGTTTCTCAGGCAACTGTAGCTTCTGCCCAGCTGATATAGCCTAATTAATTCAGGTGACTAAAGTCTGCTCTCTATTTCTCTGATCTGCAAAGGGTAAGTCATATAATAAAACTTAAACTGATACAATTGTATAGAAGTAGATGATAAAAGGAAACCAAATCTCGAGGAAATAAAAAACTTACTGTTTATAGTTAATTTTCTCTTCTCTTTTGCCTAACATGTTCATGAACTATGATTGGTTGATGCTTTTTTCTGGGTTTCTGATCTAGGGTTTCCATTTTTTTTTACTAATTATAGTACTATCTACTTCTTTCCATGAATAGTACAGATTATACAATACTGTAGTATGTACTAGCCCTGCGTTTCTCTCTCTCTTCACCCTCATGTGTTACTCCTATTATATTCTTTGATTTTAACTAATTTTAATTTTAAGAAAATAATTAATAACACCAATCGACGTATAATTTTGTCATAAAGTCTTAGATTGATACCATTTTAATAAAAAAATATCACCGCTTATTATTAATCCCTCATGTCTGCATATATCAAAACCGTTTTTTTTAACCCATTTGGTTGATATATCTAGATCTACAATATTGTATTATAAAGCAGCAAATTATTATCTCAAGAATGTAGAAGCATTAGTTTCATAAAATTGACTTCCATTCTATAAAATAGATAAATTGGAAGAAGTTCCATTTTTTTTCTCTCTCTCTCCTAAGTAGCTAATTGTTGAGAGGGGTAAAAATGTCAGGAAGAGGAAGTTTATCATCAAAAATGGCAAGAGAAAAGATAAAGATAAGGAAGATAGATAACATAACAGCAAGACAAGTGACTTTCTCAAAGAGAAGAAGAGGGATCTTCAAGAAAGCTGAAGAACTATCAGTTCTTTGTGATGCCGATATTGCCCTTATCATTTTCTCTGCTACTGGCAAACTCTTTGACTTCTCCAACTCCAGGTATTTTCTTATGTAAATTTATTTTTGTTCCAAAGTATCCATCTTTTTTTTTTTTTGAGGAAATCCATCAAGTTTTTCTTTGATATAGAAATAGTTTATATTATCAAACTAAAAATAAGATATCATTATTTGTTATTAATCTTGCTATTTTTCACAAGCAATGAGAGTTTTTTTTTTTCTTCTTATGGTCTAAATTTTATTTACAGTAGAGTTTAATTTATGATATTGTATATACTATAGGTTAAAATGTTAAATGATACAGCACCTCAAAAGGAAATCTCTATGATCTTTGCGCAAAAAAATGAAAATGGAAAAATTGCTATTTGATTTTGTATTTTTGTTTTATGCTCCTTATCAAGTGATTTTCTTACTGATGTTGAAGATCTTAATTTTTGTGGACTGTGATCAAGTATTCTTCTTATGGTCCTTTTTTGTCTAATAATTCTTATGACGAAGTTTTGTTTTTACCATGCTTGTTTGAAAGATTTTTGGGGATTAAGCAAAAGATTACATACATAGTGAGACTACTGTTGGCAAGTACAAAAATCACATCTCCATAGGATTAAATATACTTCTTCCGTTCTGTTTTAAATGAAACGTAGGACCTTGACACACGGGGATTTATGAGAAGAGAGATAAAGAGAAAGAAAAAGAAGACCCATGTGATGAGGAGAGAGATAAAGAGAAGTGAATACCAAATAAAGTAATATTTTATTTATTTTGAAACGGTCTAAAATGGTAAGTGTTTAATTTATTTTAGAACGGAGGAAGTATTTTATACTTCCTCCGTTCCAAAATAAGTGAAACACTTGTCTTAAAAAGCTCTCACATAAATGAGAGAAGTGTTTCACTTATTTTAGAACGGATGAAGTATATGATTAGTTATTAAGTACCGCTTTACTAGATTAACTCGAACCAAGAGTGGGATAATGAATTGTCTGAATTGACTACAATTAGATTAGAAGATTGTTCTTCCCTTGTGTAATTTATAAGAGTATTTATAGTTTATTACATCAATTATCTTCTCTTTAATAACTTATACTCAGGGCCGTCTCATGAAATATGGAGGCCCTGTGCTATCCATCAAAATGGGGCCCTTCAAAAAAAATTATAAAGAAGTTATAATTTTTTTTTATTATTATTTGTCATAAATCGTTCCTTACAGCTTGATAAATAAACCAAAACTAAAAAAATCTAGTAAGATCTTTTATTTAAACAAAGCCACCCTTCTAGCATTCTTTGAAGCGAAATCGTCCACCATATCTTCATAATCAACTTTTTCCAAAATATCGTTATCTATTGCTATTCTCGCAAGAAAAAACAAATGTGGTCGGAGGTTGTAGACTGCATTCTCGCAAGAAAAACCAAGCAAAGTAATCTTAGATTACATCAATTGAATTAGGCACAATTGCATCAATATTGAATTAGGCAAAATTGTATAAATTAGAGAATTGTAGAAAGTGATAAATATTCTCATTAATTGAACAAGTATATATAATACAAAGTAGTTAGTAAACTACTTAGTAAGCTACGTATAAGAATACATTATACAAAGAATAAGAATCCAGCATCTAACAACCTAGAGAATATAATAGCTAAGTATTATCTAGAATACAACAATCAGAATAAATAGAAGATAGAGTTCAAGTATATCAACGCCTATCAAATATCATTAAAACATGATCACTAGGAGATTTATGAGTGGGTAATTTTTGCCAATTGAAACATGATCACTAGGAGAATTCTGAACAAACAGAATACAACTATCGGACACCCCAAGGAGAACAAAATTGACATGACATCAATAAACCATTCCATCTTCTTTTTTGTTTTGATTTTTCATGAAACTATCCATATGCTTAAATTTCAATAAACCACAATAACATCAGAACAATACCAAAATCCCAAAAAAGATTAAAAGAATTTTAAAATATAGATTACTTGAAATATTCAAACAATGAAAAATCACCCAACAAATTTATTCCACTTCTACCAGATTCCTCAATATACACAAATCATATCAAAAAAAAAAAAACATACCCTAGTACTAAAATTCCCTAATTAGCCAGAATTGCAGAAAATCAAAATCATAAGATTACATATTATAAATTTCAATTTCAAATTATAAAGTTTCAGAATAGCTATAAATCTCTACTAGAAAAATGGCATAAAAGAAAGTGAAATTACCTTAAAAGTGAAGACTTTGATGACAAATTAGCCCACAAGTTCTTGATTTTTCACCTTCGGACCTCCCAAAATCAAAATTGAAGACTTTGTTCTTCCCGTATTGTAATTTGTAAACCAAAGTTTGAATCTTTTTTGGATGATAAAAGAAATTGAAAATAAATAGCAAAAAAAAATTCTACCCGTTAGAAATCTCCATTTTTGGTGTTCTTGAGGAGAATTGGAATTTGGAAATATGGAAGAGGATGAACGTTGAGCTTTTTTGGGTGAAAATTAAGATTGGAAATGAGATGATTTCTTGAACAAAGAGAGTGATTATTAACTTAAATATGGGAAATTGAATAGTATCATGATTTTTTGGGGATTTTGATTTATGAAGAGGAGAGAGAATTATGGAGTGAAGAAGATGGAAAGTTTGTTCGATCTTGCGGGTGAGTTGTGGGATTTCTCTTTTTTTCTTTTTCTTTTCTCCTTACATTTGCCAACCAAATTTGGGCCCCCAATTTTTTGGGGCCCTGTTCTGCTGAACCGGTTGGACCGGTATTCAGCCGGGCCTGCTTATACTTCCTCTGTTTGTTTGTTTTTACTTGCAACAATTTGACTTTCATGCTTGCCGATGTATAACTTCAACTATTAATATCTTTAATTACCAATAATTAAAAATTATAAAAAGTAGATATTGGGAAAATTTATATTGAGACGAATCTAATAAAAGCCACATGAATATTTTCCTTCACTGTAAATCACCAAAAATAAACTAAGTAGAGTTGGTGAATAATGTAAAAGTCAAACCGTTGCAAGTAAAAATAATTAGAGAAAGTATATTGGTGAATGTATGTTAGGGTGTGTTTTATTTAACTTATTTTGACTCATTCAAAATAATCTTAACTTATTAAAACTTACGGTATTTTATAAAGTGTTAGAACTAAATTCAGCTTATGTCTTCTCAAAGAAATCAAAATAGTTAAAAATTGAATAGAGCTTATGAGTACAAAGAACATTGACATGAGATTCTTTGAGTCAAATTGCATCTGAACTCACTGGATTATTTTTTTCGTCATCTATAATTGATCTGTCTTAGAGTGATGGCCAGCCTAATTAAAAATCAGCTCATAGACCCTTAAAAAAAAGGTGCTACTACTCGAACATACATGATCCAAAGAAACACCAGTTTTTGAGTTGGGGGCAATGCCCAGCCCTGTTATATGGAAACTAAAATATTACTATTTGATAGACATTTAAAATTGTAAATTAATTAAAGTCATACAATATAAGGGGTATAATAAACTAAAATTAATCATACGTATACTAACCATGACAATTTTGAAAGCTGGCAACAGAAAACCAGAAACTACTTTTTCTAGTTTTCAATTTTTTTGGTTTTCAAAAAAACCTGGAAACAAAAAACTATAACGAACGATCTCTTAATTTTCAGTTTTCCAAAGTTAGATAGACATTTATCATACTATCTGATTTACGGAAAGGAACCGTAAGATACTACTAGATCAAGTCTTTAATGATAAAACTTGATGTCTTAAATTGCCACCATATTATAGTGCCTGCAAAAGAAACCTGAGTTTACAGTTGCACACTCGAAATGATATGAATTACGATAAGCTATGAGTTCTATCTCATACATGAGTTGCATGATCATTTGTTAGTTTGAAGTAAAATAAGACCTTATATGAACTTATTTAAACTTATCTAAACTTATTTTTTCTTATATTAAATATCAACCAATAAGATTGAGTGACAAAGATAATAGTATAAATAAGTGGGACACACAATTTTATTTTTCCTATATTTATCTGTATTGGGTTTTATATATTTTGAAAGTGTAACGTGCAATTTTGTCAACTTTATATTTTTTACTTTTTGATAGTCAATAGTGTATTAGTGTATTGATATATTAGTCAGAAGAAAATTGGTTAAGTATACATATTTAAATATAAAAGTGGACATGTAAGCTAACAAAAAGAGTGAGTATTGGGTGTAACATGCGTAATGACATACACTTCAACAATAATGAAATGGACTATACAAATAATGACATAAATCTCATGTCATTTGTCATTTATATCATGTCATTTGAGTTTTTTTATAAAAGAAACAGTGATTTGTAGGTTGTTACACCCAAAAATTTGTGTAACAAAAAAGATTTTTTCCTCCGTTTTTTTTGGGGAAATTTTCCTCCATTCTATTATTAGCTAACTTGATGTCTTAATATTTCTTCCATTTTATTATTAGTCGTAACACTTTAAATGCTTGTCAACGCAAATTTTAATATTTGTTATATTTACTTTATTTTAGGCTCTGTTCTTTTGGACTGAACTGAACTGAACTGAATTTGTCTAAACTGAACTGAGTTGAACTTAATTTGTCTGAACTGAACTGAAATGAATGAAAACTGTAAGAGGAAACTAAATGAATGAACTTGAACTGAACTGAACTAAATTTGTCTGAACTGAACTGAATTTTCATGAATTCAGTCCAAAAAAACAGAGCGAACCTAGTCCCCAAAAATCTGGGCAAGGTAATTATATAAATAGTTTGAAAATCTAAAGTGTTCAGGTTAATAAAATCGCAAGAGTCTGTCAAAAAAAAATCGCAAGTCTTATTTTGTACAAATATTACACAAGTACTATAGAATATTATTTCAAGCGTGGATTTTCAAATTCGTACTATTGGAGTAAACCTTAAGATTTTGATGATAACCTTAATTAGTTCAATTTCTTTAAGCTTTTGAAATACGAGAACTAGTATTAGCTATATATAAAATTGCAAAAGGATTTATAAATCATTTCGATCATCTTTGTAATTCTAAATATGTAAAATCAAAATAATTTTTGCTTGTGTTTACTTTTATTATTTTTCAGATTCTCAGTTTAGTGAACATTTTAGAATTTTTTGATACCAAAATTCGATATTAGTATTTAAAATAATTTTTCATTGTTTGGATGGACACTACTCTCTAGTAATTTCCTCTGACAATTGCAAATAGTGCATAATTTTGTGATGCTAACTTTAGATTCTTCTTATCAATTTTAGATACTTGTAATTGTATTTAAATCGAGGTATTTTTTTTTTTGACATCGAGAAAACATGCATTAATTAAACAACAAAGTACAACCTATTCTAAGAACAACCAAACATAAAACACGAGAAAAGCCTAAAGGAGCTTTAGTAGCTCTTACATGCCCTAAAAAACATAAACAAATAAAATCGACAGAGAGTAGCATATCTAGGGAGGGTCGTCTGGTCGATGATTGTCTTCGGTGGAGTAAAAAACACGATAAGCGATGGAAGTGGTAGGAGCGAATGTCGATCACGATCCAGGACAACGAACAATGAACAACGAGCAATCCCAACGAGCATCTATCGCTTGGGATTCTTGGCTCATGATCTGATGAAGAGTCACATTCCTAAGTGACTCATGACTCTCCCTCGAGAGTATTTGAGGTTTCTCCTTGAGGTAGGAGAAACGGGGAGTCTTGAAATCCACCGGGATGTAAGCTGGGGCCACTGCAGATTTGAATTTTTCAAGGCAATGACTATTAAGATAATTGCCAAGCTAAAATGAGAGCTAAACATTGTGAGCTCTCGAAAACACCTCCGGCTTAGGAAACCGGAAAACACATATCCGAACCATAGATACCGATCATCGCCTCGACCACGGTCACACTTCTCATCCTCTCGATTCATCTGTTCCTTCATCAAAGAGTCCAAAGGAACTACATATTCTACGACTATAATATTCCACCACCATCTCTTATACAACTGGGAAACATTTATTAATTGCCATAACCAACTACGAATCCCAGCCTTATCAACTCGAAATAAACAACTTACAACTGTTTCACGACTTACCATCCAAACTAAGACAAGACCCAACACGGTTATAGCTACCATAGCCGGGGGAGGGGGCTTAACAACTAGGGGGAGGGAAAGGGATAACAACCAGGGGGTTAGAACTTAGAAAAAACCACCGGGGACCAACACTCGGCCGGACTAACACGAACGGGGAGGGGAAGGGGATGCCCAACTAGCGAAAAAACGGGGAGGGGGAGGAAAACCAACTCACAACCGGGAGAGGGGGAGGGGAAAACCAACGCACCAAGCGAAAACAGGGGAGGCCCAAACAAACGAAGCACAGGGGACAGGGAGGGGGAAGCCCGACGCGCAACTAGGGGGAGGGGGAGGGGGAAGCCAGACATGACTCAACTACGGGGGAAGGGTGGAAATCCGACGAAACAAACCAAGAAAAAGAAACATGGGGTGGGGAGGACTAACCGACGAACAGGGGAGGGGGAACTCCGCGGCGAAGACGACGGAAACACAGGAAAACTCCACGGAGGAGCGACGACGAGAACAGGGGAAACGCCACGGAGGAGCTACGCACTAGATCTAGAACCTTCGAGTCAGCACCGGAAATTTAAAAAAAGGGGGAGAAGGGCTCGACGGCCACCGTGAGGGCGCGGAGGCGACTCAGCGTCGTCGAGCCCTAGGGTTTGACGGCTGAGGAGATTGCTTAGTTTCGCCTAGGGTTTGACGTTTTCGAAGAGAGAAGCTCAAGCTTTTATTGAAACCAAGGCAATAATGGTTGGTTAAATCGAGGTATTTGAGACCAACTCTTTCCTAACTTAATTACACATTCTCAAAACCTATATGGCTATATCCATATGCCAATTAGGTATATTTGATTTTGCTAGAATTTAGAAATAGGAAATAGGAATGGAATAATTGCAATGAAAATAGAAAGAACTTGGAAGAACGGATGAAGTAATAACTTGTAAAATATGTATTGAATTAGTGAATATAAGATTAGCCAGCTCGCATCGAATGTAATATGTTAAAAGTCCTCCTAATTAAAAAGGAGGTTGATAAGACATGTTTTCCAATTTAAACTAGTATTTTGGCCCAGGCAATGCCCCGGGTAAGTTACAATGATCAAATATAGTATTATACATAAATTTTATAATTGATTTTATTGGCTTTTTGTAATATTTTGTCTAGTGCGAAATTGAAAAATGGACATTACGGTATGATGAGTTGTTTAAAAAAACTTCTAAGGAGTTGGGGATAAAAATAACAATTTCAATGGAATTAGAGTAAAATAATGTTATTACTTGATAAAAGTGCTAGAGATCAAAAAAATTGTCTATGTATTTATAATTACATATAATTATAAGACTTTATTATGTTTTACTTTGAAACATTAAGTATTAAAATTGTTGTGGATTAGTGGTTTAACACTCACATTTCATTTCAAAGGTCTTGTGTTCGAATCCTAGTAACTACACATTGTTAATATTTTTTAATGAGATTATAAACATGTGAGAAGAGTGCCACGTGGCACCGTTCCTTTGATGGGAACGCCTTTTAATATATTTGCATAGATGCGGTGTAATTAAGTTTATTGCGGTAATTGTTATACTTCCTCCGCTCCCATTTATTGCAACACTTCCAGTTTTACGCTTACCAATGCATATATAATTTACACTATTAATATCTTTAATTATGTTTTGGTCAAAATTATAAAAATTATATATTAATAAAGTACACATTGAGACGAATTCAACAAGTTCCACATGATTATATTTTTCCATGTATATGAAGCACAAAAGCTAGTTATATGAGTGATTGTGTGAATGATCGCCGAAAGTGTTGCAACTAATGGGAGTGGAGGGAAGTATATACACGTGACTTTTGCACACACAAAGTCACAAAATTATTCGTACTTTATTTCTAGATATTTTTTTTTGCGGTTTACTTTATTTGTAGATTATTCTAATTAGTAATGTTTACTATTTAGTATTTTTTTTAAAAATATTCCTTTACATGTAATGGAAGTAATCAATAATCAAAACTATGATATCCTATCATTAACAGAAGGCTGAAAATTCGATTGTTGTTTCATACTTTTGTCTTTCTAAGAAAAGATAAAATGATAAAAAATGAATTAAAGAAAAAAGAAAGAGGATATTCGGTGTGGGCATGCGGTATAATCTATATACATATATTAAAAGCGTCCTTTGAGGAACGGTCTTGCGGCTGCTCCCCAGGGTTTTAGTTAATATTATATCCCTAAAAAAAAAAAAATTGCAAAGTATAGGTTTTTCAAACGCCACCTTAAGTATAATAAAATTTTTTAGCAATTAATAATTTGTTTTTAGTGTTTTCTTTTTTAAATAATTATATAATTGAATAAAACTTTCTTAATATAAAGCCTAAAATTAGTTTATTAATTAATCAAATGTCATTTCATAGTTGGTTGCCAATATTTCATAATTGTTAGAGTGATGAAATAAATGATGATGATGATAGGACAATAAGCATCCACATACCGTCATACCGACCACAGTAATCTTTGCATGTATTGGCCAAAATGAAATAAATCCTCAATCGTCTAATTATTTTCATAGCAGATTCTTTTCCATTGTTAAATGTGGTCCATATTACTACTTTTTTTGCTACATCGCATATTTCTTTTTCGGTGTTCTCTTGGCATATATGGATTAGTTGATGGAGGTTTTAGGGATCCATTCTCCCAGAACATTTTCGCTTGATTCAATTTAATTTAATTCAATTCGTTCGATTAATCTGATTCGGTTCCTAAATTATAATCATTACTATTAATTAGTTATAATTTAATTCAATTCAGTTCAATTCAGTTCAGTTCAGTTGTTTTATGTCGAAGAGAACAAACCCTTATTCATCCCCTAGTCCTATACGTAGGATAAAGGCCCTGTTCTTTTAAACTTATTTTGGCTGAACTGAACTGAACTTATTTTATTTTCTTTGAATTTGAACTTATTTTCTTTGAACCGAAATTATTTTTACTTATTTTTGTTGAACCGAACTTATTTTTCTTGAACTAAAACTTATTTTCTTTGAAGTGAACTTATTTTCTTAAATAATAAAAATAAATAAATATAATAATAAATAATAATAATAAATAATTATAAATAATAAATAATAAATAATAAATAATAAATAAATAATAATAAATAATAATATAATAATAATATATAATAATAATAAATAATAAATAATAATAATAATAAATAATAAATAATAATAATAAATAATTAATAATAAATAATAAATAATAATAATAAATAATAAATAATAAATAATAAATAATAAATAATAAATAATAAATAATAATAATAAGTAATAATTAATAATAAATAATAAATTATAAATAATAATAATAATAAATAATATAATAATAAATAATAATAATAATAATAATAAATAATAAATAATAAATAATAAATAATAATAATAATAATAATAATAAATATATAATAAATCATAACTAATAATAATAAATAATAAATAATGATAAATAATAATAAATAATAAATAATAATTAATAAATAATATTAATAATAAATAGTAAATAATAAAAATATTAAAATAAAAAAATAAAATAAAATAAAAAAATTAAAAATTAAAAAAAAAAATAAAATAAAAAAAAAAAAAAAAAAATTATAAATTCGTCGTTATTATAATTATAATATTAATAATAATAACAATATTAATAGTAATATTGAAAACAAAAATATTAATTACAACATTAGATAAGTCTGAACTTATTTTTGTTGAACTGAACTTATTTTTCTATTGAATCGAACTTATTTTCTTTATTTTCTTGAAAATAAGTTCAAAAAGAATGCGCAAAGGCTAAAATTTTATTGAGCAATGCTAAAATCGTGTGCTTGACGTGCTTTCTCTTGCCATGTGCAAGAAAAGCACAGGCAAAAGCAAGTAAATATGCTCACGCATCTATGTATGATCTCACGTGTTTTTGAGATGTCGAGATGTAATTATCCGTATATGACGTCTAAAAAGAAGATAGCGCCTTACGTACACGTTAAATAGGGGAAGCACCATGCTAGATGCTCTCATGTCCATGGAATGATTGGCATGCCTTTGAGGAGTTATTTTAGTTAGATTGACTAATTTATTGTAGTATTTGTAAACAAGAGTAGTGGACTTTATTCTATAGTGGTATATTGAAGACCTATTCATACACATAGAAGGGTGAGTTTATCCCTCAGACTCAACTCCAAACTCCAAACTGTGTCACATCAGCTTTCCACTACTTTTTAATTTTACAGACTCACTTCAGATTCATTCATATTTTATATTTTATCCCTCAGACTCTCTACAGACTATGTTTAAATGAATTTTACAAAAAAAGAAAAGACAAATGTCAAGTTTTAAGTGGCCTACAAATTTAACCTCTTGCATGTTAGTCTTGGATGGAGTCTTGAATTATCAAACCTACTCCAAGACTCTCAACTTTTTCGTTCAACATTATTGCATAGTCTTTGCTCAAGGCTCTCAAAATCTTTGCTTAAGACTCTCCTTCAGACTCCCAATATTCAATACCCTGAAGGAGATAGAAATGGACCTACACTAAAGATTTTTTGTAGACATCGGAAAAATTTGCATTAAAGGATTTTTTTGTCAAAAAATACCTTATAAAATACGTTTTTTATGAAAAAGTACCTTATAAAAAAATTGTCAAAAAATACCTCATAAAAGTTTTTTGTTGTGAAATGACACCTTTTGCCGGATTTTGGGAGTTGACCAAAGTCTCCGGCGTTGATTTAGTCACGTGACTTACACGTGATCATTAAACCAATCCCAAATCCCTAATTTTGATACCCATTTTCAGATTTTCCCAAATCCCCCCACCCAAAATCCCCCCCCCAAAATCCCCATTCTCTTTCTTCTCCCTCAACTCCATCTTGAATTTCCATTTTCCTTTCTTCACATGGGCAGCAATGACCTCTAGGATATGATTTGCAGCAACCATTTGCAAATCCTCAAGTCTTCGGAGCTCCACGACCCATGTTCATGCATCCACAGTATCATGATAGTTCCCCAAATTTAATGAACCAACAATTTATACATGCAATACAAATGACAATGACTCCTCCTTCCCGTTTGAGCACGAACCCTAATATCAAAGAAGATGGTTTCGGTTCCCGCTGATCCTAGCTATAGCAATGTAAACCAAATTGGAGACGAGAAGGAGCATGGGGAGAAGAAGAGAAGAGTGACAATGGGAAGTGGGGAGTTATGGAGGAGAAGAGGAAGCAGAAAGAGAATCAGGCCAATTGGGGGGAAATTAGGGGAAAATTGGTTAACTAGTTCAAATTAGGGATTTTGGGAGGGTTTAATGATCACGTGCATGGCACGTGACCCAGTCAACGCCGGTCAACTCCCAAAATCCGGCAAAAGGTGTCATTTCATAATAAAAAACCTTTTATAAGGTGTTTTTTTACAATATTTTTTTATAAGGTACTTTTTCACAAACAACATATTCTATAAGGTACTTTCTAACAAAAAACCCACTCGAATCACACTCCAAAAAACAAACTAACATTACATAACTAAGTTATTAGGAACAAATTAGGTGCTAAAATATGGGGGGTACAGGGATAACATTTCTTCCAATACGAATAGCAAATGTCCTCAGTAAAACATGATAGACTTCTCTTGGAGTCAACATGCACCCTACAAAAAAAAACAAATTAGAAAAAGAGGGAGTTCTATGCCGCTTTACAACATCATGTTTTCGTTTGATTCTGGAGTGGAACCGAGAATAGATTGTCATCTTTCTGGTGGAATAATTGGTGACTCGTAAAGTAGACTTTACTTGCGAGCAGTAGAAGGCACTTGGAGGTACAAACAGAGAGGCACAAGACGACTTTTGAGAATCCATACTTGTGGTCCGATCTGTTGGGGACAAACTTGGAGCTTATTCACACTTATCATGCCCTTCAACACGGGATTGTCTCATCTCCATTGGAGTAGGGTAATCTGTTGTTCAACACGAGATTGTCTCATCTCCATTGGTGTATGGTAATCTGTAGTTGTACAACGATCCATCTTCTGTGATGGATTGATAGTTCGAATACTAATTATATGCTTTTGGGAAAAGCAATAGTAATTCAAAGTTCTCCCCGCTGAAATCACCCGGTACATGTAACACCCCTAGGTGTGCAGGAGCCCACTAGTAGATATTGTCCTCTTTGGGCCCTAGCCCGCAAGGATTTGCTTTGGTGCAGAATCGAAATCCTACCCAAAAGATCTATACTAGGTTGAGGTGTCCACCTCAACATAAAGAAGGCTTCGTTCTCCTCAACTTCCGATGTGGATAGCCAAGATCTTAGGCACAATCCTTGCAGGCAAGGGCCCAAAGAGGACAATATCTACTAGTGGGCTCCTGCACACCTGGGGGTATTACGAGATGGTATCGTAACCAGAGCCCATTCCGGTATCCTGTAGTGCCTATGGGGACGCAGACTCTTTAAAGGAGGGGAGAAGGTGCTTAAGATCTTGGCTATCCCACATCGGAAGTTGTGGAGAACGAAGCCTTCTTTATATCGATGTGGACACATCAACCTAGTAGAGACCTTTTGGGTAGAACTTCGGTTCTGCACCAAAGCAAATCCTTGCGCAATGAGGACAATATCTTCTAGTGGACTCCTGCACACCTAGGGGTGTTACACTACATTGTGGGGGTGAGATGCAAAATATCCCGTCATTTCAGATTTTAAACCGAAAATTGGACCCTCCAAATTTCCCTTTTTTTTTTTCTTGAACTTGATTCTAGGACTTGAACTAATATGTTTAATATTGTGCTTTGTTTCTACAACATTCATCTTCACCTAGTCTGTTAAGGTGTGATTCTCCTCCACTTTAGTATTGACCATATTTATACCTTGGTAGGAGTTCCTTTTTCCTTTTCTCTCTCTCTCTCCAAGCTGTTAATAGTTCTGAAACGCTTCATCCTCCCGGACTACTTCAATAGCAGTATCAACAAAACTTGAAGACCATCCTAACAACGACGTTACTTTATGGAATTTTTGTTGAAATTCTCCATTGTTTGGGTGAATTTTAAGAGTGTAGGTAAGATCAATAAAAGCTAAATCTGGTTTGTTGATTTCCAATGGCACCGCTCTCCTAAAATAAGCTTTTGCATGTTTTAGTATCATAACTCAAAACTAGATAACATATCTCACCTACTTTCTGAAAAATCCCTTTCCTTGATAAAAAAAATGCAACCAAGTTCAAGCTAACAGAGATAGCTAAGCTAAAAAAAATAGACTTCTCCTCCTCATCATTAATGTAAGCAAAAATCTAGATCTTAATTAATGGCTTGGAAATATCCTGTAATTGCTAACGTAATAACACCTTGTCTATAGAAATTGTTATCCTCATCTTTAAGACTTCGAACATACTCAAAAATACCAAAAGGATTATCAAGGTTACCAATCCTTTGGACCAAACTATATATTAGAAGAAAAATCGCTCACCTCAAAGTGATATAAGCACAAATCCCCCTTGAGCTCTTCATAATTGTTCATGATTCCTAAGATAACCATATAAGACTAAAGTACTAAACTCACTAATCCACTAACACTCAAATAGTAGACACGAAGTACACCAAATGACCCTTTAATAAATGACTGGGACTAGAATTACCAAACCTAAACTATGGTAGAGGACAACTACAACTAGCGAGAATCAAGAACAAACAAGGAAAATAGGATAGATAAAGTGATAATACAATTTCAGATCTAAAATCAAATGACTTCTCTTGCTGAAATTGTAGGCGGGTTGCTTGATTTGTGAGTCGTCAGCGTCGAAAAGTAAACGCATTAACCCCTAGATCAAGTTTGCTCTACTTGAGAAGAGCCACCCTGAGAATCGTCGTTCTTCACTGAACTTCACGTGTGCTCAGGGGTGGCTCGGCTCGTCGACGACCTTGATAGAGCCGGAGTTGCTCAGGCCGCCGACGAGCCAGAGGGGGGAGGGGGTTAGGGTTTGGGGAGAGAGGAAGAGTTTCACTAGAGAGAGAATCTAGAGTATTGCCTGATTTCGACTATTTACACTAAAGATTTACAGCTAACTTAATGCTTGTGAATTGATGTTATAAATTTTGTTCAAGAATTTAGATACGATTGCTTAGATTGATTGATAGGTCATATGTTTGCTTTTGTGAACATGGTATATATCTTGGTAGTTGATCAGTATTTGAGGTAGTGAGTGGCCTGGTGACGTAATTTGAGTATCATCTTTGGCTTTACATTGTAAAATTATAACTGTTGGTAGCTTGTGAAATTCATATGCCTATTCCAAGAAAAAAAATCCAAGTTTATTTCAAAAAGATCACTAAGAGTCTCATATCAAATTGGGACTACGCATGGCCAAGCCAAATGCAGCTCAACTATATAGGCAAGACTCTTGAGAAAGTGAATTTGAAGGGGCAATCCCCACCCCCAAAATTCTCCTAATGGAATTTGATCTCACGACCTTATAATCATTTCATTAGCTAATACTTAGGCATACAACTTGTAGTCTTGTACCACCAAATTTTTGGTATCTCTTTTGTTTTATTCAGATTACTTATAACATACTTCCTCCGTTTCTTAATAGATGCATCATATTGACTTATGACACTATTTGGATATCAACTTTGACCATCTTTAATTACTAATTTATAAAGATAAATGTCATTAATTAATTGTTGATGGGTTAATCTCAATGTATTTTTTTTAAATATCATTTTTTTATAATTTTTTTGATATGAAATTGAAAATGTTGATGGTCAAACATGTGCACGGCAAGTGTGCCAACTCAATATGATGCATCTATTAAGAAATAGAGGAAGTATATAGAAATAATAATTATTATTTGAAGTCAATATTATATATTGGAAGTCAATATGTTAGAAACCTACCCTTAGAGTTCTTATGGTGGAAATTTTCCATTGTCTTACTCCCCCCACTTTTAAAGGTGTTGCTTACAGATTTGGGCTAATTGAGTTGAAGAATGAAGTATTATGTTCAATGTGGTCATTAATCTGAACCATTGAGAAAATTTTGTTATTTTTGTTATATTGATTACTATTGCTGTTCTGACTAGTAACCTAAATTACAGATGATAAGTTCAGCTAGTTAGCTTTATCATTAAAAAACTCATAATCCCTTTTTTCTCTTTGTGAAGAATGAAGGATATCTTGTCACGATATACTAGGCAGACAAAGAAGGAGGAGAAGCAAGAAGAACCATTCCTTGAATTGCAGGCATAAATCTAACATCTATTACTATAAATGTGATTTTTTTTTACTATTTTGGTACGTTCAGATAATGACTCAATGAGTGTTTAATAGATGAGTCAAATTTCCAACTTTCATTCTTGATATGATATGTTTGATCTCATGAGTCATGACTAAGCTTAATACATGCATGTGTGAGATGGCACTGAGTTTGGAGAGCTAGTTAAGAGCAAGATAAGAGGGAGATGCAAGGGGAGGGTATGCTAGAAAAGAGAGATTGACCTGATTTATATTTTTAATTGTAATAATTATACATTATAAATTAAAAGCATTGCAAATCCTAACTTCAAATGCTAATTAAATAAAAGATTCAAACTTGAAAGCCATAAATTAGCCATCGGCTTCAAATTAAGAAATGGCCTTGGTCCTATACAAGTTTATAATTAGGAAATATGTGACATAAGTTATAAAAGTCGGATTAATTTCAGGTTGACCCAACCCAAACCTAACTCATATTCTAAATCGGGTTGTTCGGTTTATTTTTTGGGTTCAAAGGTCAACTCGAACATAACCCGTTAAAGTTTCAGGTCGGGTTGGGTTGACCTATTTTTAATTTCAGGTCGAAAATATCAACCCAAACCTGGAAATTTCGGGTTAGGTTCAGATCGAATTATCAGGTTGGGTCAGCTTTTGCCAGCCCTACTTGTACATCCATATTAGAGCATAATACAACAAAACAAGCCTTAAATCTCTTTAAACCTTAACACATGCAAATCTTTATTTAAAAGATTATGACTTTCCGAGAGATTAAAGTGCAAGTCACTACTCACTCGTTCACAGAACCAATCGTGCAACTCCCCCCCCAAAAAAAATAAAATAATGCATATTCATCCATCATCTGCATGCATAACATTAGCAAGAACAATGATATATATGGAACTAATTCATCTTTTGTTATTGCAGCTAGAGAACAGCAACCTTGCTAAACTCAGTAAAGAGGTTGCAGATAAAAGTCAGGAGCTAAGGTGATTATTGATTGTCATTTTATAGACTCTCTTTGTCCAAAATAACCATGAGTGGCTACGATATTAATGGCCACAAAACTCCAACCATTCTTAACTATATACCCTCCGATCCTTTTCTTTTTGTTTTCCCTATTTTTAATGTTTTTGTTAGAGAAATTGGTCAAAGTAGGAATAATTTTTTGAAATAAAAGGCGTATAATTTTCCTAAATACCCTTTATTAATTTTCTTTAGAGACTCCATGCAACAACCGACAAGATATAAGATTGGACATGTGATTTGTATTTTATAAGTAAAAATATGTATTTAAAATTAAAAAAAAATTGCATTACGAATAGACTGACTAAAAGATCAACAAATCACAACCAATAATATTCAAATAAAGGAGTCCTACTACGTACAATTCTACAAACAATGAAGAATGCATAGTCTATTATAGAAAAAGTAATAATCGGGAACCCCAAATACTTTGGGGAACCTTTATATATGATTGCTGTCTTCTCTCCGTCACTCCATTTACATGGAAGTATGTTTAGAAAAACTAACCATTATTATTTATACTTTGGAAAATGTGACAAGTTGAGCAAACTTTATGAAATTATACTGAGAACTGTTTATCTATAATATGGTTCCTTTTGTACTCGTGCAGAAAGTTGAAAGGAGAGGATCTTCAAGGTGTGAACTTGGAAGAATTACAAAAGCTTGAAAGAATGCTTGAGGATAGTTTATCTCGCGTTATTGACACTAAGGTTTGGATTATGAACACTTTTTCACTCGAATCACACACATGTAGTCTGTTAATTGTGAAATTTATTACTCCCTCTATACAAAAATGATTGTTGGATCACACGTCCGACATTTTCATATATTTGTTTACTAGCTAATTGACCTTTCGATTAAGCTGAACTATTTCCACATAACTCGGGCTTCTTTAGTGAAGAAAAAGTTTTCATGAACCATTATGTTTGAAAAATGTGACTATATTTTCCATAGAACAAAATTGAATAAATACTTTGAATGAATTATATAACTGAAGGAGGGAGTATGTAGGAACCCTTTGTCCAAATTTAGTGCATTTGTATGAATTGTCTTTTTTGATCATCTTTATAGGAAAAGCGTGTTAAGCATGAGATTGAAACTCTCCAAAAACAGGTAAGAGCTTCTATTACCTCCTTTCCTATAATCCAATAGTTGATCTTATTGTATAACAATTGTATATAGCTTTGTCCACACGACATTTTTATGCTCTTATTGACCTTTGGTGATCTACTCTGTCTTTAATAATTTATACAATACATTAATAAAAACCAAATCCAATCATTGAAAATTCATGATATGATTAATTGGTTTGTGACAAATCAGTAGCTAAACTTAAGTAACTTTAACGTACTGCAACCCCATTAATCAAACGTAAGCATAATTGACATGTGTTTTTTTAAAGTATTGAAAATGGAAACTAGATACCATTTTCGTTGTATGTTGCTTGGTGTGAGGGTTAGGTAATAATTTGCATATCTTAAGGATAACAGATTACATTGTCCTACTCAATCTCACACGTCGTAGCTTACCATGCAAGTTTTTCCTTTTCATAGTGGAACCAAACACCTCATAAAAGTAAAGATTATAAATTAAACTTTCTTCCCCTCTATTTGATTCTTTTTGCTTTCCATTTTTATGACTTAAATTAAACGTGGTCGAAGTAAGTTAGAAAAATAAATCTTTATATGTACAAAGTTATATATATTTAGGGTGTGTTAACCTTTTTCAATTTAACGGGATGTGGAAGCGTTGGACGGAAAACATTTCTAATGAAAAGTGTTTTTTCAATAAAACCATTTCACGAGAGGAAAACTCAATTCTAGATTGATTTCCTTTGTTTGGTTGCAAGGAAAATAACTTTCCTTTGAACTCATTTTACTTTGTTTGTGTTGTGTTATTGTTTAATAGAGTGGAGAAAAGTGTGGTTTCACTTGCCCCCCTAAGGAAAGTAATTTTGCACCCTTAGAAAATGAAGTTCAACCCATATTTTTCCTTCCTTGATCCGATCCAAACCAAACCGAGAAAAGTGAAGAAAATAGTTTTCTTGAAAAACACTTTCCTCCCAACCAAATACACCCTTAGTACTTTTGAATTTTGATTAACAGAGTCAATGCTGACTATCCTGTCAACAAATTCTAGGAATTTTCCCTAAAGATTTTATTGGTTCAGTACGTTTAATTTGTCAACTATCATCAGTCATTTCTTAACAAGTCAACTAAACGACAAGTGCAGGGGGATATATTAATGGAAGAAAATCAAAAACTAAGAAGAAAGGTAAGTCACCCTCTAATTTGACATTTTACGTGTTATAGTAGCTTATTATTTCTAGTTGGAATGGAATATCATTCTTTGTTGCAGATGATTGCATTATCACAGGGAAGAAAGCCTGCTATTCTTCTAAATCATCACTCTGATACTACCACCATCCATGAAGAAGGTCAATCTTCGGAGTCCATCACAAATAATGGTGGTCCTCCTCTCACTGAAGACGATAGCTCCGACACTTCTCTTAAACTAGGGTGAGTTATTATTTCGGACATGTACTAACCTAATTTTCACGTTATTAGCTCAAAATTATTTTTATCAGCGTAAGTGCTAATTTCGAACACAAGGAGTATTCTATATCTATTTCAAAATACAAAACACGTATACATTATGAAAATTAAGCTTTGACCACAAATATCTCTTATAATATATATGACAAAAATAAAATTTATAAAATCATACCATACGTACATTTTGTCTTGAAAAATTCTATAATAATTATATGTCATAAATTTTATGAACATGAATTGAGAGTAATTAATTGTTAAAGTTCGACCAAGCGAATACCATGTATGCCGCCTTATTTTGAAAGGGAGGAAGTAATAGTAAGCAACCGCTTACGTTGTTACACGTACAATATACTATTGCTCTAATTAATTTTACAATAGGTAATAGATCCATTGTTTTTTGAATAAATGAAAACTATATACAACTTTTGTAGTCAAATTTCGCAAAATTTGACCGATTTTGTTATATATTCTCCTTCCGTTTTTGAGTTGCAAGAATATACTATATGAAGTATGACTTTTACGTCTTGTCAATATAGTCATTAACCATTTTAAGTAAAATTTATAACAATTCATATCATAAAAGATATTGTTAGATTTGTTCAATAATGTCAATTTTTGAACAAAATTAAAATTATCTGTTTCTAAAGCTACAAATTACTACAAATGCTTAAAATCAAAGTATTGTAAATATCAATGAACGAAGCGAATATATAATTTTGATGGTAATAACTTGCGCAGGCTATGCCTATTTTGAAGAACTGATGACGTGCTGATGAGAAGTGAGAGGTTCAAGTTCATATATATCTATCAACACTAGTTATATTATTATACACCCAAATAAAGACTATTGGGGATTGGTGTAGCTTATAATTTGTGTAATTTGCCTAATGTTGAAGAGGAAGAGGTCGATCTAGTGTGTAATTGCCGTAAGGTACTAAGGTATCTTATGAATATTATTCCTTGATTGTTGGTTGCATTGTGATGGAGACCATAAAACTAATTACTCGAATTTCATGCATTCTGAACCGTATAATATGCTTGATGACAATGCCTGTCTGCTTGATCAACAACATTAATGCATGTATCTACGATGCTAGAGTTTAGCGCGACATTATGGCCTAATATGTTGGTTGTCGTATACTTTCATCAGTTTTTTATTTAGTGCTTTTTTGGTTGCAATGGGAATTATTTTCCCATAGGAATTTAGAATTTGTGGGAATTTAATTCCCTTATGAAATTCCTAGGAATTAGTCTAAGTTTTTGGTAGTCATAAGGGAAGTTGTAATTCATAGGAAATTATGTAGGAATTTTAAGTGACCAAGGGGAGGGTAGGTAAATAAATTCCTATATTTTGTGGGAATTTCAAATTCCTATGAATTTTCATTGCCTCCATTTTTCCTACTTCCTATAATTTACTGTATACCAAACAACCACTTAACTTTTTAAAATTTATTCCTTTACAATAATTATGTTTTCTTTTAGATATGTATATATGAATATAATTATAAGCTTTTTATTTAACTTTGTCAAACTCATTCTTTTACAATAAATATGTTTTCTTTTTTTGCAAAAGTATTGGATGAGGCGACCACAGCACTGTAATGGTGTGACGCAGTCTCATATATAGGGGTTTGGGACTTAGATTTTGTCTATAATTTCAATTTTTTATCGCGGATATAGTATTTCGGGTCTTATATATGAGCTTTGAGTTTCAAGTATTGGGTTTTAAGTCTTTGATTTTGGATTTTGAGTATTAGATTTTGGTTTGGCGTCTCATATTACAAATTTTATGTAAGATGTTGGCTTTCGGTTTAAAATTAAGTATTTGGATTATCAGATTTCTATCTCTGATTTTGGGCATCAGGTCTAAGGCTCTGTTCTTTTGGACTGAATAAGTCTGAACTGAACTGAACTGAACTGAAATGAATAAGTCTGAACTGAACTGAACTGAAATGAATAAGTCCGAACCGAACCGAACTGGCCCGAACCGAACCGAACCGATCCGAATCGAACCGGGCGGCGATTCGAATTGAGTATTATTAATAATTACATGTAGAGTAATATTTTTATCATCATTGATAATGATAATAATTAATAATATTAATGATAATGATAATAATAATAATATTAATACTAATACTAATAATATGCATAATAATAATATTCTTATGAATTGAGTAATATTAATAATAACAAGTAGAATAATAATGATATGAAGTAATAATAATATTAATATAATATTTTCCTCCAAGATTGCTATTCGCAAGTCAATATATACAAAACCAATAAGCATGTTTCACGCCTAATCTTTGTAGAATAAGAATAATAAGATGCATGACTCCTAAGTCTAAGCAACGGAATATTGACTTGCCTAATTTACAAAATACAAAACTATATTTACATACATTTGACTACTCCTATATTTACAAAACTATATTTGACATATATTTAAAAAAAAATACAAAACTATATTTGACAATAATAATAAAAATAATAATAATAATGATAATAATAATAATAAGAATATAATAAAAAAATAATAGTAATAATAATAATAGTAATAATAATAATAATAATAATAATAACAATAATAATAATAATAATAATAATAATAATAATAATAATAATAATAATAATAATAATAAGAAGAAGAAGAAGAATATAATAATAATAATAGTAATAATAATAATAACAATAATAATAATAATAATAAGAAGAATATAATAATAATAATAGTAATAATAATAATATTATTAATAATAAAATCAATAAGTTGTAGTACTCAACCGATCCGATTCCGAACCGAACCGAATAAGTCGAACGGAATCGAACCGAACAGGCAACGTAACCGATTCGAACCGAACCGATTCGATCTCGAACCGATCCGATCCGAACCGAACTAAATTTCCATTTATTCAGTCCAAAAGAACAGAGCCTAAGTCCATCACTAGAGGCTTATATAATGCATAATTTTTTCAGACTTCGCAATATCATATACTCAATGCATAATATATGAAACTCAAAATTCAATATATGAAAGTCGTACACTAATTGTTAAGTTTACGAGAGGGAGAAAATAATAAAGAGTTTATATTATATTGATGTGTCTAACAATGAACAATAAAAACAATATATATAGGAGTACAAAAGGACTCCTACTAGGAAACTATCTCTAAAAGATATATTATTCCTAATACTAAACAAACACTTATTGGAAATATTCCTATTATAATATTTCCCTAAGATAATAATATATGCTAAAGATATTATCATATCTTTATTATCCGTAATATTCCTAAAACCCTCCCGCAATCGCAACGGCAGTAACACGAACGTTACGATTGGAGAAACAAAAAATATAAGTAAAATCAAATTAAACAGATATATAGTGATGGGAACGCCATTCTTTTCGAACTCGTCAATTTTTTCTTCTTCTTGATGAGAATGCCATTCTTTCGGAACTCACCAAATATTTTGACAAACGGGAACGTCATCTTTTTCGAACCCGTAGTGTTTATGTTTTTCTTGAGCAGATCACGCTCACAACATATATTGACTTTTCTTGAGCAAAGTCGAGCTCTCTTCAAATACTGATTTTTCAGAGCAAAACCGCACTCACAACACATTAGAGCCCTGTCTCATGGCACAAGGAGAACCAAACCTTGTCTCGAGTTACAAGGAGAACCAATAAGCCCTGTCTCACAACATAGGGAAAGCTGAAAAATCATCAAGAGAATTAATTATCAAGTTCTCGCGTGAGATCACAAGACAACTAAAAGAGTCAACACATCAAATCAATAGTTAAGAGTAAATGAATGTCTAGAGTTCTTGTGAGGAAACTATAAGAAAATCCGCAATATCTTCAGCAGCAAATCAACACCAAACTTATTATTTTTTTGGTGGAAAATGGAATCATGTCTCACGTTACCTCTATATCAAAAACATCAATCATTATAACATCTTCATTGAAACTACATCACAAAGGTCAGCAAAAGCCAACAATTGATCAAGGGAAAATAAAATTTTGATTTTTGTTAAGTTTTTTATGAATCCCGACGTTGGGTATATTTTGACAACCCACCGACTTGGGGAATGTTTTTTGGTAGGGATTCTCAAGACCTAACCTGCTCTGATACCATGTTAAGTTTACGAGAGAGAGGAAATAATAAAGAGTATATTATATTGATGTGTCTAACGATGAACAATAAGAACAATATATATAGGAATACAAAAGGACTTCTACTAGGAAACTATATACAAAAGGACTATGGGGCTAAAAGTTTCAGTGTAGTCAATGCCAAGACGTTGTTGCAACCCTTTAGCAACTAGGCGAGCTTTGTAGCGATAAACTTCACCATTTGGTAAATATTTCACCCGAAAAACTCATTTACTTTTAGTTACATTCTTAGCCAAGTGTGGGTCAACAAGAGTCCAAGTACCCATTGTAATAAGAGAGTTAAACTCATCTTGCATTGCTTGGTGCCATAAGGGATCTTGAAGAGCTTGTGAAACTTTGGTGGGAACAAGAGTTTTGGGTGAGGTGGTTGTAAGGTGAGCATACTTGGGATTGGGCTTGTAGACATTATTTTTAAAACGGGTGATAATGCCTTGGGAAGGGGGTGGATGATGAGCTAGAGTTGTGGGGGGGGTAGAGAGGAGGAATGATGAGATGGGGAGGGCGCATAGCTACTGGTGGAGAGAGGAGTTATAAAATCAGCATAGGAGGGAGAGGAGTGATGAAGAGAGAGTAAGGCGTGAGAGGGGGAGCTAGGCAGTGATGTGGTAGGAGGAGTAGGCGAGGTGGGCGCTGAAGAGTTGAGGCGAGGAGTGGAGGGAGTGGGCTCGGGGGGCAATGGCGGTGGGGAAGAGGGTGGGGAAGGTGAGTAAGGAGGGGGGGTTAGGGCTGTAGGGAAGCGGGTATAAGGGGGGAGGGACATAGTGCACCAAGGAGCAGGTGAAGAGGAATGAGAGGATGACGTGGAGTGAGTGAGAGTGGGTATTAGGGGAATTCGGTTTCAATGAACCGAACATGACGCGAGGTATATATTTTGTGAGTGGTGGATCCAAACAATGGTAGGCACTTTGAGATTTTGAATACCCAATGAAGATGCAAGGAAGTGATTTTGGTTGAAGTTTATGAGATGTATAGGGACGTAACCATGGGTAACAAAGGCACCCAAAGCTACGAAGTTTTGAGTAATTAGGAGGACTTTGAAACAGACATTCATAGGGAGATTGGTGTGTGTGTGTGTGTGTGTGTGTGTGTGTGTGAGAGAGAGAGAGAGAGAGTAGTCATTCTATTAATGATATAAGTTGCGGTGGAGAAGGCAAAACTCCATAGGAAGAGAAGCATGAGCAAGAAGAGAAAGTCTTGTTTCAACAATATGTCGATGTCTTCTCTCAGCAAACCCATTGTGCTCGGGAGTGTAAGGAGGAGAAGTGAGATGGGAAACACCATTAATGGTGAGAAGAGTGGTGAGAGATTCATATTCACCACCATTGTCAGAATATATAATTTTAATAGGTTTCTCAATATATTTTTCAACTAAGGCTTTGAATCTAATAAAAAATGGCTTAGTATCGGATTTGTGTTTGAGAGGATAAAACCATATATATTTTGTGAAATGATCAACATATACAATGTAATACTTAAAACCATCAATAGAATGAACAAGAGAAGTCCAGACATCAGTATAAATAATATCAAGAGGGGAGGAAGAAACTAAAGTAGATTTATTGAAAGGGAGTTTATAACTTTTATTACAATGGCAAGCATCACAGTGAAGAGTACTAAATTGAGATACATTAAGATTAAAACGAGAAGCTAATGACTTGAGAATAGAAATAGAGGGATGTCCTAATTTGTGATGCCAATCAAGCGCAGAAGTTGTGGTGGTAGAGAATGCAAATGCCGAAATGGAGGGTGGCCATTCATATACTCCTTGAGTTGTGGGTCCTTTAAAAAGTTGTGCCCCCGTGGGACAATCCTTCATAAGAAATGAATCACAAGAAAATTCAATTAGGAGAGCACATAATTGAGAGTTAGAAATGATATTACGAGACACTGAAGGAGCACACAAACCATTTGATAAGAGTAGAGTTTTTGATGAAGGAATAGACAAAGATAATGGGTTATAGGAAGTCTCTTACCATCTCTAATAATTATTTCTTAGGTTCCATCATATGGATGATGAAGAGAAAGGGAGGAAAGATCATTAGTAACATGGTGAGAAGCACCGGAGTTAAGAAGCCATGGGGAGGAGTGACTAGGAGTGAGTATGGTGAGATTGGCTTGCGGCCCGATATTATCGTGGGTGACAGTAGAGGGAGGGGGTGATGTAGGTTTGGCCGAAAGAAATTTCTCAAGGAAGAGAGTGCAACGATGAAGCGAATGACCAACGGTTTGGCACCATTGGAACTTGCCTTTGGTAGCCTTTTGTAGGTTTCATTGAGTTAGAGGGGTAGGATTTGGTGGAGGGAGAGTGGCGTGGGGTATAGGTACGCTGGGCAGCAGAGGTAGGCAGGGGTGTGCACCGGTCCAAAATCGGACCGGACCGGTTGGACCGGTGGACCGGAATCCGAATTTTTTTCCCCGTCCGGCCCGTGCATCGAATTTTTCCAATCCGGTCCGGTTTTGGACCGGTTGGACCCGGATTTGTATTTTTTATTCAAAAAAAACTTTTTTGCTAAGCTTTAAACATATTAATAATTTCGATAGATTAAAAACTAATAATACTAAAAGCAATAATCTTAAAGGCAATAAAGATGAGGTTTTAACTTTCTAACTTTTCTAAGTTTTAAACTTTTTTTTTAACATTCACACTAATTTTTACAAAAAAAAAGAATTCCGGTCCATTCCGGTCCGGACTGGAAAATTCCAGGTTTGGACCGGACTGGACCGGAAACCCGAAATCCCAAGTTTTCATGGACCGGAGACCGGACCGAAAATTCCAGTCTGGTTCCGGTCCGAATTCCGATCCCGGTCCAAAACTACACACCCCTAGAGGTAGGGGATGGTGTATAGGCACGAGAATGGGTAGGATGAGCAGTGATAGGTAAAGGGGTGGCGAGTTGCTCTTGGCCAAGACTTACCTCGCGCACGAGAAGCTTTTCGTGAAGCTCATCAAAGGAGATGAGCATATCACGTGCATGAAAACCATTAATGACAGCAGCATATTCAGGGTCCTTGATACCATCACACACTTGTTCAATGACATCTTCGGGAAGAACGGTGTCGCCAAGAATAAGGTGTTGATCAACACACACACGAACTGCATTTATGTACTCAGAAATTGAGAGAGAACCTTTGGAAAGGTTTTTGAATTTGGCTTTAAGAAGTTTGAGATGACCACAAGAGTGGCAAGCATAGGTGTTGGAAAGTATATCCCAAGCTTCTTGAGCAGTAGAAGCACGAGAAACAAGCGGGGCAATAGCGGGTTCTAAAGTGCCAATAAGAGCACCAAAAAGAAGTTGATCTTGACGCATCCAAGTAGTGTATTTAGGATTGGGTGTTTCGGTGTTAGTATTGGTGGTTCAAGTGGCGGGAGTGTTGATAAGAGGAGCGGGTTTTGGATGAGTTCCATCAAGAAACTTGAAGAGGTCGTAACCGTAAAGGATTGCTTGAAGTTGCAACTTCCAGGAAAGATAGTTGGAAGAGTTGAGTTTGATAATGTTGGTGAGGTTGACAACCACGAGAGGGTGGACTGGCTCGACATCATTGGTGATGGTTGGTGAAGTCATGACGGTGGCCGGAAAAAAAAAATTCACAGGTGGTGGAAGGCTTGCTCTGATACCATGTAAGGTTATCAATTGTATTGATTAAATAACAAAGTTACAGAGAGTTATATAATACAAGCTAACTAATAATACAAAAGGAAGCTAAAGATATTACAAGATATACAATAAAGGAAACTAATCAGAAGGATATTATCATATCCCTAAGAATAAGGAGAGATTGAAGAAGAGAATAAGAGAGAGATTATGAAAGATATCAAGTACCTTTATCATATAGAACACAAATACCACAAAAACATTAATACTTTATTCAACAATAAACATATCAGACCATAAGTAATGGTGTAACAGACCCATTCGTAACACATGTGAAAACCCCTCCATCCTTTCGATTCTCGCAGTGGAGCTTCAGATGCTCGAGATCGGCGAGTTTAACATAAAACCAGAGGCAACAAGATCCAACATAATCAAATCAACAGAAAGTGAAAATTCTACTTTATGAACGTATCCGTACTCGCTCTCTTTCTCATAATCCTTGAATGTCGTGGTCTAAATAAATTAAGGTTCGTGATTTTGAGCTCTCAGAGATTGATGAGGGAGAGAGGTTTTACAAATCTAACCTTTTTCTCTAGCTTGTTTTGCGCTTCAATCGACGAAGATAAATCAGATTGCAATTCCTTCAACTTTCTCCCGGATTCCTCCTCTAATTGCTTCTGCTTCTAAATTCAGCACAAAAAATTGGAGAAAAAGCATTATTTATCTTTAAAAAAAGGAGGAAATCAAAGAGAGTTAAATTCGATTGAAATGAAAACCTGGATTGGAAAATTGATTCGAAGAGAAAGAGAAGAAAGAGAAAGGAAAGAAGAAGGATTGTGAAAGCTTACACGAAGATCTTTGACCTCGGAGATTAAGGCACGAAGCTGGAATTTGCTACTTGATCTTTAAACCGCTGGCGGGTTGAGGAGAGGGAAAGAGGAAGAATTTCACAGGCTCTTTGATGTTCAAAGTTTGGTTAACTTTTTCTCTCTCTTCCTCCTCCTCTTCTTCTTCAAAGCTTGGTTAACATTTTCTCTCTCCTCCTCCTCTTCTTCTTTTTCTACCTAATCACGACGTTACCTCTAAATTTAACATGATTGAGTCAAATATTCTTCGTTTAGTAGTAGTAATACACAACAAAAAGTAGGATAAAATTTGAGATGAATTTAGTTAGAGTTTGGTGGCAAATGACATAAAAGTGAGTAAGAATGATATCTTTTGTCTTATAAATGATATCAGTTTGTCTAATAATGATAAGCTATATAAAGAGTTGAAAAATGACAATGAAATAGATGGAAATGATACAAGTTTGTTGAAAAATGACATAAAAATGACACAGAAATAAGTAATAATGATATGGTACATAAGGAATTGATAAATAATAATAAAATGGGGGAAATTGATACAAGTTTCGTTGAAAAATGACATAAAAATGAGTAAAAATGGCACAGAAATGAGTAATAATGATATGGTACATAAGAAGTTGACAAATAATAATAAACTAGGGAAAATTATATAAGTTTGCTAAAAATGACATAAAATGAGTAAAAATGACACAAAAATGAGTAATAATGATATGGTACATAAGGAGTTGGCAAATAATAAAATACGGAAAAATAACATGAATGATATAAGTTTGCTGAAAAATGTCATAGTAGTCAGTAATAATGTCATGAACTAGTTTTATAAATGATATGAGACAACGTAACTCTAAAATGATATGAAATACGACAATAATAACATAAAAATGAGTAATAATTTTATGAATTAGTTCACACGTGTGAAATGTTGTTACACAATAAGTTATGGTGTAACATGTTAAACCCAAGATGCACTCTAAACATATACACATATCTAGTCAAAATCAAGATTGTGTTATATTCATAAAATTATACTAAACTAGACTTATATAAACTTATGAGAATGGGAAGCTAACTATAAGAGACTTAAACATGGTAATTGAATGGGGAATGTGAGAAGGCATGGTTAGAAAAGAGAAGGAGAAAGCAAAATAACATGTTCTTCAATTAAAAGGGAACAAGTAGACACTCAAAAGAATTTCCAATGCATCTTTAGTTCTTTTCACATGTAAAATGAAACTAGAGAGAATGAAAAAGGGAACTCGTGTCCATAGGGAAATTTGTTTTATAAACTACTAGCTTTATGACCCGTGCATAATGCACGGGAGAATTTTTTGGCTTTAATATGGAGTATATTTTAGAAGTCACACAATAACAATCACTTAACTTCCCGTATTACACAAAATTATAAAATCATAAAGTAAGATTGGTTAAAGAACAATAATTACAAATGTAATTTTCAAATCAATTTATACGTTTTCAAACACTTCCTTGTAAACTACATTTGTTGTACTTGTATGCACACCGTGTTCTTTATCAAACGGAAGGATCTTCATACCATTTTTGCTCATCACTCTGGAAAAGGCAACATCAAATTGACCATGGTTGAAAACGGATCTCTCGTGCATAATGCACATAAATTTTTAATTTATTAAGTAGTTTTTCCTGTTCCAAATCTATTAAATGCATTATTATTAGAATGCATGCATATAAAGTTGAAAGAGTAAAAAATATAAAATTAAATTATCGTACAATAACATGAAATTAATTAAGAATAATTTAAAATTGGCTTACAACCCGTGAGTGTTACAATTATGACTTGTGACTTATTTGTAATAATTAGTATTGATCACATTGATTATGGTGAAATTGGCTTACAACCCGTGAGTTGCATAAGTATGACTTGTGACTTATGGCTTACAACCCGTGAGTTGCACTTGTAAATTTTAAATCCATAATTCATGATCACATTGATTATTTTTTGTTTTATAAATTTTAGATTTTAAGATGTTTCTCTTAAAAATGTGGTGTGAAATTAGCTCGTGATTTAAAATTTGTACTTGTCATCATGTATTAAAATGCTAAAAAAAGCTAGCTTATGACCCGTGCATTCGATGACTAATGTAGTTCATACTATGGTGGAACACGTTATCAACCTTTTTTCAAAAAAAGATTTTGAAAAATATAGTCATGTACATTGTTGTTAAAATTCCGATCCGGATCTTATGATTCTACGATCCAAGGTAGGACTCCGATCCTGATAACATTGGTTATGTGGGATCTTGTTTGATTCTTCTCATTGAATACTCTATTAAAATTCAATTGTTATAATTTTTAACTAATAGGCAATGAAAGATAATGTCAAAGAAGTGTAGTGGAAAACACGCACAATCTGAATAGGAAGAAAAAAAGAAACGGAAAAATACTTACATATTTTTAAAAAAATTACCTTAAAACACTAGTGGAAAAAAACGGAAGGGCTGCGGTGCAAGTGCTGCGTTTTATTGAAAACCGCAGCCCTTAATAGTGAAGGGCTGCGGTTTTGGTCTAACCGCAGCCCTTTAGGGCCCAACATTTGGTTTTCATTTTCATCCGCGTATTTTTTTTTGAGGGCAAATTTATCCGCGTTAGTATACTGTTTCCCATCCTCTCTCACTAGCTCTTCCTTCTCTCACAAATTTCATCAAGAAATCGAAAAGCCTAACCCTATTTCTTGCTCGTGAATTGCACCACCACCATGGATGAGAACCCAAAGGTCGTCGATGGTGGCGTTTCTGTTAAAACCACTCAACGACTCCGCTAGAAGTAAACCCTAACCGTAATTACTGTTCGTGACTCGCAAGGCTTCTACCCTCGTCGAATTCTGCAACCTTCAGATCTCCTTCTTGCGGTCTCACCTCTCTGGTTACTCCATTGACGACGACACAAAATACAATAAGTTAATTCCTGCTTTCTCTCTCTCTTTTGTTTTTACTTCGAATTCATACTTATAGGATAAATTGTTCAAATGAATCACAAAATTTTTACCCTATTCACACTTTTACAGATTGTTATTGTTTTTTCTGTTGTTTTTAATTTTTTTCTATGCTCAATATGACGATTTTCCCCAAAATCTAGGGTTCATGTAGTTTAGGCTAGAAAAAGATGAATTTGTATGTTATACTATTTAGTATGGGATTATGTACTTTTTTGCTGATTGCATAAGAATGACAGGAAGAAAAGGTTTGTCGAATCGGAACTTTGGTATATAGGTAATCTAGGTGGATGAGTGGCTTGATATGGATGTGAATTATGAATTATTCAAGTGTTGTTGACCTTATGTTGCAGGAGTTTAGTTGCTGCCTCAGTGTGGGGCTACTTGTGTAATGGCTTCTGTATCGAGTCAGCAGCAGTTCCGTTACACCCAACCTCCATCGAAGGTGCTTCATTTGAGAAAATTCCACCATGTCTCAGAATTCTTACTTTTCTTTGTTTTTTTAAACCTGTGAACCTTTCAACCTGCTTTGAATTGATTAGGTATTCTTTGTTTTCAGTTAATTTATGGTTATGCTTAGTCTTTCGCTTTCAGTATGAATATTCTTGAAACGAAAGGGGTCAATTCGGTCTGTTTTCTTTTTGATATCTATTGTGATACTTTTTCTTAGTTTTGAACAATTATGATTATTTTGCTTAACTTTTGTATTAGGTATGAGTTCATTTACATAAGAATTTGACGATCCCCCGATGTTTGCATCTATTGTGAACATTGAACCTCTGCACCAATATAAGCCATAATATTTGTTTAGTGTGCTTAGATACAGGAATTTGGAGGAAAGGGAGAAAACAGAAATGGTTTCCCTTGTTTGGATATAACATGGGAGAAGGAAGGGAATTAGAAGGATAATTAAACCAACTTATGAGTTATGATTGACTTCCAACTTATGAGTTATGATTGACTTCATTCGTGAATTAGTTAGTTGGTTTGGTTCATTTGCTCTAAATTTTATTTTTTGTAAGTTTTGGGTTCACTTTCTTGATAATCAAACCAACTTGTCAACTGTCATTGACTTGGTTAGTTTCCTTTGTGCTCAGTTTTCATGGCAACTTGGTTTGTATGCAACTGGTTCATTTTTGCGGACAATGTATCAATATAAGAATAAGGGACATTGTTGTGCAGATATGTATTGTTGTTGTTGTTGCTTATTACTGCTTATCTCAACTATTTATTGATAAAACCTGTTTCATACTCGATTATACTAAAGTGGGTTACTTTTACAAGTTATCCATACTTCTAAATTTGCTCGCTGGTTCCTTGAAATTTAAGTTTTTTTTTGTGTAGGAAGCCTACGAAATAGTATATATGGAAAAAAGAAAACTGTCTAGGATTCTCCTTGTATGCAGATTTAAATTTAATTATGATATTTGCCTCTGTTCTTGGAATTTTTGTCAATATGTAAAACTAAATTATCTGAAATATTTGACTCAAACAAACTGAAATTTGCTGTGGTAGCTACTATTTTTGGTTGTCAAGATGATGTTGATAGGTTCATATTCATCACAATAGGTTCATCATCTCATGTCTTCTTTTGTGAGGGTTAATGTGTGGTAGTTAAATAGATGATGCTTGGATGTTAAACTTTTATGTCCTGTTAATAGATGATGATGAGGTGCTTGAGAACCTGAAACTTCAGGTGATCTAGTCTAGTTTGTATATCTCACAAATTAAATGTATTATATTAATAGGTACAAAAGCTTGGATTTGAGCGTGGTACGAGGATTACAAGAAATTCAATCGGAGTTCTATTCATATTTTAATGGGCAATTACATGGAAACACAATATAGACTTGGGTGAGATTTTATCCCTTTTTTAGTTTGCATCCGTTTAAGTCTTTCTTTTTTATTAGAGAATATATGTATACTCTATACTTTTATTTGACTTTTAATCTAAAAATAATTTGGTCTCATCTCTAACCTTGTGATTCTTGAGTTGTTTACCATTTATTCTCTGTAGTATTTGACTCTAAATGCGTTTGGTTTTCAAATTTTAAAAACGGTGTAGTACGCTTATTGAACTATTGAGTTGTATTTTTATTTTTGACTCTAAATGTAGTACGTAGATGTTGATGCTAATTGCTTAAGCTCGTTATTGAGTTGAGTTTGGAGCAATCTCGCTTAATTGGATTGTTTATGTTGTGTGGTGATTGTTAACTCGATATATTGATTTATGTATCTTTTCATGGACCCTACATATGAAGCGAAGAGGGAGAGAATTGTTACATATTGACTCGTAATATATCTCGAGTATGAGAAAAGGTATGTCTTATTCTTACTCTTTTTTTTGTCTTTGCATTTTTCGAGTTATGTTTTAGAAATTAAAACCCTTTTACCCGAAGTTGATTGTTCGAGGATGAATCTTATTTATCCCCCTTTCCCCCTTAGTTGAAGATCATCGTTCGAGGAATTAGTATGGGCATTGTAGCCCCCTTTGGGATTATGGTCTTGGTTTTGTTCAATTATTTTTGGCCGTTATTGCTTGCTTCATGCTAAAATTTGGTGAATTTAGTTAGTAAATGATTTTTGACAATCTCACCCGGACACTCGGGATCCTTGAACATTTAAGTTCTTTGCATAGTACAATGCCTCTTAAGACAAATCCGGTTTGTAAATTTTTTCTAAATTATTGACAAAGTTAAGTCATGGCAAACATATTATATTAGTGTCTTTAATCGTGAGAGTGATAAGATATTATAAGTGGTTGTTTTCATGACTTTTATCGCTTAATTCATGCTTAATCTCTATGGTTCATGCAAGGTTTGGTATTGTTGTTCAAATAGATATAGACTCCCTTTCCTATATAGCAATTGTAGCATAATATTGACGTAATATCGAAAATTGAATGCGACATCTTACTTCGGGAATAATCAAAATTGAGTTGCTTGCACTCACCCCTCACCCCTGTCTGTATAGAATCCCCCCAACCTGCTTGCTTGCACTCACCACCCAACTGCTTGTTGTATAGTCCCCCACATGCTACCATAGTCCCCTCTACGGCCCCGCACTTCCCCCCTCCCACGCCCTGCACACACACCCCCTCCCATTCCACGGACCCCTCGCTCCACACACTAGTAGAATAATTGTATATTCTTTGCGGTTTTTAGCTAAACGCGAACTAATAGGCCGCGTGCGAAAAGAAAAATAATTTCTAAAATACCATATTCTTTGCGGTTTTTTAGAAAAAACCGCAGCAATAGATTAAAATATTAATTTTTATTAATCTATTCTTTGCGGTTTTTTCTAAGAACCGCATCAATAGTTCCTTAGTGAGTATTAAAAGGTGCTAGGGGTTATAACCCCCTCTCTCTCACCCTCATTATTAGGCGCCGTTTCTCTCACGCCTCTTAATTCGCTCCTCTCTCGATCCTCTCAATTCGCTCTTCTCAAACTCATCTCCATCGCACCTCCTCATCTCTCATCTCCTTCGCATCTCCTCAATCTCTCACTCTTAAACACCGAACTTCGCACCTTCTCACCGGGTGAAGAACAACATTTCCACCGGGAGCAAAACCAAATCTCTCCTCCCCTTCTAAGAACATAAATTACTCGGCGCCCACAATCTTCTCCTCAATTTTCCAACTCCTCTCTTCATCCACCTTCAATGTTCTCTCGGACACCTTCTTCTCTCTCCTCGGAATCAGCGACGACGCGAGAAAGCGGGGAGGTCGTCGATGTCGCCTTCGTCGTCGTGCGCACCAAGTCCTTTGTCGCCTTTGCCGCCGTTTGTACCTAGTCCGCTCGTCGTCGTCGCCGCCTTCTGCACCAAGTCAGTCGCCATCTTGCTCCAGTCCACCATCTCCTACTCTTTCGTTTTATCGGATCTGTTTTATTTATTTTTTCTTTAGTTTGTTTTTCCTTTGTCAACATCTAATGTTAGGGTTCTATTTCTTGTATTTTTCGTTATTACTATTTTGTTGATTAGTTTCTTTTTCATTTTTCCTTATTAAATCTGTTTTTTTATATATTTTTTGTAGTTAGTATTTGTAAAATATCATTATTATCGAATAAATAAAGTTGATATTATAATTTTTTTGTAATTAGTGTTTGTAACATACCATATACTTATATCTGTAGTAATGCATTACTAGGTTGAAGAACGAATAAATATTTAAATTTTGAAAAAAATAATTTTTTTTTTCCTGCACTTATTGCTGCGGTTTTTGGATACAACCGCATCAATATGTTAATTTATAAACCGCATCAATATGTTAATTACCTATTGCTGCGCCCTTAATTGTTGCGCGGCTAAAACCGCAGCAATAGGCCACTTAATGACCGCAGCAATAAGCAATTATTCTACTAGTGACAGCCCCCCGCCTACAACCGTACCCCCCACCCCCTACACAACCCTGCACACCACCCCCATACACTGACCGCCCCTACTGCACACCCACTCTACACCCACTCTGCACCCCCTGCCATACTCATTTACCGTTATTTTCAATTGTTCAAATCACCCCCACCTTGTGCGAACTAGACACACCCTAGCAGGTGCCTTTTGTATGAAAAAACAAAATTTTCTTGTCCCTCCATGTGATTCCGTCGTTTGTGGACAGTAGATTATGGAATTCTTTTAGGCAAGTACCAAATTAGGACTTTGTTTAATTTATAACACTAGATTCGGAAACGATTCATATTTTCTCTATATTTGTATAAAAAACAAAATTTGGAATGAAAAATGATACTTATATATATATATACCCCAAACCGATTTTTGTGTTTAATTTTTCCTAATTTTGGTGATTGATGATTCTAGGCCTTGATTTCTAGTTGAGCTTGTGTTACGGTAGATTTTCTAGTGATTAATCTTCTCATATTGAATTTGTTGCCTGAAATCATTGTTTTAGAGTTTTTTATTATGTTGTTGTGTCGTGTGTAGAAAGTGGACATCTTTGTGTTACTTGTTCTCATAGTGCCATTTCAGGTCAATTGTAGTAGTTGACTCAAAAATTAGGTCATTGGACTTGGGTTTTTGATGACTTGCACTTTAGTCATGAATCATCTTGATGTGTGGGGGAGTAGTATACCGAATGTAGGCGCTGCAGCTTTTAAGAACTTCCCTAAATTGAATTTCTTGAACATACTACTCTTTTCATCCTCACTCCCTTCTTCAACATACTCCAATTTGCAATGAAAAATGATACTTTTATATATATATAGAACTGTTTGGGAACATTTAGAACTAAAAAATGCAAAAAAAAAAAATCACAAAGGCTGCGGGCGGGGCAAAAACCGCAGCCCTTGGTGGGTTAAGGGCCAAAACCGCAACCCTTAACTCACCAAGGGCTTCGCTTTTTGCCCTTAACCGCAGCCCTTAACCCACCAAGGGCTGCGGTTTTTGCTTTGACCGCAGCCCTTAACGCGCTAAGGGTCATGATTTTAACCGCATCCCTTCCTAAATACCAAGGGACGCTAGTCCAATGGTTGCGGTCAAAAAATGCGGTCCTTGGGCCTCTTTTGACCGTGACCCTTGGACTTTTTTTCCTCTCTAGTGAAATCACTCAAGATCATGATATATTTAATGCTAATAGTAATTATGTATTAAAAACTTTATATAAAATATGATGTCATAGTAACCTATATTTACATTTAAAAAATACACAACGACATATTAAACAAAATCTGAAGCAATTACAAAACATGCGTATGATTCTAAATTTCAACTATATTCGAATTATTATGGTTTGGCGATAAAAAAATAAAGTATTGTAGGAAAAATTGACCACAATAATCAAAACTATGATCGTCTACTTTTAGTAATTCCCACTATGAATTATTTTAGAAATATTCCAAATTATGGGACATGTCTTCAAAAACTGATCCAGTGACTTAAAGAAACCTATTTAACGGGTTAAAAAAACTATATGGCACTTAATTCTTTCTTTTAAATGATTTTATCCTTTTATTTTTCGTGAATCTTCTTTCCCACTTGCTCAGTTTTAACTCATCCTTTGCTTGGTTCGCACTTACTACCTCCCCTGCTCCCATTCTCTTCTCAAAAAAGAACTATATAGAATATTTCAATATGACGAGATCGTTCCCGAAGCATCTATATTAGTTGTTTGGCTGGAAACATTTAGAATGATATTTTAGATTATCTTTAATGTAAGGGTTAGTATTGTTGTAGATGCAGTATGACGTTTTACTAATGATAATTCCCCTATTCTCATTAAAAAAAATAGCGCGCAGAGTTTTTTCTGCTAAGATATGACACGCTTTTAAGAATATGCTGAAATACACACTATTAAGAATATGCTAAAACAATTTTTGATTTGTGGCCGCCACATGATTTTGCATCCTCCCAGATTTGCAACATGCCTTGAGCAATGCCTTGTATGCTTATTATTTTGATTCTCAGATATTATAGTATAATTTTTATTAACTAATATGCTACTTCCTAATCATCATATAAATTATAACATAATTTTGGATAATTTAAAATCCCAGGTACTATAGGCAAGATCTCGTGTACAATAATACAAGTAAGATTATTATTTTTTGTTAGATTTAGTTTATAATCATATAAGTAGAAAGCCATATTCTTTCCTAATGCCTCACATGGATTAAGGCCAATTTATCGTCAATTTTGCTCCTAATTTTAAAATTTTAATTACATATTATATTTTAAAATATGATAAATATCTTAAAATATCGTATAGAATGTACCGATTTAATGATACTCGGTTGTTTATACGTTATTCTATCATGACTTCAAAATAATTATTATGAGTTCATATGTAATACATATAATGTTACCCAAATGATCTCTTATGTCTCTCCTACTTTATCTACAGTTTCTGCCAATCTCTATATAATGTTCTCCCTTTGTACATTCTATAAAAAATGTATACATCTAATTGAGTACGATACACTTGCGAATTACTCCTATTATACACTTGCGAATTACTCCTATTATACACTTGCGAATTGCGATTTAAGTACGATTGAGATTACCCGTTACTCCCATTACCCCTTACCCAAATAATAATAGGAGTATTAGATTTGAGTGTACAATCATTACCCATTACCCACATTGTTTTATTACTCCTATATATAAACTTGGAATTTTCATTTGTACACTTGTAAATTGCGATTTGTACACTGAGGCCCGAGCAATAGTTTTGAGTATGATGCTTTGATGTAAATCTAAGTGTTAAGATTATTATTAGACAATTGAAGTTCAACAACCACACTCACTCTCTCCATCTCATACTCAGCAAAACCATTATCACTCTCCTCTCTCATGATTACCCCCAAATTTTATCTTTATTTTCTCCAATCGGATGCAATCAAAGATGACAATTCTCTCTGTTTTCCTTGGTCTCGGCTGCTGTTAAGGCGCCCGTGCAAACTGCACGGGAAGTTTTTTGTTTTATGAATGGATGATTTTAAGAAGCTTCTCCTAAAATCATGGTGATGAATATAAAATGTGATTTAAAATATTATAATCATGTATTTAGAATATTTTAAAACTGACTTATGACCCGTGTGTTCAGTGGCTGATGTAGCTAATGTCATGGCGGATCACTCGTCGCACCTTTTTTTTCAAAAAGAGTTGATTGAAATAGTCCTTGCTCTGTCTACTGCTTCCCTTAGAGTCTAAATTAAATTACAATTCGCACAACCACTGACACTAAGCCATACACCCGCTTTCGCTCCCACTTTTGACAGTCCTGTTCATCATCTCTCTTCCCTTCTTGCACCATCACTGCACCATATTTGGCTGGCCACCGCCCTAGCCATGATTTTAATTTTAGATCCATGCAAGTTGCACATGGAATTTTTTGTTTTATAAATTTAAGATTTTATGTTATTTCCCCTAAAATTAGGGTTTAAATATTTAATCTGTTGATCTATAAAAGTGATAATATAAAAGTTAAGAATATAAGAAATAAATATATACATAAAAGTTTGTTAAAGTAAATTTTAATTTGCTATTAACCATATACAGGTTTTCTAAAGCATGAGTTGTTAGCTACAAAAAATCAATTGTTGGATTCATGATTAATTATTTACTTACTAAAGAAAAAATGGCGCACTCTATTCTTTAATGTCGTTATCTTTGCTTATTTAGAGTCTTAAATGCACACATTTGAAAATCAATTTTTTGTAATATATAATTAACAAATTTAATGGATTTAGGCATATCTTATACGATATTCTCAACACATACGGAGTATTAAGATAAAATTATATTAAAATTTTCAAATTCTAGACCTTGAAATAAATGTGAATGGACATTGTAGAGAAGGAAAATATTTTTTACATATTACCATCAATGTCATTAACTATAGTCAATACTTTTGGACTTGAGAACTCTATGAGAACAACTCTATCTAAATTGCAAAACTAATAGCTTCTGATATATATTTTATGATCTTGTATTAAGAATAATTAAAACTGTCATATGACCCGTACGTTGTACAACTATGATTTTTGTAAATTGGACTTGATATCTGAAAATTTTGTTCAATACTTTTGAATTGGCAATATGCAAAAACTTTTTACGTACATATTACCATCAATATCATTAACTATAGTCAATGTTTTTATACTTTGAGAACTCCATGAGAACAATTCTATCTAAATTTCAAAACTAATAACTTGTGATTTAGATGTTCTGATCTTGTTTTGAGAAAAATTAGAACTGGCTTATGACCTGGACGTTGTACAATTATGATTTTCTTCTGCTCATGATATATTTTAAAAAAAAAAGGCGTCGTGACAAATTTGCTTAAACTGTAGCTGCAAGTTTGAATCAATGATGCGGATAACTCCTTGTTTATAATTTTGTCCTAGATTTGTGTGTGCTAATTGATTTGTTTTGTTGATAATCTAGTATTTCTACTATGATCACCTTTTCGCTGCTGCCTCTTTTTGATTTGTAACTCTTCTAATCTGAAATATACCATTCATATCCAAATAACCTTTTGATTTGAATCAACGATTGAACATACATGTCAATTTTCTATCTACCCGCCCTATTACACAAATCTCATAGGTTTGGCACAAGAAAAGAAAACGTATAGATTTTCGTCCTTTTGTGTGATATTTTGACTAACAAAATTTCTCATATCAAAATCTTCTTGTTCTCATAGATTAAGAGCATAATGTATGTTATGGCAAACTAAGAATCTAACTCTCATATCATTTTAGCTTTTTTCAAAAAGTATAATATACTATAGTATTATTGGACATTATTTGAAACCATCTTTTCCTATATGGACTAAAATTGACGTGAGCAAAATAGTGACGTGTACGACTCAACTTTGATCAATAATTTTGCTTAATTATTGAAAAAAATGAAAATGAGTAACCTTATATTTTGGAGCTCAAATCCAAGAGGCTTACAAATTCCTATATTTTTGTCTCTACATCTTCACATTGTTTCCTTTGCTTTTCTTCAATAGCAAAATCCTACCTGAAATTGGCAAACTTTCAATGAAAGTAAAAAAATATTTTAATTTTATACATCTCAGAAGGAAAGAATTTGTAAATCATATCTTTTATGTCGACAAATTTGAGTGAATAAGAATTTCCGGGGGTCGAAGAAGAAAAAAAATAGTTGATATCGTTTCTCACTTTGCATGTTCGAGTTATTGAAGGAGGATTGGGATGATTCTTGAAATCCATAATAACTTATGTTCCCTTGGTTTTTTATGATGTTTCCATATCTTTGCAGAAACCTTGACAATTCAGCCAAATCCATATAGAATGAAACATCACTATATTTGCAATAACACCAAATGTACTGTTTCTCATCATCATTATCAACTGCTACTACAGCAACATCAACAAATTTATGTTGACTATTACTTTAGGTTTATAAATTTGTTCAGCAAATTAGGTAAAAACATTGGGGCACTTCGGTCATTGAGTTTCTCACCAACATCAACAAAATCATTGGCGTTGTCAAGTAAATTGCTGAGATTTTTTTTTTTCACCACCAGATGTCCAGATTTTTGCTTATAATATGAATTTACAATTTTTGCCCAGGCCATTTGAAAAAAGAAAAAGAAAAGGAAAGCAATCCATTCGTATTTCTTCTCCCTGTTGTGGCTCCATGTGCACATGACACATTAGTGTCTTATTGTCATGAAATATTGAAATCACGCTCCTTGATCATCCTCATATGCCTGGAGAAGCTTACCAAGCTAAAAAGAAACTCAACCTTCCTCCTCTTCTCTCATTGCCTTTTGTTTCTCCATCGCTGCTAGATTTTTCTTGTCACTTAGCTCAATTCACATCTCCCTTCCGTAAAACCTCTCATGTCCCTTGTCACATCCTTCATCTCCCTTCTCCACATTCATTCGGTTTCAAAACTCCAAACGTAACAAAATTTTAAAAAACCATTAAGCTTAGGGAGCGTTTGGTTCACAAAGGGGAAAGGGAAAGGGTTTAAGAAAGGGAGATAAGGAGAATGGAAAGGCAAATCCTGAGATTTACTATGTTGTTTGTTTTAATATATCTAAATAAAAACCTAAATATATCACCATCCCACCACCACCACCACTACACTTTTACTTCCAAATAAAATCATCTTGCTGCCTCCCTCACCCCTTCTTTCGGTGCCGCCTCCCCCACCATCTTCCCCTCCTTTCGGCGCCGCCTCCCTCACCGCCTTCCCCTTCCTTTGGCGTCGCTGCCCCCACCCCCTTCTCGTTCTTTCGGCGTCGCAGCCCCCACCCCTTCCCTTTTTTCGTTGGTCGACTCTCTCTCTCTCTCCTTCGATACTGATGTGGTGGTGTTTATAGGTGGCTGGGGTGGATTGTCGAGTTTGGTGCTTGTTTTTCGGGGGTGGATTTTCGGGTGTTGGGGTGGTTTTTCGGGAATGGTGGTTGGTTTTCGGGTGTGGGGGTTGGGGGTTTTCCGGTAGGTGGTTGGCTTGGGAGCAGTTTTGGCGGTTGGCATGGGGAGGTGCTGGTGGTTATGGTGGCGGGGCTGATGGTGGTTGGTATTAATGGTTAGGTCAAACGGCGGTGGAGGTGGTCAATGAGGTTTCAAGGAAAGGGTAAGTGAAACCTTGGGGTAGGGTGGGGAATGGATGTAGATGAGTTTGGGGGATAAGGGGGTAAAGGGAATCATTGAAATGATCAAACAAACAGCAAGTAAGGGAATCAAGTAAGTTAATTCCCTTACCCTTTCCTAAAACCCTTAAACCAAACGCCCCCTTAATTCCACCAAGATCAACAGGATTTCGACCATTCATCTATGAAACTTTTTTTCTATCATACATTCGCTGATTATTTATCAAATAATCAGATAATACATAACTATATTGCTTAAAAAAACCAAGACCCCAACTTTCTTTTCTTCCCTTTCTCATTTTTATACTTGTAATTTTGTGATTCAAGTAATCAAAAAGAAGAAACCCAAATATCCTGACTTGGTTGATTGATTCATCGTTCCAATTGTCTCTACTCTTTGTATATCTGATGCCTTCAGTTCTCTCTCTCCAAACTACGTGCTGTTGTGTCGCGGTGCTAGTGCATCAGAACCATCTGCCGCCAGAGTTGCTGCTACTGTAAGCCGACACTACATTGAGCTGATGTGATTATTGTTGTTGTTAATCTGCTGCTACTTCCATCTCGTGTAGTCGTGTTTGTGTTTGCCGAAAGATGCACCCCTGTGGTATTGCAAATGATGCGCCACCATGGTAGGGAGAAGTGGTTTCATAGAACTCAGTTCCTCTCTATATAGTTTCCCTGGTCCATTTATGTTGATGTAATATTGCCATATCTATAGAATATCAATAACCGAATAACGCATAATATATTGCCATATATAGTGCATCTGATTATGGAGCAAATAATTACTTTACAAAATTGACTCAATTACTGACGGAATTCACGGCAGAATTTGATAATAATATCTCTTTTTAAAACTTGTGCATAATGCATGGGAGTATTTATTGCTCCATGCTATTTGAAGTTTTTTATTTATACTTGAAAATTTCTTTACGAATTAATGTTAATAATTTCGGATAGAAAGGTTAATTATTAATTCAAAATTGTACTATTACTCCTGATTGATTGACAATTACCATTAACATAGGCAACAATTGAGGTTGATTGAGAAATTAAAATCATTACCATATTTGACATAAAATATAATTCGAAAATTAACCAAGAAAGGGGTGATTGATTTCGGACAAACATATATGGAATAATGTTTTTGATTGCCTAATTTCAATCCCTAATTTACTCCATTCACGTTTTTTCCCTTAAACATTATAATTGAGAGAATCAATACTCATAAGTGCCACGTGGACACCATATTTGATAGCCTTGATTTGGTTGTGCTCTAGAATTGCTTGGTGATTGTGAGCTTGCCACATAGGATTTATGATTTTGCTTTAGATAATAACTAGTTTTTCACCCGTGCAAAAATGCACGGGAGGTTTTATGTAGATATGATTAATACCCGTGTATAATGCAGAGGAATTGATTGTTTATTAAGTAGATGTTTTTATTCCAACTTTATTGATTCCATAATTATTAGAATCCATGCATTTAAAGTACAGAAAATATAAAATGTAAAATTATACTATATCATTATAAATACAAATCCCTTGTTACAACATTTTAAAGTTTAAAAATCTTACAATCGTGATATATAAATTGATAAATACGTAAATAAAACAAAAAAAACATCAAAATGCATGAGAATTTTTTGTTTTATAACTTTAAGATTTTAGGATGTTTCTCCGAAAATCATGGTTCGAACATTAGCTCATGATTTAAAGTTTTTATAATCATATTGTATATTAAGAATATATTTTCAAACTGACTTATGACCCGTGCGTTCAGTGACTCATATAGTTAATGTCATGGTAAAACATGTGACCAACTTTAACAAAAATAAATAAAGTTGACTGAATAAGATTTTACTCTGCCCATTGCTTCATTTAGAATCTCATATAAAATCACAATTCGCACCACTACTGGCACTCAATTATGAACCACTTTGCTCCCCCTTTTCGCAGTCCCGCTCAACCCCTCTCTCTTGTTGTCTTGCACCACCGCTACACTGCACCAGACCACCCACTTGGCCACCACCCACCAGGCCACCACTATTTGTACCGGGAATTATGACAGACGTTATCTATAATATAATTTTGGGGTATTGTACAATTTAAGAGAATGATTGCACAAAAATGAGAATTCAATGATCTGTCATAAAAGTCTCATCATATTATTTTCGTTATATTTACTTGTTTTGTAATCTTCTAAATTGAAAATTAATGTAAATTAATTTTTACTACGTCCTTTTCTTTAGAACAATCCTAACACTTTTCATTTTCTTTTGTCTCATAATAATACTAATTACACATGACTTTATGGTGTGAAGGAATATGATCCTTCTATTCAAAGCATTTTTTGACTTTTCATCGTGTTTTTCATCATCTTGCATTATATGAATTTTCATTTTGTATTCATTATATTCTCTAGTTATTGAATATTTTATTGTGGAAAATGATAAAACAACTTCTTACCACTACTAAAAAGTTAAGGTCTCACACACTCTCTCATTCTAATAAATATGTCTCGCCATCTTCTATCATATCTATTAATTAATTGAATTAGAGTATACCCCACTATAACCTATCGCCTACCTTTAGGACAAATGGAGTATTATAGATATTATTTAGTCCCAATATATATATCATGATCTAAATGTTACTTATATTTAAAGAAATTTAGCACGTCAAGTTTAGATCTGCTACTGTTTAAACATATATAATATGATTAATAGGATTTATAAATGCTTCAATAAAATAATTAATCGATTTCTATACATTTGAATTATTTTTTTTGATGGAATAAACCTGGCTATCTTGGTTATATATTAGTTCTAGGTGATTATGCCCATTAATGATGAAATTTATCTTGATTATGCTATAATCCTAACATATATTCATTGAAATCTAAAGAGATACCTAATTTACTTTCTTCTTTAATCTACCATAATTGCGAAAAGGAAATATTCTAAACACCTGCTAACTTTATCAATCCGTCTTGCGTGGACCGGTTCACATTAAAAATAGTGTGGACTGTGCCTAGACACGTGCCCCACTACAAACTAGTCACTCCCGCTTTTCAAAATCCGCGCGATTTTCTTTCTCTTCAATAATATTCTCTCGCCCTAAAATTTTAACAAAAACAGTTGTTCTGAACAAACATACACTATATCATTTTAAAATACACTATATCATGTCAAAATACACTATCATGTCAAACACTATAACGATCGATTATGATAATTTTGTGTAATATACAAATAAACTACACTATAACATTTTAAAATACACTATATCATGTCAAAACACACTATATTATGCAACTCTATCATGTCAAAAAACACAGTAAAACACTATCATGTCAAAATACACTATATCATTTCAAAATACACTATATCATGTCAATATACACTATAACATGCAACACTATCATGCCAAAAAACTCAGCAAAACACTATCATTTTAAAATACACTATATCATTTTAAAGTACACTATATCATTTCAAAATACACTATATTGTTTCAAAAATACACTATCAGGAGAGTGAAGTTATCAGAGGAGAGAGAAGTTATCAGGAGAGAGAAAATAGGGGAAGACTGAACGAGGCAAAAACGGAAAGTTGTAATCATTAAAACTCACGTGAGATGGATAAGGTGCACACTAAGTTAGTGTGCACCGGGTCCATATTATTTTTTTTAACTTTATTTAACCTAATAGTTGCCTTTTTTCTTCTCATTGAGATCTAAATACTTTCCTAACTTCTAGACCCGTGCAAATTACATGGTATATCTATTTTTGATATTCGATTATCTGTTTCACCCAATTTTCTAAGACAGATGAAAACCTATAACATATAGATGAAAAGTTAGTGATTGATGGAGCTGATGACACATTGGATTAGATTTGGGTGGTGCTACGTCCAAATCATCACCCATTCATCCATCCGCTTAATATATTTTATATCTTTTTAATTGCCATATAGTAATAAAAATTATGAAAATAGAGGCAAAAAAAATGAACATACTCCCTCGTGTAATAATGAACATACCTAGGTTAAAAATAGAAAGTACATATGCATTATGGAAACGTGAAAGCTCATATGCATAAGCACAAACATAAGCACATATGCTATATGTAAAAGCTCATGAGCTACTCCCTTTCAATTGGAAATAATGAAAATATCCAAGTTCTCTTATCTTCTTCACAGGGGGAAATAAAAAAAAACATAATTTAATTTATACATTCAATCTTCTTACTTCGAACGATATATGAGTACTGATCAAATGTTTTACTTACTATTAATAAGTGTTATTGGTTTGTGATGCAAAAGGGTTCTTATAAAAATAATAATTAGTTTTGTTAAATATTATTTCTTCATGTTCACTGCTAGAAATAGGTTGAAAGTTAAAAGCAAATACTATTTTAATGGTTTTAAAATTGAGGAATGTGTTGTCCCTAACATAATGTGTATTTGTGAGCAAAACTGGATGAAAATTTAAAGTGGGTGCCGTTTTATGCTTAGGTCGAGTAGATAAATAAAAGTTGTTCTATCTTTTTTGTTATTATATTGTACAAATTCTTCAAGATTGAAGGAAATTTTATGTTCTTAAGAGTATAATAAACGTACTAAATCAAGGGGTAAATTTCAATCATTATATTGCTAATGCTTTTTATAGTATACGACTTTACAATTTTTTATGTTCTTTATATTAAATTTCACCTTTAACGCAATAATGTATTTTTTTTTCTTCGAATATTTATAGGCACCAAAAGAGAAAGAAAAATCGACCTAAAAATAAAATATTATGATTAGCAATTTTATGATTGATATTCTTAATAATTAGGAGGTTTCTAATTAGATTGATGAAAAGTATGCTAATATATTGTTTGGAACCACGCAGCATACAATTTTACTATTGTTCAAAATAATGGCAGTAAATTATCAATCAATAATTGATTTCACTTTACCTATACATATTTAACATTAGCATATATACTCATCAATAACATGTATCCTTCATTATACTTTATTTTCCAAACGAAATTAAATCAATTACGGATATCCATATCACTTGATATATGATTTTTGATATGGATGTTCGTAATTGATTTCGTTTGGAAAATAAAGTATAATGAAGGATACATGTTATTAATGATTTTATGAGTTCTAATAGTTTCCAAATTAGCTTAAGATTTAATATTTAATTGGTATCTAATTATATAAGTTCACTAATATTTCAAATTAACCTGATTTATATTCCTTCTTACATTAGATATATATTCCTTCTTCTATTTTTTAAACACAGAGAAAGAAAACATTCATTAGTTATGCAGACAATGCCAGGATTCTAAACAGAACTACTATAAGATATTAAACAAAACTAATGATTAGTTAGAATTTTCTAATTATGTCATTCAAAAATCGGAATATTACTTTTGAAACTTTTTAGGAAGTATTTCATGCATTAGATATTGATTGATATTTTGTTGGTGGACGGTGGTGAGTGGTGAGTGGTGACTGGTGATCCATGATCTGCAAAATCCTAGATTTACTACTACATGTGCTACACAATATGACTTATGACTTATTTATATAATTAGTATTATTGATATAATGGTTTTAAAAGTTTGATTCTAACGTGCCGAAAAATCACATTTTGAAAACATTGTTTTATACCCATGTTAGTTGCACGAATATTTTTAATTTTCTCAATACGATTCAGTTTTAATACTATTTAAGGCATACTTAGTCACATCTAGTGATTTTTTTTATGATTAATGTTATCTTGTGTAAAGTTATAGATATCATTTCGATCACAATCTATATTACCCATATGACTTCATAATGATTTTTTTCTTTCCACGTGTATATATATTTTTTCCATTCCATGTTTGATAGATCGTATATAAATGGTAAACGAAAATGACTGAATTTAGATACATATATGATATCTTAGACATATATTTACTTTTGTGGTTCGAGAACATTAAGCTCGTTTAGGTTTTTTTCTTTATATTTTTCAATGTTAAAATATAAAATCCTATCTTCTTTTATTTTTCATTGTCGAATAGAATAGAAAATATGTTAAATATATTACAAACCATAACCAATTATGTGATTTAACATTTTAATAATGTTATGTATGCTTTATTCTGACAATTTTTATCTATTTATATAAAGATTGATTGATCAACTTTAGACTAATTTTGCTTAGTATTGCGACTATTAAAGAAAGTTAATGTAAAACCCAATACTGACACTCAGTTCCATAATCAAAGCGGTTTGCAAATTACTTTTAAGAATAATTCGGGAATCACTTTTGTTAGTATATAGGTCAATCAATCATGAAAATAAATCAGTTTATTATCTATGCTAATATTATAACCCAATTCATAGTTTACCTATTATAGGTAAAAAAAAAATATGTCGTTGCACCTTTTAAAAGATCTCATAAAATTTTTTATTCAATATCATTTTTTAAAAATTTAATCTACTAAAAAATGATAACCTAATATTTATATTTTTTTTGCAAAAAATTACATAATGTGGAAAAATATATTGCAAATCGACTTGAAATAACTAAGGAAATACTAACCTAATTTATCGATGAAAGAATCTTATTACAGAATAATAGTTTTTATATAAAAAAAAATTAAGGTAATCATACTATAACATAATGCTTACCTAATTTCTCACATAATCATAAGATAAGTGTTGAGTCATGTAGTGTTTTGATGATTGTAAACAAATGATGATTATATAACTAACATGTGTGTTTGAGATGTGCATATTACATTAACATGCAACAAGTCATGGAAGGTTGAATATATCACATCATGCTATTATAATAACCGATTATTGAGATCATTAGTTTTGCCCTCAAAATCAAAAGGCAATAACATATGAACCTATTAAATTATATCTTAGACACATGCCTATTATGTAACAATATCATTCCTTCCAAATCCAATCATTTCTCTCTCTATAAACCGCCGCTTTCTCTCTCAAATTGCAAACTAACTTTGTAAGAACCTATTGGGATGTCATTTATTTAAACCTCCAAAGTCCCAACCCCATTTTAAATCTGCCAAAAAAAGTTTGCCCTCTTTACATATTCAACAACAAAAAAAGTTCTTGCATGTCGTTTATTTTCAGATTCTCTCTTTCTTTTATTCTCAAATTTACACATGGGTTAAACTTTGCCATGGTTTATGAATCAATGTTTTTAATGTTAAAAGTTCAAGCTTTTTGACCTTCGATTGGGACGGGAGATATATGTCATTTTCTGGGTTGGTAATGGGTTGATATTCAAGGTTATAATTTTAAGATCAATGGAAAAGTTGAGATTTTTTTATCTTCAATCGCTCATGGCATGGCATATGTTTGATATTTAATCAAGATGAAAGATCTTCTATTGATCATAATTCATAGTACCGATAATGACGCCCAAAATATATCAATAGTATCATGTGAATTGTGGCATTAACCGTGGGAGTGTAGCAAGACTGGAGGATAAAATAAGGCCCTTTTTAAGATACTCAAATAAATTAAATAGCATATCCATCTATCAACAATTACATCTATAAACTACACAATGTATCTCTACCATTGTTCGTATACATGAAATAGAATACCATTATTACCTTGTTTGAACAAAGAGGGCAGAAATCATAAGACTAAAACGTGGAGATGAAACACTTGGAATAAGAATGATGGGTAAAGATATAATATTTATCTTTGGAAGAATGACATTTAAATACAACTTTTATAGGGATACAAATTACCTACACAATAACACAACACTTATATAAACTTGAAGCACCGAAATGTCTTTGAGCGCTCTCTCACCCCCATGTTTTTTTTTTTGGACATCGTGAAAAAGTACAAAAGGAAAACACTCACCCCCATATGTATAACATGTAAACTTGCAGCAAGTAGATAATAGATCAATCAATCCCTAAATTAGGCTATGTTCTTTTGGGTGAATTGAAATGAACTGAACTGAATTTGTTTGAACTAAACTGAACTGAACTGAATAAACCTGAACTGAACTGCAGTGAATGAAAACGTGAGAGGAAACTAACTGAACTGAACTGAATAAACCTGAACTGAACGAGCGAACCGAATAAACTTGAACCGAAGCGAACCGAATTGAATTTGTTTGAACTAAACCGAACTGAAATGAATTTTCATTAATTCAGTCCAAAAGAACATAGCCTTAGTGTCGTGATAGTTTATAAATGGACATTTATTATTGTATATTAGTGATAGTATTGCCAAAAAATTTAGGCAATTATGTAGCACTAATTGAAAAAAGTACATATTTATGTAAATGGATAATTTTGTTACCAAAACTATACGCCTTAGTTTATGTAGAGCAAATCATGCGCCATCTAATTGTCTTAATTTTGTTGATTCTTTTCATTTTGTTTAATCTATATTAATATACTGAGATTCTCGTAATTTTAGCCTCTAATTGAACTAATATTATTATAATAATATATAAACGAATCTTTTTGTATTGTATTAATTTAGATTACTAAAATCGTGAGATATTAGAGAGAATTTTTAAAAATTTCCTTTAGTGTTAATCCTATAATTACGGCCCAAATTAAGGGAAGATCAATTAGCCGGATTATACGGGGATTTCGTGGGGAAATTGCTTGTCATCCCAGTGTGGCATAGCTCAATGCATTTAGTCCTATGTGGCACACTTGATTGACCTCTAGGATTTTGTTATATATATTTATATAGATAGATAGATGTTGGCATCCAAAACCAGTTGTACTTACGATAAACCGTTCCATTATATGTAAAAGCTATCAACTTAAAATCTTTCAATGGTACTAATATAATCACTATTGACTTATAATTTTAACAATATAATATTTAAACTTGTATACACATGACAATAAAGTGTGAAAAAATCAAAACCATTTATACAACTTCTCATTACAACTTCTCTCCATTGTTATATTTCATAAAGCCAAATCAGTTATTCACTCCATCTTTCTCTCTCCTCATTACAACTTCACTCCATTGAAACATTTCATGCAAAACGTTTCCCATTTCACCACTTCTCCATTCAAACTCTCTCACTTCACTTCATTTTTCTTCTCATTTCTTTTCTACTTGGATGCAACTCAATGACCCACTTATCTCATAAGGAAAAAAAAATCGGACATGGCTTGAATATGAGAAGAAGAATAATATATGATTTGAATAAATGCAATTGCTCACTATGGATTGAATAAGAGTAGAATCAATGGTGAAATCAGCTACCATTCATGATATTAAATTATTAATAAATTAATCCTACAAAATTAAAAGGTTAGTTTTCATGTATTTCAAACTTTGATTGCATGTTGGTATTCTGAATTTTCATGTATTTTTTTTATTTTGAGGATCAAAATTAAAGATTTGGGGATGAATTCTACATGCATGTGTATATATGGTAAATCAAGTAAGTTTACTTATTTTATGAATTAATTGGTAATTGAAAAAAAAAATCCTATAAATTAGTCTGATTATGTTAGTTATCATAAGATTAAAAAGAATTGCATACTCAAAAAAAATTTGTAGGATTTGATTCATGTTCGTATCTTCAATGTGATGTTTTTTTGGTTGTGTTTGGAGGATCAAAATTATCAATTTTGCATAATTATACATGCATGCGTATAAATCAATTAAGTTTACTTATTTTTTGAAGTAATTGGTACTAAACAAATAAAAATCCTAGAAATAATTTTGATTATGTTTAAATATGGTTCGTTAATCTAGAAAAAGTATATTTTTTTAATGTGTTAACTAATTTGCCAATTAATGTATTCTTTTTATCATGATTTGATTTGTAGATTTTTTATTTTGAATACTTAATACAGTATGAATTAGTAATAGTGAGCATATTTATACTGCAAAACTACATAAAAAAATGTTGACATTAGGTCCCCTCAAAAAAAAATGCTGACATTAGGGAATTTTTTTGGGAAGTAACCGACTATGGTAATTTTCATTGCTTTTGATATTAACAAAAATTATATGCTTGATTGATGTTATTGATTGAATGATATAAAATTAACATATATAATAGGTACTGTGAATGATTTTTATTTCCTTAAAGGTTACACGTATGTGGCAAGTAATTGATTGAATTTTAAAATTTCTAACTTAACTGATTCATCTAATTGATTTGTTGCCTAAAATGTTAGATGATGGATTGAAATAATTCAATTACGCCCAAAATTATGAGCTAAGTGAGAGGTCTCAAGACTCAAGGCCGATGACACATGGCGGATTTGTGAAATGCAAGGAGAAATCGAGGATTAATGTGAGGCTTTGAAGAATATTGGCTTGACACGTAGGCTAATTTTTTCTTCTTTTATTAGTATATATGATATATACTAGCTTTCAACCCGTGCAATAATGCACGGGAGGTTTTATGTAAATATGATTTTTTAGGGGACACTTACATCAATATTGAAGTAATCTCCATTACACCTTAAATTTCATAATATCCTATTATTTGTTATATTCTTCTCATAAAAAAAATCACTATCAATCACGCGCTGATGCAAGTGCCTACATGATTAATGTGGATTTCCCATATACGCAGTGGTGGGGAGATGATGCAAGTAATCTCAAAGTTTTGGTACTATAATCATAACATAAAGCCAAAGAATTTCCATACTCACTACACGCTGATGCAATTAATCTCATAATTTTGATATTATAATCCATTCAATATCTACATTATTCAATAGATGTACCTAACTTAAGGAAATTCCTAATTGATTTAAACATCTTAGTGGTCGTTTGGTTTACATGGGAAGTCAAAATTCCCATAAAATTGCAATTCATAGGAAATAAATTACTAAGTCAAATTCATGGGAAATTGGTTGAATTGTTTGGTTGACAATGTGGGAATTCAATTCCCATGGGAATTTCTACTTACCTAGAGGGACCTAGGTAAGTAACTTCCTCAATTTTGTGGGAACTCAAAATTCCTAGGAATTTCTAATTCCTTCATTTTGCTATTTTGTTGTCAACCGGACAACTCACCAAATTTTCAATTCCTAGGAATTTATATTTCTCATGTTTTCTCATATCAACCAAACAACCACTTAGAGTTCTAATTGCAATCTTTAAAAATAAACCCTTATATATAGTCATGTATAGTGATCCAAAAATTGCTAATCATATAATAACAATGCTCAGGAATCTGTTCAGCATCTGTTCTTTCAACGCACTTATGTTGCTGAGGTCTGGAGAGGCTTGCTTAGTAGATTGGGTATAAGTCAACAGGTGCATCATTTTGCTTAAGAATGTAGAAGGGCTCAGATTAAAGCTCACAGCAGAAGTATTAAATCCAGAGTTTATGTTATGTTGTTCACTTTGGAGCCATTTACTCTATTTGGCTGCAGAGAAATAACAAAGTGTTTGCTGATTCTTGTATCACTCCTCAAGGGTTAATTATGGAGGTTGTGTTTCGGGTAGCTTGTAATTGCAAAGATAATGAAAGAGATTTGCTGATTACTTAGGTTTGTTTTGTTGAGGTAGTTTTGGTGTCTTTGTTTGTTTTGGTGTAGTTTGGTGGTTTGTAGTCTTTGTTTGTATCCTAACCTATTTGTTTTGGTTATCAATAATAATTTTGAATTGCAAAAAAAAAGTTGATAATCATATAATAAGAGTGCATCACCCAATTTTTGTAAAATTCTTTTAGAAAAACAACTATTTTGTAAACAATGATTTTATTAGAGCTTATATTATCAATTATCTTATCTGAACTTATCTTATCTTATCTTATCCCTTATCTTATCTAATCCGAACTTATCTTATATTATCGAACTTATTAAACTTGATTATGTTTATGCTATTAGACTTATCTTATCTTATCTCGAACTTATATTATTTTATCTCGAACTTATCTTATCGAACCGATTTTTTCTAAAATAAGTTAAAATAAGTTGAACAGAACAAATCCTTAGTAGGATAATATAATAGTCGGGACCTAAAATCGAACATATTTGTCCTATATATAAGTGTGTCATACAACATTATACTGCATTGGAATCACAACCGTCGGTATATCTTTGCTAAAGATCTTATAAATTCGATTTTTTTTTACTTTTGTAAACTTTTTATTTAAGAAGCTGTCATAATATGTTTTTTCCTTTGTTTATCTATTGCAATATCCAGTGATTATATGATTAAAATTGACATACCTACCTAATATATTATTCTTTCATAATGTTAATTTATAAAAATCAACAAAATATATATTCGACAACTTAATCTCCAACTTGATCAATAAAGGAGATTTATCAAATCATGCTGGAATTTACTTAAAACGATAAATATATTTTACTTAAATCTCCCCCAACTTCTTCATGCTTAATTGATATTAGTTTTTTTTTTGTGATAGTGAATGCTCACTAATTAGCTTAAGACAAATAATTGGTGTGTAGTTCAATTATTTTTGCTCATATTCATTTGTTGATTTTTTTCCCCTTGTCATGGACCTCATGGTATTAATTTGAGAATCTTCACATTAAAGAATTCAAGATTGAAGAAAAAGGGGAAGCAGTAAGAATTGAATTTTTAGATTGTTAAAACTTGAGAATTTGGAAAAAATAACTGAGGGAAGAAATTTAGAAAAAGTAACTGTGGAAGGAAATATCGAATTTGAATTTGGAAAGTTTGGAGCTAAAGTAGATGATGGATAAGTTGTGAGATAAATGATAGACACTTAATACAACAACATAGATGATTTCATTTAAAATGTAGCACAACATAGATGATGGAAAGTCTAATCATCTATCAACATTTAATGTGCTACATTTTAACCGGAAAGCAAAAACAACATTTAAAACTTTTGGGCCCCTTCTGGCTGGGCCCTAGACGGTTCCTCTCTCCAGCTTAGGGTATAAATATAATAGCCAATTTTTAAGCAGCTTTAATGCAAAGTTACTTATATTTTGTTAGTTTAATTATGTGATCATTATTTTAAATTAGTTTATGAAACTATATGGAATTATTATCTAAATATAGTTGTAATTTTTGTCTAAATATAAATTCAAGTCATACACTTAGCTCAGAAGTCGGAATAATTTTGTAACACTCTCTCACTTGTAATGGAAACCACCTGCTCTATCTTTCTTCTTTCCTCTCAATTTCTTCCTATAATCTCCCTCCTTCTAGTTCTTTTTTCTAGCCCCATTCAGCTATGTTATATGTGAACTAACTGTATTTTCCCTAGATTCAACCTGTGACATTCTTCTCCTTGCAAACTCCTTCACCTCCAACTCTTCTTTCACTTGAATTTTTGTGTTTCTATTCATCTGTTATTGTCGACCAAGAAAAAAAATCCAAAGGTGGAACCTTTTCCTGATTTTCTTGACCTTTGCAATTTCTTTCTTCAAAATTTGAAGCTCTTAGTTTTGGACTATGAATTCAGAAAATAAAATATGGCGTTTGAAATGGATATAGAAGGAAATCAATGTATTCACCTCATATGAATATGAGTTATATGACAATGCAATATACCGATATAGTGTGATTATGGTAAGTAAGAACGTAATTGATTCATTTGGCCAATACAGTTGCGTCAATTCTACATAGATATATTCCGCATAATTCCTTTAAAAGCAATATATTCCTTGCGTCAAATTTGGAATTGATTTATCAATGTTATAGGAAGTTATCATTTATGCACTAATTTGTCCATGATTACCAGTGATTGAACATCATGCCATACGAATACATTGAGAGTGGAAGCGACACATCAGCGAGTTTGGAGCTTAACTATACACGTGGCACATAATTTTAAAGGATGAATTTGGAGACGACATGTGGCAGATTTAGTAGTAGCATGACACATAGGCAGATTGAACTTTGCTTTATATAATAGATAGATATATATATATATATAGACAATATAGATAGATATCACAAACTTGTATACACATGGCAATAAAGTGGATAAATGAAAAGCTTCATCAAATTAAGAACAATAAACAACAAAAAGTAATAAAAAGAGACGGTGATATATCATTGGAGGATCCACCTATTTTATGCATAATTTTCTTCTCTCATCATTTCACCTTCTCTCCATTGATAATTGAATGCAAATTAAAGTATATTTGGCTTGTTAATTATTTTCATTGCCATTTCATCTATCACCATTTAATCCATTTCACCACTTCGGTTATTACTTTGGAGATAATGGATCACATTAATTGATATTGTTTATGATTAGTTGATTGGTTTAAGTTATGAGATCATTTCTAATAAACCAATGTAATTAAAGTATTCCCTGTCTTAATCTTGAAAATTGAGCCGCTTAAAAAAATTTCAGTTTTAATAGTTAGATCATTTCAAAATATTATCATATTACTATTATATTTTTACAAAAAAGCTCCAAAAACTCAAACTATTTTATTTAAATTGTAAATGTCATCCCAAAATGGTTCATTTAAATTGTAGAAAACGATTGTAAAAATATTGAAAAAAAAATCTCAACAATTATCAATACGCTAATAATCTCATAGAACTCGAAATTAATTGAAAGAATAATGTGTAGAACAAATAATCGAATTCTCCAATAGCAATCTTAGCAATTGAAATAATGCTTATCTCAGTTGTAGTCTCAAATTTATAATCTTAGCCTGAAAAACATTCGATATCATCAACATATAATCGTCTCAAGATATTTAGCAAGAATATAAATCAACTTATTTGCTAAAAAAAAAAGAATATCAATTAGCTTCCGTTTCTTCACAAAATCATCAACTTAAGCCCTAGCTCTTTCTTTAGCCTCTTATACGTTGTTGCTGCTTTGTCTGCGTTACTATTATGGTATTGTGGTGTAGTTGGTGCTCCAATTAAAAATATGGCCTTTTGTATACAGATGATATTGAAGAATTATCCTGCAAATATCAATAATAAATATTGAAACATTAAATACAAAAAAAAGAAACTTAAGAAAGATTGGCATACATAACATGTATATTGTATTGACAAATAACATATAAATATATAATTGTTTAGACAATAGTTAGATGCTTAACTTATCTTTCACCCTAATCATAAATGCAACAATAATATCCATGGGACTTGGAAGGATAATGTAAGAACTAAACTCACAATATACTTATGCTGCGTGTATAGGGAAATTTATGAAGGGGTGGGATATGTAACACCCCGAAATTTCGCTCCTAAATTTTCGTGTTATTTTACCCTTTATTATTATTTTCCGTTAAAATTAAAATATTTTACTTCTTAAAAATATTATATCTTATGTTATTTGTTTTTCAACTTTTAAAATGTTATATTTATATTATTTGTTTGATGAGAAATTATAGAATTTCTAGTATTTAGAAATACGCGTTTGAGCTAGTATTTTTATTTATTCGATTTGAACTCGTCTGAACCGTGCGCACGACTTTTTAATGTGAAGTTTCAAGCTCCTAAAAGCTGTCCTCAAAATCAGAATATTGGAAGCATGGGAGATGCTTTTGAGCATCCTTGTAAGTTGTAACCCCTTGTAACCTCCTTTTTAATTCACCCATTTTATTACCCCATAATTACCCCATCAATTTCAACTTGTAACCCCCCTTTTTATTTCCCCTTTTGCTGCTGATTTCTGGTCAGAAAATTCAGACCATCTCCCCATATTGTTCGGCCATTTCAAGAGGGGAAGAGAAAACAAAAAGAAGTTCATCCCGGATTTCCCTGTCATACCTTCACGAAAATGATGATATCTGGAGATCTAACCGTTGGATCGTCTTCAAATTTGGTAAGCATGTTGAGAACATTTTGTTCGTCACTTTGACCGGAACGATTTGACATCAGTGTTTCAGATCGTCGGGAATCGTGGTCGGAACAGAACAGTACATAATGGAAATGCAAGCAATTGGAGGTCTTCAAAGGTAACTAGCGGTTCTCCCGGATCGATTAGTGGATTTTTTTTTTTTGATCCATTGGAGCCACGAAGGCATTACAAAGTGCAAACAAGGGGAGGGGGGGATTCGAACTTGTGACCATTCGTATAGGGATTATGCTAGTTTTAATAGTTAGGTTGGGTTGATTGATCAAGGTTGTTTTATTTATAGTCTCCATGCTCTTGTTTGAGTTACGTTCATGATTAGTTTAGTTAATTTTTGTTATCTTTGTAATATTAATATATATATATATATATATATATATATATATATATATATATATATATATATATATATATATATATATATATATATATATATATATATATATATATATATATATATATATATATATATATATATATATATATATATATATATATATATGGTTGCTATTATATGTTTTGGTATGAAATCTCTGAATTTAAAGTGTGGTGATGAAGTATGGGTGAAGTATGGATGTGTATGGCTTAAACCTGGTTTAGGGAGCATTGTTGTTGTTGCTCGTGGATGGGTTGTATTGTTTTGTTGTTGTTGCTCGTGGATGGCTGGCAGAACAGTGGGTTGATATTGTTTTGTTGTTGTTGGGCGTGATATCGTTAGTGTGGCTTCCTGCTAGGCTATTTGTTTCCTCTTCATTTTTGCTCCCTGATGTTGACTCCATTGTTTCTACCATTTCATTCCTTGCGTGTTGTACATGGTGTGATTCTCTCTTCATTTTTCTTATGAGCTTTACATTTCAAATTAAGTTATATATAGTTTCATGAGTTATCAACTGATTGTTTGTAGAAGTTCCGTGACTTGTTGACTTATGAATTATACATGCTACTGCAACTTGTTAGGATTTGTTATAGTTGTTACGTTAGTTTATTTAATTATTTACTTTTGTTTAATTTGGTTTATTTGTGGCATTGTATGTTAATGTTATTCTGAGTAGTTGATACCTTGTTGTTTTATTTTTATGATGAGTTAAAATTATATTTTGGAGTAGTTGTTGTTGTTATTATTATTATTATTCTTATTGATATTATTATTATTACTATTATTATTATTATTATTATTATTATTATTATTATCATTATCATTATCATTATTATTATTATTATTATTATTATTATTATTATTATTATTATTATTATTATTATTATTATTATTTTGAGAAGAATGTTATTTTGAATTGAAATTCTTGGGTTGCGATCCTAGATTTCTGTTGATTTGGTGTAAAGCCTTAAGGGCATCCGTGTTATTTGATAATTGATTATTATTTTATTATTATTATTATTATTTGAGAGCAAGATTATCCGGAGGGACGTAATCTCGAGGTGAAGAACATGCAAACCATGGGACGTAATCCTAGGTATACCTTGGTTTTGTTGTCGTCCGAGAGGTCGGTGGGGACGTAATCCTACACCGCATCGGGAGTATGACCATTCTTAGACACAGGCAGTAGGGAACGTAACTCATAGGCTGTCTGGAGGTTGTCTGACATTACCATAGGAAGTGAGTTGTCCGCTAGCGTTCAGCTCTCTCTCTCAAACTAATTATATTGTTTTTATTACTTTAAACTTTGATGCTTTATGGTATTGATACGTGAGTTTATATATATAGTTATTTATCCATTTTGTTTATTCTGTTATCTTTACCTATCTATATTAATCATGTTGTACTATATTTGTTTAAGTGTTTTATTTGATTATCTGAAGTTTACTATTGAGATGTTTCTGTATAACTTGATTATTAAGACTTTTATAACTCTTATATGGATCCTAATTGGACTGGGAGAGCTGTTAGTTACTCCCCACTAATTGTGGATGTTTGTTGATATATTTTGCAGGTGATTATTTCGTGTTATGGGAAATGAGAGAAAGGCTATTTAGGATTTTTGTTTGAGACATCTTATTTTATTTTATATTTACTATATATATTGGGTTTATGAGGTTGTTTTGCCTCTTTATGGTTATTTTGAGTTAATTCATTTGGGTTTTATTTTATTTAGTTTATATTTAACCCTGATTTAGAGTGACATTTCCGTCAGACGATATTTCCGCTATCGTCATTCCTTTAATAAAATGTTCTATTTTGCTTATATTATGTCTTTAAAAGGACGGAGTGTTACATATATGTTGACGAAGATGAATAGATGAGTCATGCTAAGCTATGGTTTCATATTTTTTATAGTTGAAATTTTGTACATAGGAAGACTAAATTAATTTCATTGGATCATTTAAATGTTAATAATCTAATTATATTGATTTAGCTTAAATTAGGCAATGATTTTTTGGGAGTAACCGATTTTGGTAATTGAATTGGATCATTTAAATGTTAAATGCTTGATTGAAGTAATTGATTGCTATCTATATTATTAACATAAATGATTTTTTCTAATTGATTTGTTTCCTTACATGTTAAATGCTTGATTGAAGTAATTGATTGATTTCTATATTATTAACATAATCGATTTTTTTAAATTGATTTTTTAAAATTGATTTGATTCCTTAAATTTTAAATGTTTGATTGAAATAATTGATTGATTTCCATATATGACCCGTGCAGAATTGTACACGTGGTGACGTGGACACCCTATGTGATAACTTTGATTTGGTTGTGCTCTACATTTGCTTGGTGAATATGAGCTTGACACGTAGGATTTAGGATTTTACTTTAGATAATAATACTAGTTTCTGGACCCGTGCAAAAATGCAGGGGAATGGATTTGCTTAATAAGACAAAATTTCCAATGAAACGAATAATAAATAACAAACTTTCTAATGAAACTAGAAGTAAAAAGTAAAATAACAATTATATCAATACAAAAATGTGTATGAAATTATACATTTTGGAACACTTCTTTATAAACAACATTTGTAGTTGTTTTGCACATATTATTATCTTTATCACAAATAACAATTTTAAGTCCTTTTTTGCTCGTGACTCGGGAAATTGTGACATATAGCTGACCATGGCTGAAAACAGGCCTTGGTAGATACAACCCCACGTGCGACAATAATTGTCCTTGACTTTGATTTATAGTCATGGCAAAACACACAGCTAAAGGAAATTGCCGTCTTTGAAATCCGATTTTTTAAAATTGATTTGATTCCTTATATGTTAAATGCTTGATTGAAGTAATTGATTGACTTCCATATATGACCCGTGCAGAATTGTACACGTGGACACCCTATGTGATAACTTTGATTTGGTTGTGCTCTACATTTGCTTGGTGAATATGAGCTTGCCACGTAGGATTTAAGATTTTGCTTTAGATAATAATAACTAGCATTTTTTGCACGCGATGCGTGCTTGGATTTTTTTCGAGACAAAAACTCGATTTTCTTCGACATAAGTAAGAGTCAAAATTTGAACATTAAACATACGTAATATAATTGTTTTTAGTTGCAAATTTTGATTGGTTTAGTCTCTGTCACTTAAGTCTCTCACCCCCTCCTTTTTTTTTTTTTTTTTTTTTACTTTTCAAAGTTAAATTCTATGAACAAAATAGAAATTTATTGAATTTATTTATGATTTCTAATATTATAATTTTTTAGTTGATTTTTGAATCAAGTACACTACTTCATAGATTGTGAAGAAAGTGGACACTTTGATTTCAAGTCAAGAGTTGGGTGTTGTGTCATTAAAAAATTTGACAATATATTTCTTTGATTTGAATGTTTGTTTAGCAAAAGGTTTGTCATATCTGCATTTACATATTATGTCATGTTTGTAATATAATATTTGTTAATGAAACTATTTCACTTTGTTAACTCGATTGAATGTTATAGTTTTAAAGTAATACGGAGTACTTAATTGTGTATTAATTGATAAAATATTTTGACTAATATAATTTTCATATTTACTTTGTTAGTTTGAATGCGTTAATACTTGTAGACAATTGTCTTCATTTATGGTGGCTCAGTTGTTATATAATTGTGTTCAACATTTTTGTCAATATTTTTATGATATAATTGAACATGCATTCGAACATAAGAGTTGCTAGTTTTTTTTCAACTAATTTGAAATAACTTACAAGACTAAAAGAATTATGTACCTTTTTGGAAGTTCGCAAATCGCTAATGGACAAATGTGTGATATCCCCGTCGAAATCGTATGTTTTTCTCAGTTTTCAATTTGTATTGACGTTGTAGTGTATTGGTAATTTTTGTGAGTATGTAATTGTGAATGGTTCTTGAGAACAGAGTGATTTGTAAATGAATTTTTGTGAATGTTTTTGTGAGTATGTATTGACATTGTAGTGTATTGGTTGTACTTTGTAAGTGAATTTTTAAGTTTTTGTAAAGTTTCCTCATTTGAGTGATTTGTATAACGTAAATTATGCAATTCTATGATTTTAGTTGACTTGTGAGTGATTGTTATAATTTTATTTCCGGTATTTTTGTTTGAAGCCCCGTTTTAGTTTGTATGTGAATTTGTAATTTAGAAAGGGAAGGGGGGTAAAATAGTCTCTTCATTCGGGGACACCATAGCTCCCCCCTTCCCTTATATAATAGAGATATAGATACTAGTATTTTTCGTTTTTTTTAGGTAAGGAGAAACCTTGACAAGTTGGGGGAGTGAAACAGACCGCTAAGTTGCCAAGCTTTGGAAAAAATTGACTCCAAGATCTATTGGAACCGGGAGAGATGCTTTGACTACTAAGTTATCCCTCACACTCTATATTATACTAGTTTTATTTTAGCTTTTTACATGTAGATGATGCATATGTTAGTTTAACTAGCAAGGTGCTAAAACTATTCAAGGTAAAATGTCAATTATTATACGTGGAATAGCCCATCCTCTGGCAAGTATGGGAAAGATCAACCTTCTATTATCTATACCCATTAAAAAGCCACAAATCTGGTTACTATTCTTAAGAACAGTGATTTGACGGTTTTGCCCTTGCACACTTCACATAACCCCATCCATGCCCTTCCTTTGCCACGTTCTTTTTTTCCCTCCCGGTTTTTCCTCTGCACCCTCCATCTTCATTCTGCATCCTCATCTTCGACCATCCTCTTGCCGCCCTAATCTCCCTTCCATTCTCAATCTTCTCCGTCTCACCGTTTTTTCTCTCTCTTCTTTTTCGATTATCTTTGCAGTCTCTCTCTCACCTTATCCATGAATAAGGATTCCACAACTTCATTCTATCCATGAGTTGCCATGGATTCGAACAAAGTCTCTCTTCCTTTTCTAGGGTTTTCTCGGCATCAATTTTATCACTATCCATTGGACTCGAAGCCACCCAGCCATTGGACTCGAAGCCACCCAGCCTTGGAATCGAAGTCACCCAGCCATTGGAATCGAAGCCACCGGGTCATGAGGGTCGTCAAACCCTGGAGTTAAACCCGGATTATGAGGGTCGTTAAACCCGAACCATTGGAGTCGAAGCTACCAACCCGGGTCATCATTGCAAAAGCACCTTCAAGGTTGATCCTCATTTCTATTCTCTTTATTTTTCATCAAGATTGAAACTTTACATTCATTTCATATGTTTTGTTGCTTAATTTTCACCATTATTAGTTTAATGAAATGGGTTGTTAAGGATCTTAAGGAAATAATCTTTGTATTCTTTGATTGCTAATTTGGATGATCTTATTTTTTCTCGTTTTGTTTGAATTGAAATTTTCATCTTTTCTTTTGGAGGTTTAGTATTAAGCAGAATTACAATAAAGTTTCTGACTTTTTACCTATTTCTTTGAGAATTGAGTACACTGGTCTCTGAATTGTACAGTAATTCTGTTTCTTTTTATGTTCAAACTTCATGGACTTGTGATTTGCAGATTTTATTCTTATGTCTTTGGCTAAATTAATTATGTTTTTGTTGGTTTGGTTTGTGATTTTATTTATGTAGTATTATCTTGGATGCTTGGTGTTTTCTGTGATCTGTTATCTCGTAAATTATGTCCCCCGAGCATGCTACCCATTAAAGAATTTGATGTTGTGTGATAGTTTGGTTACAGAAATTCTGAATTAGATGGTACATCTTGTTTCAGAGTTTGTTGATGCCATTGGTGAATGGTGGCTGGACATTGTTTCAGCACCTTGGTCTCGTAGTTGTGTTCGCGAAGTTTGCCATTAGTTTTTTTTTTGAAGAATCGCAAACCATGATTTGATCCTTGGGAAAAATCATGCAATTGATATAGACCATGACCAGCAGCTGGTGCTTGCCCATAATCACAGCCTAGATCTTCGACAAACTCACGAGCGTGATCTCGGTTTGGGACAAGGGCATGAGCAGGAACTGGGTTTAGGACATTCCCACGAACATGATGAATTGGCTTTAGAACAGAACCATGATCGTGAAGCGAGCGATGAACATCTTTATGAACAAGGTAATGACTTGCATATGGAGCATAAACCTAATCATGAAAAACGCAAGCAATATATGTTTAAGATATGGATTTGCTATTTCTTTTATTAAAACATCTATGTATTAAGATAATTTTCTAGATATCACACTCTGCACCATGGGAAGCTTCTGGCACTTTCAGAGGGAGATAAACCATGTAAGTTGTGCTCTTTCGCTCGTAGCTACTATTCTCATATCCAAGTACCTAACAGACTGGTGCTGATCTAAGTTATGTGGACCTTGAATGTTATGTCCCAAAAAATGGAGTTATGGGCAGGGTCATTTTGAATTTTATGTGTTTGCAGTTTGCGCTCACTGGTTTGATGATGGTTTATCAACCCAGTCATTATTAGATAAAAATGACTTTTTTATATCATGGAATGGTGTAGAGAAGATGTTTGACACAAGAATAACAATAATATTACTCTATACAAGTGGGAGCTTTTACATCTCAAAGTTAGAAGAGTAGGGATAATCTTTCGATTTTGACTAGACAGATTTAAAGCTCCCCACATCTTGACAACATTGGAATGGCATGCTCTTGTTGTTGTCTGTTTGGGACAGAAATTGTGGTGCGCTTCCATTAGAGGGTTGTCATATATTCTTGGTATTACCAGTTTTGACCCTAGGTTCTACTTCTCTTTTGATGCAGATGTTCTTCGTGCTTTGGAAGATGGGGATCTTCAAACCCTAGGATTGCTTGACTATGATAAAGGGTTGACCCACTCCTTTACAGCTCATCCGAAGGTTGACCCATTCACAGGTAAGATTCTATTATCTCTCCCATGAATACTCACATTAGTATAAAAAAATTGCCATTTTATCGTCTCACTGACTAAACTCTTGTGCAGGGGAAATGTTTACTTTTGGCTACTCTCATGCCCCACCATATATCACATACAGAGTAATATCAAAGGATGGTGTCATCATGACCCTGTACCAATAACAATCCCGGCCCCTATTATGATGCACGATTTTGCCATCACTGAGAATTATGCTATTATTATGGATCTTCCTTTATACTTTAGACCTAAGGTATGGTAACTAATCCACCAAATGAGGCAACCAACCTTTGATGCTATGGAATATGTTTGAAAAAACTTATGTTCACCTCTTGATTGAGATAATTTTTCATGCAATGTTATAGATAAGTCTTCTTTTTTTTTTTTTTGGGGGGGGTCAAAATGTTTGTTAGAAGGGTATACTATATTACGATATTACTTCTCTTGGAAAGACTGACGTTGTATTATAGTAGAAGCCAAACATCATTGTAGGATCTTACTGTATGATGCTACTGTACCATTTTCCATGCATTCTCTTTCTGCCCCTGCCCCCCATGTAGCACTTCTGTGCTAAGAACTAATATTGTAGGGGGAACGGTATTTTAGATATTATCTTCTTTGGTTTACTTGGGGAATAAGTTTGATAGTTTGTTAAGGGGAGTAGTATCAATATAGAGCAACTGAGGATGGGAAGGGCATCTTGAAAATTGATAAGTTTAGTGAAGGAAATGGTTACTTTGGAGAGCTCCAACCTCTCGAATTTTGTTTAGGTTGTAATAGGTGTTAATCATCAATACAATCATATCTTAGTAGGTTTCTCATTAATTCTTCATTAGTCCTTCTTCCTAATTCCTCTAAGTCTGATGTTATGCTGAGAAATTAGCTAAGAGTCATCTTGGTTCTTAGCATTCTGTTTGTACAATTGATCTCATATTCCATGATATCCAGGAAATGGTGAAGGAAAAGAAACTAATCTTCACTTTTGACTCAACAAAAAAGTCTCGCTTTGGTGTACTACCACTATATGCAAAGAATGAGAGCTTAATCAAATGGTTTGAGCTTCCAAATTGCTTCATATTTCATAATGGTGCGTCCTGGATACCTTCATCTTCCTATTCGTCATAGATTTATGTATTTCATCTTACATTTGTAGAGAACATCTTGTCAAGTTGTAATTTGGTTTGAATATTGTAAGATCATTAACTGCTTTAGCAGAGGTTTACTGTTTATCTTAATCTGTGTTAAATACGTTTTTTCATTTTTACAGTGGGTACAATCTTTTTCATTTATGTTGACAGCCAATGCATGGGAAGAAGGAGATGAGGTTGTTCTAATCACTTGCCGCATTGATAATCCAGACTTGGATATGGTCAGTGGAGCTGCTACAGATATGGTCGATAATTTCTCAAACCAGCTGTAAGGATACTCAAATTCTTGGACAGAACCTAATTCCTCTTTCTAATTAATTTTCAGTTCACTGATGGTAATTCTTGTTTACAGGTATGAGATGAGATTCAACATGGAAACTGGTCTTGCTTCTCAAAAACAACTATCAGCATCTGTCGTGGATTTCCCTAGAGTTAATGAGAACTACACTGGCAGGTATTTGGGGATCGCATTTCCACTTGTAAATCTTTTTTATAACCCCTCCACCAATTGGGTGAAGCTTATACTCATATAAACTCATCTCATATTGGTGAGGGTTGCAAGGGGCAAGATAATACTGATTAGGAATTTTTTTTCTTACATTTTTTTTCTTTCTTCTCATGTTTTTTACTTAGAGATGCAAGGTTTATCAAGCTATGTTACACGTCAATGTACAAATTAGGAATAATATTGATTATGATCATGATGATGATGATAATAATAATAATAACAATAATAATAATTGCTAGAAAGAGAAAGAAAAGGTGAAAAGGTTAATTCACAAATAAATAAGAGAATAGTGAGTTGGAGAGAGGTGGAGGAATCAAGATGGGTAATGGTGAAGGGGAGAGGGAAAGAATATGAGGGTCAAGATGAGAGAAAGAGGAAGGAGGAAGAGATAGTCATAACTTAGACTATAAGAAAGAGATAAAGAACACAATTACATCATCTCCTAAAACTGGCAAAAAACATATTGATTGGAAAGGAGGAGGGATACAGTAGGCGAGAATTTTTTAATTTACAAAGCTATATAATTAAATAAGCGTGATACGTAGAGTGAAACATGGAGCAAGCAGTTGGTTAAGAGAGACTAAATAAGATCAAGACACGAGAGAGTGTAGAAAAGAGGATGCAAGAGTGAAGATGAGGAACTGAGATAAGAGGGAGGAAGGGTTTGGAGAGCCTAAGGAGACTAATCTTAGAGTGTAATTGAGAATGAGATAAAGAACACTTCTAAGAGATTCTTAAAAATTCAAAAAATCATAGAAGACGAGAGATAAGGAAATAAAGAGAATGGGAAAGAGAGGGGGAGAAAGTAGTAATTGACTTTATAAAATTTACAAAAACATAACATACGGGAGAGAGGAGAAAACAAATAGAGAGGAGCACTTTCAAAAGATCTTATATATTCGCGAAACAACAAAAGGAGTGAGAGATTGACTTTGGGAATTTAAGAAAAGGATTTATTAATAAACAAAAGAGGAAATTATGGAGAATAGATAGATAGATAGATAGACAAAGAGAGAGAGGGATAATCAAGGTGAATATATGGACAGTTTGATGGATAAACAAAGAAAGAAGGAGATTCAATATAATATGTATATATAAGTATGTATATAGAGAGAGATATTAGGAGAGAATTAGGGCGTTTGAGGAGCATGTCTAATATCCATTGTATTATATTATACACTTTCGCCGTTCTTTTGAGGAAGATAGAGAGTGAACTTGAGACAATTTCTTCAAAACACAAACATTTCACAGAATAAAAATAAGGGAATAAGCACTTGTAGGAGAATATTATATTCATTTAAGTTTCTTTTTGGAAAAAGATGATGGTAATACGAGGGAAGGGGAGAATTAGTAAGAAGGATGGAGAAAGGTATAATAGAGGGAAGATGATCATATAAGAGTTGAGGAGAAGATCTGAAGTGTTAGAGGTTGAGGAAGAGAGGAAAAAAAAAGAATATCAAAATGAAAAAAAAAGAGTCGAGTTTGGAAAGAAGAGTAGAGTTGTTCGACCTTATTTCTTATTAAATAAATATGATTCCATTCTTTCCTTTCTACTCGCTCTCTATTTTTAGGAAAGAATGGAATCAATGCAAAATAAAAAATGGAAAAATGACTCTTCTACTCTACTGTATAGATTTACTCTAAAGATTCCTCACTCACCATCCTATCATTGCTTAGGCAAACTCAAGTTGGATAGTTAGGAGTTAGGACTATATTATGCCTAGGTTTAATTACTCATATTTGCTAAAAAAAAAAAAAGAAGAGAAGGAAGTAAACCTAAGTTAAAGCGAATGCCTGAAATCATGAGAGAATATTCTTGTAATTCGATTGCAATTTGTGTGATATCTAGCAAATTAGCTTCATTGGGTGAAACATATCTTATTGATTTGTTTGTAACTATATGCCTACTAATATGTTCTCTTTTTTTCTTTCTTCTCATGTTTTTTTACTTAGAGATACACGGTTTATCAAGCTATGTTACACGTCAATGTACAAATTAGGAATAATACCGATTATGATCATGATGATGATGACAATAATAATAATATTTGCTAGAAAGAGAAAGAAAAGGTGAAAAGGTTAATTCACCAATACATAAGAGAATAGTGAGATGGAGAGAGGTGGAGGAATCAAGATGGGTAATGGTAAAGGGGAAAGGGAAAGAATATGAGGGTCAAGATGAGAGAAAGAGGAAGGAGGAAGAGATAGTCATAACTTAGACTATAAGAAAGAGATAAAGAACACTATTACATCATCTCCTAAAACTTGCAAAAAACATATTGGTTGGAAAGGAGGAGGGATACAAAGAGGGCGAGAATTTTTAAATTTACAAAGCTATATAATTAAATAAGCGTGATACGTAGAGTGAAAGAGGGAGCAAGCGGTTGGTTGACGAGAGACTAAATAAGATCAAGACACGAGATAGTGTAGGAAAGAGGATGCAAGAGTGAAGATGAGGAATTGAGATAAGAGGGAGGAATGGATGGAGAGCCTAAGGAGACTAATCTTAGAGTATCGTAATTGAGAATGAGATAAAGAACACTTCTAAGAGATTTTTAAAAAGTCAAAAAATCATAAAAGACGAGATAGAAGGAAAGAAAGAGAATGGGAAAGAGAGGGGGAGAAAGTAGTAATTAACTTCATAAAATTTACAAAAACATAACAATCGGGAGAGAGGAGAAAACAAATAGAGAGGAGCACTTTCAAAAGATCTTATATATTCGCGAAACAACAAAAGGAATGAGAGATTGACTTTGGGAATTTCGTAAAAGGATTTATTAATAAACAAAAGAGGAAATTATGGAGAATAGATAAATGGATAGATAGACAAAAAGAGAGGGATAATGAAGGCGAATATATGGACAGTCTGATGGATAAACAAAGAAAGAAGGAGATCAAATATAATATAATATATATATATATATATATATATATATATATATATATATATATATATAGAGATATTAAGGAGAGAATTAGGGCGTTTGAGGAGCATGTCTAATATCCATTGTATTATATGATACACTTTCGCCGTTCTTTTGAGGAAGATAGAGAGTGAATTTGAGACAATTTCTACAAAACGCAAACATTTCACTTAATAAAAATGAGGGAGTAAGCACTTGTAGAGGAGAATATTATATTCATTTGAGTTTCTTTTTGCAGTAGATTATTGTATTCATTTGAGTTTCTTTTTGCACGGCAGTTTTCCTGATAGGATACTACCATATGCAGTGAGTTGCGGAATTTCTTGGAGGGACTTGCACTTGTGCAAAGCAAAGAGGATGTATGATGTCTTATAGAACTTCTTTTCTTGCATACGTCTCTTTAGAGGAGAAAATAGCTTAAGCGTTAAGAGATGTAGTATGCATCTGATTATCTTGAGAAAATGTGTGTTTTTCTTCTTATAATTAATCAACTTTGCATTTCATTTTGCACCAGATGGTTCTTAATGATGAGCGTCTTGAGCAGATGAAAAGGTTTTTGCTTATGCTCCAATATCCAATGGTGTGAATGTTTATTCCTTGAACTGAAAGGAACTTCCAATGTTTGAGTTATTGGTTTGAGTTTATGACATACTCTTAAACAGTTGAAAGGGAGTGATACATCTACTTGTTGAGTCGGGATCCGAAGTGGAAGATATTTCTTCGCCTAGGGCCGGGCAAGACAAGTTGTGAAGGTCTTGAGCGAGATGAAAAGGTTCTTGCTTATGCTCCAATATCCAATGGTGTGAATGTTTATTCCTTGAACCGAAAGGAACTTCCAATGTTTGAGTTATTGGTTTGAGTTTATGGCATACTCTTAAACATGTGAAAGGGAGTGATACATCTACTTTGTTGAGTCGGGATCCGAAGTGGAAGATATTGCTTCGCCTAGGGCGGCAAGGAATTACTCACATTTGAGATTGACCCCTGTTCGTGAAAGAGGTGTAAGAGGTGAACTTTCAGGTGTCAAATTTTTTATAATTTTTTTTACGTTATTTAATTATTGTAAATTCATCTTATGCTTGCTAAATGTGAACTCCCTCCAGTGGATATTTTTAAGATATATGCTCAAATTATGATATACTTTATTTTCTTATTCCATTCGTTCTGAAATGTCTCAGGGGAAATCTTTGATACATTAGATGGTCATAGCGGTCTTTTGGGCCTTTCCTTGCCCTATTTAGGATAATTTTGGAAGAAAATCTCTGCAAATCGGATGTTTATCCCCATCTCTAAGATGGAGTATATTAATCTTCCATCCTCATTATTATTGTGATAAAGCCTCTTTATGAAACTACATCTGTGGTGGTTCTCTATCTTTAGTATAAAATCCCTGATGTCCCTTGAATGTTGGGGTAAATAGCTTATGGTGTTATTGTGGATTTCCTCAATCTTGAGAATATAGAATGTTTGATCTTGTCTTTGTGGCGAGGCACATTAATGTGTAAAATATTGGTGTAATGGGAAGGGAAAGAATAGCCATAGGTTGTGGACTATAATTTAGTTAAATACATCGTGTCGTAAAGGTTTTCAAATCTACCGGTACTGCTAGCATCTTAAAAGTGTAAAAAACGCATTTTAGGCGAGTTTAAGGATATCTCATGGCCTGAGTTGATATTTAGCGGTCAGACATCTATACTTCCCATGTACTGCAGGTGACGACTGAAGGAGTCATTTTCCAAACATGGAGATCTTGTTTTCAGACTACTAATGGCAAAGCTTAATAAAAGAAGTGGCAAAATTCTCATTGAACATAATAGATGTTTTTTATGATGCATAGACTATATATGAGTTTTCCCCCTCCCCCCTCCGGCAAACAGGATGGTGATGATGAGTATCCTCTTCTCATGACCTTAATTAAAAAAGGCTCTGTGAGCTTCAGTTGTTGAGATTCATGCCTGTTAACGGCCTATATAATGAGTTCGCCTCCATAATTGAGTATTGTAGCTGAAGAGGTGTGTAGCAAGCTCAAATAAGCATTTTCTAATGAATTCCTTTGCACTTTCTCTTTTATATTGTATTTAAATTACATTATATTTAACATGTTACAATTATTATTTTGGATAAGGGTTATATGCTATGCGCAATCGCTACATGTTGCAATTATTAAAAAACAGAGGAATTATTACATTAACCAATAATAATTAAGATACTTTGTCCAATATAATAACACTATAAAATTTAATGCCTAAATTTTGCTACCTTGGGGGACCGTGCGCGATAGTGCACGGGCCAACAACTAGTTACTAAAGAATTGAGAAGGAGAAAGTGAAAAAGTGGTAAGCCCTTCCATCTTCCACCCACAAGTTGTGGGTTTGATTCTCATCAGGATTAGGGGTTTTGGCTTTTGGGGTAGGTTGTACTTAGGTGCCTCATAAAGGTGTGTTAATGTAATTTATCTTACCCTTTTTTTTTAAAAATTTACTACTAAACAATTAAGAGTTAGTCTTGCGTGGACCTGGTCCACACTAATATTATTGTGGACCAAAACCACTTATTTAACATAGTGACTTTTTTTCCCATATAGTAATTTTTTAAAAATCTTAAGTTACACTATACAATTACTTTCTATTATAGTGACCGTTTTTTTTAATATAGTCACTCTTTCTTACATTAGTTTATCATGATGAAATTTTCAGTTTGTGACATAGTAAATTTTTTTTTTTCACATAGTCAAACCTTAGAATCTATATCTACTCATTTTTTATATCTATTTTTTATATAGTGACCCATTTTTTCACAAATCACATGAATTAAAAGACAGGCCCACACTAATTTAGTGTGGACCAGGTCCATATAAGACTTTTACAACAATTAATAGCTTTTAGCAATCACCCAATCACTCTATTTCCACACAATATCCCTAGCTAGATCGTGTAATATAAATCTCCTCTTGGAAACGGTTTAGCTAATTCTAGAGTATTTCTAATTCCTCACTCATATGTACATAAAAAAAATTGACTTATGCCCCTCTTTTTATATAAATAATTAAATTCTATCGTTTTTCTAAAATTTATTTTAGACTCTTCTTATATTTAGATATCAAATACTATAGAACATTTTTTTTTCTTTGACAAGAAAGGAGAAATTAATTCCAATTAAAGTAAAACAACAAGATCTATATTTTAGTATGTAAATATAGGTAAGTACAAACTCGAGTTCGACTTTCAAATCGTGGTATATATTTGAAGATGCTACCTTGAAAAATAGATTCAAAGGTCATAAGATTTTTCGATCGATAGTTATAAATATCATGGAAGTCAAAACTCATCGATATATATATCTAAAATCCAAAGCAAAAACATGACATGCTGCCACATGTACTCCCCCACACAATCAAATGACATACTACCTCCGTTTCATATTAATAGTTACACTTTCACTTTTGACACTATTCACAAATTTCCTTGACTATCATTTGTGAATTATGGTTAAGAGAAAATATAGTAATTAAGTGGGTCTTGTTTGATTCGTCTCGATATAAAGGCTCAAAGTAGTGCGTCGGCGTGCGTGAAAAGTGTAAGTGTAACTATTAATATGAAACGGAGATAGTATTAAACAATAAAAATGTGTGTTATATATATGCCTCGAACCCATGACCTCTCATTTGAGATATAAGTGCACTAACCAAATACTCTACAATCATATGTTGGTCTTTATGGGAAAAATATATATTTAAAGACAAGATATTTTCAATTTTTAAGATAATTAAATACAAATGTATATATATATATATATATTAATACTCATTAAGCTAATGTTAATAATAGCATGTCCTACCCTTTCAGTAATCTTATAATAAAAGAAAGCTCTTCAAATTTTTATAACCTCCGTAATTAACACTACTACACCATTTCATTGTATTGGTTGTATTTATACACATCAACCTACGTTAAAAAAAAAGATTGTATTATATTTTTTATAAGTAATTATATATTTATATATATGTACTCTCTTGAAACCGAGGTTATATTGATGAATAATTCATATTATAATTTATTATGTAGAAAATTTAAAAAGAACTCGAATATCATTTAATTTCCTAAGCACAATCCAATACCTATAACTTTTTTTTCCCACTTTTCTCAAGTGTTTAATTTAAGACTTCAAATTCACATTGATAAATGATTAGGGGCATCGCCCGAGCCAACAACTAGTTATATATTTGAAATTGAGTTTGGAAGACGAGCATGGAGCACCCATGTTTGAGATTAGTACAAAATTTCCAGCATTAAGGGCCTGTTCTCCCCAACTTACTTTCAGTTCAGTTCCTAAATTATTATCATTACTATTAATTAGTTCTAATTTAATTCAGTTCAGTTCAGTTCAATTTAGTTCAGTTCAGTTCAGTTGTTTTATGCCGAAGAGAACATGCCCTAAATACATCGAGGAAATTGCTATCAAGAGAGGCTAAAAACAACAATAGATTCACCTTATTAATTTCAGCATTACTACATTGTTTCTTTTTAATCTACGTGATTTGAATACCACACTTGCCAACTTATAACTGTGACTATTAATATCTTAATTAATGAACAAGTTAAATTTATAAAAAAATTGATATTTCGAGAATATATGTTGAGACGAATTTAACAAGATCCCTTATGTTTATGTTTTTCCTGATATATAAATCACCGATGATAATCAAAGTGAATTATGTGAACAGTTTCAGGGTACAAAGAGTGAAGGTTAAATTATTTTTTGGAGGGAGTGTATAAAAGTAATATTGTCACCACAAATCCTAAGTTTGGGTGTGATTCCTTATTAACCTCAAATTTATCTCTCTATTAATACTCTCAAAGTGACACTTTCTTTTAGTGACCTACTCTCCTCCCGAGTCCATATTCATACTCTTCTCCCTTTTTTCTGCCTATAAGACTACCATGGCTAATTAGAGCATGCTGCATGAATTTCATTTATTTATATTTGAATTAGGACCAATATAGAAAAACTGTATCACCAAACTTCATACTATTCATAAAAAAATTAGATTTCAAATTAATATGATAACACTTCAAACTTGATTTTTATGGTGATTACTCCTGGGAAATGCCTAAATCCTCTCAAAGAGGAACAAATAATGTTTACCCCAAGGCATTTTTTGTAAAAATAAATGAAATAAGTTTCTTTTTAAAAAATTTAAAAAAAAATAAAATTTTATGCTGTTTTTTTGAAATAGTTATGTGTACGATAAATGTTACATGTTGTAAACAAAACTATTTATGTCGCATAATAAATGATAATGTTATATAAAAAAATTACAAATATTGTATAAAAAATGATTGTATTTGGCTATAATATGAACAATTTTATGTTTTTCACATAAAGGAATTGGGAAAAGGTCGATTACACCCCATAGTTTTTCTTTTACCAATTTTTTTTAATCGTTCCGTAATATTCCTCCTTCCAGTCTCAGCTATAAATAAGCAAACGAAACGTTTCGCACAAATGATCGGCTTTTCGCAAATCCAGACACAAAGCTAGTCAACTTCTTCCTCATTTTCTCTCTCCTCGCTAACACCTCACTTGCTTCGATTAGGGTTCCCAAAATTCTCGATTAAATATGAAAAAGAAAGATTTTAGCGTTTATGATTTCACTGAAGATGACGAATTGACCGAAACTGTTCACCAATGGTCTAGTCTTTCAAACCCTAAGTTCGATGATGATGTTGCGCTCACAAAGTACCGATTCCTCCAACACAGTATGTTCCTTGCTTTATTTTGATTTTAGTTCACAATTTGCTACTTTAATTTCAAGATTTTTGAGTTAATTAGTTGATATTTTGTTTTTTTTTGTTCTTAATTTGGTAATTAGGTGCTAATCTTATGCTTTTTTGTAAGCTTGTTGTTTAGTTGGAGAATTAAGGTATAGTTATTGGCATTGTGTAAAATGTTCATTTGTGCTTGTTTCATGCATGTTTTGCCTTTATGCTGACTATTAGTTCAAATTTAGTAATAATGCTCTCAAAATTATGAGATGTGAGGTATATGATTTGGAGATGTTAATGTCATGTGACTGATCACTTGGAGCAGCTAGGATCATCCCGAAATTGTGTTCATTCCTTCAGTATCGTAGTTTGGTTTGAGCATGTAACACTATTTTATTGTTTGAGGAGGTGGAAGGTAAGCAAAGTTGTTATTTTTGAAGCAATGGAGAAGGCTGTAATAGTGACTTGCTCCCATGAGATATGTTTGTGCTTCTAAGTGTAATGTGGGATGTTCCATGAAAGGGGAATAGGTTGTTTGTGTGTTCATGACAAGATGCTATATCTTGAATTTCTTGTCTGTAAACTGTTTGGAGAATGGAATATGTTCTATGAGCTTTTAAATAGGATTGCTAGAATGTTGGGATTAAAGTTGATTAGGATTTTTATTTTGGAAGGATTATTTTACTTATCACGAGTGATCAATGATTGGATTTAGCAATGAGGAGATAAATGAGGATGTCACTGTTGTATGCTTGGTGATTGTAAATTGTAATGGAATGGATCACTTGTTGTAGTTTATATGACAAAAAGATTTTGCCTAGAGTAACGGTCAAATATTACATGGTTGTAGGGCTACCCTGCTTTGTGGTGTAGTCGTGATGGGTGTTTGCTAAGCAACATACAAGTCCATAAGTTTATGCCTTTATGGTGTCGAAGATAAGGTTTAGGATTGTTTTATTGCATGTATGGCCATGTTATGTAGTATGTGATAATGAATGGAGTTTTGGAGGCAAACTAGGGATGACTTCTATCAAAGCATAGAAGCGGGGAGTCATATGTGTTCTGCACATCAATAGGAGGCATTTTGTTAATGTTCAAAGGGATCATGCTAAGGAATTGGAGAAAACAGGAGGTAAAGCTAAGGATGATTAAGAGCTAAACCTTATCAAGGGCTTGTGCCGTAATAGAAAGCTATGTCACCATGAGACGTGTGGAGGGAACTGAATTTCCGACCTTTCTCTATTGAGAATTGATATGAAGAGTCCTAACTATGACTCATCTTCTTTAAACCGTCCGAACTATTGATTAACTCACCTTAGTGTCATCTTTGGGGATGTCTTCTCAAAGTAGTTATGCAGTTATAACCTATCTTTAAACTGGTAAAAATAAGGGAGGTGTTGATACTTGATTGCCAAAAAAAGAGTAAAAGGAGAAAAACTTGTAAACCTTCATATAGTAGATTTAATTTTCATGTTGAATAAGTTTTGAATTATTGGAGCATATATTTGGAAGACATCTTAGAGTTGGGACTATTCCAGCTTACTCTCGAGGTCCATTTTTGCCTTCTTCGTTCCCCTTCATTTTATTTTTCAAAGGGTCATTTTGTTCAATGAAGTGGAATGGAATGGTATAGAAGTCCATAATAGGGAGGTATGCATTCAAACTCCCATACCAGTAAAACTGTTTGGTCCTATATTCTTTATCCACCCCCATCATTTGGTTCAATCTTGGATTGGATTTTGGTTGGTTTTTCTTTTTTTAACATAAGAAATAAATTCAAGCTTGTTCCAATAGGTGTGTACCAATTAAAATAAATAAAAGCACTCAAATGAAAAGCAAAAAATGGATATTGCAGTTTGCCATCCATCATTTAAGCTCACAAAAAAAAGCATTAGCAAATATGAAATGATCAGACGAATATATTACTAAGTAGCTCACAAAAAAGAGAGATTATATAGTTTTATTTTATTTTATTTTACAAAACCACAAATTGTCAGATAAAACCTATGTTGCTCGGACTCGGGTACCCATGTCCGACACGGGTACGTGTCTAAGTGTCTGACTCGGCTATTTTATGGAACTTTTTCAATTTTTTGGCCCAAAACGAAGTGTCCAAGTGTCGAGGATCCGACACGGGTACTTGAGGTGAAATGAAGAGTCCGAGCAACATAGGATAAAACATAAAAGAGAAAATGCTTCGAAGCATAAAAGCTGCTTGAACAATGAAAGCACCAAATTAGATTTTTTTTTCCTTTTAAAATAACTTCTATTCCGCGAGCAGTATATCATCATATTAGATCATTAATCCGCCATTATCATATTTAAATGAATTAAAGGCTCACTTTTTAGATGTAGAAGTTAGGGCCAATTTAAAAAATAGCTAAATTTTGGAGTGAGAAGATCTCTTCCGTACAAGAAGATAGTCGTGTTTGAGAAGAAGATGGAGATGGCACTTGGCTAACTCTGTTTTCCCTTCTTACTCTCTAGATTTCTAGTTAGGGTTTGTATCTAGGGTGGAATGGAGCTAGAATCTTTGGGAAAATGAGGGTATGAATATGTTTTTCCTTATATATTGGCGTGCAAATTTGGTTTAAGTTCAACCAGACTACGAGAAGGGGCCAAAAAGATTCGCACCAAGAAGTACTCACACCATATCACCTTATTCCAGGTGAAGAGAAAATAACCTTAGTTTCTTAAATTACTAAATAAGCAAAAGGTAGAAACTATTATATGCGAACAAGCTCGTAGCTTCATATTATTGTTATATTAGGGCCTAGCAGTTATCATTTTTTTCTTCTCGTTTTCAGTTTTCTTAAAACTAAAAACAAAAATATAAAAACCAGAATAAGTGGTTTTCAACTTTTTGTTGTTAGTTTTCAAAATAAACATGATTAGAATGAGTATGACTACTTTTGATATCATTATATAACCTATTCCATATGAATTTAATACCAAAAACTAGAAACTCACAATGGCACCAAAGGAGCCCTTAGTTATGAGGGTCTATTTTTTATTTTATGACCATGTACAAGTATTACCTAGATCTATCTTCTTTCGGAGACTAAACCTAGGCCTAACGTACTATCCCCTCCTCACTTGTTCTTGCCAAGTGTAGAACCTTGGTCTTCCATGAGGAAAATGAGAACATGTGAGAAATGTACTTCAGTTTCGATGTTTTAAACATGTTTCACCACAAATCTTTCTTTAACAAATTCTACTTTTCTTACATCCTCTAAAATCAATACCTTTCTTTCAAACACCATACAGTATTTCGATGAGAGTCAATAATTAAATACTACGGTACAAACCTTATGGCAACTATTGATCATTTAAATCAGATGGCAGAGATTGTGTGTGTGTGTGCGCGCGTGCGTGAGTGCGTGGGGGTGTGGGGGTGTGTGTGTGCGTGCGTGCGTGTGCGTGTGTGTATGCGCGCGCGCTTCATATATTTGTATATAATCTTTTCCTTCTATTTTTTTTAAGGCGCAATGTAATATGTTTAGTTTCTTTAAAACTGAAATGCATACATCTTTGAGTTCTTGCTCAAGTATCATTGAAAGCTCATATATATTTTGATGCAAGATGGTATGCTTTGTTACCTATTCAAGATTTTTCTAATTATCTTAGAAGTCTGATTTTCTTTTAAAATTGAAGTCGTCTTAATTAAAGACTAGTAAGATATTACAAAACTTACATTCAAAGATTAATTAATTAGTAAGAAAAATTATTGTTTCTTCTTATCCACATATGTATTGAATTTCCTAAATTATTGGACATCAATATGCATTTTCATTTCTAGAGAAGCCGTCTTTTTTCTATACGAAATATTTCTAGAAGAAAGTGTATTTTCTTAAATTCTATAACATCAATTTATTTTTTAAGCACCATTGACTCGAAGGCTTAGTATAGAACTTCTATTTGCTTTGCAAATGTGATATGCACACTTATATTGGTCGCTGTTCAAATTTCATTTTACTGCTTGTTTCGTGTAACCCAAAACATTAGGCATTGTTGTCAACTAAAGGTTTGATTAACAGGCTTTTAAAAGTGATATGCACAAATATTTTTTTAAGTTTCTATTATTGTGATAGGCACATATATTCTTGCTTAATTGAATCCATCCTTCTGTTCCATTTCTTCTGGGGGCTGATATGGAATCAGGAGAATAAGTAAGAGAAAGTGTTGGGATGTAGAGCAAACAAGTTGATGTGATCATGTGATGAAGAGAGAAGAGTAGCTATGTATTTTTTTTGAAAAGGGTGTCTTTATGACAAAATAGACGTTCAAAGAAAATCTTGGGGTAATTCAAAAACAAAGCCGGAGAGAATTTGGGAAAACTCAAAAAGGAAAGTCTTGAGAGAATTTGGGAAAACTCCAAATGGAAATTATACAGGAAATTTAAAGGAATGAAGTAATGCCTCTAAATGTTGGCTATTATTCTTAGCTTCTTTCTATGTCTAGATGATAAGGTTTTGTCCACTCTGAGATCTTTAGTGGAGTGATACACTTAGGCTTTGTTCTTTTGGACTGAATTAATTCAGTGTTCAGACAAATTCAGTTCAATTAGTTTCCTCTCACAGTTTCACTTCAGTTGAGATAAATTAAGTTTAGTTAAGTTCAGTTTAAACGAATAGGGCTTTATAGCGATAGTTACGAAGCTCAAGAACTTTGGAAGCGTGGATTTTTTTTTGTACCTGAAATTTTGTAAGGCGTGTACAAATTGTATTTGAAAAGACTGTTAGATGAAAAATTTAGACGCATTTTAAGCCCGAAGAATCCTGAAGAAAGGTTACACAAGGCTTTAAAAAATCCTACTTTGTTATCCAAGTGAATTCGTCATTCATGCACCTCACATATTGTACCTTCAATGTTTCTTAAACTTTTTGAGTTTGTCGTTTTAATTTCCGTACACGTTTCATGGAATGGTGGAATCTTATTTACCATATTGTAGCTAGCTTTTGTTTACAAGAGAGGGGAGCTGGAAGGCCAAGGTTCACATGGATTGTTGAGCTTTTGATTTTATGAACATGACCTTGTAAGGTTTTAGGAACTGATGTTGTAAGCAATTGTTGCAAAAAATTACACCTTTTAGCCTTTTCATGCATTTGGCATATTTTGAATGTGCTCTTTCCTGTTATGGGTAGTGCTGGTCTCCCCCCGGTTCAATTTTGAGTTTTTCTATAAAGTTATTTTGGTGGTTTGGGAGGAAGAAGAATTTGCTCTTACCTTTTGTCAATATCGTGCCACACATCTCTGTTTCCTGACACAAATGTTGATAACTTGATACTCAAGTGTGATCCTTGAATTACAGAAGAAAAACTTGGATATAAGCTTTCTGCATCTGGATAATTCTTACAAGTTCAGCACTCCCCAACCCATAATCCTCGTAACACAGTTGGAAGTGATCCTTGCATTTTGCTGTTGTTTAACTGCAAATGCGTTTCAATTATAAGATATTTTGGCAAATCTGTGGTGGCGTAGATCACTCATCTTACAACATGGCGAGTCTACGAAAATATGGTCCTTAAGGATGTTTGTCTTTGAGATACTTGGCAAGGAAGGCCCTCCTTTTGTTATTTGTGTATCTTTTGTCTTCGTTGTGCTGCTCGCACATGGCTGTGTGTGGGTCTGTGCATGCTTACGTCTTGTTTCTTTTTTATTGACCAGGTACAACTGTCTTTGTTCTTGTGTTCTTTTCAACTTTTAACTAATCCTTTCACACCAGAGGAAAATTAGAGTATATCTTTCAACTCTTTATGTGTGGCGGAGTTGTTAGAGAGTATCAACTGGTATTTGGAATGGTAAAAGCAGTTTAGTCGTAAGAATTTTTTCTTTCAGTTACCCGTTTTCTCCTTCCCTTTATTCTGTTCTTGCCTCATCTGTAGCGCCCTTCCCTTTTCAGTTAATTTCTTGAAACATGACAGAATAGAGCACATCGTTGTCTAGAGTAAAGCTTTATGCTAGTATTGCTTAGCCTTTACTGTTGAACGAAGCAAGTGATGGTGGCTTATAGTGTTCAGAACACAGCAGGGAGCCTGTCTTGTGAATTATTTTTGACTCAATTATTTATTAAGCCTGTCTCCAATCTCAATTCTGATTACAAATGTTTGCAATCCTGGTATTCTTTCTGATCAAGTTCTTGCGAGGTTGAATATTGTAGTGATTAATGAATGTTCAGGCCTCTCTTCAGCTTATTTCCTTCTAGGATGATTGCTGAATATTGCTGCCTTTTTTTTCTCCTGCCATTAGCTTCTTCTGGATCAATTACTCAGATAAAAGAGATTGATACTCTGAAACAAATTCACGTTGTCTCTATTGATGATGATGATCGTGGTCTCGTTAATGATGTTTCGGGTGGCCCTCAAGATTCACCTGATAAGGTTGCTTCCAAACAATCAGAGGTCGTTGGTGCTATATCAGACATAATTTCTCAGCAGGCCTGTCATCTCAGTGGAGATGGCGTAAATTCCAGAAGTTCTTCAGATATGGAGATAAGAATGCCTCATTCCTTCAGAATACCACCTGAAAACGGTCATATGACTCATAACAGTCCCACCGTCTCAGAATCCCCATGCAGTGTATGCTGTTGTTTTTTGTGTAACATGTCCTTAATTTATTTTCTTTTGGCTTGAGCTTGAGCCATAAGTTCTTTTTTGGGGGGAATTTTGCAGAATGGTTCAGTTGATACTGGGGATTCAGATGGTTGTAATAGTTTTCACGAGAGCTCTCCTTCCACTTCTGGTTCTGAGCAGGAAGAGATTATTGGTATACTTTTTACCTTCCTTTGATGGCTCCCTCCCTCCCCCCAGCTTCTTGAAAGCTCTTTGGCACCAGTAGAGCTAGCAAACTTGTACTTCCAGATTCATACATTGCTTCATATTGCAGTTTCGATGGATGGACTCACTCAGGAGCAGTTAGTTAGTGGTTTGGATATGGTATGTGTTTTTCTGTTCTTCTAGTATCTGGCATGTCCCTCTGTCACAAGCCTTTATGGTATTCATTGCATATTTTATTTTGGGATGCAGTTAATATGTGTTCTTGTAAAGAAATCTCAGTTGCACAATGTTTGTACTGATTCTTTTATGCATATCGCAGGAGGAAATGGATACATTTTTTTCCGCCGATTATGTCGTATACGGTGACAAATATTTTCCAGCGTGCTTGATATCGTTTTTCGAAACTTCCTTTCAAATTGAGATGCCGGCTTTGGAAGAGGAGTACGGAGCATCTACTCTTGAATGGAACATCGATGATATTCATGGTATTGAGTCGCAGTGGATTAGCAGGGTGAGTTGGTGAACTCTCTGACCCCTAAGTTTCAAGTGTCTACTCGTGGTTGCAAGGTGAATGACTTAATAGTTACTTGGATGCTATCTTTCAGGCTTACACAGCAAAAGTGAAAGTCCGTCTTTTGACAAATAATGCAGTGCAAGAAAATGAACGTGGCCCAAAAGGTTTGTTTGAAACTCATTTGGTTCATCTATGGGGAAAGGAAAGAAATCAAGACACCGAAATATAATGAAAGGAATCAAAAAATAGAAAATTACTGTTTTGTTTGGTATTGATAGGAAATAAAACCCATGCCTATATTATGTTTCTCATTTCTTCGTGCTTTGAATCCTTACCAACTACCATTGTCCAGTACTACGTCCTTTGATGATTCTACCTCTCATTGTAAGATGTGACAGCCATCCACTGCCCCAGCTTTCCTCTCTGTAGCCTTTCTTCATCGTGATCTCCCATTTTGGCTGCATAGCTTTTTAGGTCCAGCTAATTTATAGTTGAACGTCACCACCAGTTCTATGGCCACAACTTGGTTCCGTCTTGCCGCCAAAGCAAAACTTTCAGCATCTCCCTCAATGTGTTTTCCTTTTTTTGGTGGTTATCCTGGTGGTTTAGGTTGCACTTCTGCCAGATCTACTATTTTTTGTTTAATTTTGGGCTTAGCCACCTCCTCTGTCCTGATGACTGGTTCTTTTTTTGAGAAAAGATTCAGTCAACAGTCCCCCTGTACTTGAATTGCCACCGACTACCACCTATAGCTGTGGCGAGTGCAGCCAGGAATGGGTGGTGCTAGGTTTTTTATTTTGGGGGGGGTTGGTGGGTGTAGGCAAAGGTGACATTCGGCTGTACCTGAAATGAAGTGACATTTTGTGAATGTGGAGTTTTGTGGTATCTGAATTGAACTTATGTTTTATGAATCGGAATAAATATGGCTGTACTTGTTGATGGTAATAAACAGAATTGAATTGAGACCTTCTATTTGTGAGGTAAAAATAACGTTCCTCAGCCTCCTTTTGATGTAAGTGTGAGCCTGTAAAGGATGTGATTATATTTATCTTGGCTATAGTGTAGAGCTTCTCTTTTTTTATATAGCAGAACTTTACGTCTGCATTTCTTAGGTTTACCATTGCTTTGTGTTTTAGCTCACCGATACTTTTGTGCCATGTGCAGGCATTGAAGTGTTGGAATTTTTGGTTCATGATCCCCATTGGCTGGCGAGGCAAGAGTGTATCATTTCACTAAATGTGAAGTATCAGGCTGTCTGGAGTATCGGGCTGGAGTGAGTTTCTTATTTCCAATGTGGAAGTATTTGTCTGAAAGAAATTTAGATGGTGTCTTCCTCCTTTATGGGAGTTGGATAGAGTACTGGAAGGACTTACGGATCTCTGTTATATATTCTTTTATGATTCTGTAATCTGTATCAGAAATGCTGGTAGATATCTGCAATTCTGGATTCTAGACATATGATCATGTCAGTTTTGTTAACCTTGTGAAAGAAAGCATCAAATATTTGAGAGTTCAAGTGGACTAGAACAGATCATGCGCTGGACCGTATTCCAGATAAGTGTGCCCCAACTCATCTGGCCAAGAGTCAGGCCAAAAGCTGAGGCCGAAGCCCTTGGGAAATTTGTCTGTCCCGTTCATTCATGGCGTTTGACCAGTTTAGGCTTAAATCCCTGGCCCAATTCAGGCGGGGGGTGGGTTGAGCTGAGCCCATCAGATAGCTGCTATAATATGACAGTTTAGGTAATAGATTCAGGGGTAAAAATATTTTCTTACTCCTATTCTAGGGAAGTTGGAATTTTTATTTGTTTCCACAGCACATATGAGGACTGAGAAAGTTGGTATTGGCTTACACCTTAGTCATGGGGTTAGGTCCTTAGCATGTCCGCTGATTTGTTACAAGTTTAGTATTTGTGGCTTTTGGCTGTCTAATGTCCTTTGATGCTTATATGCTTTTTCTTGCAGTGGCAAACTTTGTGAAGGAGGTCCACTTCCTTCAGAGAATTGTGAGTCTTCTTCAGATCCTTACCTTCCCAAGTAAGTGGAGACACGGAAACTGAGTAGCAAATTACCAGCTTTTTTGTCCATATTTGGAGACTTTTGATGATAGCTTTAATAAATAAATGTGGATGTAAATCTTTCACAGTTTTGAGGAACCTTTTGATGAAGTTGTCTACCCCAAAGGTGACGCAGATGCCGTGTCAATTAGTAAAAGGGATGTGGATTTATTGGAGCCTGATATTTTTCTTAATGATACAATTATTGACTTCTATATTAAGTAAGTATGCTGCTTGGATTTTTTTTTAAAAATAACTTTTATTTTGTTTAATGTTGGAGCACATTCTTTCGGAGAGCCCACCTTTGACTGTCTTTTCATACTGGTATAATACTCAGCTTGACAGTAAAAGGTAGTATCTCGTTGCATATTTCTGTTGCTTATTCTTTTAGTATGGGATGAAAGAGTTATGGCTGCTGACTGCAATGTCATCTAGGAAATTTTCCTTGCCACTGACAATTCAAGGATTGTCTTCTTCTGAAAGAATCAACATTGGAATCGTGTCCTGAGTTTTACAGTCAGAATGCTGCATATTATTTTAGTTAATTTCTTGTACCTTCTAGTTTCTTGTAGGGGTGTAAGCGGACTGGGAAAAGTCCAGAGTCCAATCCAGTCCAGTCCAAACTTGTCGGACTGGACTGGACTGAAATTTTTTTGGACTGGACTCGGACTCAAATTTTCAAGTCCAAATATTTTCGGACTGGATTTGGACTCACCCCTTTGGAGTCCAATAAGTGCAGTCCAATCCAAAAATATTTATATATATAATATATATTTAATATTTATATATATAATTTATATATATTTAATATTTATATATATAATATATATTTAATATTTATATATATAATTTATATATATTTAATATATATATATATATAATAAAAAATATGTATGTGACTTGTTTTATGGAATGGATATAATGAGCTAAAATTTTCAAATTCAATTATGAGAAAACGTTGTGAACCATTGAATCTAAATCGGGGGAAGAAAATAATATAATAATCGGACTGGACTGGATTCGGACTCAAGAAAAAATTATAGGACTGGACTGGACTCAAAAAATATTTGGATCGGACTTGGACTCAATTTCTCGAGTCCAAAAAACTGTGGACTGGATTTGGATTTGGCAAAGTCCAATCCAGTCCAATCCACTTACACCCCTAGTTTCTTGGTCTATTGTTGCACTATGGGCTATAGTTTTCACGTCAAATTTTCCTTGTATACTACCTTAGAATAACTGGTGTGTTCTTTGTCAATGCTTTATCTGCTCGGTTCAGCTTTAATTCTCTTATCATAGCAGGTTATCTAGTTGTTTCTGATGTTGTTTTTAAGCTCCTCCATTATTTTATAGGATACTTGGACTTGATATTGATTTATGTAATTGTATTCCCCCCCCCCTAAACAGATATTTGCAGAATGGAATTACTTCTTCGGAAAGGGGTAGATTCCATTTCTTTAATAGCTTCTTTTTCCGTAAGCTTGCTGATCCAGACAAGAATACTTCTGGTATATTTGACGGCAAGGCTGCTTTTCAACGTGTTCGGAAATGGACGAGGAAAGTGAACTTATTTGAGAAGGATTACATATTTATTCCAGTTAATTACAAGTAAGAAATCAGTTATGTACATTTGATCTCATTCAAATTTACATGATAGTGCTGTGTGCTTACTTATCTCTTTTTCTTTTTTCTTTTCTTTTTTTCTTTGGGGGGTGGTGGTGCTATGATCCAGTCTTCACTGGAGTTTGATTGTCATATGCCATCCCGGTGAAGTTGCTAACTTTGAAGGTAGGTTTCGTTTTGAGCCGATTTATTGTACTAAGCTGAATGAAAATATGAATAATCTTGTGTTGTTTTCAGATGAAAATGTGGATGAATATGTGAAGGTTCCTTGTGTGGTGCATATGGACTCTATCAAAGGAAGCCATGCAGGGTTAAAGGATCTTGTTCAGAGGTATCCCCTTCTAATAAAATCTGTAATGTTTATAGAGTTTGCAAAATGGTGGTATAGCTCTAGGCTGTGGTGCTTGCTCGTAATATATACTTCATCTTTTAATACTCGCAATGTTGAAATGTGCACAAGGACCAAGGAGAGGAGAGAGATAGGGAGAAATTAAAAATAACCCCCATGTGCTAGGAGAGAGAGAGAGAGAATATATTGTCAAAAATGGGAAACGTTGCAAGTATTAAAACACGGAGGAAGTATATAACAAATATTATCATGGACTCTTTTAAGTTTGTATTTCGTTGACATGCGTAAAGCTTTGCATTCAAAACTCTTAACCAATCCTAGTGGTCAAAAGTATTTATGGTATAATCTTGTGGATTGTTAATGTCTTATGGATCTTGTGGTCTGGTAGGGAGATCCTGTTAACTGCTTCGCTGTATGATGGTTTGCTGCATGAATATGCTTGGTATTTCTATAATTGGGTTGACAAACATTGATGTATGTTGAGTCTTGAATGTCAGTTATCTTTTGGAGGAGTGGAAAGAGAAGCAGAAGGAGACATCTGAGAATGTTGCTTCAAAATTTATGAACCTGCGGTTTCTTTCACTTGAGGTATATCGCTGGTGTGATCCCTCTTCTTTCCTTTTGAATCAATGCTGATGGGATCCTTGATTCCTTGTACTTGTATGCAGTGACTTCTACATAAATCGTCGAAGTCAATGGCATGAACAATTAGTATATAATAATGTACTTCCATAAAACTATTGGTTAGCTACATACATTGTCAGATTTAATGGTATTAACAACATTGCTAAAGTTAGATGTGATCGTAATCAGACTGTCGAGGTCTGCCCCTCACCCCCTCCTTACTCTTTGTATATTTTACTTCCTTGTACCATAAGCTTGTAAGTTTTACTTATGCTTTTTGGATATTTCCTTCTTTTTTTTTTTGGTCCCCCCACCAGGGAACCCCTTGGTAAGAAGGAGGACCCGGTTGGACCAGCACCTCTCGCAAGTCAGCCAACCCAGCTACACAGGTCAACACTTGAGAGTAGGGGGGATATAAGAGAATCCCTACTCCCAAGCACAAGTAGGTAGTGGAATTCGAACTTGTGACCTCAAAGTCACAAGGTGAGTTCCCCACCACCTCCACCAAGCAAGCTTGGTTTTTGGATATTTCCTACTTGTGTATTGTTGACCTAACAGAAGATGATTATGGTGCTTGTCTTTTGGTTAATATAGAAAACTATTGACCAGTATAGTTGGGCTAAGTTCCATTTATATAGAACGTGTGATGGTGCATTAATCAGTTCTAGTGATCTTACATATCTGTTCTACACCCCTGGACTTTGCATCCAACTGTAGTTTAGTTCAGACATGAAGGTCTGTTTGTAGCTTCATTTGTTTGGTATGGGCATCTATCAATGTAAGCGATAGCTGCTAGTTTATTCTGGGATGATTGAGTGTGGAAGCAGTGTTTTCATCAGGGTTCATTTATTAGAGTTGAGTATTGCAATATATTTTATTTTTTGTTGATTGTTTATGGATGAACATCATCAATTCATGAAGGATTACTTTGGTGCTTTTGAGGACTTGTCTTCAGCTTTTTTCTGTATTTCTTTATTTTATCATTATCATGACATGGTTAGGAGCTAGGAGTAAGATTACTAGACAACCAGACATCATCAGATCTCATTGATGATTGAGTCTATGCTGGATTGCCGTATCACATCTCTGAAGTACGAAAATAAGTCTAAATGAAACTACAGACTTGAATTTCATGTCTTGACGGAAGTTATTTGATCAAGTTGAGTGCTTCAATTGTCTGTGGATTGTATGGTAGTGAGACATTTTTGTAGCTGGGATGACATGTATATCTCGTAACATATTGTGGATTAGTAATTGATGAACTTGGTTCGTTTCCCTTGCAAGATTTATGAGGTGGCGGAGTTCACCGGTAATTCTGATTAGACTCCTTTTAAATGACATGTTTGGTTTTGATTCTGCTCCATGATTAAATTGTAATTGATTGTCCTGTTAGGATATGATGGCTACGTCTTTGGTCAGGTTTTGCTGTGTTGCTTTTTGAATTTTATGTAACAGGTCTTGGCATTGTCATTTTGCTGCCTAATTTGACTGCTATGCCTGAATTTAGCAATCAATACTCCAAAAGATTTAATATGCTGGTTAGTGTATGGTTTGTCATTTGTTATAAGAAACATCTTCTCTTAGCCCTTTTCATAGGACTTTCTCAAATTTCACATTTGTATCCTCAGATTTTGGTTTCCACTTCATGCCGCCTTCGTTTTCTTGTTCCTTATGTTTTTTCTCATTTTACTTCCCTATCTTTCACTTCCTCACTATTCTTTGTTTACTCTCTTTGATCATTCTTGTTTAACTTTTCACAGACAGTTTTTTATGACTGTTCATGTTAGTCGACCCCAAATCACTTTGGGACTAAGTTCTTTGTTGTTGTTGTTGTATCAATCCTTGTCAAGGATCCCCCTCTAGTAATGCCAATCTGATTAATCTCTTCGAACAGGGAAAAAAACGCGGTCGCGTTCGCGGGAACGGTCGTGTTGTCGCGGGAACGGCTTGTAACGGGGAAATAGAACGTTTCGCGGCCGATGCGGCGTGAATTTTTAAAAAAAAATCACATAAATATGTTTCAACCTTATTTGCATTTTTTTAGTTTATGAAGCATTATTACAACATAATATAATCAAATCTAATAGAATATCATGTTTCATCAACTATATAATTAAATCATAAAAAAAATTTGGCCAATGTTTGAAAAGAACGGATGTAACGGGGATAAAAGCGTTCTAACACGGCGAGTTCGCGTTATTGAACGGACAACGCGGCAAGAAATATGTGAATTTTATTATGGCGTTCCGTAACGGGATTTCGCGGAACGGCAAATCCAAAATCCATTACAGAACGGCCGTTCTGTAACGGAACGGGAGAGTTTTAATTCCCTACGTATCTTGCTGGACAGAAATCAAGCTTATCTTGCCATGAATCACTTAAGCAATAGTTTCAGGGCCTTAGACGCCATGGAGAAAAATACTGGTCAAGGAGATGATGGAGAGAGAAGGAAGTTGTCAATGATAGAGAAGTAGTTAAGATAGACGGAAGAGGTGGGAGTAGAAAGTGAATGGGAGGATGGAAATGAGAAATTGGGAGTTTTTGAATATTGGTCATCCAATTTTAGTTCTATGGCTAAGAATTAAGAATATATATTCTAGTCTTTCTAGGGGACTGATAGCTTACTATAATTGGGGTTATGGTAGATTATTACCTAGAAACTTGAAACATCTAGCGAGGGAGGAATTATTCAATAAATAAATGGAAAGTGGGAGTGTCAGAATTCAGAAGTGCAAATTTGAGTTGCATGATGTTTGAAAAACTAATAGACTATGAGTCTCTCTCTCTAACTGGGAGCAGAGGCAGTAGCTTCATTGAACAGTGGAAGTGGGGGGAAGGGGGGGGAAGGAGGAAGGGAAAGATGAAAAAAGTTGCAGAATTGGAGGAAGAGGGGGAATTTGCCATGGAATTAGCTTCCAGAGTTGATATGAAGGACAAAAATGAGAAGGGTCTATGTTTTTCCTGGTTTTAATTTGTGCTAGACAAGAGAAATATATTCGTGTATAATGCGGATCACCAGTCATATGGTTCCAGTCAAATTCCAAATGATTGTAGGTCCAAGATATTATTGACACCTAATATATGCATACATTGCTTATAATATGTTGTCCTTTTCCATTATCATTATTATTCTAAGACCTTTTCTTTTACCTGAAAAGAACAACTTTCTAGAAATTCAGAAAAGTTTAGGTAACTTTTCTCAAGGTCAGTTAAGGCCTTGTTCTTTTGGACTGAATTAATGAAAATTCAATTCAATGCAGTTCAGTTGAGACAAATTAAATTCAGTTCAGTTCAAATCAGACAAATTCTCAGTTCAGTTCAGATCAGACAAATTCTCAGTTCAGACAAATTCTCACTTCAGTTCAGTCCAGTCCCGTCCAAAAGCACAGGGCCTAAGTCTACGTAAGTTCAAATAATGGTTTTTCGGGGGAAAAGAACGATGCCTATCCGTTGATACTTAAAATAATTTTTCTTAGATGTGGGATTAATGGCATTTGTTGGTCTTGGCTGGTTCAGGAACGCAGTGCATTGATAGAGCTCCTTTTCTTAATTATTGTGTTGTATATTCGGAATCTATTTTCAAGCAGCTTTGTTTTGTCTGCGACCTGTTTACTTTTATGATCGCTCCTGATCAGAAAGTACTTTTTGAAGTTGGATCTTTCAAAGTAGGTATATCTCCCAGGCCTTGTGTCTATTGAAGATGGATAACTAACCCAGTTACCCCACTGTTTCCATTGTTTTCTGAGTCAACTCAATACCTTATTAGCCTTAGTCTGTTAGTCATATTCCATAGCGTGTTCGCAACCCTGTCTGTCCTTTGTTACTTGTGTCTGAGGTGGTCTATGATGTGCAGTTCCAGATGCTTGCAAAAATTTTACCTTTCGGAATTCTGTTCTTACCATATATTTGTTTTATGCCGTCTTTAAAAATATTTTTCTAATTATCATCTATTGGACTTGTGTCATGTCCGTGATTCGCATGGATCTAATGATTTCATGTAGCTAAAAGGATTAATTAGAGTCCAATGGATATGGAAGGCAGTGACCTGAGTTTGGAGTACCAAATATTACTTATCGAAAGCAATAAATTCCTCTAGGGGCATTTAAAATTTCCTTTGCTTGAATTCCCCTGTTCTCCTTGTGATTTATTCCTATATTTGGTACTCCATCTGTTTTTTATCATTCTCACTTTTCTGTGCGCATCTCCCAATGCACCTCTTTGAACTTAAATATCTTTCATGATATATTAGTAAAAGTTATAACGATTGAATATTAATAAAGTACTAATTGAGACGAATCAAACAAGACCCCAAATGACTATATTTTTTATTATAAATTGAGAAAAATTGAGAAGATTCTCTCTAAGTATGAATAGTGTCAAGATTCCAAGTGAGAAAGATAAAAAAACAGAGGGAGTATGTAGCTAGTTGTTTTTTTAATTATAGTGCATAGCTGACTCCACATTATGCTACAAAGAGTGTTGTCTGTTCAACTTATTTTGAGGGGTCAAAAGGTCCATATAAGTTCAATTAAGTTCAGCTAAATTTAGATTTGTTCTAATCAGTTCCAAGAAATTCAAATCAAAACTATAAGTTCCAATAAGTTCTGGTAAGTGAGACTTAGATAGGAGACACTCTAAGCAAATTCATCTTTTGAGGATTAGCCTTGATGTCTTTTACCTCCTTGTAAGTAGTTTGACATGTACTCTTCATTATCATTATCTGTAATATGCAACATATCAGACCGAATGACCAATAATTGTACATATTCTTATAGGATGGCTTTCTAAATGAGCCAAATATATATAATCTGATGATTTAATGTTAACCTCGTTGCTACATAATTGCCACTAAACATTTACGTGTACGCATACATCCATTATCCATAGACCATACATATGTATATATGCCATACCATTTTCATTTAGGTAGTATATGTCTAATCAGGACATGTATGTATATATGCTCTTGTTTATATGGGTGAGTCCTAGGATCTTCTGGCTACTCTTTCCCCATTCTTATTACATGGATGAATTTGTTTGTTCATCTGTACTTGCTTTGACTTAAATGTTTCCTCTCTATGTCAGCTTCCGCAGCAGGAGAATTGCTCCGATTGTGGTCTCTTCCTGCTTCATTATGCAGAACTCTTTATAGCTGAAGCACCTAAAAACTTCAGTCCTTTCCGTATCAATAAGTTCGAGAAATTTGTGAGTTCTCCTTTTGTCCATCGTTTTCCACCATTCTGTTTCTAAATATGATAGGCGTGCTTTGTGATATTTGAGTAACTTGTACTTGCTAGGTTATGACTATACAGGGATTAATATAGTGTTTTTTGCTCCTCAATGAGATAGTTGTGAGCATCTTTTTTCTCACTGACCTGAATTTCATGCTATTAATGTGTTACTACCATCGCTCTGTGTTAGGCAGTAGAAGCAGTGACATGACATACATGATTCTGGTAAAAACTGATGCCTAACTATTTGAACACTTGCTATATTCGGGGCTTGCTTATAATAAGGTAGATGATTATGTAGTTTGTCTATTAGTGGTGCCCGTTTTCGCTTGATTGCCTGAAAAATACATCCGCTTTTTCATATCATATATTCATGTCTTTGAAGTTATGAATACTATGTTGTTTATTGCATTGATATTACAAACTGGCAATTAATATTTCTCTGGTTTCAATAAAAGTTAAATAATTAATAATATCATTTGCATTTTGTTTAAAGTGAGTGGTAATATGGGATAAAGCGAGTTTTTTTTTTGGAAATTTATGGATGTGCTGAATCTTTGCAGCTAAAGCCAGATTGGTTTCCGCCTGCTGAAGCCTCACTCAAGCGTGTTTATATACAGAGATTGATCTATGAACTCCTTGGACATCCTCTGAAGAATGCTTCACCTTGCAATCACGAATTTCAACCCTCAGCATTACCAGAAAATAATGAGAATGACAATGGCATAGAGATTGTTTCAGAGAGGAGCCCAGGGAAATGTTGGAATTCTTTGCACTCTCAATCTGTTGGTCTGCTGGATATGCCGCTATATAGAACTTCGGAGTGCACTAATGTCTCAGGCTTGGGTATGACGGAGCTTCTTGAGCAGTGTCAACAATATAACCGGGTAGCATCATTTGGAGATTCAGGATGTTCTATGCCACTAATCAGGGTGAGTCATTCCTGGGGAGCATGTAACTAGGTCTAATAATGTAAATAGATTTATTTTAGAAGATAGAGATGCAACATTTTTAAATCTTGACTAGCTAAGTACCTCTTCATCGATGTCACTTTCCCCAACATAAAAGTTGATTGGACTTTACTTAGGTTCATCTCTGTACTCTATGCTTTACATACACAATTCAGCTGGCTCCAATAGGGGTCTATACTCTATCAACCTGAAATGTTTTTGACGGTCTTATGTCTTGCAATATCTATTTAAATGCGTAGACCAAGCTTTTACTTCACTTTGTTTTTTCTTTTCTTGTTTATTTATCTGGACCATATTCTGTATACCATCATTTTTTGTTATCACTCTTATTAGGAGTAGATCTTGATTCTTTATGCTTTAATTTATCTTTTGCCTTGATCTAATTTTGTATATTTTTCCACAGGAGGAAGTAGGGGCTGTTGACCATCTTGCCCCCTCCACCTTGGGCCAAACTGAACTTCAGCCAATAGATGGTGTGGAAGCTGAAGCTTGTCACATTGCTTATACACCCTCAGATTTGAACCAGGGGTTCCAATGGAACTTGGAACCGCCTGATCAAGGGGGTGCAGAAGATAAATCACCCCCTTCCTCAAATTGTTCTTCTGATGACTCGGAAGAATTGATGGTTATTGAGTGTGAGTCGGAAGTCCAAGGAGGTGTTTCTGGTGAAAACAGAAATTTGGATCAACCGAAAGAAAATGTAGATAGCTTGACAGAAAGCTATGCTTCTGCTTCTAGTGATATGATGGAGACCCCAGCTGAGGACTCTCAGGAGTTGGCTCAAATTTATGGGAGCAATGATGTGGAGGATTTTCATAGTCCTAAAAGAGAAGAGGCTGAGGAGCCATCTCTTCAAGAATTCGAAAAAATTGAAGATGGAGCTACTGAAGGCATTAATGCGGTGGTTGAGGATTCATCTTCGGACTCAGATGAAGCGCGAGCTACCAAGAGAATACGGCTTTCACCAGCGGATGATGGGGAAAGAGAACTTGTAAAAAGCTTGTCTAAGGAACTACAGGTTTAAGAGACCCCATCATATGAGAATGTAAATGTGCATTGTTAATCTTTTCTAGGATCATTTGGTTTGCCATGGGGTGTGAATATCATCAGTGTTGTATCATGGCGATGCTAACAGTTAGACAGTCTGAGTATATGTCTGGTTCCATTTTTTTGGATCCAGTAAACCTTCTGACTGGATAACACGTTCTATGTATCAAGAATCAGGCATATTACTATATCAGTATTTACCTCGTTCAAAATTAGGAGTTAAAGGTGTAAGGTTTTGTATTGTCAAAGTTGGCTAATCTTTTTTTTATAGGACAAAGTTGGATAATCTCGAGGCTTGGTCATAAATTTCCGAAAGTATGGACATGCGGAAAATATGACTATTAGACTAATTTTAGTATTTAAAGTTATCATTTTGTTGTTTGTATAGTTAATTAGTTAGTACTGTAAAATCATGGTTGAAGTTAAGATAGTGATTACCCGAGTAAAAAGATATAGTTGTAGAAAATAGTGGTTGAAGTTAAGATGATAATTACCAAAGTCAAATATAAAGTTGTATAAAATAATGGCTAAATTTAGGACTTCTTTTATGCCGTTTCTTGATTTGTATGTGTTATACTTGCTTCGGGATCATGCTAATCAATGATGTATCAGATGTTTGTGAAGAGACCAAACTTATTTTAGGCACTTTGGTATTTTTAATACGAGTGCCACTACTCTGTCAAAAAAAAAAGAGTGCCACAACGTTATTTAGGTGACAAGCAAAGAGCGTTTTGCTTACTAATGATTCAAGGCTTAGGTCTCTTTACAGTAAAATGAAGATACAGCAAAGGATACATTTAATTTTGTGTGAAAGAATGCAATATGCTGAAGTCAGCATCTTTTTCTTTCTTTTTTTTGACATCAGAAAGTCAGCATCTTTTTCGCCATATGTAGTCTTAACTTCTAAGTATTACCAAGTTTCAGAAAAAGAAATAAGTGTTACTAAAAAAGTCCAATCTGATGCATATTTGATACTTGCCATGTGACAAAACAAGCTATAGGTCAACGCGTGGGGGGGGGAACCAAAAGTATTGGTTATATTTCTCATTATGGTGATCTGGTCCAAGTTCTTACTACCTTCTCATTCACAATAACTTGGTGCCAATTTCACTCTTAAATAGTAGTAGTCTCTTTTTTTTAGTCAATTTTTTTTTTGGCAACATTCTTTTAGTCAATTATACATGAAGCAAACATGATTTTCTGAACTTTGAAAGTTAAGAAAAAACAAATTAGCTCATCAAGTTTCCAGAAATATTTTTTCTATGTTTATATACATTGATATTTGATATAGTGATGCTCCTGTTTTATTTCGTGCCTTCTTTCAAATGCCTTTTTTTTTATATTTTTTGTACATTCTGCCTAGGTTTTTACTTTAAAAGTTTTGATAGTTATCTGTTAACTAATTTTGGTGTATAGGGGGTTATTAAAGGGTAATGATGTAAATGGATTTCGAACCACGTCTTGGATACTTAGAGCCAAGACGTTGTTGGGTTAAGTGGAGATGGTGAAGCAAGCGAAAAAACCGAGCCAAGGAGCAGCAGGCCAGTAGGGGGCTCGGGCGGGCTGTTCTTTGCTCGGGCGTGCGTTTTTTGGCAGATTGGAGGTAGGAACTTCCAGAAACTCTGCCCCGGGCGGGCAGTTTTCGGGCCCGGGCGGGCCAACCCAGTTTTCTGCACGTGTTTTGCGATATAAGTTTTAATCATGGCCGTGGGATTGCTTTTATGCGTTGTAGTATAAATACCCTATTTTCTTGTTTTAGAAGAGTGTAGCACACATATCTCATAGTACAAACTTGGAGCCTAATCTTTTCTAGGGTTTTAGGAGAGAGAGTGAGTCTGTGGGAGATTTGTATGTTCATCATTGTTCTCCATTGATTCCATAGTGCAAGTTTGTGGGTTCTTCTCCTGGAGCTCGGGTTTTGCCACGTAAATTGGTGTGTTCTTTCCTTGTTTTCTTTCCTCTTTGCTTTACTTAATTCACTAGGGGGAAAAAAAGGAAGGGCTACGCTGGAAGGGCTGCGTTTTTTGGAAAACGCAGCCCTTCGTGTATAAAGGGCTGCGGTTTTCAAGGAAACCGAAACCCAATTAGTGAAGGGATGCGGTTAACCAGAAAACGCAGCCCTTCGTACTGTATGAAGGGCTGCGGTTTTTGGACTAACCGCATCCCTTCTTTTTCCTTTTTTTTTGATCCAATTAATTTGCGCGCATATACAGTACCCCCATTTCAATTTCCCTCCCTTAGACAAAATTGACGAGCGAAATCCTCAGCTCCTTGCACGAAACCCTATTCCGCCACTACATTGACCCACCACCGCACGACGACGCCACCATTTCACGCACCACCAGCACCCACCGCCACGACGACGCACCAACTCTGCACAGCAACGACCAGCTGCACCACCTTGCGCACCACCTTGCGCTCCTTCTTCTTCTCTTCTCTCCTCCACTTCACCTTGACGCCACCACCACCACTACTGCATTGTATGTAATTCCCCTCTCACTCTCTCTCCTCTTTTTCATTTCTCTAATTAATTTGTTTAATTTCATTTCTCTTCTATTTTGTGTTGTAAAATGTGATTGTAGGGGGTGGGGGAGGGGGGGGATGGTGGGTAGGGGGTGGGGGTGATGGGTAGGGGGGGGGAGGGTGGGGTGGGGGGGGGGGGGCGGGGGGTGGGGGAGGGTTGGGGATCTTTGGGCGGGGGTGGGGAGGCTGGGGATCTTGGGCGGGGGTGGGGGAGGGGGCGAGGGGGTGGGGGAGGTTGGGGAGGCCGGGCAAGGGGGTGGGGGAGGGCTAGGGAGGGCTCGGGGTGGGCACATTATCATTTTTGTGTAGTTTATGGTTAATTAATCTAGGTTGTTAGTTAGTTTTGGTTTTCTTAATTGAATTATGTGATTAATGTGCCGTGTGTGATTTGTTAATTGTAGGAAAAAGAAGCTAAGGAAGGTAAAACTATCTCTCTTCTCATAATTGCTCCTCTTTGGTGTTGAGAGGTACGTAATTAGCCTAATTCTCTTGTTTTTTGTTAGATGTTGATGAGGAAAAATTGTCATGTGTTCCAATTTGAGTAAGATATATGATAATGTGTATGTATATTTCTTGATATGAGATTGTATGAAAACGCAATGTAATTTAGCTATGAAATCTACAAGTTGTTTGAATCATCATCATATGCCTAGATACCCGTTCAAGACTTGCTCATTAGGAGTAAGTCTTGAATAGTCCCCGGTTTGGGACTGTTCTTGGACGTTTGATCTCACTTAGGTGGTGAATGTGTGTCTTCTTTTCAATTTTGAGGAAATTCTTGGCTTATCGTTTCTCTACATTGTTCACTGGGTACATATGTAGATAAGCAATTATCTACATTATGTACTTGGAGAACTGTAGGGAAATGCTGCCGGATTTTCCTTAGAATTGAAAAGTTGGCATATATTCACTAGTGAGATTAGACGTCCAAGGATGGGTTAGGTTGGAGTGATAAGGACCTTCGGCTGCATGCATACATTTGAACATGTCACTATCTTAGCTTGCTCTATACGTGTGTGATTTGAATATGTGAGTGTATGTACTTAAATAATGATTGCTGCATTATAATTATTGGTTGTGTTTAATTATTAGAGGTCTTCTTGAATGAGATGGATCGTACTTGGATGTATGGTAGTCGTGAATCGATTGAGTTTGTGAATGGGGTCTCGAAATTCTGTACATCTGCATTACAATATCAAGCATCCTCTGGAGCAGTCGACTTTTATTGTCCTTGTGTCGATTGTAGAAATGTGAGCAAGGTTAGTAGTATACATTTGGTTAGGGAGCATGTCTTTCGCCGTGGGTTTAGGCCTCAATACCACGTATGGGTTTGGCATGGTGAGCAGGGGAAGTATATAGGAAGCTGTAGAGTAATGAACGATGTATGTGAAGAAAAGAAGGATGATGAGTTCGGGGATGAGAATTGGGATGATGAGTTTGCAGATGATGCTATGGATCGGGTAGACGAGATGATACACGAGGTTGAAGATCAGTCGTGTAAACGACCTCGTATTTTTGAGTCTATGTCTGAGGCTGCTGAAAAGCCGGTTTATCCAGGTTGTACAAAGTACACCAAAATTTCCGCCGTGATAACACTGTTCAACATTAAGTCGATAGTTGGTTGGACGGACTCTAGTTTCACATCGTTGTTGGAAGTTTTAGCGGATATGCTCCCTGATGGAAATGAACTGCCAAAGTCGTACTATTATGCGAATAAACTGATGTGTCCTTTCGGTTTAGAGTACGAGCAGATACATGCTTGTCCTAACGATTGTGTGCTTTATCGTAATGAGTATGAGCATTTACATGAGTGTCCACGGTGTGGATTGTCGAGGTACAAGCGTGAAGGAGGTGGAGGTAGTGAAGGACCACCAGCTAAGGTGTTGTGGTATCTACCCATAATACCTAGATTTAAGCGCATGTTCTCAATTAAAGGAGATACGAAGAATTTGAGGTGGCATGCAGATCGTAGGAAGAAAGACGGTCTGCTCAAGCATTCGGCTGATTCGCCTGAGTGGAAAAGTATCAACAGGGTGCATAAGGCATTTGGTAATGAGGATAGGAATCTGAGGCTTGGATTATGTACGGATGGCATGAACCCTTTTGGCAATCTTAGTTCGCAGCATAGTACATGGCCAGTAGTTTTAGTGGTTTATAACTTGCCTCCTTGGTTGTGCATGAAACGCAAGTACATCATGATGTCGCTTCTTATATCGGGGCCCAAACAACCTGGAAATGACATAGATGTATACCTCCAACCGCTTGTTGAAGATTTACAGAAGATGTGGAACGAAGGAGTGTTAGTATTTGATGCATATGCTAATGAGATGTTCACTCTACGTGCCATGCTTTTTTGTACTATGAATGATTATCCAGCTTATGAAAACTTATCTGGGTATAAGACTAGAGGAAAACAACCCTGCCCGATTTGTGTAGATGACATGAAGTCTACACACCTTAAGGGCTGCAAACATGTCTATATGCGCACACGAAGGCTCCTCAGACACGACCATCCCTATCGGTTTAAGAAGAAGGCATTCGATGGGACGATTGAAGAAGAAGTTGCTCGTAGACCATTAACTGGTACTGAAGTTTATAATCAGGTGAAGGGCATTGAAACAATCTTTGGTAAACCTGCTAGTGAGGTTGATCGACCTATAGGATTATGGAAAAAGGAGTCCATTTTTTGGGAACTCCCATATTGGAAAGATCTAAAGGTCATACATTGTTTGGATGTCATGCACATAGAGAAGAATGTTTGTGAAGCTATTCTTGCGACACTTATGAATATTCCGGGCAAGACAAAAGATGTTAAGGCGTCACGACTTTACTTGGAAAAACAGGGGCTTCGACCAGAATTGTGGGATCAGAAAAGGGACGGAAGGAAGAAGAAAGTAGTGGAGGAAAGGGTTGATGATGAAACTCAGAAAAGTAAAAAAAAGGTGGAGGATTCGGAGAAGAATTATTTGCCACCAGCTTGCTACACGATGTCGCGTGCAGAGAAACGGATTTTTTACGAGTCATTATATGACATTAAGGTTCCAACTGGCTACTCATCGAATATGAAGCGATTTGTTACCATAAATGGTGAGTTGAAGTTATCGAGTATGAAATCTCACGATTGTCATGTCATGATGCAAGTATTCTTACCGATTGCAATTCGTGGGATACTTCCAAAGCATGTGAGGCACACCATTACAGAACTTTGTTCATTTTTCCATACAATATGCAGCAAAGTCCTAGAACCGTCGACCCTCAATTCCTTGCAGGCCAGAGTAGTTGAAACTCTATGCAAATTTGAGATGTTCCCCCCCGCGCATTCTTTGACATTATGGTCCATCTTATTGTCCATCTAGTTTGAGAAATTAAGTTGTGTGGTCCAGTGTTTTTGAGGTGGTGCTATCCTTTTGAGAGATATATGGGTACTTTGAAGGATAAAGTTCGGAATCCTGCACAACCAGAAGGTAGTATAATTCAAGGGATTGTGGGTGAAGAGATCAGTAATTTTGTAGCTGAGTATTTTGCTAGTGTTGATCCTGTTGGACTTCCGACATCCCGACACGAGGGCAGACTTGAGGGCAAGGGTACAATTGGTTCAAAATTGATCACACCTTCCGTAGAAAAGCTTACATAAGCTCACTTATTTGTATTGCATCACGTAGCAGCTGTCCACAGGCCCGGCCCTGAGGGGTGTTTAGAGGGGCAATGGCCTAGGGCCCAAGCATAAAAGGGGCCCAATCCTCTAGGTTTTAAAATAGTACTAGGAAAAAAACTAGCTGGAGCCTTGGGAATACGCATGAAAATACCGAGAACACGCTTCACCAAAATGGTTTTTTATCTTCTTCAGTTCTTCTATCTCTCACTCTCTTTCCAAGATCCAAATTAAAATTTCTTTTGATTCCCAAAATTTTCTCTAACCACCATTAAACTAGTGGAAAATTTCTATATTTTTCCAGAATATAGCTATTAACCTTCTGCAACGGGAATTTTTTTTCTCACGCCTTCGTGACTGGATCTTGATAAGAGGTTTTTAGTGTGTCGTTAAGGCACCAAAAATCGCTTTTCAAACAATATTTATAACTCCTAACAAGCAATTACTAAGAACGTAGTAAAGGCAAGTCAAGGGTCGATCCACAGGGAAAAAGGGATTAATTAAAGTTTATCAAGTCTAAATTACTTAATTGAAGGGTTTTTTTGGGGTTTTAAAATGATTTAGTATCAACTAATGACTAACTACTATCAAAGCACTAGCAAGTAAAATGAGATGAAAATATGAATAAAGAAGACACTAGAGTTAAGGTTACTAGTATGGATCAAAGTGGACAACGTTTATTAATGCAATTGTGAATCAAATGTGACAATTAGGCAAGGTTTAGTTTTCCTCTAAAATACCCGAGTCCTCTCTCGAATGGTCCTCGAGAATGATCGCTTAATCAATCAACTAAATCCTCTCTCGAATGGTCTTTAGTCAATTGATTAAGAGATCCAATGAATTTGGAAAACCCCTAATATAGGATCCCCTTAATTTCTACCCAATATCTTGGCCTAGAAATTAAGTTGATTCATGGGGATGATAAAAGAATTCATAATTCAATTAAGAACATTTGAAATCAAAATACCAAAGCACAAATGTGATCAATATCTATCCTAAGGCCTCAAAACACCAAGATCAATGCATAAACGTCTTTAAATCATCACAATCACATTAACAATACATTTAAACTCTAATCCATACTTTCACCCTAACCCTAGATGGGAAACTACTCACTAATCATGGATTCTAAGCAATAAAACATGAAATCAATGACTAATCTAGGGCTAAACATGATTAAGAGATAATTAATCTAATGAAAGTAACAACTATGAAACTATAATAAAGTAGATATAATAAAAGGGAAGAACAAATAATAGCAATGAAAAGAGATAATAAAAACTGAAACTTTGAAATTAAATCGAATAAAAGTACCTTCAATGTTGTAGAAATCACAAACTATAATCTACGAATCTCAAATCTTGATCAATAACTAAGTGTTTATCTCTCTAATGTGAGCCCTAATAATACTCTCTAAACTCTAGAATAAAGCATAAGTCTTCAAAATAATAACCATCTATTGTTTTTAATAGCCACGAACATTACAAATTTCTGGCGGAAAAAGGTGGCGCGGGCGCACCACTGAAGTGGTGCGGGCGCACCAAGGCTACTGACTCAGATGGCCAATCTTCACTGGGAAGGTGCGGGCGCACCTGATTGGTGCGGGCGCACCTATGATCTGGTGCGGGCGCACCTAACTGACTGATAATAAAAATGCCCAATCTGTGGGAGGTGCGGGCGCACCAGCTTGAGGTGCGGGCGCACCTATGTGTGCGGGCAGTGCTAAGAGAGTGCGAGCACACCATGGAGCTCAAGTCAAGCTTCCTTTATTCCATTTTCGCGCGTGCAGACTCCTCGAAACTCCTGCCTATTACCGTATCTCCCAACTCTTGACCTTATAAAAGATCATATCTGCAATCAAAGCACGGGAAAACACGGTGAAAGCAAATGTACTAGAAATCCAGTCAAAATTGATCGAAAATCTAGCGAAATGTCACAATGATCAACAATGATCAAGTGAAGGAAAGAGAGAGAGAAATGAGGAAGAAAGAGGGAAGAAAAGGGTATAAAGAGGATCAAACCAAACCAAAAAGAGCTCATAAAGTACGTTAGAAACGCACTTATCAAACTCCCCCAAGCTTAGCATTTTCCTCAAGTAAACCAAGAATGAGAAAGAAAGAAGAGAGGTGTGAAAAAGAAGAAAAGAAAAATCATGCAACAAACTAATCTAAATGCTCTAAAAGCAAAGCTACAAATATGACATGCAAGCTAAATGAGTTCATAACAAGATTTAGGAGACCAACCAAACATAAGAGGGAAGATGATTAGGAAGCACAAGAGTGACTTAAAGGATCTAATCCACCGATCAACCGAGTCCCCTTGAAAATAGGCTTTCTAAAAGTGATTACTCACTCTTCTCCACTTCCAAGTCCCGAGTTTGACTCCCCCCTAGGGATGCTCAACCATAATAGCTCGCCTCTACCACATTTTGATGACCCTCATCATGACTTGCACAAAATCTCACCCGCCACTACTAATTGACCAAGTCCAATCTAGAAGTCAAAAGGGGCTTTGTTTAGGTTGTAACGGGGCTAGGTTAAAGGGTGTGGATAACAATTTTGGAATGTGGTGCGAAAAGGGTAAAGTGGAGTACACAATAGGGGGTAAAAACTCCCCCAAGCTAGTCCAAACACCAACTCAAATCGATATCTCACACATCTTTGATTATCACTTTGATTTTGCTTTTTAAAACATTGATTTTCACTTTTTGATCACACATTTTTTTTTTCTCGACAATTTGCTCTTTATTTCTTTTCAATAGAAATCCAAATGAAGCACTAAGAGCATTATTTCTTTCTTTTATTTCCTTTGTCTTTCCTTTCTCAAAATTTTCCTCAACTTTTGCAATTATACACGCACATTAATTCACTTTCAACCAAAGACTTAGTATCAAAATAACTCAACTCCAAACAAACTAGACATGTACTCCACTTTGGGGGAAAGTTTGGCCATGACTTATTACGAGGGTTAAGCAAGAATAGGATAGAAAGGCTCAAATGGGTTGAGAAGCGGACAATTATGCAGGTATAAAAGCTTTTTCGCTTTTTAGCTCCTATTTCTAGCAAAAAGAAACGCCCTAAATCATTCTTCTATAGGCTCGGTCTTATGCAATCTTGGGGAGCTAAAATGCAAGTCACAAGTTAGGTGATCAATGGTGAGGGTTGTAGATGAGTCTTACGAGGTTCTTGGCCCTCCTTCGAGGTTCACCGCACAAGGGACAAGGCAATCCAATCAACCAACTCGCCTAGTTTCAAAGAGACTGTACCAAAAGTCACCGATCTCAAAGATCATCTAACGTCACAACGAGGCTTCCAAAATCATCAAGTCAAATGCAAAGAAGGTCTTCCAATCAAGTTATGAACACTCTTAGCCACAAATCATACATGCAACTAAGCTTCCCTAAATGCAAAATATTTTTATTTTTTTTATGCAATGCAAAAATACCAAAAACAAACTACCAAAACTAAGCTAAAAACAAACTTCAAAAAACAAGCTATACAAGGGTGATTTGGATGAAAAAGGGGTGGGGGAAGAAGACCAAGAAGAATAACCAATCACCAAGTCAAACCCACAACCAAAAGAACCCCGCCTAAATAACCACCTAAGACCCCAAACTCCCAAAAACATAGACATGCATGCAAGGGCCCCCACGCTTAAGCGAAACTCCGCGCTCGGAGTTGCAAAAGGTGGGAGGAGGAGGGGGGGTCAAAAGGAGCACCTAAGAGTTCCCATCATTGCCGCCATCAGGAGCGGGGTTAGAAGGGAAGAACGCGCCTGGATACCCGTCTGGATAGTAAGACGGGTAGTGGGGGAAGGGGCGGAAAGGTACCTCCTCGAATGGCCCGTTACGAGGGTCAAAAGCAGGAGGGTAGTAGGGGTGGTTAGGGAAGGGAGCCTCATGTCCGGAGTGGACATTGGCGAGATGAGTTCGCCAAGCCACTCGAGACACATGGTCAAGATCGGTGCGGATACCATCAAGGGTAGCAGTGACCGCACGGTGGTTGGCCGCTTGAGTGGCCTGCATCTGGGTTATGGCCGCCATGACGGAGGCCATATCAAAGGATTGGGAGGAAGAGGTCTCGACCGCATCACTCACGGGAATGCGGTGCTCGGACCTCGGAACCCTGGGAACCCCCGGTACCCTCTCCACAGTGGTGGACTGAAGGTAGGTCATATCAGCGCAGTGATCTGGGTCAATAGGGGAAGGGGGAACCCGCCATCGGTTACATTCAGGCGGGGGGTTCCAAATGAACTCGGTGTCCATATAACAGTAGGGTCTCCCTCCCACTAGCCAAATGCAACTGGTCTTAAAAAAACCACGCAGAAATTTCATCTGCTGAAAGGCCGCACCATCCAATAAGTTGGACTGACCAACAGTTGGCACGCTTTCTTGTAAGCGGGCCAGGTCATCGTCCAACGAGAGGTAAGACGCTAGCCGGGTGATCATTCCACCACAAATGATCTCCCCAGCTAGCGTAGTACCCCCCCTAATCTCTTGCAATCGTTTAAGGAAGATAGCTGCAAAGTTGATTCGGGCGTTATGGTGGGCCCCATCAGTGGCCAACCATAAAACCAACAGCTCTTCCTTCCTCAATTACCCGACTTCTTGCTTAGGAAAGAAGGTGTAAACCAAAATCCTATGGAAGTAGCGGAGAGCAGGATGGATAATCTCAGAAGCTTTGGACGAGTTCGTCCGAAACCGAGTGGTGCCATCAGTGATCTTGGCCCACCACTCGTGTTCATTGTAACCCTCCCAAATTATTAAATAGGGGGCATCACATGGGGCAGTGGAGTCCGTCTCAAATGCTTCACATAACTCGTCAAAAGATAGTGTTCTGACTTGATTAAATAGACGAGATTGAATAGTCAGAGCACCGGATGCTTGCTCCCTACTTATGTTCAACGAACTCAAGAACTCAAGAGTTAGTTGGTCATAAGTAGGTTCCCGAACTTGAAGGAAGTTCGACAACCCCAGATTTCCTGCCATCTCCCTTACTATCGTGTCGATTTTAAGGTGTAGGCAGGTATCAGAGTCATAGAACTTCGTGGGTCGCAGAGTTCGGTTCGAAAGCTGAGTAAAAATTTGACGGTGTGCAGCATTTGAGAATTTGAGCGGGTAGATAGGAGGGGGATTAGAACTAGAAGAGGGTCCTTGCGAGGAGGACCCTGTTTTAGCTCTCTTAGCCCTGGAGGAGGATCTTTCGCCACTTTTTTTTCCCATTGTGTTGTTTTAAAAACAATGTGAAAAAAATTTTCTTTGAAACGGGGAAAAACAAAGGGCACGGCCGTAACAGAGGGACTTTTCAAAACCTTTGGTCCAACAAATCACCACACTAAAAACACACAAAAACCTAAAAAGGAAAAAAAAAAAACTACCAGCACATAATCCCACAATCAATAGCAACGAAGTTGCTAACAAGCAAGAATTCGATTCTAATCCGAAAATTCAAGCAAACTCACACAATTCTCCAACTCACAATCAACAATCCAACAACATGTTTATCAATACTTGCTCAACAAATCACTTCAAATAGTTCAATTAAGTTCACAAAAATCTCATAGACTATGAAATTTCCACAAGGAACAACTAATTAAACTAGTTCATCACAACACCAATCACAAAGTTGGGCAAAATTCATGAACAAACCAAAGCTAGGAGAAAAACAAGCATGCAATCAAAAAGAAAACAAACTTGTAGACCAAATAACAAGATTATCTATGAAAAACAAGAGGTTGGAAGGAGATTACCAACTTGGAGATGAAAATCCCCAATTTTGAAACCCTAGAAATCCAAATCTTGCCAAATCCCAAAATTTGATGCACTTGAGTGTTGTAGAGAGGAAAGAGATGAGTTTTCCGGTGAGAAAGTGGCCGGAGGTCGCCGGAAAGCCGTGGTGGTCGCCGGATCTAGAGTTGTGGAAGTGAGAGAAAGTGAGTGAGTGAGAGAGAGAATTCGAAAATATGAGAGAAAAGAGTGAGAGTGCCGAAAAAATAGAAAAAACCGTGTTTAAAGCCTCAGACGGGTTTGGTGCGGGCGCACCTATAAGTGGTGCGGGCGCACCAAACTTACTGCTTTCTGTTGAAATTTGCTGGGTAATTGGTGCGGGCGCACCTATACTTGGTGCGGGCGCACCGTTCAAAATTTCCGAAATTTTTTTTTGAACGGTGCGGGCGCACCTCGTGGGAGGTGCCGGCGCACCAATACCTCTGTGTTTTGTTACCAACGGCAGACTGAATGGTGCGGGCGCACCTATATGTGGTGCGGGCGCACCATTCGAAATTTCCGAAAAAATTTTGAATGGTGCGGGCGCACCTCATATCAGGTGCGGGCGCACCAATGCTTCTGTTTCTTTTCACCCACTACAGACAAAATGGTGCGGGCGCACCATTATGTGGTGCGGGCGCACCAATGCTACTGCCAAAAACCTCTCAAGCTCAAATGAATGCTCATTGTAAGCCGGTAAAACAAAAATCTAGACTAAAAAGGAAAATAGAAAAAGAGAAACGGGTTGCCTCCCGTGTAGCGCTTGTTTTAAGTCATTAGCTTGACTAAAAGGATACGTTCTTCAAGAGTAGCGCTCGGGCGAGCGAAGGATCAAGCAACCAACAGAACCGATGGCTTGATTATCGTGGTAGATCTTCAATCTTTGACCGTTCACCAAAAACGGACCATTCTCGCCCAAAATCTCATAGGCTCCATAGGGCGTAGTCTTCAACACTTGGAAGGGTCCCGACCACTTGGACTTAAATTTTCCGGGGAAGAGCTTTAGCCTGGAGTTAAACAATAAGACTTTGTCTCCAACCCGGAAGTCTCTTTGCTGAATCCGGTGATCGTGCCATTTCTTTGTTTGCTCCTTGTACAGTCTCGAGCTCTCATATGCATCGAAGCGGAGTTCTTCAAGCTCAGCTAGCTTCTCTTTCCGAGCATCTCCCGCCAAGTGAAGATCCATGTTGAGCTCTTTGATTGCCCACCAAGCCTTGTGCTCGAGTTCCACCGGCAAATGACAAGCCTTGCCATACACGAGGCGGTAGGGAGTGGTTCCTATAGGCGTCTTGAAAGCCGTGCGAAGAGCCCAAAGAGCATCATCTAGCTTCAAAGACCAATCCTTCCTTGTTTTATTTACCACTCTCTCAAGGACGTTCTTCACTTCCCGGTTAGAAACTTCAACTTGGCCTTGAGTTTGGGGATGATAAGGAAGTCTGACTTTGTGAGTCACCCCGTACTTCTTCAAGAGGGCCTCCAGTTGCTTCTTGGCGAAGTGTGAACCGCCATCACTTATCAATACTCGGGGTACTCCAAACCTCGGGAAGATGATCTTCTTAAGGAGTTTAGTCACAACCTTGTGGTCATTGGTGGGAGAGGCAATGGCTTCAACCCACTTAGTTACGTAGTCGACCGCAACAAGGATGTACATGTTGCCCAAAGAAGGGACAAAAGGGCCCATAAAGTCAACTCCCCATACATCAAATGGCTCAACCTCCCGGAATGCTTTGTTGAGGCATCTCATGTCTCTTCGTGATGCCGCCACTCCTTTGACATCTATCACAGCTCAAAATAAACTCACGAGCATCTTTTTGCAATGATGGCCAAAACATACCACATTGGAGCACCTTAGCAACAGTTTTGCTTGCTCCACCATGCCCTCCACATGCCAAAGTATGGCAATGGTTCAACACCGAATTGATCTCATGATTGGGTACACACCTTCTAAAAACACCATCGGCGCACTTTTTAAACAAGAGAGGATCATCCCAATAGAACCTCGAAGCCTCCTTGAAAAATCGCTTCCGTTGTTGAGAATTGAAACCATGAGGTTCAATCCCACAAGCCAAGTAGTTCGCATAGTCCGCGAACCATGGAATCTCATTATTCAGAATGGCGAAAAGTGCTTCTTCTCTCAAATCTTCTTCAATAGGGGTCTCGTCAGGATCCGAGACCTTCTCATCAAGAGGGAGACGAGACAGGTGATCAGCTACCACATTCTCCGTCCCCTTTTTCTCCTTCATCTCAAAATCAAACTCTTGAAGAAGAAGCACCCACCTAATGAGCCGAGGCTTGGCATCTTTCTTACTCATCAGATAACGGACCGCAGAATGATCCGTATACACAACAGCTTTGTTGCAGGTCAAGTAAGATCGGAATTTGTCAAATGCAAAAACTACGGCCAACATTTCTTTCTCCGTAGTTGCATAATTCCGTTGAGCATCATCCAAGGTCCTACTCGCATAGGCTATGACATGTAGCCTTCCTTCCTTGCGTTGCCCAAGAACAACGTCCACTGCAAAGTCACTAGCATCGCACATTAGTTCAAAAGGCAAGCTCCAATCCGGAGCTTGCACAATGGGGGCAAAAGTGAGGGCCTTTTTTAAAGTTTCGAAAGCCTTAATACAAGACTCATCAAACTCAAAATCTACATCCTTTTGAAGTAGATTCGTCAATGGTTTGGCTATCTGAGAAAAATCCTTGATGAAACGCCGGTAAAAACCCGCATGTCCAAGGAAAGCACGAACTCCCGTCACCGAATTCGGTGGCGGAAGCTTCTCAATAACCGAAACCTTTGCCGGATCCACTTCAATGCCCTTCTTTGACACTTTATGCCCAAGGACAATGCCTTCCTCGACCATAAAGTGACATTTCTCCCAATTTAGGACGAGGTTCGTCTCTTGACATCTTTTCAATACACACTCAAGATTAATCAGACATGTGTCAAAAGACAAACCACACACACTAAAATCGTCCATGAACACCTCAATAGAATCTTCTAGCATGTCAGAGAAGATTGCTGTCATACACCTTTGGAAAGTAGATGGGGCATTACACAAACCAAAGGGCATCCTTCGATATGCGAATGTCCCATACGGACAAGTAAAAGTGGTTTTCTCTTGGTCATCCGGATGAATAGGGATTTGAAAGAATCCGGAATAACCATCGAGAAAACAAAAGTGTGAATGACGAGCAAGCCTCTCCAACATTTGGTCAATGAAGGGGAGAGGGAAATGGTCCTTGCGGGTGGATTTGTTTAACTTCCGATAATCAATACAAACCCTCCACCCGGTAACAGTTCTAGTTGAGATAGTTTCTCCTTTCTCATTCTCAACAATAGTCATGCCTCCTTTTTTTGGAACCACGTGAATCGGGCTCACCCACTTGCTATCGGAGATAGCGTAGATGATTCCCGCGTCACGCAATTTCATAATCTCTTTTTTTACAACCTCTTTGAGATTAGGATTGAGCCTTCTCTGATGCTCTATGGATGAGGCATTACTATCGATGAGATGGATACGATGCATAGCAAGAGAAGGGCTTATCCCCTTAAGGTCATCTATCGAGTACCCAATGACATCTTTATATTTTTGTAATATCTCAATCAATTTTGATATAGAGATGTCATCAAGACTCGAATTGACAATAACTGGATAAGTACATGCATCATCAAGAAAAACATATTTAAGAGAAGAGGGAAGAGGTTTGAACTCTACCTTGGGAGGAGGCTTAGAACACTCCTCTTTGTCAGTGGCTGTCGCGAGAACCTCAAATGCTTCCTCTTTTGTCTCCTCAATAGCAGTGTCAAGAAACAATGAGAATTCTTTCACCTCTTCCATGTCCAAGCTCGGGGCTTCAGTAAGAGAAGCATACAACTCATCCCCAGAGTGAACCACACTCGTAGCATCCTCTATCTCATTCTCCACTAGGTTGACCCGGCAAATTCGCTCTATCATGGGCCTCTTCAAAGTCTTAGAGAACTCAAATACAACCCGCTCATTGGCTACCTCAACCGTGATAGTATCATTTTTGCAATTGATCACGGCTCCCAACGTCTTTAGAGCCTCTCTTCCAAGAATAAGAGGAGTCTCCGGATCTTCCTCCATATCCATCACCACAAAATCACAAGACACAAATACATGCCCAACTTGAATTGGTACATCCTCCAACTCACCATGGGGGACTCTCGCAGTGCGGTCCGCCAATTGAATAGTTTTCTGTGTCGGATGAAGAGGAAAATTAAGGTGCTTAGCAATAGACAGTGGCATCAAACTCACACTCGCTCCTAAATCGGCCAATGCACCCTTGGGCTCTAGATCACCTATTTTCACCTAAGCAAGGTGAAACTCCCGGGGTCTCTTTGCTTCTTAGGCATAGCACGTTGCACAAGAGCACTCACTTGATAGGGCAAAGTGATAAGCTCATCTTCAAGCTTCCGTTTGTTGGAGAGGATCTCCTTCAAAAACTTAGCATATGCCGGCATTTGAGACATAGCCTCAAGGAATGGTATGTTGATCTGTAGGCTTTTCATCACATTGAGAAATTTGGTGAACTTGTCACTTAATTTTCTCTCGACCAACCGCTGAGGATAGGGAACCGGAGGCACATAGGTCTTAGTTGGTGGAGATGATGGCAGTGACACTTGTGTCTCATCTCTTTCCACATTTTCTTCTCTCTCGCCTTCCTCAACTTCAACTTCTTGCTCAACAACCTCACCTTCTTTATCCTTCTCTACCTCCTCGGTTGGCATCTTGGGACCCTCGTAACTTGTTCCCGACCTCAAATGAATGGCTTTGGCTTGATGGAGGTTGGGGTTAGGAATAGGTTGGCCGGAAGTTGATTTGTGGGTGTAGAAGGATTTTTCTCGGCTACTTGGGCAATTTGGGTTTCAAGCATTTTATTATGGGCTTGTAGCTCTTGAAACCTTTGCTCATGGTTTTGGAGGATTTGGTTCATGGATTGAAGTTGTTGGAGAATTTGGAGAGAGGTTGGCTCGGGAGATGGAGTGTTCGGGATTTTGTTTGGGGAACGGAGGGTTAGAGGGAGGTTTTTGGGTATTGGCTCTTTGATGTGGAGCTTGGTAGACATGAGACCCTTGTGAGGATGAGCCACCTTGGTTATAGTTTGGGTTATACCCTTGCACATACCCTTGATGTTGACCTTGGTTGTACCCTTGTTGAGGTTGATTCCATCCTTGTTGAGGTTGGTTGAAGCCTTGATTGTAGTTTTGTTGGGGTTGTTTCCAACCTCCTTGTTGATTGCTTCTATACCCTTGGTTTCCTTGGTAGCTATCTCCTCTAGAGTTGATTGCCGCCACATGCTCCGAATTTGTACCTCCACAATAAGATGTATCATGATTAGTACCTCCACAAATATCACAAGAAAAAGAATTTACTCGTGATGGATTAGATGATGCGAGGTTGATCTTGGAGAGCTTCTTGTCAAGTTGATCCATCTTAGCTTGAATTTGATCCATGGGATCTAATTCAAACTTTCCACTCTTCTTAGGTTGAGCACCTCTTCGACGTCCACCCCATGAATAGTTCTTAATTACTTCTTCAATGGTGGACTCAAGTTGATCTTGCGGGATCTTAGAAAGTTGACCTCCCGCTCCAAAGATCAAGGTTGGCACGTGATATAGGATCAAGGCCATCATAGAAGAATCGCATGAGTAGATTCTTGGTGAACTCATGGTGAGGGCATGAACGGCTCATCTCCTTGAACCTCTCCCAAGCTTCCGCAAGTGTCTCATCGTTCTCTTGCTCAAATGAGGAGATCTTCCTCCATATGTCTGCCGTTTTCCACTCCGGGAAGTACTTTTTCAGAAAAGCCATTGTGACTTCCTCCCATGTAGTGAGGGAGTTAGCAGGTAAACTCTTGAGCCATGATTTTGCTTTTCCGGTAAGAGAAGACCGGAACAAATGCATCTTGATGTAGTCTGGAGAGACGTCATTTGTGGTTATCATGGCACGAGATCTCAAGAAACCCGTCAAGATGGTCGAGAGGATCTTCATCCGACCCTCCACGTAATTGTTCCGCCTTCATCATCCGAGTGAACCGAGGGTGAATACTCGAAATTTGTAGTAGTGGTGGGGAGTCGAATACCACCTTGAAGAACATAGGAACCCGGATTTCCGAAATCCCTAAAGAGTTGTGGATTTGCTTCACCCATTTCTGACTGAACTTCGCGTGTTGTACTTGAGGCTGGTGAAGAGGGTTCAGAACCCAAGGACAAATCTTCCAAATTTTTCCGAAGCTTTCGCAATGTACGGTCAATTTCTGGATCTAGAGGAAAGGTAGGTGAACCGTGAGCTCTTCTTCTCATGTAACAACAACAAAGCTAAGTAGAGGATTAGCAAATAACAACCACAGTCAAAAAGAAAAGAAAAAAACAACTAAGCAAAGCTAAACTAAAATAAACTTCAATTAATAGCACAATTTCCCCGGCAACGACGCCATTTTGATAAGAGGTTTTTAGTGTGTCGTTAAGGCACCAAAAATCACTTTTCAAACAATATTTATAACTCCTAACAAGCAATTACTAAGAACGTAGTAAAGGCAAGTCAAGGGTCGATCCACAGGGAAAAAGGGATTAATTAAAGTCTATCAAGTCTAAATTACTTAATTGAAGGGTTTTTTGGGGGGTTTTAAAATGATTTAGTATCAACGAATGACTAACTACTATCAAAGTACTAGCAAGTAAAATGAGATGAAAATATGAATAAAGAAGACACTAGAGTTAAGGTTACTAGTATGGATCAAAGTGGACAACGTTTATTAATGCAATTGTGAATCAAATGTGACAATTAAGCAAGGTTTAGTTTTCCTTCAAAATACCCGAGTCCTCTCTCGAATGGTCCTCGAGAATGATCGCTTAATCAATCAACTAAATCCTCTCTCGAATGGTCTTTGTCAATTGATTAAGAGATCCAATGAATTTGGAAAACCCCTAATATAGGATCCCCTTAATTTCTACCCAATATCTTGGCCTAGAAATTAAGTTGATTCATGGGGATGATAAAAGAATTCAGAATTCAATTAAGAACATTTGAAATCAAAATACCAAAGCACAAATGTGATCAATATCTATCCTAAGGCCTCAAAACACCAAGATCAATGCATAAACGTCTTTAAATCATCACAATCACATTAACAATACATTTAAACTCTAATCCATACTTTCACCCTAACCCTAGATGGGAAACTACTCACTAATCATGGATTCTAAGCAATAAAACATGAAATCAATGACTAATCTAGGGCTAAACATGATTAAGAGATAATTAATCTAATGAAAGTAACAACTATGAAACTATAATAAAGTAGATCTAATAAAAGGGAAGAACAAATAATAGCAATGAAAAGAGATAATAAAAACTGAAACTTTGAATTAAATCGAATAAAAGTACCTTCAATGTTGTAGAAATCACAAACTATAATCTACGAATCTCAAATCTTGATCAATAACTAAGTGTTTATCTCTCTAATGTGAGCCCTAATAATACTCTCTAAACTCTAGAATAAAGCATAAGTCTTCAAAATAATAACCATCTATTGTTTTTAATAACCACGAACATTACAAATTTCTGGCGGAAAAAGGTGGTGCGGGCGCACCAAGGCTACTGACTCAGATGGCCAATCTTCGCTGGGAAGGTGCGGGCGCACCATGGATATGGTGCGGGCGCACCTATGATCTGGTGCGGGCGCACCTAACTGACTGATAATAAAAATGCCCAATCTGTGGGAGGTGCGGGCGCACCAGCTTGAGGTGCGGGCGCACCTATGTGTGCGGGCAGTGCTAAGAGAGTGCGGGCACACCATGGAGCTCAAGTCAAGCTTCCTTTATTCCATTTTCGCGCGTGCAAACTCCTCGAAACTCCCGCCTATTACCGTATCTCCCAACTCTTGACCTTATAAAAGATCATACCTGCAATCAAAGCACGGGAAAACACGGTGAAAGCAAATGTACTAGAAATCCAGTCAAAATTGACCGAAAATCTAGCGAAATGTCACAATGATCAACAATGATCAAGTGAAGGAAAGAGAGAGAGAAATGAGGAAGAAAGAGGGAAGAAAAGGGTATAAAGAGGATCAAACCAAACCAAAAAGAGCTCATAAAGTACGTTAGAAACGCACTTATCAAATCTGGATGAGTAAAAGTAGCCTACTGGGTTGCAATTTCTGATTCATGGATTTATTCAGTTTATATTTGGAGTACATCGTGCTTGTTAGTAATTTACAGTGAGTTCATCTTGCTTTCTTTTTCTTTCTTTTAGACTTGTCCAGAAGAAAGAAGACTTGTATTGTATTTTCCCATTTTCGAAGACATTGTATTTTACTTCCTGCCCCACTACTATACTAACGCTATATATAAAATCAATATGATTCCATTACTCTAAATGTCTGGTTTCACTATATATAATTTATTATACTATGATTATTGATTGATGTCTAGTGATCATTTAGTTCATTAATATAATTACTCTACTAATTATATGATTATATTTCATAGGTTAGATAAATGTTTGATGTTTCACAAACTTTAAAGATTATTTTCGGAGGATGGAAGATATTGTATGATGATAAGGATAGCACAGGTGAGATAAGTAAAAAGTGATTCATTTTTTTTGAATCTTTAATAAAATTCTGCTATTTTTAATGAAATTATGTGCTTAAAAATATAAATTATAGTTTTAAATAAGAAGACTTTAATTTATCTTGTGGCATAGCCTATGAATTTTAGGATCGGTTCCAATAGGGCCCTTATTTCTAGGTTCGCCTAGGGCCCATAAATTGTCAGGAACGGCCCTGGCTGTCCATCCTTATTTAAATGAACATATGGAGGAATTACGTGTTAGCAATCCTGGAAAAGGAGTAAGGGCATTGACGCAAATGCATAACAAGACTTTCATTGATTGGTTTCATAAACGAGTAGTGAATGATTTGGATGAAAGTGTTCCTGAAACAGTCAAGTGGTTAGCATTTGGTCCTCGTGAAGCTGTACGCTCTTATGAGGGCTATGATATTAATGGGTATACGTTTTGGACTGAGCGTCAAGATCTGTAGTCAACATCGCAACAAAATAGTGGTGTTTCACTTGTGGCGTCATCTACACAATACGCAAGCTCGAAGGATAAGTCGCCTGTACTTGCTGACATCAATTATTATGGGCGAATTCAAGAAATATGGGAGCTGGACTACTGTACTTTTAATATTTGCCTCTTGTGTTGCAAGTGGGTTGACAATAATCGACGTTGCGTAAGAAAAGATGATCCTTGCGGATTCACTCTTGTTGACCTTAGTCGTCAACGTGAAACTTAGGAGCCATTTGTAATTGCATCACAAGTTAAGCAAGTCTTTTTTGTAACTGATCCTGCTGATAATAAGTGGTCAATTGTTGTACTTGGTAAAAGGAGTATCCTCGGTATTGGTGATGTTGATAATGAGGAAGAATATGATGCATTTGAGGACATCCCAACTTTTACCTATCCTGAAAATAGTGTGGAAGATGATGTGAATATGTCGGAGAACTATATGCGTGTAGATCACACGAAAGGGATACATGTACTTGAAGATCCTAAGAAACGGCGGAAGGTCAATAAATCATGAGACATATACTCAGGTCTGTGTAATTTCTCCAATTCGTAACTATTGTGTAGATTTTTAGGCTTATTTTTGTTGTTGGTTGAATTTGGGGAACGAAAAGATCATTTTAGGCCTACATGGCAATGATGGAGTGTAGTGGGGGGGGCACTAGTGGGGGTGGTGGTGGGACTTTGTTACAAATGTGGAGAGTGAGGTCACATGGTAATGGGATGCTCTCCACATTTGTAACAATTCCCACCATCTCCGCCGCTACCAGCTGATGGGCATTCCATTGCCATGTGACCTGATTCTCGGGTCATTTTAGGCCTATTTTGGTCGATCCGCGTCCGATTCGTACTTATCGAGTCATTTCACCCCAAATTCTTTTTGAACATGATTATATGAGGTATAATGTAACTATTGTGTAGATTTTTAAGCTTATTTTTGTTGGTTGAATTTGGGGCACGAAAAGGTCATTTTAGGCCTACATGGCAATGATGGAGTGCAGTGGGGGGCAGTAGTGGGGGTGGTGGTGTGACTTTGTTACAAATGTGGAGAGTGAGGTCACATGGCAATGGAATGCTCTCCACATTTGTAACAATTCCCACCATCTCCGCCGCTACCAGCTGATGGGCATTCCATTGCCATGTGACCTGATTCTCGGGTCATTTTAGGCCTATTTTGGTCGATTCACGTCCGATTCGTACTTATCGAGCCATTTCACCCCAAATTCTTTTTGAACTTGATTATATGAGGTATAATGTAACTGTTGTGTAGAGTTTTAGGCTTGTATTTGTTGTTGGTTGCATTTCGGGAACGAAAAGGTCATTTTAGGCCTATTTTTGCCTTTTCGCGTCCCTTTCGTACTTATCGAGTCATTTAACCCCAAATTCTTTATGAACATGATTATATGAGGTATAATGTAACTATTGTGTAGATTGTTAGGCTTGCATTTGTTGTTGGTTGCATTTCGGGAACGAAAAGGTCATTTTAGGCCTATTTTTGCCTTTTCGCGTCCCTTTCGTACTTATCGAGTCATTTAACCCCAAATTCTTTTTGAACATGATTATATGAGGTATAATGTAACTATTGTGTAGAGTTTTAGGCTTGCATTTGTTGTTGGATGCATTTCGGGAACGAAAAGGTCATTTTAGGCCAATTTTTGCCGATTCGCCTCATTTTTTTTTTATTTTTGTTGATCTAACCCCAAAATTTTGTTGTATATGCCAATATGAGGTAGAATGAAACTGCATATTAGGTTTTTGTGCATAAATTTTCATGTAAATGAAATTGGGAAACAAAAAGGCTTAAAGAAAAGGGGGGGAAGTTGTGCGGAGGGCGGCGGTGGGGGAGGGGAGGGCTCGTGCGGGGAGGGGAGTGTTTGTGCAGGGGGAGGGAGGGGCTGGGCGGGGTGTGGGGAGGGGAGGGGCTTGTGCGGGGGCTTGGGAGGGCTGGCGGCGGTGGGGGAGTGTGCGGGCAGGGGAGGGGAGGGGTGTGTAGGGGAGGGAGGGGTGTGCGGGTAGGGGGACTGTGCGGGGGCTTGGAGGGTCGGCGCGGTAGTGGGCGGGTGATCACCCACTGCTGCCCGCCTCCCAAGCCCCCCGCATAAGCCCCCCCCTCCCCCACCTTGCCCCCCCTCCCCCCCCCGCCAAACACCCCTCCCCCCCGCACAAACACCCCCTCCCCGCACCCTCCCCCCTTGCCCCCCCACCGATGCCCTCCCCCACCCCCTCCCCGCGAGACCCCCTTCCCCACCGATGCCCCCCCCCGCCTGCCTTGCCCCCCCGCTTCGCCCCCCCCCCCACCCCCCCCGCCGCCCTCCTCCCCCCCGCCTGAGACCCCCACCGCACGTATCACCTCCCCGCACACGGACCCTCCCCCCCTTGTTGCACTCCCCCGCCTTAGTGGCAATGTGAATTTTTTATTATCTTGAGCTTTATGTATATTAATGCGTATATTTGTACAATTTCAGGGAAATTAATGCTATTTGTTGAATTTTGGGAACAAAAAGGTCATTTTAGGCCTATTTTTACCTTTTCGCGTCCAAATCGTACTTATCGAGTCATTTAACCCCAAATTCATTTTGAACATGATAATATGAGGTATAATGTAACTGTTGTGTAGATTTTTAGGCTTGCAATTGTTGTTGGTTGAATTTTGGGAACGAAAAGGTCATTTTATGCCTATTTTTGCCTTTTCGCGTCCAATTCGTACTTATCGAGTCATTTAACCCCAAATTCATTTTGAACATGATAATATGAGGTATAATGTAACTATTGTGTAGATTTTTAGGCTTGCAATTGTTGTTGGTTGAATTTTGGGAACGAAAAGGTCATTTTAGGCCTATTTTTGCCTTTTCGCGTCCAATTCGTACTTATCGAGTCATTTAACCCCAAATTCTTTTTTAACATGATAATATGAGGTATAATGTAACTATTGTGTAGATTTTTAGGCTTGCATTTGTTGTTGGTTGAATTTCGAGAACGTAAATGTGATTTTAGGCCTATTTTGCCTTTTCGCGTCCAATTCCTGTTTCTCGAGTCATTTAACTCCATTTTCTTTTTGAACATGATAATATGAGGTATAATATAACTAGTGTGTAGAGTTTTAGGCTTGCATTTGTTTTTGATTGAATTTCGGGAAGATATATGTCATTTTTAGAACTACTAACTACAGTAAATGAATGAATTCTTATATTATGTGTTTATTCCTTGGTTGTTTTGCAAGGTTTATATGAATAACACACCAAGTTTGAGGGCCTGATCACCATAGACGAATTACATGAAGTTCGGGATAAGTTGGTGTCCTACCTTTGTGATGATTGCTTATGATACATTTTGGTGGAATTCGTGATATAATTAGCTAGATCTACTAGTTGGTATCAATTCTATGTACACTTTTTACATTATTAAATATATATTTAAAGTTAATTATTACGTTGAAAAACTTGTCATATATTGCAATTCGATCGGTTTTCTTTTGTGTCAAAGGGAGGTGTTGGGTGGGGGGTGGGGGGCTACCGGTGGGTGGGTCATTGGCCGGGCTAGGGGGTGTGGGTGTTGGGGTGGTCGGGCAGCAGTGGGTGGAGGGGCCGGGCAAGCAGGGGGTTGGGGATGGCAGAGGGTGGGTTGGGGTGGGGTTGCGGGGTGGGGCGGGCGGGGCGGGGAGGGGGGGGGGGGTGGGGCGGGGGGGGGGGGGCGGGGTGGGGTGGGGGTGGGGGGCGGGGTTGGGGGAGGGCGGGGGTGGGCGTGCGGGGGCGGGGGGGGGTCTTTGGGCTAGCGCCTTTTTAAAAAAAAAAATACCGAATACGAAGGGCTGCGGTTTTAGGCCTAAACCGCAGCCCTTCACTTATACAAGGGCTGCGTTTTTGGCTTAAACCGTACCGCAGAACCGCATCCCTTCTTTTCTAGTGAAGGGCTGCTACGGAAAGGGCTGCTGGCCAAAAACGCAGCCCTTAGGGCTGTTTTGACCGCAACCCTTCCTTATTTTTCCACTAGTGATTGTTGTTTCAATTTCATGCTTCTTCTTGATTATTGTTGATTGCACAAACTGGTTAGCACTTGTTTCTAAATCACATTAATTGATATCAGAGCTAAGGTTCAACTTGGGGGAAAGTGGTTTAGTGTTGTGTGGAAAACTAGGATTTGTGGTTGAAAAATCAAATTTTGGGGTTTTTGGTGTAGAAAAATCAAAGTTTGGATTTTTGAGTAAAATTAACAATGGAAGAAGGGAAATTGAGGATTGAGAGGTTTGATGGTAAAGATTTCGGATTTTGGAAAATGCAAATGGAGGATCTTTTGTATCAAAATAATCTTTACTTGCCTCTTGAGGGAAAGAGACCAATTGGTATGCTTGAGGATGATTGGAAAGTTCTTGATAGTAGGAAAGCACTAGGAGTTGTGAGATTGACATTAGCCCGGAGTGTGGCTTTCAATGTCAAGGATGAGAAAACAACAGCGGGTTTGATGGAAACTTTGTCAAGTATGTATGAGAAACCATCGGCCATCAACAAAGTATACTTGATGCGTCGCTTGTTTGATATGGAGATGGTTGATGGTAGTTCAGCCACCGAACACATCAATGAGATTAATTCAGTTTTGGGTCGTCTTCGGTGGGTATCAAATTTGAGGATGAAGTGAAGACATTGATTTTGTTGTCTTCTTTGCCCTTGTCATGGGAAACTATGGTCTTCGCCATTAGCAACTCCTCCGGTAAAGAGAAGTTGAATTATGATGATGTGAGAGACTTGATTTTAAGTTAGAGCATTCGAAGGAGAGAGTCCGGTGAATCATTGGGTGGTGCTTATAGTAGTGAAAGTAGGGGGGAAGGAATCAACAAAAGGGAAATACAAGTCATGGAAGATCAAAGTCAAGACGGCATGGTAAACCGAATGGGGGAGCTCATGTGGTGTGTTGGGGTTGTGGTAATGAAGGATATTTGAAGAAAGATTGTCCAAAGAGAGGAAATGGGAAAAGGAAGAAGAAAGTTCAAGATAGTGATGAAGAGGAAGATGCATCAACAAACTTGACTTCGGAGTACATTTCCGATGCTTTTGTAATCCCCCACAATTTTATGAATTTTATAAATATATTTTAATGTATATTTATATATATTTTAGTATTTAAATAATTAAATTCTTAAGTGTTGACTATTTTAAAGTCAAAAAGATTATTTAATGTTTTTAAATAATCAAATAATTTATTTAGTCATACGTTGAAAGTTATTTAATAGTTTAATTATTTTTGAGTTGTAGTATAAAAGATTTTAAAATGGGTTAGAGGAGCCCAACTCAACTCAAGCACCCAATCATTGATTTTAATAGTCCATACACATTTCCCTAAGCCCACAAGGAGTTACCTATATAAACCCAAACTAAACCCAAAATTCCCACACTAAAAATCACTCACCCTAATTTTCTCTCCTCTCTCTCATCACTCGGCTCTTCCTCCCCTCTTTCCGATTTTCTTCTCTCCTCCTTTGGACCACCACGACTGCCGCAGCAGCCACCAATGTTATCAGGATCGGGATCCTAATTTAGATCGTAGGGGTTGGTAGGATCGAATCGGTGGGATCGGATCGTAGGATCGTAAGATCCTACAATTCGGTAAAATAGAGATAATTATGCTAGAATATGGTGAGAACCTCATGTTAAAAATTTACATATATTAATAATGACTTATTTCATTAGCAAATGGTGATAGTTTTTCAATACTATAAGATTGAAATAACATGCAACCAAAATCTAATAAGAGAAATATAATATGTGAAATTACTTTGTGATTTTTTTACGATAGGATCGGATCGTAGAGTCGTAGGATCGTAGAATCGTATTAAGATCCTACCATGTGATTTTTTGCGGTTGGGTAGGATCGAAAGATCCTACAAAATTAAGATCCTATGTAGGATCGGGATTGGTGAGGTCCTTCCGGATCGTAGAATCGTAAGATCCAGATCGGGATTTTAACAACAATGATAGCCACCGCCGCCGACAACCGACCGCCGCCAGTAGCAGCACGACGTCCTTCCTCCTCTTTCGGCCTTGTTCTCTTCTTGCTTTGGTTTATTTCTTCCTCCTCTATTTTATTTAATGTTATGTTTATGTTTTAAAGATTGATTTAATGTTTTCATGATTAAAGTTTGTAGTTTTGATGATTTAAATATAAATTTCAGATTATATGATTTGTATAGTAAAGTAATTAAATTTCAGATTTATTAATTATGTTTAAGTTAGGGTTTTAAGTATCAAAGCATGGATTTTTAGGGTTTTATGAGTTGGAAATTGTAGTAGTATATTATGATTTATGAAAATTGAGTACTCTAATGTTTATAATTATGTTTAAGTATGTTTTAAAGGGTTTTAAACGTATTATAAGTTACTGGAATTTTTATTAGTATGCTTATGGTGGAGTTTTAAAGGTCAAAGTATGGTTTTTGAGGGTTTTTAATGATTATTATGATAGTACTATACTAGGAGACATTAATAGTTGGAGCTTAATGGTTAAAAAGGAGTTTAAACACTTTTAAAGTGGGTTTAGAATATTTTAAAGTTGCTGAAAATTTATTAGAGTATTGATTCTTGGTTATGTTGGTATTTTGGTAGGCGGAGAATATTCTTTAGGCGACTTCTAAGATTGTGAAAGTGGCCTCTCGTTTTGTCTACACAAGGTACGTACATACCTATGTGTTAGTAGACTGGTATCATGTCCTAAGAGTAGGATTGATATAGTATCATGTATAGGGAACTCTTTTATAGTTCATATGTGGCTTATAATCAAGCGATTTTGCATGTTTTATGCCGTTGTGTGAAGCATGTTGCCTATGTTGGTTATAATATGTTTGTATAGATGATTGATGCAAGCATATGGGATTGGGAACTTTATTTTATTAATTAACATGAGGGATTAATATTTATATTGGTTATTGGATCATGGATTGGATCATGTTGTTCCCTTTGGATGATTTATTATATTTACTTTATGAAGACCGTGGACCTTATTTGGTAAGTTGGATATTCACCTATGGAAAGGTTGTTTGATTGTTGACTTAGATCAACAAATAAATATTGGTTGGTTAACGAACTAAGTATTGGGATTACTCTTGGATTATTTGAGTTGTATGATCACACTACTTAATCCTAAGATAAAAATAGAAGCTTTGTGTATCCATGTTATTTATTTATGTTGGTTGTCTTACTTTGTGAGTCACAACAAGTAAATAATTTATTAATAACTTAAAGTGGAAAGTGAATAGCAATAAGCTTTAGACTTGTGCACGTCTGAAGTGTTTGACTAGTATGAGTTGGAGTACATGGTGGTAGCCCATGGTTTTTCTTGGGACCGGATTGATCACCGTGTCCTATTTTATTTAAATTAGTACCTCAATATCATTGGTCATGAGAGTATGGAGTCGAGCCCGTACTTCGTCTTCTAAATTGAAGACTGGTTTGGTTTGGACAACTCTTTCCATTGCCTATTCAATCTAATTATAATTAATCTATTGATTTTGGAGCCTAGTTCAGTATAGTCAATATGTTATTTATTATATCATTGTTTATCACAGAGTTAATGTTTATTAGTATCATGTTAGGTTTTATATTTTATTTAGTATGTAGTACTCAGCTTTGCTGATCACGTGCTTTTGTGTATATCGATCATGGTTGTACCTTATTGATCCTGTGATGACCCATTTGGTGAGCAGTTTCTCAGGATCAATAGAGCATCAACCATTTCAGGTCTGAAGATGATGCATCGTGGGTTCGGTTTTCGTGGAGAGCTTGTGTTTAGCTTTAATACTTTATAATTTTGTTTTAGTTATGGTTGACTAGTTGACTTTGGTTTGGTTGTTTAGTTTGGTTTTGGAGTTGACTTGGAGTTGACTAAGTTAGTAAGTTTTCAAAGTTATTTAATTATTTTCGCTGCAAAATTCTGAATAATTAAGCCGATACGTTATCACACGGGGGATAATGCTTTGATAATTCTCTAAGTTTTATATGAAAAATGTATTTTAGAAAATAGAGAATTGTCGGGGTGTTACAGCTTTGGTGGTAAACATGGGTAATCCGGAAGAGTTGGTTGGGTGCTCAGGATCATGGGTCTCAGATTCGGGTTCTTCTCATCATTCCTCACCATGCAAGGAGTTGTTTCGGAATTTCAAATCCGGAAAACTTGGAAAAGTCTATCTTGTGGATGGCAAGGTAGTGCAAGTCATGGGGCAAGGTGATGTGAGTGTGTAACTCACTCATGGTGGCTTATAACAATAAGTAATAAGTTCATAAAATAAGTTGAAGAAAATAGATTCGATGTGGTTTTCTTTCTTTATCTCCTTAGTATGTAGGGGGGAAAATGTTCGCCATTGCATATTTGAAAAGCTTGCTTGTTAATGGTAATTGCTTGTCAAGTAGTAGTTCTATGCTTATATCTCAACTTGCTAAGTGTTCCTTTCATAAGCTTAATATCTAATGTTCTCCATTGGGTTTTACCCTTACAGGATAAGCTATCTAGATATCTCTAAGATTGTGGAGCTAACATGCGATAAACATCGGAACGAGTTGGTGACATCGCCTTCATTGGAAGAAATCGTGCATTATGATCTCTGGGCACGGGATTATGCTACCAGTTTGCATACCTCCACAGGCTTGAGTCCCGTCCCTGCCTAAAACTACCGACAATTTATATCAACCTTTTCAAGTCTAAGAATTGTGCATAGTTTCTCACCTTGCTCTCCTTGCTCCATTTATTCCTTATTTATTCTCCTCTCTATCTTAGTTAGGGATACATTTATCTGCCTGAACATCTGTAAGGAGAATAATTTTATAAACAGGTCGGAAAGAGTGGTTTTCCATGTTGGGGAAGATCGGTGAATGTAATCAGCATTGTTGGTGGCTCTGGTATTAAACATTTTGTACAAATAAGTGCACCTTGAAATATTCCTCCTTAGTACTAATGCACAGCATTGATGTTGTCATTTTCCAAAAAAAATTCTAAAGAGTAAAGATATGTACACATATCCTTTTAGGAAGGATGTCAAGTTCATCCCAAGGTTGAAGAAATGCTTGATATCGACGACTCAACTTGCCAAGTCGGGTCACAAGGTTGTGTTTGATGGTGGTTCTTGGAAGATTGTCAAGGGAGCTGTGATCATAGCTCGGGGGACAAGAAGTGGAACACTCTTCATGGGGGCACAAGAAAGGGGCCCGAAATTGGGGTGGGAACTTCATGTAAGGTGTCGTTTGGTCGGGAATCTATTGATAATGGGCCAAGGGATGAGAACCATGGTGAAGTGGTGTCCCGGTGGCAAATTGACCGATAAGCGCACAAGGTGAAGGACGGCACACAAGCATGTTGTGCCGGAAATCATAAGTGGAGCAAATGGTGTTTAGTTCGGGTGGGAGCAATGTGAGTTTGTTCCTAGAACACTGAGAAGCTTGTTTGGCTTAGGGGATGATTGTTTTGTTGGGGTTGGATTGGACTTCAATGGACTTACTTGGTTGGAGAGGAAGTGGTATATCTTCTTTGGTTGGAGAGGAAGGGTCTTCATTTGGTTGTGCTTGTCTCTTAGGTGATCCGACCTCCGGGGTAGGAGGGTGTGTAGGTTCATGTAGTGATGGTACAATGATTTGGAGGTTGGTTAATGAGAATCAAAGTTGGTATAGGCTTTAATGTCTTTGTATTTGAGTTGGTGCAAACTTCAATGTCATTTCTTCCTTGGTAGAGGAGCATGTTCTATCATAGGGGATGCTTGGTCTAGGTGGGAGTATGGTGATAATGCTCGAGTTTGCATCTAGGTGGGAGCATGACCATGATGGGCTTGAAGAGTTGCTGGATCGGGGTTGGTTGAGACCTCGATGTTGTGTTCCTTTGGTGAAGAGGAAGCGGGATTGGCTATGGCCAATGTATGGATAGCTTATGGTGATGGTTTCGGGTACTTATGGAAGGATGGTCTCTTGCTTAACCGATCTCCAGGTGGGAGATTGTTGGCGGGCGGACATGGCAGCTTGGGCGGGCGGCTTCCTTGGGTGGGTTGTTCTTTGCTCGGGCGTGTGTTTTTTGGCAGATTGGAGGCAGGAACTTCCCGGAAGTTTGCCCCGGGCGGGCGGTTTTCGGGCCCTGGCGGACCAACCCAGTTTTCTGCACGTGTTTTGCGATTTAAGATTTAATCGTGGCCGTTGGATTGCTTTTATGCCTTGTAGTATAAATACCCTATTTTCTGGTTTTAAAAGAGTGTAGCACACATATCTCATAGTTCAAACTTGGAGCCTCATCTTTTCTAGGGTTTTAGGAGAGAGAGTGAGTTTGTTGGAAATTTGTATGTTTATCATTGTTCTCCATTGATTTCATAGTGCAAGTTTGTGGGTTTTTCTCTCGGAGCTCGGGTTCCCCACGTAAATTAGAGTGTTCTTTCCTTTTTTTTTTCTTTCCTCTTTGCTTTACTTGGTTGTTGTTTCAATTTCATGCTTTTCTTGATTATTGTTGATTGCACAAACTGTTAGCACTTGTTTCTAAATTACATCAGACGTGATTTTTACTTTTAAAGTTTATAAAGGATAATTAGATATTAAAAAAGTGTACTTTGGTACAACATCAATCAAAAAATCACTAAAAAAAAAAATTCGAAATAGAAATGCTTAGTAAGTAAAAAATTTAATTATTACATAGAGAAATGATTGTGGAATTGATTTTAATAAAATCTATATCACATTTTGAAAAAATAATATAAATAAAATTATATAGATTATAGCACATATTCAACATGTATTAATGATCAAAATACTTGTAAGATATGAGCCTAACTAAAATTTAATTATTACGTGAAGAAATGGTAATAGGATTGATGATAATAAAATACATATCACAATATTCTTTTTGAGAAAAAAATTATTTAAAACATTGCAATTTGCACATATTCAACATGTACTAGTATTAATGATTACTTGCAAGATATAAGCCTAACTAAAACCTAATGCAGTGTACTTGATGGTAGTTACACACTTACACCTCCACTAGAACCAAACTTAAGCATTAAAATGTTAACCAAAAAAAAGAGAAAAATTTTCATAGATGAAATTGTAGCTGCAGTATTGCAGGATCTCATTGACCAACGCTATTTATTGCAAGAAAATTCAGTTCAGCAGCCACTCACTCCACCTCTTTCTCTCTTTTCATTCTTTTTTAAAATTTTATAAAGTAGCAATTGTGCATTTGTGTGTTCGACCTGTCAAATGTTAGTGTACCCACCACAGTACCACACGAATAGTCCACACTCACAAGTAACAAGAACCAACTAGCCAGCCTATTCTTAACTCTTCCAAGCGAGTGGCATTCTTTGGATCTTCCACCTTCTGAAGTGGGTCCCACGGTTCCCCAAATATTTTTGTTTTTGCTAAAGAGGGAGAGGAAATGCATGTGTATATCACCATTATAATTATTGGAGGCCCTATTAGGAATTGAATAATTCAGCCAAATAGACCTTAAACTACTAAAAGAAATACTTACAAGTTAGATAAAGGAAATCAAATTTGATCTGATTTGCATTTATACTATATTTAAATATAAAAAAGGAAGGAAATTAGGAAAATGACTGCAAAAGATTATTGACACTGAGGTTGTTTTTTTTCTCATTTAGACTATTAGTGTATTCAATATATAGTGCTCACTTGTACTCTTTTGAACTCTTCGCATTTTTCTAATTTTGTTTATTTGGAGGACTCAAAATGAGCAATAATCAAGAAAATAGCTTTTGGTGTGCAATAGTCATAGTACACTCGAGTGATTATAAATGTTGTATATTAACTATTGATTCAATTTTAAATAGTCTCTAGTTTGATAGTCTATTTTAAGATAAAAACCAAATGAGTTAACTCAAACTTTTTACACGGGTTGGTGATTGCCACAAGGGAAAATAAAACATACTCAGTAACTCCTTAACAAGTTAACATGGTAGAAGTTCTTTTTTTAACATGTATAATGTACAAGAGTAATATTTAGATTCTCATGATTAAACATACTCAATAACTCCTTAACAAGTTAACATGGTAGAAGTTCTTTTTTTAACATGTATAATGTACAAGAGTAATATTTAGATTCTCAGGATTACGATCAACATCATACTCCGGCCTTTAGGTTATGAAGCATAGTTTTTTCGATTATACTTTTGACTACAAATAAAAGAACATGCAATTGCAATAAAAAAAAAATTCATTATACTTTTTACTATAATAAAAAAAATGCATATGTAAGAAAACAACGAGTCCTAAATAGTTTAAACATTGAATTGATCAAAATGGTCATTAAATAGTCACTAAATGAATTAAAGAATGTAAATATTGAATTGATCAAAATGGTCACTAAATAGATTTAACGGGTCCTAAATAGTTTAAACAAGTCAATATATTCAGAATGGTGGACCATTCTATTCTTAATATTGAGTTTATGCTTAATTTTAAATTAAAAGCAGACAGTCTCTTATGAGAGAAACTGTTTTCCAATTGGAACTAGGAACCACATTTTTTCTTTTCGATTGGAACTAGGAACCAGTTTGGCAAGCAAAAATCAATCAATTTTTCAGAATTTTACAAAGAAAGAAAAAGATCACACAAAAAATCCCTTTCCTCATATAACTCTGTTTCACAAGGTAGAAGAACTTCACCTCCCAGGCTCCCCCCCTTGGTAACGCCCCAAATGCCTTCCATGCTCCTTTCTCTCTCCTCTGCACCCCCACCCCCTACTCTCCATGACTTTCCAACCCTTTCTCAATTTTGATAAAATTGACAACTAGGGTTTTTTCCTATTAATTTCCCTCTTTTCTCTCTCTCCCTCTCTTCTTTTTTTGTGTGTGTGTGAGTGATTTTACACACCCAAATTCAGAAACTTTGATTTTCTCTCTCTTCTTGTGTTTACTCACCAGCTGCTTGAATTGGGTTTTTTGTTTTTTAGGCTAAAATCTGGTAATATTGATCTGGGTTTTTGTTATTTTGGATCTGAGGAGAGAGAATTAGGAAAATATGGAGGAGGGGTTGTGTCATTGGGGAGTGATCCGATCTCTTCTTGCTATTGTTCAATGGTGGGGTTTCAATGTCACTGTTATTATCATGAACAAATGGATCTTTCAGGTCTTTTCCTTTCTTTTTATTGAAAGTTTTCTTTTTTATTTGTATATAAATATTTGTTGGGTGTGTATTAATTTTTCATCACTTTGATCTTAGTTTATGTTGATGGGTTATTAAAGCTGGTCTCTTTAAATATACATTATGTAATTTTGAGGTTTGCCTTGTTATAATTCTCTGGTAATTGGGTTTGGGGGGAATTAGTATAAGTTTTTATATATAATTATAAATAATTATTCTTCCATTATTAGATATTTGTTCTTTTTGCTGGCCTTTGCTTATAATCATTATTAACATGTGGTTAGTTGTATAAGTTATTAGTATATTTCAATGTTTGTACTTGTAACAGCTATGATTTTAGCTATTATTTTTGTTAACTAATTAGGTTATATTTGGTTATGCTTGTGATCGAATTGGTCTCATGATTGATTGAGGTTTGCAAGTTTGTCAATGCCCTTTTTAACTTCAATTACAATAGTGGAGAAAAGAGGGAAGAGAGATTATTGCTTTAACAAGTTTGAATCTTCTAAGAGATGGATCTACGTATTCTGTTCTAGTTTTTGCACAATTGATTTGTATCATATTGCTAGAGATTCAGTATAACAACTAACAAGAATGATCAGAATGGAAGTTTAACTATTACTGACTTACTGTAGTAACTTTGCTGTGCATTTATTACATTTTCCCATGATATGTTAGGTTACATAGTATTTCTGTGGACAAAAGGAACAAAAAAGAAATGCTGGTGAAAAAAGAAAGGCGGATTTTGCTCGTGGAGATATAAAGCATGTTGTTTAAGGCAGATGGCATCTTTTGTCATTATGGTGTCTCATGATTCGTTAACATGATATACGGTGTGGTTAAAGTAGGGACTTAGAGTAGCTAGGAATACTACTGGTGAAGGTAACTTGGTGTTGTCTGGGAAGGTTCTAGTTTATCCATGATGAGCTAGAAGAGATAGGCAGTTGGAAGGACACTCAAACCCAAAGCAGTAGACAACAATCTTTGTTATCATTTTAGATGAGATCTATCTCTTTGTAATTCAATAAGAAAAAATGTCAAATGGCATTCTAGGCCTAATATTGTATTTTCTTGATTTACTCGCAAGTCAGCACTCAGCATATATGCAAATGTTAATGTGATTTTGTTTTCCTGGTTTTGGTGAAACAGAAACTGGATTTCAAGTTTCCTCTTACAGTGTCTTGTGTCCATTTCATATGCTCGTCTATTGGAGCTTATGTGGCAATCAAGATTATGAAGGTAAAACCTTTGATAGCAGTTGATCCTGAGGATCGCTGGAAAAGGATATTCCCCATGTCATTTGTTTTCTGCATCAACATAGTCTTGGGGAATGTGAGCCTGCGCTATATACCAGTCTCCTTTATGCAGACGATTAAGTCATTTACTCCCGCTACAACAGGTCAGTTTTGGAATTAACGTCACAGTTTTTATTTAACCTTTGCAATATTGTTTTAGGTTGTTATTGTCACTACTAACTTGTCTAAACATCAATTGTAACAGTTATCTTGCAGTGGCTCATATGGAGAAAATACTTTGAGTGGAGAATCTGGGCTTCTTTGGTCCCAATTGTTGGAGGAATTCTTCTAACTTCAATGACAGAACTTAGTTTTAACATGTTTGGATTTTTGGCTGCTTTGTTTGGTTGCTTGGCTACCTCTACCAAAACTATTCTTGCGGAGTCTCTTTTGCATGGCTACAAGTTTGATAGGTACCCTACCTCTTCCTGTTTGTTTCCCCTTTCTGTCAATGTGTTAGTGGTTTACTACCCTTATGCTTATGGTACTTCGATTGAATTTGGTTTTTCTGATTGTTGTTTGTCCTATACCTGGCAAATTATTTTATATAGGATTCTTATACGTCATTGATGTTCTCTGCATGTCCATTACATTTTCTACAATCACCGCCAATTGATAAGATGCTTCCAATCCTTAATCTCATATTATTGAGAATGGCATTTTCCATTGGGCAAATTAAAGGTTCCATAAACGTCTGTTGGCTTTTGCGCTGCTGCTTGGTTTCTCAGACATCTAGTGTACGTATTAAGCATATCCCAATCCTTGTTTTTGCTCCTTTGCTGTCAAATGCATGGACTAGCCTTATATGCACCCAATGCGTGCGAAAGAATATAAAGTTTTGCATAAGTAAAGTAGGTAACAGTTTTTGGAAGGGACTAGAGGAAGACATTAAAAAAATTGTAAATGGAATAAAAAACTGTGAAATGCATGTTACAGTTATTCACAAGAGTTGTGCCATTAAATTATTTTTAAAAAAAAAATTATAATTGATTATGTTGATTTTAGAAGTTATTGACTTCCGCAAAAAGTATTCAGTTTGTGCTTTCTTTTTTTAAAAAAATAAAAATAAATTAGTTAGTTTGTGTTATTTATTTTTGGTGTCACCCCCCCCCCTCTTCCCTTATAGAGATGCTGATCGTCATGTAGTGAACTAGTGACTCACTTGCTGTTTGAAACTTATCATTGATCAATTAGAGTTCCTATGACAGCTAACAGTCCAGATGAGATATGTGGCTCGGCATTAGATTTTTAGTTCTCTCAAATTTCTTATGATATCTATTAGAGGAAGATTAGAGTATGCACTCAAGATTTATGGAAACAATGGATTGGCCTGTGATGAGTCATTGTTGAACTGCTGTTAGCAGCAAAGTCTGGGAGGGCTTTAGCCTTCAATACTTGTGGGCTTGTAGAAGGAGGATAATCTATCTTTAGGTTCTGTCTGTTAGAACATAGAAGTACAGTTCTAAAGGCCACCCAAGTAGATTGATGATTCCAATCTTCAGGGTCTTCTGAAAAGAACCGAGGTCTATAACACAAATATCGTAATGGGGAAGTTACAAGGAACAGAAAGAGAAAACAATATGGAAAACTATGCCACGTGGAATCCGAAGATTAGCTAGGAGGGGGAAATTTTAAAGTTTTTTTCCTCTGTAAATCTGCTGCATGCAAACATGTATGAGTAACATCCATGATTGGGGATTTATAACATTAGGAAAAGGAGATCCTGTTTAACACTTTCAGAACACTTTAGAGAAGTCCACGTTGCAATGCAACATATAGCAGGATTGAAATTGCCATGAAAATGGGACAGAAAGACCACCTAAAATGTACATATGCATTGCTCTGTCTCTAAACCACTCAAAGGATATATGAAATATATAAAAGAATTATTAGGAGTTGTGGTTCAAAATTCAAAATTAAACTACTTGTGTAGCAATCAAATTCTAAATTGCTAACAATATGAACTCTCACTTCTAGTAGCAGCCAATAACTTACCGAAGACTGCAGGCTTCTCTTTTCTTCTGTCTTTATATTATATTTATTTTTTATCTACACTGGACCTAGCTATTGGGTGGGTCGGTGCGGGACAATAGGGGTCACCTCATTGATGAGGGGAAATCGGGTTAGGCTTTGCGGGTTGTGAGTCTATAATGGGTGGGCCAATAGACGAACAAAGAGATGGGACAAAGGAATAGATAGGAAGCACATGTAAACTTTTTTTTTTTTCCTTATTCCACTTTTTTTCACTTTTAGATTTTTTTTTTGAGGGGGAACACTTCTAGTTTATAAGTTCGGCCTTGTATTGGCCCTGCCCAATAAAGGCCCTACCTGTAAGGAGCCTCTGTCGAATAAAACCCCTTTAACTTGACCCTACTCTTGTGCCCGTATGGGCTACCCTGTCCATTGAACAAGCCTAATTATGCCTCATGGTTAGCAAGTGACGAGGTGTGTAATGAACAGAGGGGGCTGAGGGGTATGATAGCCGGACAGGAAGTTGCATTGTAATTAAGCAGTTTTAGCTTGAGGAGAAGACAGATGGTTAGTTAGAGTAGAGACTAGAGAGGGGGGGGGAAGCAATTTGTCTATGAATAGAAGAAATCAGAGTGAGAATTATGTGAAATTTTGTGAAGAATTCTAGTTAGTTGCTTTTAGGATTTGTGAGAGAAATTGTCTCGCAAAAGCTTGCATTATCCTTTACTGAAGGTCATTTCATCAATGATGCAGTTGATTATGTTCAGAATCCCGTCCGTTTTTTCGCAAAACATGCATGTGTAATACTTCTGTCGCTCCTAATTTGCACCTGCTTTGCAACTGATTCTGGTTTTTACATGTTTTTTCAGCATAAATACCGTCTATTACATGGCACCTTTTGCAACCGCTATTTTAGCAGTACCAGCTTTGGTACTTGAGGGTCCTGGAGTAATTGTGTGGCTTAACACTCACACTACGCTCTTGTCTTCCCTGACCATCATCCTCAGCTCTGGAGTGTTGGCTTTCTGTCTTAATTTTTCCATCTTCTACGTTATTCATTCTACTACAGCAGTCACTTTCAACGTTGCTGGGAATCTCAAGGTGAGCTGGAATGGTACTAGTTTTTTTTGTTTTTGTCATCCTTTATGATCTGAACTTGTTTGGCTGAATTGTTCTGCTTTCACTATTTGATAAATTAAATACTCCCGTACTCTGCTGTTGTCGATTGTTTTAAATTATATATATATATATATATATATATATATATGAGTTATATATATATATATACATACTTATATATATAGAAATGAGAATGGATTTTACGTTCGTATAATAACTCTGAAATGAGAATGGATTTTACGTATAACTCTAATGAAAAAAGTGATGTAACTCCAAAAAAAGAATATTAGAAAAAAAAAATCACATTTTTTTTGGGGTCAAAGTTTTTTCGGGGGTATAACTCTAATGAACAAGTGTTGTAACTCTAATCCAATCATGTGGTTGAGATTCATTCTCATTTCTCATGTAAGATTCTCATTTTCATATATATATATATATATATATATATATATATATATATATATATATATATATAACCTCATACCATTTCGTTTTTCACGTTTGTCGAGACCTTTTTTTAAATGTCAACATCTTTAATTGCGTGTAAGTAAAAATTATAGTAAAATTTTGATATTTGGAATCCTTACATTGAGAGGAATCTAACAAGACTCCACTTGACTATGTTTTATCTTATATAATGATGCGAGATAGCTTAACAAAGTTGGTTGATGAATAGTGTCAAAAACGAAATGGTGCCATTAAATAAAACAGAGGAAGTATATAATAACAAAATGTCTTCCATTTTGTTTTCTATACGCTTCTTTAAAGTCTTAAATTTTCATAACTAATTCAAAATCTTAACAAAATTAGTTAATAAAAGAGAATTTATGAATATTATATACAAAATTTAATTTAGAAGGAGATGAGCTTCTAAAGAAAATTTTATCTCTCATAATTTAAGCGAATTTTTTATATTAAGAGATTGACTGATATTTAAATGATAAAAAAAAAATAGTTTACTCAATTTTCTTCCCCAGGTTGCTGTTGCTGTTCTCGTTTCATGGCTGATATTTAAAAACCCTATTTCGGGTTTGAACGCACTCGGGTGTGCTGTAACACTGGCTGGATGTACTTTCTATGGCTATGTGAGGCACATGATATCACAACAACCGCCCGGAACACCAAGAACACCTAGAACACCGCGGAATCGGACAGAAATGATCCCCCTTGTCAATGAAAAGTTAGATGACAAGGTCTGAATCAAGTTAGTAATAGTAGTGTTTTGCAGGTAAATTTCAAGTTACTTGGAACAGGTTATAGGAAGACAACAGAGGTGATGATGATGATGATGGTGATATTTATGTCCTTGTTGTGTAGACATGATGATTAGATTCTTATAAATTTAATAGATACTTGTTTTCTAACCCTCCATACATAATTTATATAGAAAAAAAAAACAGTTTTTTCCTAGTATATCGTTACTGGTATATCAAGAATTCTCAATTATCGTAGATCAAGAATTCTCAATTAGAAGTTACTGGTATGGATGTTTTTAATTTTTGGTTTGTATATCAACAGTAGCACTTGATATAGTGCTATTTTTGAGAGATTTTGCTCTTTTTCAAATCCCTCTCCAAAAGAATATGATTCTAGACTCAATACTATCATTGAGGTAGCAACTTCAACAAATAGGCACGTTTGTATCTACTAACTAGTGGTAAATGGTTGTCACTAGACGATTTGCAAAATTTCATCAAAATATCTAGGGAACGTTGTTTGACTGTCATCTGACTCCCAAGTATTATAGTGGTATTTTTAGGAGATGAATAGTATTATAGTGGGACAATTTTACAATGATTGTAGCCATTATGACTTGCGTAATTTGAATCATTTGTTTTTAAGTTTAAATCCACATCATTCATTAAAATTTATACATTAATATATATATATATATATAAATATATATATATATATATTAAAATTTGTATATATTAACTGGCTTTATATTCCGCAAATCTTATTTCATGTGACAACAAAAAAATTAAAAGAAATAAAGGAAAAATACTCCAAAATGAAGAAGATGACTAAGTAAAGTAACTAACATTCAACGACAATTTGTTTTCAATTTTTTTATTTTGAAATAAGCTTTTTCTTCATTTTTCTATGTTATCATGATTCAATTAAATCAATGGACAAGATGAGTCTATAAAAATAAAGGGCTAAGAATTAAATAGTTATAGTGGCTACAATTTTTGTTATAGCTATTGAATAATAATCCATTATAGTGACGCTTAAGCGATGATTCATGAATCTTTGGGAGCACGGAGTATGTCATTAAAATGTCATTCGTCTTAGCCTATTCAGCCTTTACTCGAATATAGACATTATTGATGACGACTTGTGCTCTTTGTAAATTAGACCTGAAAAACGCTTGACCCATTGATAAGAGTAGCAATAAAAGCTAAAAATGTAAAACTTGTTTTGACGCCAAAAGTTGTTATTAACAAAATAACAGAATTTTGTTATTCTGTTATTCTATTTCTATTGTAGTCTGTTGTTACAAGCTGTATAAATACTTGTAATCTCTCAAGTAATGATTCATTCATGAATACAAACACAATTAACCTCTCTATCTCTCTCTACTTCTCTATTCTGAATTCTCTCTCTCTTCTCTCTCTAAATTCTTAATTCTTCTTCTCTCTTAAGTCTATTCTCTTCTTTCTATTTCTGTTCTATCTTGGTAGGATCTACTATCCTGCATCATTGGTATCAGAGCTAAAATTCGATTCAATGACACCATTGCTGCTTCTTAAATGCATATTCAGTGTTTGATGAAATGTGCAAATGAAAATTAGCAATCCCTAGCTGAAATTAGTTAAGGGTTTTTCTAGAGAATTGTGGTGAAAACTCTTCATTATGGCGCCAGCGACTAGGAAATTTGTAGCTATGGAAGAACAAGTAAAATCTTTGGAGAAAAAGTTGGAAGATCAAGCCAAAACGATGCAAAACTTGTTGCAAATGATGAGGGAATTGAAGGATTCTGCCGCTTCAAATTCTGCATCTAATGATGGTTCTGAGTTTAGTCCAAGACCCATAAATCATATTCAAGGTATTAATCCCAAACTTGAGTTTCCTAAGTTTGATGGAGTTAATCCTATAATTTGGATTAAAAAATGCATGAGGTACTTTAATCTGTGCAAAATTCCTGATGAACAAAGAGTAGATTTGGCTTCCCTTTATAAGACAGATAAAGCTGAGAATTGGGTCTCAAGTTATTTGACTGTAAGAAAACATGTGGATTGGGATGATTTCATTATTGATTTGTCTGCTAGATTTCAAGATACTAGGAGTGTAAATGTTGTAGAATATTTTAATAAACTGCAACAATTAGGTGATTTGGAGGTGTATCTTGATGAATTTGAAAATCTGAGGTCCATTATGATGCAAAGTAGTCATGTTTTACCTGATTCATACATCTTAGACAGCTTTATTGGGGGTCTTAAACCATCCATCAAGCCTTTTGTGAGGGCTTTCAGACATGATAACATTGCCAAAGCTGTAGAATATGCTAGACTGGCAGAAGAACAAGCATCAGCCTCATCTCAAAACTTCCATAAAACCTATAAACACAATAACTCACAAACAACCTATAACCCTAAACCTTTACAAGCCATCCCTTACAACAACAATGCCAATGAACCACCCCTATTACTCACCCCTCAAACCAAACCATCACAAGCAATAACCAAAACACATGTTCCCCATGATGTGAGAGCTGAAAAGATAGCCAAGGGGCTATGTTATTATTGTGATGAAAAGTTTGTGAGAGGTCATAAATATCAGTTTAAGGAGCCTCAGTTGTTTACAGTTGAATTCTTAGGAGATTCTGATGAATCAGACGATGGGGAGGATGAAGAAATGGGTGAGAAAGATAAATAGTTGTATGAACCTGTCATTTCAGTTAGTGCACTGGCTGGGAATCAAAATTTTCACACTATGAGTGTGGTAGGAGTTGTGAATAATAAACCTTTGCATATCTTGATTGATTCTGAAAGTGCACATAACTTCTTGGATCTATCTTTAGCTCAGAAGATAGGCTGTAAACTAGAAACTATACCCACTCAATCCATTACAGTAGCTGATGGCAATCAGATTGTGTGTAACCATAAATGTGAAGAGTTTGCTTGGACAATGAATAAGAAACCTTTTGTGGCTGAAGTCATGTTGATACCCTTAGGAGGGTGTGACATGGTGCTTGGTGTGCAATGGTTGAGTACCTTGGGGCAGATTAACTGGGATTTTCAGCAGCTAGGGATGAGTTTCAACTTGGGAGATGAATCTTTTGTGCTAAAAGGCACTCCACCTGGTAGAGTGAAGGTTTTGGAGGGTACAACATATGGCAAGGCAATTAACTCAGTTGCGCACCTTTGTTTTCTACAATTGATGGACTGTTCTGTCTAACCTTCTTATAATCAGCTACAATGTGAGAATATTTAGTTGGATCAACTCAAAAAAAAATATAGCACAGTTTTTTAGGATCCTATAGATCTAGCTCCCTCCTCATAGGGGAGTATTTGATCATAAAATCCCTCTCTTACCTAATGTTTCTCCTGTTAACATTAGACCCTATAGGTATCCCTTAAAACAAAGAGATGTGATTGAGCAATTAGTACAAGAAACGCATGACAGGGGGATTATTCAGCCTAGCAACAACCTTTTTGCCTCTCATGTTGTTCTTGTTGGGAAGAAAAATGGAACTTGGAGGTTATGTGTGGATTATAGGGAATTGAACAACAAGACAGTCAAGGACAAGTTCTCAATTCCTGTTGTGGATGAGTTGATAGATGAATTAGCAGGAGCAACTGTGTTTAGTAAGCTTGATCTAAGGGCAGGGTATCATCAACTTAGAGTTAATTCAGAGGATGTTTTTAAAACAGCCTTCAAAACTCATACAGGCCATTATGAGTTCTTAGTTATGCCTTTTGGCTTAACTAATACTCCAGCCTCATTTCAAAGTTGGATGAACAATGTTTTTAAAACAGCCTTCAAAACTCATACAGGGCATTATGAGTTCTTAGTTATGCCTTTTGGCTTAACTAATACTCCAGCCTCATTTCAAAGTTGGATGAACAATGTGTTTAAACCACTTCTAAGAAGATGTGTGCTTATAGCCGGTAAAATAGGCCCGTACCTGTTGACCCAAACTGAATACCCGACCGAGACCCGTTTTTCATCCGAAATGGAACCGAAACCCGAAATAACCCGACTCGACACGAACCCGAAAGTAAACAGACCCGAATATAACCCGAACTCGAATCCACCCGTCCCGGAATTGACCCGATAATGATAACCCGGACCCGACCCGAAAATTTATTATATTAGTTATTTTTTAAACAAATTTAAGGAAAAAATTATCATGAAATACTATATATGACTTAGCCACCTCCCTTTTATTATTTCACTTAGTTTTATTAGTCTTATATGTGTTTTTTATTTGCTAGATTAAAAACACGATTTAACCCGACCCTAACATGACCCGATCTAACCCGACCCGGCGTGACCTGAAATTTAATGGACCCGAGATTGGCCCGTACCCGAACGGACTCGACCCGACCCTGTTGTATTCCATGTTTTGATGATGCCAAATACTTAGGTTATAATATAGTTTTTATTTTTTGAAAAATATAAAATACCAAAAATAATGTAATGTTTAATTTTGCATTTATATCTTGTGGAGAAAGATTAATTATTTAATCTAAGTCAAGATATTATTTTATACACTTTGAATTTTTATCATATGGTATGTTTAATACTCTAGTAACTTAGAATCTTTGAATAAAAGATTCTCCAAGTTATTAGATATTTTGCTGTTGTTGTTAATGCGTGAAAATAGGTTGAAAAGAGCGTGGCATATTTTGTGGAACAACTTCCATGAAGCTAGCTAACTGTTCCAACAAACTCGCTGGAGATATTCCCACTAACGGATAGTGGAAGTTGGTTTATTGCCGTTGCAATGAACGTGGAAGGAGTGCAGCGAAAATTGATCCATTATCTCTACATCAATTCAAGCGAACATCAAGGAGATCATGGAGCATTACATTTCCAGTAGAAGAAGCTAAATACAGCAGCTATATAAGAGGAAGATTATTCGAAGAAGAAAGAGGGAGAACTTTCGAGCATACAAAAGGAGATCTATACTTAGAAAGTTTTCTAGTAATTTCCTCTTATATTCAACATACTTATTATTGTAATATTCATAGTGTGTGGGTGAGAGAAAATTGAGAGTATATCCTTGTAATCAAGAGAGAGAAAGAAAGAGAGAAAAGAGAAGACTTCGAGTGAAGTCAAAGTGAGTGTCATCAGTTTCAGGGGGAACTGGGTGACTGGGAACAAGTTCCTAGAGGAACAAAGAAGGTCTGTTAATAGGTTGTAAAAGATAGAATCTTTTGGCCTATTATAGTAAAGAGAGTTTGAGTCAAAATCCATCGTGGTCAAGGTTTTTTTTTTCCTATTGGGCCTAGGAAGTTTTCCTTGTAAAAATCTTGTGTGTTTGTCTCTTTCTACTTTTAGTTTGTTTTTAATTCCGAAAATACATTTTGAAAATTTTCCCTCGACTACAATTCACCCCCCCTCTTGTAAGTGTTAATACTAGAATAACAATTGGCATCAGAGCCTAGTACCTCCAGAATCAGCTAACACTGAGGAGATTGTACCTGGAAAAATGAACACTACGGGAGAAAAGCTTGATGAAGGGTATTCAACTCAACGCCCACCTATGTTCAATGGCAAACATTATCCATACTGGAAGAATCGTATGGAAATATTTATCAAAGCAGAGAATTACCAAGTATGGAAGGTAATTGAAATTGGTGACTTTGAAGTCACAAAGAAGAACGACAAAGGGGAACTGATTCCTAAACCCTTTGCTGAGTTTGACAAAGAAGACTTCGACAAAATGGAGATGAACAACATGGCCAAGAAGCTACTCAATTGCGGCCTTGGTCCCCATGAACACAACTGAGTCATGGGATGCAAGACTGCAAAGCAAATGTGGGAACTCCTTCAAATCACTCATGAAGGAACAAGCGAAGTGAAACGATCAAAGATCGATATGTTCATGCATAAGTATGAATTGTTTCACATGAAACAAAAGGAGCCTATTCAAGACATGCTCACTCCCTTCTCAAACATCATAAATGAACTTGAATCTCTGGGAAAGATAATCTCTCCAGAGGAACAGGTTCGTAAGGTACTAAGGAGTCTACCACAAGATAAGAAATGGATGGCTAAGACAACGACACTGTTGGAAACCAAGGACTTCACAACGTTCAACGTTGAACAACTTGCTGGTTCCTTGATGACCCATGAGTTATATCTAGAAACTCATGAAACTGAATCATCAAAGCCTAAGGCTCTGGCTCTCAGGTCAGAGGAACAAGAAGATTCAGAAACTGATGATGAAGAAGTTGCGATGATTGTAAGAAGATTCAAGAAATTCTTCAACAAGAATTACAAAGGAAAGGTCACAATGAAACCAACGAAGCTAAGTTGTCATAAGTGTGGAGGCCTTGATCATTTCATCAAGGAGTGTCCTCAATGGGAAAACGAGAAAGCAAAAGGGAAATACAAAGAGAAGGGCAAGGAACAACAAAAGTCATTTTCGAAAAATGATATGAAGAGAGTCATGGTTGCAGCATGGTGAGAGTTTGACTCAGAGGAGGAGCGGGAACAGACTGAGGAAGAAACTGCCCATCTATGTCTCATGGCGAATATCGAGGACAAAGTGGAATCTTCAAACCCCAAGGTAAGTTTTAATGCCATTGAAGAGGAACTTACAGAACTTAATAAAAGCCAATTAATAAAACTTTTATTAGAAACCTTAGATGACCACAAGGAAGTATGCGCAAAAAGAGATCAATTAACTAATGCCTTGAAAGTCACTAAGAACCATTCTAATTGGCTTAACACATTAAAATGTGATACTGAAAAAAGATTCTTTGAACTTTTTGACAAGAGTAGAGCTTATCAAGATGCATTTGAAAAAGTCAAAAATGAGAATTATCTTTTAAATTTGGAATTGGCAGAATTGAAACTGTTTGTTCCTGAAGGAACAGTCTCTTCAATAAATACCAGAAGCATTGCTGAAAATTTGAAAAACAATTATGAAAATGTTGTTCAAGAAAATCTGGTATTAAGGAAGAAACTGGAGCCCTCAAGGGACAAGCTTCCTGACCCAGTCTCTTGGATACAAAAGTATCAAAACAAAGGGAGAGATGGTCTCGGTTTCAATCACAAGAAAAGGACAAAAAGAAAAAATATGTTGACCTGCCAAGTAGCAAGATATGTTCTTACTGTGGGAACAATGGTCACATAGTGTTTGACTGTTCCACCAGAGAAGAATGTATTGAGAGGAACACGTACCTAGTAAAACAAGTTTGAAAAATTAAGAAAGACTCAAGTCCAACAAAGGAACCCAAGCTAGACTGAGTTCCTACCACTAACTAGTTTGCTATGGTACAGGCTGAAGTGAGGGGAACAATTTGTGGTACCTCGATAGCGGTTGTTCTAAGCACATGACAGGAGATAGATCCAAATTTCTCTCACTTTTAGTCTATAATGGAGGAACTGTGACCTTTGGAGACAATCTTACAGGTAATATAGTTGATGTTGGTAAGATAGGTAAATCTCAGTCACATTCCATAGATAATGTATTTTTGGTCGATGGTTTAAAGCATAGTTTACTTAGTATATCTCAGTTTTGCGATAAGGGAAATAATGTGAAGTTAACTAATGAGTCTTGTATAGTCAGCAATGAAAGTACAAGAACCAAGATCCTTGAGGGAACGAGGAAAGGGAACACCTATATGGGCGACCTGAACCTTGTTCCTAGATATAATCTCACATGCTTAAGTGTGATCGAAGCTGATCCTCTTCTATGGCACAAACGTTGCGGTCATGCAAGCCTGTCCCTACTGCATAAACTAAGTGGGAAGGATTTGGTAGTTGGTTTACCAACAATTAAGTCTTTGAACCACGGTGTTTGTGATTCATGTGTTAAAGGCAAGCAAGTGAGATCCGTATTCAAATCCAAGAAAATGGTAAGCACACAAAGTTCATTAGAACTTCTTCACATGGACTTATGTGCACCGTACGCATCCAAAGCCGATCTGGTAAGAGATATGTATTAGTCATAGTAGATGATTTTTCAAGATACACATGGGTTATTTTTCTTCATAGTAAGGATGAGACGTTTGATGAATTTCTAACCTTTGCTAAAAAGATTCAAAGAACAAGTGGTTTTAAATTAAAGCATTTAAGATCTGACCATGGTAAGGAGTTTGAAAACTCCAAGTTTTATGAATTTTGCAGCAATGAAGGTTTAGATCATAACTTTTCAGCTCCAAGAACACCACAACATAATGGTGTAGTTGAAAGGAAGAACCAGACCCTTGAGGATATGGTAAGAACAATGATTATTGCAAGCGGTCTTCCGAAGAATTTTTGGGCTGAAGCAATGAATACGGCTTGCTACATCATCAATCGTGTCATGCTAAGACCAATCACTTTGAAGACACCTTACGAGCTTCTTAGAGGAAGAAAACCCAATATCGCTTACTTTCGTGTTTTTGGATGTAAATGCTTTGTACATAATAATGGAAAGGACAACTTAGGAAAGTTCGATGCTAGAAGTGATGAGGCTATTTTTCTAGGATATGCCTTAAGTAGTAAGGCTTATCATGTTTACAATAAACGAACAATGTGTGTTGAGGAAAGCGTCCATGTTATATTTGATGAGACTAACTCCTTGCAGGAACAGAGTTATAATGATAACTTTGAAATAGGTTTGACTCGTCCTGATGAGTTAAATCATTGTGATGAGGAACTAACCCCTGCAGGAAAAGAGAAGAAGCAAGCTCCTGATCCAGATAACCCTGTTCGTGATCCTTACGAGGAACCAGCAACAGGAGGAACTCAGGAATATCAAGGAGCTCCTGAACCTGAAGAAGATTAAGTGAATCAATCACCTCAAGAAACTCAAGAAGCAACTAGGAGATTTGATCCAAAGCCTTGGAAACACCAAAATTCTCATTCTTTAGAATTAATAATAAGTGACATTGAAAAGGGAACTCAAACGAGATCCCAAATGAAGAATTTTTGTGCTTTTCAAGCTTTCTTATCTATGATAGAACCTAAGGATCATATGGAAGCACTCAAAGAGGCTGATTGGATCAATGCTATGCAAGAGGAGCTAAATGAGTTCCAGAGGAACAAGGTCTGGCACCTGGAGACTAAACTAAAGAACCAGAAAGTTATTGGACTTAAATGGGTCTTCAGGAACAAGCTTGATGAGCATGGAACAGTGGTAAGGAATAAGGCCAGACTTGTAGCCAAAGGATATAATCAACAAGAAGGTATTGATTTCGATGAAACCTTTGCTCCTGTTGCTAGGATAGAAGCAATTAGAATTTTGATTGCCTTTGCTGCCTTTACGGGATTTAAGTTGTACCAAATGGACGTCAAATGTGCATTTCTAAATGGTTTTTTAATTGAAGACGTCTATGTGGAACAACCTCCTGGATTCGAAAATCATGAACTTCCAAATCAAGTCTATAAGCTTGATAAAGCTCTTTATGGGTTGAAACAAGCTCCTAGATCTTGGTATGAAAGGTTGTCAAAATTCTTGCTTTCACATGATTTCATAAGAGGTAAAGTTGATGGAACCTTGTTCCTTCGATCAAAAGGAACAGACATATTAGTGGTCCAGATTTATGTTGATGATATAATATTTGGTGCTACTAATGATCTTCTGTGTAAGGAGTTTGCTGATCTTATGAGTAGTGAGTTCGAAATGAGTATGATGGGAGAGTTGAACTTCTTTTTGAGATTGCAAATTATGCAAACTGAAAGAGGAACGATGATCCATCAACAAAAATATGTCAAGGAACTGCTTAAGAAATATGGACTGGAACAATCAAAAACCAACCACACTCCCATAGGAACAGGAACAAGGTTAGATGAAGATTCAAATGGTAAGTGTGTAAACGAGAAGCAATATCGAGGTATGATTGGTTCATTACTTTACTTAACAGCAAGTAGACCCGATATTTCTTTTAGTGTTGGTTTATGTGCTCGATTCCAATCAAATCCCAAAGAATCTCACTTAACAGCAGTTAAGAGAATTCTAAGGTATTTGAAGGGAAGCGATGACTTATGTTTGTTCTATCCTCGAAGTGATGTTTTTGACCTAGTAAGCTATTCGGATGCGGATTATGCTGGAGACTTGGTTAATCGTAAGAGCACATCAGGCATTGTCCAGTACCTAGGAACAAGCTTGGTCTCATGGAGCTCAAAGAAGCAAAATACGGTTGCCTTGTCCACAGTAGAGGCAGAGTATGTAGCTGCTGCTGCATGCTGTTCCCAGGTCCTTTGGATCAAATAACAAGTAAGAGACTTTGGCATTAAGTTCAAGTGTGTTCCTATCTATTGTGATAATACTAGTGCAATTTGTATTTCTAAGGATCCAGTTCATCATTCAAGGGTCAAGCATATTCACATTAGGCATCATTTCCTTAAGGATAATGTAGAAAAAGGTCTTGTTAAAGTCGAATTTTGTCCAACAGAAAATCAAATAGCTGACATATTGACTAAACCACTTCCTAGAGAAAAATTTGAGAAAATTCGCTTAGAGCTAGGGATGATTAGAATTCATTAAGTGTGTTACTTTAAATAAAATCCTTAGTTACAAGATTACACTAAGTGGCACGCAACATTTTGTGAATTTACTCATACATTACACAATCATTGTAAAGGACTCACATTAGTCTTCATAATACTCCCCTTATAGTCCATACATTATTGTTGAGCAAAAATTGATGAGACATGTGTATATAAAGCTTGTACATGAAAAATGCATGAGTTCTTTATTCCTTTCTTTTATTTCTTTTCCCTCGTAAATTTTTTTTCTTTCCTCATAAATATTTATTATCCTTGTAAATATTTATTCCACTTTTATTTTTCTATTTTTAGTTTCATCTGTTATTTTCTCTCATCATTAATTTTCCACAAAAATATCTCACTCTGATACAATGCAACGCATCACATATGTCTAAGTTCAAAGCCAAAGTTAAAAAATACAATGGATTAAGAGGAGAGTGAAAAGCCGTCATTAATTCCTTCACAAAACCCCATAAATCTACCGCCACATAAAAACCCTGTCAAATCATCTCTCTTTACACGGCAAGTTTTACTTTTCACCCAAAACCATCAACTCTCAATACTACTCATCTTCTTCATTCTTCTCCAAGCTTCATCAATGGCCCCAAAACGAAAAAATTCTGAAGATACCAAAACCCATCAAAATTTCCCTGCTGAAAAATCTTCACCTTTGGTGGAATACGAAGAGAGTGATCACGAATCTTCCAATTCAAATCAAGAAACCCAGAATTCTCGTGAGCAATCCTCTGGACATGAAGAAATCTCTCCAAAGAAAGAAGAGGAAGTCAGCGAGGAAGAAACAGAGCAAGAAAAGATCATCAATGTGCCGATAAAACGGGGTAAGAAATCAAAATCCTCCAAGTACATGATTGGATTCTGTGTTGATCTTGCATGGTGCAAGAAAGTAAAATGGGTAGAGTTTCTTGACCTAGTTAAATTTCAAAAATGGTCTAAAATTCTTTGTTCTGATGAGGGTCTGTTTGAGGCTGAAATGGCTGAGTTTTGTTCAAAATTTGAAAATTCTGATGGTCTGTGTATGAGTGTGGTAAATGGGCAATTGGTGAAATTTACTGAAAAAACCCTAGGAGATTGGCTTGATGTACCAACTGATGGGTACAAGGCTTATATTAAGGGAAAAGGTCAATTGAATATTAATGGAATTTCAAATTACAAAGTCTTGTCATTTTTTGGTGGAAAGTCTACTGATTTCTCTCTTGACCAAAAAGACCTTTCACCTTTTCACAAATTCCTGTTTCATCTTGTTTGGCGCTTTATTTTGCCCCGTACTTCAAAAAGAATCCAAGCAAACCTTATGGACTTGTCCCTTATGTACTGCCTTGCCAACAATATCAAGATTAACTTTCCTTCCCTCATGATTACTCATTTGACCCATTGCATTACCCACAATAACCGAGTTGGCTATGGTAGTATTCTTACTACTATTTTCAAAAAGAGCAATGTTAAACTCCCTTCTAGCCCATCCTTTGAACTTGAACCTGGAAACTATTTGACCAAAGATACACTTGGTAGGCTGAGTTTGAAGGTGATGGGTGGTAAAGTGGTGTTTGATGTTGAAGAGCCTAAGGTTAAGAGTGAGGTTGGGGTTAAGAGAAAACATGTTGAGGAAGTAAGTGCTGGGGGAGCCAAGTCAGTGCGGAAGAGTAGAAGGTTGGCAGATACCAAGTCCCCAAGGACCAAGGATGATGATGATGTTGTCATGATTGACTTGGAGGAGGATCCAGTTCCTACAGGATCTACTTCCAAAGCAGTCGATTTTCCCTTGCTCTCTACTGCCGGTCTTGTTGGTCTGCTCAAAGAAATTCAAGGGCCCCTGTCTCTTCTCCATTCAAGGGTCCAGGGGTTGGAAGCTCGGATTGCTCGCATAGATGTTCAACGAGAGCACCTTTCTTTCTTTGTAAAGAAAGGTGAAGCGGTTGTTCGTGAGAAGATTGACTCTGTTGTTTCCACCTATGTCATCCGTCCCAAGCCCTGATCCTGCCCTTTATCACTCTTTCCTAAATCTATTAAACAATATAACTGTTGTTTTTGTAACTAAACATTGGTGCTCGTTGCAACTGTTGGTTTTTGATGTGTTAATCACATCGGTTTATTTTGGTTTATTTTTTTTCTTTCTTTCTTATTCCTCTTATATTTGCTTTCCTTCTTCTTTTCATCTCTTGAACTCTGCTATTGCTCATATCTTGCTTGTTTGCATCTGTTTTGTCCCTCTATGCTCAATTTACATGTTGGATGGCTAGTATTATTAGATGAATGTTTGAGCTACTAAGCCTTGACATTGTTGTATATGATGCACTCTTAGAGTCCTGTTGGGTACTTAGTTGTTTTTTGATGATGACAAAAGGGGAAAGTAGAGTGGCACATATAAAAATTCAATTCTAGTCTTCTTAGTTTCTAGGTGATGATTTTTGGATTTTTTTGATTTCTGTTTGTGCTAGTTAGATTAGTCTTAGTTTTTATATGTTTGTGCTAATTCGATTAGTATTAGTTTTATGTTTTAATCTTTTGTTATTTTTTTAAACTCATTAGCTTTTGATTCTTTTGCTATAATTAGTTTTCTTTTTCTTTCTTTTATAAATATTTGTTTATTTTATATTTTTATATGCCTTATATTTGCCATCATCAAAAAGGGGAAATATTGTTGTATTCCATGTTTTGATGATGCCAAATACTTAAGTTATAATATAGTTTTTATTTTGCGAAAAATATAAAATACCAAAAATAATGTAATGTTTAATTTTGCATTTATATCTTGTGGAGAAAGATTAATTATTTAATCTAAGTCAAGATATTATTTTATACACTTTGAATTTTTATCATATGGTATGTTTAATATTCTAGTAACTTACAATCTTTGAATGAAAGATTCTCCAAGTTATTAGATATTTTGTTGTTGTTGTTAGTGCGTGAAAATAGGTTGAAAAGAGCGTGGCATATTTTGTGGAACAACTTCCATGAAGCTAGCTAACTGTTCCAACAAACTCGCTGGAGATATTCCCACTAACGGATAGTGGAAGTTGGTTTATTGCCGTTGCAATGAACGTGGAAGGAGTGCAGCGGAAATTGAGCCATTATCTCTACATCAATTCAAGCGAACATCAAGGAGATCATGGAGCATTACATTTCCAGTAGAAGAAGCTAAATACAGCAGCTATATAAGAGGAAGATTATTCGAAGAAGAAAGAGGGAGAACTTTCGAGCATACAAAAGGAGATCTATACTTAAGAAAGTTTTCTAGTAATTTCCTCTTATATTCAACATACTTATTATTGTAATATTCATAGTGTGTGGGTGAGAGAAAATTGAGAGTATATCATTGTAATCAAGAGAGAGAAAGAAAGAGAGAAAAGAGAAGACTTCGAGTGAACTCAAAGTGAGTGTCATCAGTTCAGGGGGAACTGGGTGACTGGGAACAAGTTCCTAGAGGAACAGAGAAGGTCCGTTAATAGGTTGTAAAAGATAGAGTCTTTTGGCCTATTATAATAAAGAGAGTTTGAGTCAAAATCCATCGTGGTCAAGGTTTTTTCTTCCTATTGGGCCTAGGAAGTTTTCCTTGTAAAAATCTTGTGTGTTTGTCTATTTCTACTTTTAGTTTGTTTTTAATTCCGCAAATACATTTTGAAAATTTTCCCTCAACTACAATTCGCCCCCCCTCTTGTAGTTGGTCTAGTGTTCATACTAGAATAACAGACCCAAACGTAACCCGAACACAAAGTTGACCCGATTATGACCCGACCCGTATGACCCGTTTGCCACCTCTATAGTGTGCTTGTCTTCTTTGATGATATTTTAGTCTACAGTAAGACTAAACAAGAGCATATGCAACATCTTGAAGATGTTTCTCAGCTTATGCAGCAAAACGCAATGTATGCAAAAGCTAGCAAGTGTAGTTTTGTCATTGATAAGGTTGAACATTTAGGCCATTTTATATCAGCAGCAGGGGTTGAAATTGATCCTAAAAAGGTGGAGGCAGTAGCTAAATGGCTTGTTCCTCAGACAGTTAAAGAGCTTAGAAGTTTCTTGGATTTAACTGGGTATTACAGGAAGTTTGTTAAAAATTATGCTTCTTTATGCAAACCTCTTCATGAATTACTTAAGCATGGCAATTTTAGTTGGAATACAGAAGCTCAGATGGCATTTGAGACCTTGAAAACAGCTTTAGTGGCTGCTCCTGTCCTGGCTGCACTTGATTTCTCTACTATGTTCATAGTTTGTTAAAAATTATGCTTCTATATGCAAACCTCTTCATGAATTACTTAAGCATGGCAATTTTAGTTGGAATACCGAAGCTCAGATGGCATTTGAGACCTTGAAAACAGCTTTAGTGGCTGCTCCTGTCCTGGCTGCACTTGATTTCTCTACTATGTTCATAGTAGAAACAGATGCTTCTATTGCTGGTATTGGAGCGGTACTCATGCAATCAGGGCACCCTTTGGCTTTTATTAGCAAGACACTTGGTCCAAGGTGGCAGAAATTTTCTGTGTATGAGAAGGAACTATTGGCTATAGTATTTGCTGTCCAGAAGTGGGAGCAATACTTGATGGGAAGTCATTTCATTATTAAAACTAATCTGAAAAGTTTAAAATGGCTCTTGCAACAAAAAATTTCAACACCTTTTCAACAGTTTTGGCTTTCCAAACTGATGGGCTTTAATTATGAAATACAATATAGAAGTGGGAAAGAGAATGTGGTAGCAGATGCACTTTCAAGGGTGCAAGGATCTGAGATATTGTGTATGGCTATTTCTATTGTTTCTTCTAATTTAGAGGAGCAGATCAAGAATAGCTATCAAGGAGATGTAGCTTTACAGCAGATAATTCAGCAACTACAACAGCAACACAACCATTCTCCTTTTTCATTCCTGGCTGGGTTGTTAAGAAGACATGGTAAGATTGTGGTGGGGAATGATTTAGATCTGAGGCTGCAATTAATTCAATGGCATCACTCTTCACCTGAGGGAGGCTATGCTGGGAGATATTTAACTCTCAAGAGGGTGAAAAGTGTATTCTATTGGAAGGAAATGACTAAGACAGTCGGACAATTTGTTAGAGAATGTGACATTTGCCAAGCTGCTAAATATGATTCATCAGCCTATCCTGGATTGTTGCAGCCATTACCAATTCCAGAGGAAGTGTGGGTGGACATATCAATGGATTTCATCACAGGCTTGCCTAAGTCTATGGGGTATGAAGTCATTTTTGTTGTTGTGGACAGATTGAGTAAATATGCCCATTTTGTTCCATTAGCTCATCCTTTTACAGCACTCCAAGTTGCTCAAGCTTATCTAGATAACAGTTTTAAGCTCAATGGATGGCCAAGGAGTATTGTTAGTGATAGAGATACAATCTTTCTTAGCAATTTTTGGAAAGGATTGTTCTCTATACATGGTATAGAGTTTCTGTTGTCTTCTTCTTACCATCCTGAAACAGATGGACAAACAGAAGTGGTGAATAGGTGCTTGGAGTGTTATTTGAGATGCATGTGTGGTAGTTAGCCCAAAGACTGGTGTTTATGGCTCCCTCTGGCTGAATGGTGGTATAATACCCATTTTCACTCTTCAACTCAGCTTACACCCTATGAAGTGGTGTATAATCAACCACCACCTCTGCATCTGCCATACTTGGCTGGTGAGCCTAATGTGATTGTTGTTGACAGAAGTCTACAAAGAAGGGAAAATATGATCAAGGATCTCAAACTACAGCTGCTTAAGGCTCAGAACATAATGAAGATGCAAGCTGACCAACATAGGTCTGAAAGATTTTTTCTTGTTGGTGATTGGGTTTGGCTTAAGCTCCAAGCTTATAGGAAAACTTCATTACAAAGGCGCAGCAATAACAAGATTGCTCAGAAGTATTATGGCCCTTTTCAAGTGTTAGCTTTAATTGGTAAAGTTGCCTGTAAATTGAAGCTACCTAACACTGCCCAAATACATGATGTTTTTCATGTATCACAATTGAAGAAGTTTCATGGGATTCTTCCAGTTGCTGCCCATATACCAGATTGGTTTCAAGGCCAACATGATACTGTGATCTTACAACCAACTGCTATTTTGGAGAGAAAAGTAGTCAGGTTTCAGAATAAACCTCAGGTGAAGTACTTGGTACAGTGGGAAGGATATTCAGACAATGAAGCTACCTGGGAAGTAGCTGAAGACTTTAGTTAAGACTTGGGACAAGTCTTTTAAGGGGAAAAGTATGATAAGGGTATCAATAAAAGCTAAAAATGTAAAACATGAAAGCTAAAAATGTAAAACTTGTTTTGGCGCCAAAAGTTGTTATCAACAGAATAACAGAATTTTGTTATTCTGTTATTCTATTTCTGTTGTAGTCTGTTGTTACAAGCTGTATAAATACTTGTAATCTCTCAAGTAATGATTCATTCATGAATACAAACACAATTAACCTCTCTATCTCTCTTTACTTCTCTATTCTGAATTCTCTCTCTCTTCTCTCTCTAAATTCTTAATTTTTCTTCTCTCTCAAGTCTATTCTCTTCTTTCTATTTATGTTCTATCTTGGTAGGATATACTATCCTGCATCACCCATGCTCTATCTTCTTACCCCATGGCGACAGAAGTTTGGAGGTTGGGAGGCTTTGCAGAATTCGTTCCGAAGGACTAGGTACCATCAATGCTCGACGTGGTGGAAGGTTTGGAGGATATTGAAGACTCGAAGTTGGTAAAAAATGGTTTACTTGGAGTGGAGCTTGTGGCACAGGAGGAATAAGGTGGTTTTTTAAAGCAAACATGAGCCTACTGGGGTGGTGCTAGTTTGCTTAAGAGAGCTCACAAAAGGTACCATATATTATAGTACAAATTGTCAGGGGTGAACCCAACAGGGGCCTCGGGTGGCATATGCCCACTCAAAAAAAAACTTGTTAAAGTTTTTCGAACATCAATATTTATAATAGAGATTGTTAAACACCGCCCTCAAAATTTTTTTTAAAATCGCCCCAAAGCACACTTGAAAATACAACTTTACCCTTAACTTTCTCTTTCATCCTCTGTAACTCTCCGACAATTCTCTATTTTCCAAAATACCTTTTAATATAAAACTTAAAGAATTGTCAAAGCATTATCGCCCGTGTGATAACGTATCGGTTATTCAGAATTTTACAGCGAAAATAATAATAATAAAAAACTTCAAAAATAATAATAAAAGTCAACTCCCAAAAGTCAAACCAAAATCAAACCAACATAAAGTCAAAAGTCAACTATAAAAGTAAAAGTCAACCACTAAGTAATAGTCAACTATAAATATAAAGTCAACACAAGCTCTCCAACTTCCCGAACCCATGATGCATCATCTTCAAACCTGTAATCGACGATGCTCTATTGATCCCGAGAGACTGCTCACCAAATGGGTCATCACAGGATCAATAAGGCATAGCCATGATCAACACATACACACAAGGCACGTAGTTTCAGCAAAGCTGAGTACTACATAGTAAATAAATATAAAACCTAACATGATACTAATAAACATGAAGTAGGGATAAATAATAATAAAATAACATAGTAGACTACTTTACTGAACTAAACTCTACAACTAATAGATTAATTTATTTAGATAGAATAGGCAATGGAAAGAGTTGTCCAAACCAAACCAGTCTTCAATTTAGAAGACGAAGTACGGGAGCGACTCCGTACTCCCCTGACCTACGATATCGAGGAACCTTTTAAACAAAAATAGGACACGGTGATCAATCCGGTCCCAAGAAAAGCCATGGGCTACCACCATGTACTCCAACTCATACTAGAACACTTCAGACGTGCACAAGTCTAAAGCTATTGTTATTAGGGGTGTAAGTTATTTGGTTAAAAACCGAAAACCAAACCAAACCAAACCGAATTAATAATTTGGTTTGGTTTTTTTCAAAATTTGGTTTGGTTTGGATTGGAAAATTTTCATTTTTTCGATTTTCGGTTTGGTTCGGTTTTTATTTAAAAAAACCGAAAAAAACCAAACCAAACCGAAGTTTGCCTATCCTATATAGGTTTTGATGGTTTTATCAATTATCTTTAGTTCTAGTACTTCAATTTTAAGCTTTAGTTGAAATTTGAAGTAATCCTTCTATGTTTGATGATTTGAAACTTGATAATTTTCGTATTATTTGTAAGATTTGAAAAAAAAAATTGCATTATAAAAGAATTTCGGTTTTTTGGTTTGGTTTGGTTTTGGTTTTGTAATTTCTGTTTGGTTTGGTTTTGTTTGGGACGAATTTTGGTTTGGATTTGGACTTGAAATATGAAAACCGAATTTATTTTGGTTTGGTTTGGTTTTGCCCCAAAACCAAACCAAAAACCGAACTTACACCCCTAATTGTTATCACTTTCCACTTTAAGTGATTAATAAATTATTTACTTGTCATGACTCACAAGTAGAACAAATAATATAATCATCACAGATACATAAACTTCCATTTTTATCTTAGGATTAGATAAGGTGATCATCAACTTAATAACCCAAGAATAATTCCAATATTAAAACCATAACCTTTATTTATTTGTTGACCAAGTCAATAACCAACTAACCTTTCATAGGTTAAATAATCAACTTACCAAATTAGGCCCTCGGTCCTCATAAAGTAGTTAAATAATCCAAAGGGAACAACATGATCCAATCAATGATCCAATACCAACATAAATATCAATCCCTCATGTGAATTAATAAAATAAAGTTCTCAATCTCATATGCTTGCATCAATCATCCATACAAACATAAGATCATCATCACAACCAACATGCTTCATACAACGGCATAAAACATGCAAATTCAATTCGAATATAAATCACATATGAACTATAAATAGTTCCCTTTACATGATACTACATAGATCCCATCCTTAGGACATGAAACTAATCCAACTCACACATAGGTATGTACGTACCTTGTGTAGACAAAGTTCGAGGCCACTTTAACAAGCTTAAAAGTCGCCTAAAGAGTGTTCTCCGCCTAACAATAATCAACATAACCACAAATCAATACTTTATAAATTTTCAGCAATATTAAAATACATTAAACCCTCTTAAAAAGTGTTTAAAAACCTTTTCCATCATTAAAACTTCAATTACTAATACTCCCTAGTATAATATTACTATACTACCCATTAAAACCCTTAAAAACTCATACTTTGATCACAAAAACTCCTTCATAAGCATACCAATAAAAATTCCAATAACTTATAATGTATCAAAAACCCTTTTAAAACATACCTAAACATAATTAAAATCATAAGAGTACTCAATTACATAAACTATAATATACTATTATGATTTTCCAACTCATAAAACCCTAAAAATCCATGCTTTGATACTTAAAACCCTAGTTTAAATATAACCATTAAATCTGAAATAGAACACACGACGGCACAAGGGGAAGGGCGGCGGCTGCTGCCGGCAGGTGGTGGCACCGGTGGTGGTCGCCGGATTGCACGAAGAGGAGGAGAAAATCGAGAGAGAGAAAAGAAGAGGAGAGGGCCGAAAAAATAGAGGGAGAAGAGAGAGAAAATAAAATGTGTTTAATGTGTGAGGAATTGTGTAATAAAGGGTATTTATAGGTTCCCCCATCAGGGGTCCAATAATGAGTTGGGTTTTGATGGGTTTGTTTAATGAAGATGTTCATAGGAAAACTATAAGGTTTTGGCTTAAATAATACTTAATGGTTGGGTGATTTGCATAGTTGGGTTCCTCTAACCCAATTTAAAATTCTTTTTACTAAACCAAAAGGCGTTTTAAGCTATTTAAATAATTCTCAAAGTATGACTAAATAAAATGTTTGACTTTTTAAAATCATTAAATAATTCATTTGACTTTCAAATAGTCAACCTTTTAAGAAGTAAATCATTTAAACATTAAAATATATATAATATACATTAAAAGTGCATTTATAAAATTTATAAAATTACGGGGGATTACCTCACCATCACTAAACACATCCCTCACTACCCAACAACTACCACCACACACACAACCACCACCACCACGCACACCACCGGACGAAACCACACACACCACCAACTAAACCACACACACCACCAACTAAACCAAAAAAAATATTTGGCCTCCTTCACCACCGGAACGTCTGGCCAGGACATTTCGGCCAGGACGTTTACTCCATGGCCGGAACGTCCTGGCCGGACGTTCCGGTGGTGGAGGAGGCCAAACAAAAAATTGACTCTCTGGCTGCCGGAGAAATTTGCGTTTACATGCAGCGAACTCGTGGGGGTTGGTGGTGGAGTTAGAGAGTAAAAATAAAGGTAAGGGTATAATCATATTTTCAAATGTGCTTTGGGTGATTTAAAGAAGTTTTGGGGCGATGTGGTGTAGTGGCAAGCGTCTTGTTGGTATTTTAAAACCTAGTTTTATATCCACGTTTGAATCCACTGCCACTCATTTGCTTCTTTTTATTACCCTTTTGACAAATAATGCTTGATCAATTTTTTGGCAAATTGTATCTCTTTTTCCTTCATTCCTATTTTTTTCCTCTTCTCTTGTTTATAAGCCCCTTTTATTTTCATCTAACTCTAATCATTATTTTTTCTTAAACTCTATCATGAAGGTAACAATCACAATAAATATGAAAGTTTTCTTTTTAAAAAAAAAAAAAGAGTACACTTATCCATAATTCCATAGATATGTGGAGCACGTGTTATTTTGTATGATTATGAATTGGGGTTGGCTCAAGTGAATGAACACTAGACCAACTACAAATGCTAAACACAAAAAGATCATGTTAAGCCTCTAATGAGTATGATCTTTCGATTCCATAGATAATTAGAATTAACGAAATATTTAGCATTTCGTTAATCCTACGGTCGGGCATTAACAACTCTTAGATCAACATATGCCAGTACGGTCGCTCAACATAATCAGATCTACCTATTGTAGCAAGCCTCTAATGAGTATGATCTATCGATTCTAACTCCTATTAGCTAAACATAACCCATGATATTGCGCAATTACACGAATTAAACAAGCATAACAAATCAATAGGGAATTACTCTAATTCAATCCGAATATCGAAGAACCTTAAACCACAATCAAATAGGTATAAACATGGCTTCCTTCTCTAAGCCCTAGAAATAGACTACTCACTCATGATAATAATAAACTCAATAAACATAATGCAAAAATAAGAATTCATTTAAGCAAGCGAAGTAAAGAAGAATACCAAATTATTGAAGAACAATGAAAACCAAAATCGATGATCTTTATAATCTTCAAGGGCTAGAGTTAATACAAGCTTAGAGAGAAAAATGCTAAGTGTTTTAAAGCTAAAAACGCAGAAAATAAGATAGCCTAATCGAAGTTACTAAAGCCCTATTTATAGTTTTTACAAAACCGGCTAAAAAAGGCAAAAATTAAGCTTCCGGAAAAACCGCCCGGTCGACCGGGCAAAACCGCCCGGTCGGGCGACGGTGTTCTGAAAACTACGACGAAGAGAAAATTCCGCCCGGTCGGGCGCGCAAGCACTTTTGGAGCCACTTTCGCCCGGTTAACCGGGCGAACATGCCTTGGACGCTGAAGAAGTTTTCGTCTCGCCGGTCGTCGCCGGGCGAGGTCGCCCGGTCGACCGGGCGAGTGATTTCTCGCCATTTTTCTTGCATTCTTCGTCCAAAACACTTGTGCAATCTCCCGGATCTTCTATGGGCCATATGCGACTATTGGACTTCCATTCCGCAACTCAAATAAAGGCATTGGAGGCCTAATCTGTACAAAAACTGCTAACAAACGGAAACGAGTCCAAACATATCAAATCACACATAAACGAGCTCAAATGAGCTCAAACCGACACTCAAAGCTAGGGGAATTGGTTTAAATACTCTATATAAAATAGACTCATCAAAATCCCCCAAGCTAACCTTTTGCTTGTCCCTAAGCAAAACCACACAAATGAGTTACAAGATATAATTGTTTCACCCCATAGAAAATGCAGTTCGAAAGTATTAGTAGACTCAAAAATCAAACAAGAAGGCATGCATCATCATCAATCCTTTATATTAAGCCAACGACCAATCACCGAGAAAGACAATCAAGCAAGGTCACTGCGCATATCATGCAAATGCTAAGATGGTGCTCACAAGGTGGAACAATCTTCTCTTATTTTTGTGGCAGGCAGAAGATGTGCCCGATCACTCTCCATTCCCACCATATGTCCCTTCCCAACTCACTACTCTCGTGTGTTTAGAAGGTAACATAATGACACTCAACCTAGTTCAGTCGACTCAGAAATGACACTTACTCTTTAACTTTGATCCATTGACTCACTTTCAATTCAATAATGCAACACATAAAGATCAGGAGGACTTTTAAAGGTTGTAATGGGGCTGAGGCTAAGGGTATGGAAAAAATTAGAAATGTGGCGGATAAGCCAATCATGGAGGAGCATAGACTAGCAGAACTAGGCCAATGAGACCTTCATAACTTCACTCACTTATCTTCAAAATATCACCACATTCACTTTCTCAACTCAATCACTATTTTCACTTCCTTTGAACTTGTTTTGCTTTTCAAACAACACTTTATTCAAAAATTTCAAACTTTCTGTTCTTTTTCGTTCCTCTGTTCTTTTTTTTTTTTCTTCTTTCTTTTGAATTTGTTGTTATTGAACATTCTTTCTTGCTTTTTTTTCAAACACAAAGTAATAAGCCGATCATATACCCATAACGAATTAACTCCAACTAGCACACACCACAACATACATAACTATCAAGACAACCCAATCACTCAACTAATGCTCCCCCAAGCTAGGCTTGGGACAAGAATCAAATAAGGTTAAGGGGCTCGTAATGACGGTTGGTAATCAAAACAGTCAGAAAGGCTTCAGCGGGGCTAGAGATGGAATAATGTAATCAATTACAAATCTGGAGCTAGAAATTATGAAAAGAACGCCTCAATCATGTCAATCATGTATGCATATCAAATTTCAAAGAGTACAAGATCAAAATCAAGATCAATGTCATAACTAAGGAACTAATCACACACAAAGAGGAAGACTGGATAAAAGATAGGCATTCATGGCTCAAGAAAACTCACAGTCTAACCAACTTAGCTCCACAATCAATGCAAGTGCCACAAGTATCATGCAATCAAGGGTCATGGAAGATTGAAAATCAACTCAAGACTAACAAATACTCACGCCAACTATCATAGATTAAGAGTCCAAAAAGTCATTTAAAAATTTTTGGGGCACAGGGAAACAAACATGCAACTCATAACTCATGTCAAGCTCGTATTTTTGGTATTTTTTCAGCAATATTTGGTTTTTTTTTTAAATCAAAGAAACTAAACTAACTACACTACAAAGCAGTAAAAAGAGAGGGGTGTACTTACAGAAATCCTCCCCCCAAGCTGAACTCGGCAATGACCTCATTGCAGCAAGAGGGAAAGAGGGGACTCACGCGTCATCATTAGACATATCGGCAGTAAAACCGCCACCAGTAGGACCTGCATCACCAAAAGTAGCATGGCCATAAGTACCATCCCTAGCATGGTCAGTGGGGTCAGGAACCTGTGGTGTGTACCATCAAGGGTGGGTGGCATCATGGGCAACAAGCCCCTGGTGAAATTAGTCATGGTAGACAAGGTACAGGGCATGGCGCATGTCGGACTCCACGGTGGTCAACCGTGTGTCCAAGGAAGTCAGGTGAGTCTAGATGGTAGCCTGACCAAGCTCAAGTCGGCCCATCTGTGAGGTAAGGGACTGTTGTCCCTGCTCGAGGCGGGTAAGGACCGCCATCATAGGATCCATAGGTGTGGAGGAGGAGGAGGAGGAGGCTTCCCCAACGGGCTGCCTGTGGTAGGTCCGCAGAGGTCGGCGAGCGATGGGCTCTTTACCCCGCATAGGAAGGAGGTACGACCCCATACCAGGTTCAAGGCGGGTCTGAGCAGGGTCAGGAAAAAGGATAGACTCCTTCTTAGCAATGAACCACCTAAATTTGTTCGCAGACTGGACGGTTATCCATTCAGCATTGGTCATATAATCAATGCCAATCTCAGCGGGACCAGCTACAGCATTGCTAATGTCAGGAGTAAAACCAAAATGAGCAGCAATAGCGGTAATGAGGCCACCTAAAACAATAGGTTGTCCCCTAACACTACCATCATCAAACAAGGCAAGCAAATTTGTGGCAGTCCGCTTCAGTTGGGACACAAACAGGTAAGGAAGACACAAAGAGTAATCAAACGCTGGAAACAGATAACTACCCATCAAAAAAATCTCCTGTTTTTGACAGGAGTGGGGCTCAGCACGCCCAAAAAGTGTGAATCCCAAAAATCGATGTAAACAGCAAGGCTGGGAAAATGGAGATGGTTTGCAGTCATATGCTGGGTGTTAACATCCTCATCACCTGTGAATGCGGTCCACAAAGTATTAATTCGAACAGTGGGAGGGGGCGATGATCATCAGTAACAGGGAGGCCAAAAATAGCAGCTAATTGGCCTAATGTGAGTTCTCGATCCTCATTCATGAGGCAAAAACGGAGAACTTGATTTTTATTGCCTACTTCTAATGAGCTCAAGAGTTCAAGTGTAAGATGTCGATATGTCCAGAAAAACATGCCAAACATTGTTCCCAATCCCAATTTCTCAAATAGTGTCTTAGTTTCACCATATATACCCAAAGCATGCAAAGAATTGGTATCAACAAAACGGGTGGGGATGATATTCCGATATTTCAACTTTTCAAATCTTTGTTTTTGCTCTAGGGATTTGAAAATTACCTGCGGGAATGTCGGATCTGGTGGAATTTGAGTGCTTGATTCCCCTCTTGAGCTTTGCTTCCTCTTGCTTGGCCTTGACATGGTGAGGACAAAAATGAAGATTTTTGTGAGTGAGTGAATTGAAGTGGGATAATGAAGAGATGGAGGTTTTATGTGAGAGAGATGAAGAAAAGTGTTGGGAGATGAAGAAAATGGAAGGAGAAGATGGAATTTGTGAATGGAGAAAGGTAGGATGGAGTTTGGCTATGGAGATTTTGAGGAGAGAGAGAGAGGCTTGAGAGGATGAATAAGAGTGAAAGAAGATGAAAGAAGTGGAGTGATGGAAGAAAGCCTCGGCGGATTTAACAAGGGGGAAAAAAACGCTGATTCGGGGTATCCGCCCGGTCGGGCTGGCTTGCCCGGTCGGGCGGGTGAAATTTTTTTTTTTTCTTCCTTCGTTTCGCAGCGCTGGCAATGTAGGCAGGTGTGAAGTTTCAACAGCCCGGTCGGGCGAAATTCATTTCTTCGGCATTCTAAAGGCATTTCGCCCGGTTGGCCGGGCGAAAGGGACCTCAAAATTACTTGCGCGCCCGGTCGGGCGGACTTGCCCGTTTGACCGGGCGAAAATCACGTCTCCCCTTTTTTCGTTCACTCCTTGAAACTAGCTAGACGCCCGGTCTGGCAAACTCGCCCGGTCGGGCAAGTTAAGAGGTCCGGTGGGGAGCATTCGCCCGGTTGACCGGGCGGTTCAATTTCAAGCTTATTTTTCCCGTCAAATTTGTCCCATGTTATGATGTTGACCCCCTGCACACACTAAGCTCGTCCAAATATCAGTGTACTCTCGCTCACCTCTCTAAAAAAAATAAGAAAAGCATTCTAAACTAGTAAAGAAAAAGAAAAGTAAAGACGGGTTGCCTCCCGCAAAGCGCTGGTTTAGAAAGGTCCCGCACGACCGTTGTATCTCAGATTTCAAAGTGAGGGAGCATCGAAGTAGATAACCTCTACTTGGCCTATGAAGGCGCCCTCATGGTACAGTTTCAAACGCTGACCATTCACTTTAAACTTCGTCCCCTCTGCATTGGCCACTTCAATGGCTCCATGTGGCTTCACATCAGTGACAACAAAAGGTCCAGACCACTTTGACTTAAGCTTTCCAGGAAAAAGCCATAGTCTATAATTGTATAATAGAACCTTGTCACCAACATGAAACTCGCGCTTCTCAATCATCTTTTCATGAAACCTCTTTGTCTGCTCCTTGTAAAGCTTGTGGTTCTCATATGCTGCCAGTCGTAGCTCATCTAACTCATTCAACTGAAGAAGTCGTGCCTCACCTGCAGCCTCTAAATCCAGGTTAATTTCTTTGACTGCCCAAGCTGAGAGATACTCCATTTCAACTGGTAAATGACAAGCTTTGCCATAGACCAACCGATATGGGGTGGTGCCGAGAGGTGTCTTAAAAGCAGTTCGCAGTGCCCACAAAGTGTCATCCAACTTTTGTGACCAATCTTTCCTTGACTACCTTCTCTAAGATGCGCTTGATCTGACGATTGGAGACTTCAACTTGGCCACTAGTCTGAGGATGATAAGCCAAGCCAACCTTATGAGTAACTCCATATTTCTTCAGTAAAGCTTTGAAGGTTCTCTGATGAAAATGAGATCCCCCATCACTGATCAAGACTCTCGGGACTCCGAAGCGAGGAAAAATAATCTTCTTGAAGAGCTTCATGACCACCTTAGAATCATTAGTAGGTGAAGCCACATCTTCAACCCACTTAGTCACATAATCCACAGCTACCAATATATACCTGTTCCCACAAGAAGAAGGGAAAGGTCCCATGAAATCAATACCCCACACATCAAAGGGCTCAATCTCCAAAATTCCCATCTGTGGCATCTCCTGTCTCTTTGAAATATTGCCCGTTCTTTGACACTCATTGCAAGAAAGGCAAAAGGCACGAGCATCTTTGAAAATAGTGGGCCAGTAGAACCCACTCTGGAGAACTCTATAAGCCGTGGCCTGTGAGCCGAGATGCCCACTACAAGGCATACTATGACAGTGTTGTAGGATTCCAGCCATCTCCCAATCAGCAACACACTGTCTGAACAAGCCATCTGAGCACTTCTTGTATAGAAGTGGGTCTTCCCAATAGTAAGGCTTAGCATCATGATAAAACTTCTTGCGTTGTTGGTAAGTCAAATCTGGAGGATGAGAACCACCAACACAATAGTTAGCAAAATCAGCATACCATGGGGATTGAATGGACACAGCAAAAAGATGATTATCAGGAAAAGAATCATCTATGGGACCATCAGCTCTTGACTCAAATCTCAATCTGGATAGATGATCTGCAACGACATTCTCAGCACCCTTCTTGTCACGGATCTCCAAATCAAACTCTTGTAATAAGAGTATACAGCGAATAAGTCGTGGCTTGACTTCCTTCTTAGCCAATAGATACTTCAGTGCAGCATGATCGGTGTGGACAATCACTTTCGAACCTATGAGGTAGGTTCGAAACTTGTCAAGAGCATAGACAATGGCCAATAACTCCTTCTCGATAGTAGTATAGTTGACCTGAGCTTCATCCAATGTCTTGCTGGCATAGTAAATAGCATGGAGGATCTTGTCCTTCCGTTGGCCAAGTATAACACCAACTGCATAATCACTAGCATCACACATGATCTCGAAGGGAAGACTCTAATCTGGAGGTTGTATGATATGGGCAGTGATCAATGCTTCCTTAATCCTGTCAAAGACTCCACACAAGCATCAGTAAAATCAAATGTGGCATCCTTGAGCAACAATTGAGTAAGGGGTTTCGCGATTTTAGAAAAATCTTTTATGAATCTGCGATAAAACCCCGCATGACCCAGAAAACTCCTCACTCCCTTGACATTCACAGGAGGAGGAAGTTTCTCAATCACCTCAATTTTTGCCCGGTCAACTTAGATGTCACGTTCAGAAACAAGATGACCAAGTACCACTCCCTCATTGACCATGAAGTGTCACTTTTCCCAGTTTAAGACCAAATTAACATCAGTACAACGCCTAAGTACTCTAGAAAGATTATGCAAACACACATCAAAGTCAGACCCATAGACACTAAAATCATCCATAAATACCTCCATGATATTCTCAATGAAATCAGAAAAGATGGCCATCATACATCTTTGAAATGTGGCAGGGGCGTTACACAAACCAAATGGCATTCGGCGGTAAGCAAAAGTGCCATAAGGACATGTGAACGTCGTCTTCTCCTGATCTTCTGGGTGAATGGGAATCTGAAAGAAACCTGAATATCCATCCAAATAACAGAAAAGGCTATGTTCTCCCACTTTTGTCTTCGTGCAAGAAACAAAGTTTGAGAATTTGGACCAGAAAATAATTCGTACCTGCTGGAAAAATGACAACCTTGGGTGGCTTTTTAGTCCCTCAGTTGGTAAATCTGGCGGAATACTCTCAATATGGGACAAAAATCTTTTCACAATGGAATCTTCGAAAATAGAGCGAAACTGGATTGCTCTATGTGGCTCTTTTAATGCTCTTGATTTTCGTAGCATCTGGTCAATAAAAGGGAGGGGGAAGTGATCTTTCAAGGTGGCTATGTTTAATCTGCGATAGTCAATACACATTCGCCAACCTCGTAATGCGATCCAGTAGGAATTAGTTCATCCCTATCATTCTTAACAACAGTAGTTCCCCCCTTTTTAGGAACAACTTGAACCGGGCTCACCCACTTAGAATCTGAGATGGGGTAGATGATGCCCGCGTCAAGTAGTTTCATTATTTCCTTCTTCACTACCTCTTGCATATTAGGATTCAAACGTCTTTGAGGTTGTATGCAAGGGCGGTGATTTTCTTCCAAGTTTATTCTATGCATACAAAAATCATGACTAATACCCTTTAGATCATCAATACTATACCCAATAGCTTTTTTGTGCACACGAAGCACAGTAAGAAGTTGTGAAAGCTGGCTATCTGTGAGTTTAGTACTGACAATCACAGGGCATTCCTCGTTATCATCAAGAAATGCATATTTGAGGTGAGAAGGTAAAGGTTTAAGTTCTAACTTCTTTACCTGTAGCTCAGAAGTAGAGCAAATAGTCTCCATTACCTCACATTCTACTGCCTCATCAGTATCAAGGCCATTCAGTTCAAGAATTTTCTCCAATGGATCATCTGACAAAATTGGTGATAATCACCTCCAGGAATCCCTTCCAGGACATCAATCCTGCAGCATGTGTGCTCAAGCATAGGAGACTTAATAGCATTGGTTAGTTTAAAAGTAATAGTATCATCACCAACACTTAAAGTCGAGAGCCGGATTTAACATCAATAACAAGACCTAGCGGTACACACAAGAAAGGCCTACCTAAAATAATGGGGATCTGACTATCCTCCTCCATATCTAGCACTACAAAATCTACAGGAATATAGAATTTCCCAACCCTGACAGGAACATCCTCTAAAATACCCAAAGGATATTTCACAGAACGATTTGCCATCTGTAAAGTAATCTGGGTGCACTTCAAAACTCCCAAGTTCAGTTCATTACAGATAGATAAAGGCATAACATATACACTAGCTCCTAGATCACATAAAGCCTTATCTATATAAACAATGCACCTACATGACAGGGGATGGAAAAACTACCAGGATCCTTTAATTTTGGAGGGATTTTATTTTGCAAAACAGCACTACACTCTTCAGTTAGAGCAACTCTATCGAGACCACCAAAATCCTTTTTCTTAGTAATCATGTCTTTTAAAAACTTGGCATAAACAGGCACTTGGGAAATTAAATCAGTGAAAGGAACTGTTACCTCAAGATTCTTGACCATAGACATGAACTTACCAAGTTGTTGATCAACCTTGGATTTTTGCATCCTGTGAGGGAAAGGTAGTGATGGTGTAGGAGAATCAGTAACCTTCTCCTTTTGCTTCTTTGCTTCATCTACTTTACCGTGCTCAATTTCAGCTTTTGAGTTATCTTCACCTTCATTTTCATCCAATACATCATTCTTGTCTGGAGGTGGCGAATCATCAGTAGGCATAGGAGGAGCATCATACTGTGTACCGCTTCGAAGAGTGACAGCATTAGCAGTCTCTTTGGGAATTGGTTGCCCCGGCAAATGACCTGGTTGCCTCTGTGCATTATTTCCTGCCACCTGAGCAAGTTGAGTCTCCAAATGTTTGGTAGTGTTCTTCAACTCTTTGATGCTCTCTTCATGACTTTTCTGCATAGAAACCATCATTTTCATCAGATCAGACATGGTAGGCTCTTGAGAGCTGGCAGTCTGAGGAGCTTGCTACTGATAGCCTTGATGTGAAGGCCTATTGAAACCAGGAGGGGGATTCTGAGGAGCCCCTTGGTAATATTGTTGTCTGGCAGCATGCTGTGGTGGGTTTTGATGAGGTGGTTGGTAGGATGTTTGTGGCATTGGTTGAGGGTTCTGAACATTATTGTTTTTGTAGGAAAAATTAGGATGATCCCTCCAACCTGGGTTGAATGTGTTGGAATATGGGTTATGTGGGGGTCTCTGCTGAAAAGCATTTGCATGTTCCATCTAATTCGAGACCGGTTGATTATAAGAACAATCATAACCAAAGTGGCCTTAAACACCACACGCCTCACAGTAAGAAGAGGTAATAGGAGCCATGGAAGACATAGCATTAATACTCATATGGGGAGTATTAGACTGTGAAGATTTAAGTGAATCCATCTTCATGCTCAACTGGGCAACTTGTGAAGACAACAGGGCATATGCATCAGCATCCAACTTTTTCTTAGTAATAGTCCTAGAAGAACTATGATCATTTGCTGCTAAGTTGGCCAGAAAACTGTACCCTTCATCCACCTCCTTGTCTAGGAAAACACCCCCTGCAGACGAATCGATTGTACTCTTGATATGGGGTTGTAGACCATTGTAGAATGCTTGGGTGATGAACCACTTGTCAAGATTGTGGTGGGGGCATTCTCTCTGCAGATCCTTAAACCTATTCCATGCTTCCTTCAATGTCTCATCAGGCTCTTGTTGGAAGGTAGCAAGCTTGTGTCGGATTTCTGCAGTCTTAGTAGGAGGGTAGTATTCCTTCAGGAATGCTTCAGAAATAGCACTCCATTCAGTTGTTATGACATCATTGAGCTATTTTTGAGCTTTGTCTTTCAAAGAGAACTCAAATACCATGACTTTCAACTGATCAGGAGTGACCCCTTGATGCTTAACGGTACGACAGAGTTGTTGAAACCGTTGTAGATAATTTGCAGGGTCTTCAGATGGATGCCCTCCAAACTGGTTCTGCTGGATCATATAAATGAGGGCAGGCTTGATCTCAAAATTAGCCGCTTAAATGTCAGGCATAGTAGGGCCTGTGGGAACATTGCCAGGGGAAGGTACCCCATAAGACTTCAATGACTTAGGAGGCATGATTGATTATGTTGGTTCTTCCGTGGGTTTTCCCAGATTAGCAGACTGCTTCTTCTTCTTTTGTTGCTTTTTGAGTTACCTGATGGTTTTTTCAAGATCAGGGTCAGTTGGAACTGGAGTACCTGTTCTTTTAGACCTGGGCATAAAAGAAACAAAGAAAAGTATGCAGTGAGATTGCCTCAATTGGAACTTGAAGTTCCAATGAGACAGGAGAAATAGTTAGAATAATCAATCAAAAATCTATAGAAACTAGCCGTCTCCCCGGCAACGGCGCCAAAAACTTGATGGGTTTTAAATATATATCGCAAGTGCACGGTGTCTGTTGTTAGCAGAAACTGGCAAATACGGGTCGATCCACAGGGAGAGGAGTTCTATAGATTTGTGCTCAATTATTTAACTACTTCAAGAAAGAAATTTGATTGAATAATTAACAACTAAACTAGAATAAACTAGAACACAAAAAGATGGAAGTTTATCAAATAATTAAAAAACCTAGGGCAATCGATCGGTCCACCATGCTTATACCAATTTAATCACTACAATATAGTTCAACAAAACTTGGATTGAGGTTCGAATAATTAGAGCATTTCGTTAATCCTACGGTCGGGCATTAATAACTCTTAGATCAACATATGCCAGTACGGTCGCTCAACATAATCAGATCTACGTACCTATTGTAGCAGGCCTCTAATGAGTATGATCTTTCGATTCTAACTATTATTAACTAAACATAACCCATGATATTGCGCAATTACACGAATTAAACAAGCATAACAAATCAATAGGGAATTACTCTAATTCAATCCGAATATCGAAGAACCTTAAACCACAATCAAATAGGTATAAACATGGCTTCCCTCTCTAAGCCCTAGAAATAGACTACTCACTCATGATAATAATAAACTCAATAAACATAATGCAAAAATAAGAATTCATTTAAGTAAGCGAAGTAAAGAAGAATACCAAATTATTGAAGAACAATGAAAACCAAAATCGATGATCTTTATAATCTTCAAGGGCTAGAGTTAATACAAGCTTAGAGAGAAAAAGGCTAAGTGTTTTAAAGCTAAAAACGTAAGAAATAAGATAGCCTGATCGAAGTTACTAAAGCCCTATTTATAGTTTTTACAAAACCGGCTAAAAAAGGCAAAAATTAAGCTTCCGGAAAAACCGCCCGGTCGGGCGACGGTGTTCTGAAAACTACGACGAAGAGAAAATTCCGCCCGGTCGGGCGCGCACGCACTTTTGGAGCTACTTTCGCCCGGTTGACCGGGCGAACATGCCATGGACGCTGAAGAAGTTTTCATCTCGCCCGGTCGGGCGAGAGTGATTTCTCGCCATTTTTCTTGCATTCTTCGTCCAAAACACTTGTGCAATCTCCTGGATCTTCTATGGGCCATATGCGACTATTGGACTTCCATTCCGCAACTCAAATAAAGGCTTTGGAGGCCTAATCTGTACAAAAACAGCTAACAAACTTAAACGAGTCCAAACATATCAAATCACACATAAACGAGCTCAAATGAGCTCAAACCGGCACTCAAAGCTAGGGGAATTGGGTTAAATACTCTATATAAAATAGACTCATCAGTTACCGGTCACCTAGCATATGTGTCTTACTTTTGGATTCGAACAACGATGGGAATATCATTGCACCACATGTATCATACATATGGACTCTATGTCCATTTCTTAATTAATGCAATTGGGAGTCCACTTTCAAAAAAAATGTACAACATAAATACTTCCTCCAAGTTTTATAGGATGCAACATTTGCTTAGTAACCAATGTTCATCTACCAACAAATGTATAAGAAAAAAATATAGTCAGGTGGGATCTTTTTTGATTCGTCTTAATATATACTTACATGATATCAACTTTTTTTAATTCTACTTATACAAATTAAAGATATTAAAGACGATCAAAGTAGTGCATTGGATAGTGTGTACTATGCAAATGTTGCATCCTTTAAAGAACGGAAGAAGTACACTTTTTTATTAGAGTTTTGAAAAGAGAAAAATTGGTACACAGAGTTTAATATAGGAGTTAAATACACTTTGATATTCAATAAATAAATTTTTTTAGGGGAATATTCAATAAACAACTTATGGTAAGTATTATAGGTTGATGAGGTATAACTTTTCTTTCGCAAATCAAACCCTTTATAATCGATCATTGAAAATAATTCAAAATACGCTTTGAAATAAAATTTGTTCATTTATCTTATACTAATACAATCTATTAGACAAAAGAAAAGCGAATACTTGGGTTAATAATAAACCCGCACAATGACTTTTATTCTCGTTTTTAATCCATGCACTAACGAGCTTGAAAGCAAGTATTAAAAAAATGATTTATTATTGTTTGAGAGTACTACAATAATTTATTGTAAGGAAAAGATGAAATTTTTAGGACCAACTGACACCAACAATCTCAACTATGCACCTTTTTATTTCAAATTTTTAATTATTATTCAATTAAAAAATTAGAATATACCACATTTATTTTAAAAGTGTTTGCTGAAAGCAATTCATTATAACTTATAACTTGTAGTTGACACCAACATTCTCAATTATGGGCCCTTTTATTTCAAACCTTTAATTATTATTTAATTCAGAAATTAGAATATACTACATTTTAAAAGCGTTTGCTCGAAACAATTCATTATAACTTGTAACTTGTTATATACAAACAAATATTTTATAATTGATTATTAAGTTTTCTTGTCTCCTCTCTTGTAGCGAATCAACAACTCCTTTTTTAAGGGTAGCTTTTTAAAACTTTCACATTAAAGTTAGTTTGAGATTGTTTAACCTATCTAGATTGACTCAAACAAATGCAGATAAACACAAGTCAATGGGCTTTAACGGGAGCAAAGGTAACATGAGAAGTAGTGCATCAAATCATAAGCACGTAAGACACAAACACAAACAACTTTTGGGCCTCGGGGCCATATTGGATACTAAATGCCACAGGCCTGCAACCAACAATATCATGACCATTTAGCTTTTTATTTTTCTCTCTTTGGCCCATACATCTCACATTTATATATTTTTTTTTTGGTGGAGAGGGTTATGCACATCTCACAATTATACTTGATCTTCATGACAATCACAAATGACATATGTGAAAATCCCTTTGTAACAAAAGGAGTCAAATTCTAGCAATCTCTCCTCTTAATCTCCCGAACCTCATGTAGATGGAATTAGACGGTTCCTTCACAATCAAATTAGCCAAATTATAGCACTACTTCTCCTTCCTCCCACATCCAATCTGTGCCTTGGGCCAAATTTTGGAAAATGAAGGCGCTTCTCATATCTGAATATTGTGAAATTTCCTTCCTCCATTTCCGATGCAAATCTTGCTTTTAGAATCGCCAATATTAACCTGATAGGCTACTAATGATTTTTTAAAGATAAAACCCACATATTTAGATATTGTTCTCCTTCCAAATAAATTAGCCTAAAGTATGGTGATCCAAAAAGTTCTCTACAAAATATTTTTATTTAGAATATTGTTTCAATTCAACCAGTGTAGAATGGATGTTTTTTTTAAGGCTAAAAAAAAAAAAGAGTCTTCCTCCCTTAAAAAACAATATTCCAAGATATGATACACACTTACTCACTCTATAATATATTTAAGGTTGATTATATTACCATTAGTTCTCTCTTATGAATCCTGAAGGACTGCAACTCACCACAAAGCTTTTTTTTTCACCTTAATTGCCTGTTACCTATTACGTGTCGATCCAATGTGTTGGTTCTATTATCAATCTTTTTCTCTACAAATTTGTATATTTTATTTGTGAGGTTGACAATGCAATGCGTATGTTCTTTTTCTATATTTTTAAATGACATGAACAAATAGAGTGAAAGTTTGTATTCGTGTTCTTTTTTTCTTCAAATTTTAGGAAGTGTTGTTATTTTATTTTTCCTGCATATTGGAGTACTAAAGAATAGTAAAGAGTGTGAAAATGCAGTTTGATTAAGAATTCTTTATTAGTAATTTGTCAAAAAAAAATTAATATCCATACATTTTCATATTAGATATGGATCAGATTTTTCCTAATCCAAAATTTTTCAGGTCGAATTGAATCAAATTATCCAAAATATGACAACCAACCTAAGTATGAGTGTAAATTAGATGGATTTTATTACATTTTACCAAATCCAAATCCAGTCCAAAGTTTTTGGAACTCAAGAAAATTGAGTCCAAATCCGATTCGATCATTTTTTTTTAGTTCAATCTAGTCCAAACTCCATAACCTTTTCTAGAGTCCAAATCCAGTCTAAAATTGAAATTTTATCATGATTGAAATTTTAAAAAAGGATTTTTTGATGGGAATAATCCCACCTTTGGTCGATCTCTCCAAAACAGTCCCACCTTTCATAAAATTGAGAAAAATCCCACCTTTGTGGGATATTTTTTGAAAACGGGCCTTTTAAATTTTAACCCGCAACCAGTGGTGGTGCTACTGACGTGGCAAGCACCGTTACGTTTTATTGTATTTTTTTTAAAATTTAATTCCCTTCTCCCTTTTAAACCCCATTTCACCTTAGTTTTTCTTACTGCCCTAATCAATCCCCATTCCTTTTCTTCCTTTCTCTCTAATGGCGGGTGGTAATTTTGCAGCAAGAAGTGGAGGTTCAAGGGGTTCATCGTCAGACGCGAAATCAAAGATGAAGTGCTTCCATGCCATTGAAGCAATTGTGAGGACATGTAAGAAAGAGCCAAATGTAGGGAGAAGGTTCCATTGTTGCCCATTATGGCCTGTAAGTATTGTACTTTACTTCATAAATTAGGGTTTTTTTTGTTGAATGATGGAAATTGAATTGAATTACTGTGATTTAGGGTGATGATGATTGTAAATTTTTCAAATGGGATTCAAGGTTTTTGAAAGATGAAGGATCTGAAATTGAAGATCTGAAATTCCAACTTTTTGAGAAAGAAACTGCCATAGCTGAGTTAGAAGTTGAGAAGAAGATGATGGGGGATATGATCAGGACACTGAAGCTTCAAAAAGAGCACCTTGAATTGGACCTCAAAGGGATGAGAACTGAGTTGTTAACATGTGCTAGGAATGATCAAACCATTTCTATGACAATGATTGTAACTTGGGTTTTATTTGGTATAATAGTGTATTTGTTGAAGTAGTTCAGTTGGAACAAAATGTATTAAGACCTGAATCAATGTAATGAAACTATGTTTGTGATGAAATGAAAAAAGATCTAATTGAGTAGAATTTATGATTGTGCATTGAGTAACTACTGTTTTGCAAAGTAAACATCATAAGTACATATCAAACATTTTAGTCTCCTAATAAGCATAAGTACATATCAAACATTTTAGTCTCCTATAGAATTAACTAGCATGGGCCTTGATGACATGATGATGATGATGCTTGGCTCAGTGGTGGGCCTTGACTGAGGTATGGGCCTTGACTGACTGGTGGACCTTGACTGACTGGTGGGCCTTGAGATGCTGTGAATGTGGGCTGTCTGAGTAGGGTAGGCCCTGTTGAAGAACCAACACCACCTACCATCTATGAAAACAAAGGAAGAAAAATAATGTTAGGCAGGAAGAAGTAAAAAAAACTTAAGAACTTGTAAAATTCAAGAGAGGAAAAACTTACAGTCTTGCTTCCTCTTCCTCCCCTAGTGGTTGTTCCTCCTCCCCTGGTGGTTGTCCCACTTCCCCTTCCTCCCTTACTGCTGGTCCCACTTCCTCTTCCTCCCCTACTGCTGGTCCCACTTCCTCTACCTCCTTTGTTTGTGTTATCACCTCCCATTCCCCTACTGCTGCTTCCACCACCTCTTGCTCCCCTTCCTCCTCTAATTGTCCTTCCTCCTCTGCCTAGAGTAGTTGGTTGAGTCGTGGTATTTAGATGCCCTACATCGGTAGAAATCATGGGTCATGTGGGCCGCATATACTGTTCTTGGTCTACCTCTAGCTTTCTTTTGTGGAGGCTCTTCCATTGTGGGCCCTTGATTTTGCACAGCCTACTCTATTTGGGCATCTTCTCTTATTATGTCCCTTGGTTTTGCACACACCACAGGTCATCTCAATGCCATGCCTACTCAATTTCCCAAGCTTCTTGGGTGACTCATGGGGGGCCTTTATCCTGTTCTTTCTAGTTCTCCCCGGCCCAACTTTTATAAAAGGAGGGTCTAGTGGACAAATCAATCCTAGGCAGTGCCTTTCTCCCTCAATGGGTGGTATTGACCCCGAATAGACTTTCAAATAACTCTCTCTTTTGTAACATTCATCCACTAAGTTTTCGGGCTCCATATGACGATAAAAGATTGCAAAGCACGAGCATGAGAACAAGGGAAGCCACACATGTCCCACTTCCTACATGTACAGGGTTTTGGCTTCTAGGTCAACCGTGAGACAATCCGGATAATGATTGACTTGAAAAAGCCTTGTCACTAGAAGGCAAAACATCACAATTTGCGGCCTCTCGCTTTCTCCTTCTCTAACTTAGTTCTAATCCTAGGCGATTTCATCATTAGACTTCTCCATGGCCTCGTCTTTTTTGAACTAGCCTTTGCATAAGTGATGCCCTAATATCTTCCAGCATGTACAAAATATGTTTTGTCCTAGCATTAATAATATAGCCATTAAAGGTCTCAGCTATATTGCTAGTCACAGCATCACACCTAGTTATGCAACTTAAAAATGCCCTACGTAATGACTTAGGATTGTATTTTTTGAAGGCTTCAACAAAGACTTCATCTCGCATTTGCTAACTCATCCAAGTGCATCATTATAATCGGCCTCATTGAAAGCCTTTACAATTTTCCAAAACATCAACTTCATTTCATCCCCTTTGTAAGTTTTGTGCCACAAAGCATAAATGTGCCTTGCACAATGCCTATGTTCGCCTTGGGCGTAACCGTGGCAACAAAGCATTAATAATAGACTTCACACCACAAAAAATAAGAAGGAAAAAGAAATGCATTAATAATGGATTTCACATGACTAAACAAAAATTAAACTTAAAAATGAGGGAGGAATTGTAGAGTATACCTGGTGTTCATCAGAAATAACTCCCATGTCAGCACCCTCTCCTAGATCCAAGCTTCTTTGAAGTTGTCTGACGAACCATTCCCGGCTCAAAGTTGTTTTCACCCTCCACAATGGCCCAAGCTATGGGGTAGATCCGGTCATTGCCATCTCTACCCTACTGCCGACATCAATCGACCTCCTAGAAATGTCTTCAAAAACAAGCATCCACAAAGAATGAATTTTCTACAACCCTCCTTCCAACCCTTTTTGATCCCATCAAAACAGATGTATAACCTCCGGAAAACAGTGGGGAAGTCTCGCTTCTTAGGGTCGGGTCACTAGCTCCAAGTCTGTACTTGGGCTAGATTTTCTCAAAGCTTGTAAATACCTCCCAACCTTCCTGTAATGGTCCTGCATAGAACCATGAAGCAACTTGTGTGCATTATACTTCACTCTATATGCAAAGTCCCTCTTAATGCATACTTTATAAGCTCTCCTCACAGTTTCAATCACCTCCTTAGCCGGCCAATGAGGTACGGCTTTAAAAACCTCCAAAAATTATTGTGCTAACCATTTGGACTTCAGTTGTCTCAATCTCTTCATGGTTCTGTTGCACCTATGCTCACCTGACACACTTTTCACCACAAATGTTCCTCTTCTGCTATCCCAAGATGCATACAACTTAAAGGGGCAACCTTTATTGCACACAACACCAAGCCTTTGCTGCCTATTTTTATTACTAGTGGCAAAACTCAAATTCCTGCCCTGTAAAATAGAATAGCTAGCAACTGCATTTTTAAAGTGAGCCCTAGATGTGAACCTTTGCCCAACCCTCCAATTGAAAACACTAAAATCAGTATGCTCACTGACCAGCTCACCCCTCTTTGCTCTCCTTGCAGCTAAACTGTCTAGCCCCTCCTCATCACTGCCTGGAGGTGTTTGCATCTCATCCTCTGAATCCTCATATTCATAAAGGTTCTCATTGTTGTTTCTAACTGGTTTTTCACTCCCTCCCCTGTTTGTATTTGTTGGTTGTGCACCTAGCCTACCCTCAGCTGCTTCCCTCTGTAACTGTCTTCCTAACTCCAACAACCTAGCATTGCAACCCTTCACCTTATCCCTAGCCTCCACATATTCTTCATCACTTGTATCAACTTCCTCATTCACCTCATCTTCAAATTGAGCCTCAAACTCCTCATCACTCCCTACTGGATCTTCCTCACCAGCTTCACCCTCTTGCTCACCAGCTTCACCCTCTTGCTCACCATCTACTAGATCTTCCTCAGCAGTGTCAAACTCATCCTCTAGATCTGTTTCATCCCCATCTCTCTCACTACCTTCATACCCTTCATCCCCATCTGGAACATACTCCCCATCCCCTCTAGGTTCCTCATCTGATGAAAACTCATCTTCTATTATAATATCACTGAAGTTTCCATCTTCATCACCCCTGGGATCATACCAATCATAGTCATCTGGGACAGGGGTCACTATGACATTGGGGTTCTTCCTTGATGCTTGCTTTGGAATGTTTGGCTGGGGTGCTTTAATTGGTGTAGGTTGAGGTTCTCTGTGTTCAGTTTCAGTGTTGTGTTCTTGTGTAGGGTAAATGAAGGGGTGAGGGGAAGGTTCAACTGGTGTGGGTGCTTGTTGTGTATTGAATTGGGAATTAGATTCCTTATCTGATGTGGCATGAGAGGTCGGAGTAGTTATATTCCCCCCAACAGGTTCAATACTTTCTACAACAATAGGGTCTCTCAACTCAGTGGAAAGTTTACCCCTGCCACGTGGGCTAACTCTAGTAGGAGTCAAATGTTTTTTCTGTGGGCCCCTTCTAGGAGTGAGTTTTTTGGGATAAGCTTGTTTAGGATGACACAAAGGTTGTTGGGTTTTTGTTGTTTCTGGTGTATTGCTTGGGATTGTATCTTGTGTGCTTGGTCCCTCCAAAGGTAATGGTATTATCTCAGGCTCATCAATACCATGTACAACATACAACTCTACAGCCCTATTCTCCCCAACAATGTCAGTTAACTCCCTCACCTCACTGTCTGTGTACACTTTCCTCAAACCCTCATCTAATGACTTTCCTGGAACCAAGTAGAATATGCTACTGATTTTTTTGTGAGTACTACATTTCTTTGCCAACTCCTCTAGCCAAAACCAACACAACTCATCCGGATCCACATCAAATGTTCTACCCTCCCCTCCATAATAAACTGTACCCTCCTTCATCTTCCTAAATGACCCATTATACCAGTATTTCAAAGTAACACCCATAACAGCAACTAACCTAACAATTGCAATTAAGGAAAAAGGGGTTATACATGCAAGAAAATTTAAAAAAGTTTGCACCAAAAAAAATTCCACCACAACATTGCAATTAACATCAAATTTTTATGCTTTCTGCAAGAAAACTAAAGGATATATGTAATTAACATACATAGAAGCCTAAACTAAGTTAAATATCAAGAAAAAAAAATTGAGCCATTTCAGGATAACTTACTGGTGCAATAGTTTCTGGAAACGGATGATGCAAATGACGAATCCACCCTCCAACGCACCTCCAGTAATTGCAGATTAACCAAATTTCGAAAAAAAAAAAGAGAAATATGAAAGCTTGGAAGACAGTAACAATGGACGTTTCTTTGAAGAAGGAAGAAGAAGAAGAAAGGTTTGAAGGAAGGAAGCAGATGGTGGTTGGGCATTAAATGACTTTCGGAGGGAAAATAAACATAACGGGTGAGTCATCACCTTTTCATCCGGTAAGCAGTAATAAGGCCCGTTTTCAAAAAATATCCCACAAAGGTGGGATTTTTCTCAATTTTATGAAAGGTGGGATTGTTTTGGAGAGATCGGCCAAAGGTGGGATTATTCCCATCAAAAAATCCTTTTAAAAATCAAACTCATTATTGCAAAGTTAATTTTTGAACCAAAATTGAATATGGATATATTAAAACTAAAAACACCATTCCATATTAGTAACTACATCCATTTCAAAAGAGTTATAAAGTTTATAATAGCATGCAAATTGTAAAATATAAGACCCCGAGGCCGGAAACAATAATAAAAAAGTTTCTTGACAATCAACCTGTAATATCTAAGCACTCATATGCAATAGTCCACACACATGCGCCAACAACCCATTTAGGGTAACTTCAAACTATTTAGGACTGGAGATATATGTAGCAAGTTGATAAGTAGGATGCCAAGATAAGACATTCAACTTTTAGGGTTGAAGATTTACGTAACAAAAAAGGGTTTTGCTATTCAATTCCCTAAAATTTCCTACTAACGCACTAAATACATATTTTTTACTGTATTTTATACCTTTCCTTTTCTTCTTCCTCTACCTTCTTTCTCCTTTCTCTTCTTCTTCCACCACCACCAAGCAACCACCTTAACCACCACCGCCAGAAATGTCGGCGATCGCCATCATCACCAGTCTCTCTCTTCGTAGTTATGAACTGGAGTTGGAATGCATTATTTAGAACTGGAGATATGAACTGGAGTTGGAATGTATGTATATATACTAAAAAAATCTTTAGAATAGGGTTCATTCCAACTCCAGTTATAAAGTTTTCAGTCTTGTCCAATCCAACAAAGCTTGCACTTAAATAGATTGGACTCTGGACTTTTTACCATCGACTTAAACCCGTAAACATAAGTCTCCACCTTGTGGGATAGGTGACCTAGATGCATAGATCTACATACTTGACATAAAGCCTTTTTGCCTTTTTAGTTTTTAATAATTCTACTTTGAAGGACAAATTTTAACCCAAAATTAGAGAACTGCTTGTCAAAAACTAAACAATAGTAATCATCTACACCATAATCTCATATTATTATTGATGATTTAACTAGAATCCGAACCTTCTCGGAGTTGATTGCCTAGTTTAAGACTCTCCTATGACATATGGCTAATGAATACCCATTCTTATTATATACTTCCTCCGTTCCATAATAAGTAAAAATGGGGATTCGACACAAGATTTAATAAACATCACTTTCAAAAGCCAAAAAGTCATAAAATACTCTTTTCATTATCAAAAGGAGGAGAGAGAAAAGTAAACCACACAAGTTTGTAATGGGTACTCTTGTTATTTTGTCACTTTCTTTTTTCCATTTAAGGTATGTTTACTTATTTTGAAACATTCTAAAATAGTAAGTGTTTCACTTATTATGGAACGGATGAAGTATATAAGCATCTTTACAAAATCTTAAGTTTACATGCATCGATTTTCTACTAAATTTATGAAGAGTGAAACCTTGGTTGCCTAAATGTTTTGTTTTACTAAGAACGGCTACATGCATCTTTAAACTCCGTAAATTTGGAGATCATATCTAATCAAATAGAGTAACAAACACAAGATGAAACATAAAATTGTCCTTTTCCTACTTTAAGTTACCCTCACCTAGTTATTTTAACACAAAGTTTATACCCCTCACAAACTTCAAGACACCTTATTGATTAACAATTAACATAGAATTCTTCAAGGTAGTTAGTAATATAAAACCACAATCAAACAATGTAGCATTCAAAATCCAACCAGGCACCATAATGTCTCACAAATCTAAAGGTACCCCTTTAAATATTTTACTTATTATACCAAAGTTTACCAGTCCATTTTCAAAATCTGACCATTTCTGACATAATTGTCACAGATCATAATTAAAAATCACAGAGAGATTCTACGCAAAGGAAGTGATCATGATGATGATACTTTTTTCCATTTCATAAACAGATCTACTGATCTAATTAGTAATTGGTAATTACATAATGGTCACTAATTATCCCAAGTAACACTAATTAATTAGTACTAACAACAATAATTAACATTAATATTTCCTCATTCCCTTCTACAATCCTACATGTTCTTTATATCCCAATTTCTCTTTCTACAAACCCACATCAAATTTTTTACTTATTCCTAAAAAATTCATATTATTTTTTAAGCTAATAGCCAGAAATTCTTCTGCCACCTGGTGCTAACAAGGTAACCACCCATGCCTTTGCTCTGCTTTCTCACTCCAATTGTTAAGCACTCTGCATTGTTGATGCACTGCTCCACAAAATCCTCTGAGTCACTTAAACCAAATAAACTGCCCAATAAAATCAAAAAAATAAAACATCAAATCATGATTAATTAACACTCTAACTAACTAATTAGACTTTGATTAGACAGATCTAAGTAAAAAGATTAAAACTTTAGCAGTAAATCTTTATAAAGTGGGACCCACCAGGTCATTATTGGGGATGGTTTTTTCTGGCCTAGTACTAGCACTGATGCCTCTAGCTTCTTCACTTGGCTCAATACTGTTGATAGTTTTGGACCTTGTATCACTAATGCTTCAACTTCCACCTGAAAATTTACCACCCTCCATTAATTACAATTACATTTACTTGCATTTAACATGTAGTAATAAACTAATAATGAACTAAATTACACTTTATTATACAGTGAATCTTAACTATACCACTAAACAAGTTAACAAACCCATCATTAATAATTTCAAATGTTTTGTGAGAAATTAGTAGTTTATTACTGTTATATACAAATACTGCACATCTCATGACATCTCTGTGATTCTTGGTAAGTAAACAAAAGATACAAACTTTACAAAATACCCCTAATTTTTTTTTGAAAAATCCCTAAAATATCGATAAAATGCATCATAATATGTTACTATTTTAAATCACCGTAATAATTTAGATACCAGATATATAACAGTAGGATATTCTTAGACTTTTAACATGCATACACTTTTTATTTTTGAAAACTTTAGCTTAACTTTTTGTCAATGGAACTTTTTGGAGCGCCATCTTTTTTGTTTTAATGTGACATGAAAAGATTCAAAAACTAACAAAACAACAACATCAACAACAAAAAACAACAAAACAACAACAACAAGAAGATCCCAATTTTACTCTGTTATCTAAAAATCACATAAAAAAATACCCATCAAGAAAAGATTAAAACTTTGCAAAAATCAACAAGATGAAGAAACAATAAACCAACAAAAAAAGAGGAGAGAAAATGGAAGAAGAAATTTGACCTCAGGTTTACAAGCTTTGCAAAGGGAGCCAAGAGAGCTAGCAAGAGTAGGAGTAGAAGAGTTGGAATGAGAGTCAGAAATAATATGAAGAAGAGTAAGCCAATCACCCTTATTAGTAACATGAGTAAGTGCCCACATCATAGCATGTTTAGATCTAGAAGTTTCATCAACAATAACCATAACTCTTTTTTGAGCCATCATATTTCCACCTCCATTAATATTATTAGCATCATACATATTAAACCCATTCATTTGTTTCCAACATGAACCCATTTCACCACCTCCATAAGAGTATCTTCTTTTATGATTGTTGTTATTGTTGTTGTTTGTCCATCTTTTTGAGGTTGATTTCCACCCTTCTTTTGCGCTTAACTGCCTTAAGATTGAACCTGGGGTTGGCATTTTTTTGTGCAGAGAAGGTGTTTGATGAAATGCGTGAGTGAATGAGGAAGGTGAGAAGAAGGGAAGGAGTGAAGGGGTTTTGCAGGGATTTTATTGCGTAGAGAGTGTGGAGTGAAAAGGAGAGAGAGTAGGAAGGTGGGAGAAAGGGGAGAGAAGGGTAAATGTAGGGGGACTAGGGAGTATTATAATGAGACGCACTGAAAGAAGTGAGGAGAGAGAGGACAAAATAGTGGACGGATGGATGGGATGTGAGAGACGTATGGATGGGATCAATAGAAGGAGGAGAGAGAGTGTATTTTTGACGAAGGGTCCGTTTATTTGGAATTAGAGAAACTGAAATGAATTGAACGGAGAGAAATTGAATTGCAGAGAGTAACTGAATTGAAATTAAACTTAACTAAACAGAACTTAATTGAACTGAAAATAAGTCCAAAAGAACCGGACGAAATTATTTATGTTTATGATGATTCTATCTAATTATAAGTAGATTATTCACAATTTGGAGTGACTTAGCAAGGTGTTATCTTATTTTTTTAGTCGCGGTTTTAGTTCAGTTCAACTCGTTTCATTTTAGTTCAACTACTTTGGCCCCGTTCTTTTTTATCGAGAGAAACCTGACAATCGAGCGACCGAACGAATCGAATTGAACAAACGAGAGAAACTAAATTGCGAGAGTATTTGAAGCGCTTAACCGAATCGAAAATAAGTCAAAAGCAATGGGATTACTCACACAATTTTCGGCCAATTTAGTTAAATTTCATTTCGATTTAGTTCATCCCAAAAGAACAGTGTCTTAAATCTTAATAGAGGTGACAATCAAGTCATTTGAATTGGGGGTTTGCTTTTGTCTAGCTTTGAGGTTGGTTTAAGAGTAGGTCAGGTCTATTCAAGATTTCTAGTTGAAAGGAGTCTTCTCGAGTTTAGGTGAAATTCATATCTATTGGCCGATAGTGTTTGAGTTATAGTCCGTTGGTAGATATGTATGTATATATACTTCCTCCGTTCTCTTTTAAATGCAACACTTCTCTTTTCACGCTTGTCAATGTGTTATTTCAATTATTAATATATTTAATTACAAATGTGGAAAAATTATAAAAATTTGATATTAATAAACTATAAACCGAAACGAATCTAACAAGATACCACATGACTATATTTTTCCTTAAATATAAATTAGTAAAGCTAGCCAAAGTGGAATATATGAATAGTGTAAAAGTCAAAGTGTTGCATTTAAAAGAGAACGGATGAAGTATTTAAAACATTTTTATAAAAATATATCCTTTGTAAGTGGGAAGAAATTTGGGAATCCGAAATTACAAGGGGCAAAAATCGAATCCTTATCACGAGCCTTCAACCAATTAGACTAACATTGATTCTTATTATTATGCCACCCTATTTACAAATAGTACAATAGCTTTTTTGGTGCTATCTTTTTATTGCTATTCCGTTGCTCTCTTATGTCATTGCGCCACTAATACTATGGCACTATTGTTCCACTAGACATTTAGTTCTGGTAAACATTTCAACTGAATTAGGAATGATATATGATATATCCCTTAGCAAAAGGAAAACAATACGTTACCGATTTAGTTTAAAAAGCCTAGCTAATCATATCAACTCGAATAAGAAAAATATCCTCAACGAGGAGAAGATAATCAATTAAGATAGTAGTAAATAAGCAAATCAAATGCACCTATGAAATGTAATCACTCTTACGCAGCAAAAGAATACTCCTACTTCACAATAATAAACACAAGTCGTCTTCGGATACTTATAGACACACGTCATTTACCTTCTAATTATTTGGTTTTAGAAAATTTTACATTTTACATTATATTATATTTTCAATACTTCCTCCAAAATGAGGGATATATTTTCTGACTCTCTCGCATAAATTACCATCTATGAACAAGTAACAACGGTGAGGAACAAAATTTGATTATACGAAATAACACCAATAGATATTGTAGTCTTAAATAATTAAGCCACAAAAAATGTGCATTAGGATATATTCTCCCAAATCACACTGATTCTCTCTAATTACTTTCAAAATCCCTTAATACAGTTACCACCTTTTTTTTTTTAAAGACAGTTACCTCCTTTTTATTTTCCTAGCAAAATCAATCTTCTCCACTGAGAATAAAACATATGGTCACTGACTGATATATTCGGAAATTGTAGATTGCTTTTGCATGTCAATGATCATCATAAATCATTAAATTATCAAATAATTGCTTAGGAAAATTTATAAGATACAACATTTAAAATACAAGATTTTGCGATAAACAACCTTCTAAAAAAAAACTGGCAAAAGAAGACATTAAGAAGAAAATATTTTACGAGGAATAACTTCGACCCATTTTGAGGCATTGACCAAGCATTTTTCAGCGTTAACTCGTTAAAACCAAACATGTGGATGGCATGTGAACTACATCTTTTATGTTTCAACCCTATTTTTCTCCATTTTTCGACATTGACCAAGTATTTTCCGATGTTGACTTTATCAGTATATGAAGGGAAATGGGGTTGAAACATAAGAAATGTAGGTTACATGTCTTGCCATGTTTGGTTTTAGTGAGTCGAAGCCGCAAAATACTTGGTCAATGCCCGAAAAATGGGTCAAGGTTGTTCCTCGCAAAAAAAAATACTTTTAAGGTCTTATTTTGCCAGATTTATTTTAAAAGGTTGTTTCTCGCAAAAACTTGTATTTAAAATGTTGTTTCTGGCAAATTTTCCAATTGCTTATTAGTCCTTTATTCGAACTACTAACCTTTACTTGAATTCAATGACTCTTATTTGAATTATTAGCTCTAATCTAACTTTTGTTTCAAGGAAGCTCCTATTTAAACTTATTTTATTTGATTACTAGCTCTTATATTGATTCTCATCGTCAAAATTAGGTCGGTTTTTATGAATATATTTCCTACAATTTGTAATAAGCTTGTATAAGCTACTGAAAGCTTATGTTATCTCTATTAGCTTATTTAGTTTTCAGTTAGTTAGGTATAACTAACTTGGTTATAAATACCAGCTTGTAGTAACAGAAACACTATTCAGTATGTTTTCTTCAATAACAAATTGTGAGAGTAAGTTTTTTCTCTCTCTCTATTGATTCACATGGTATAAGAGCAGTTTCAACTGGATTGAACTACGAATTTCATTGCTCTATTTTGAGCTAATTGATATTTGAATTTCTCATTCTCTAATTCTTCCTAAAATTCATTCTCAAATTCAGTGATTCTTGCGAAGTTCATCGATTCTTTCTGTGTGATTTCTTTTCAGAATTATAAAATCATTTTTGGAGCTTTTGTTCATCTTCATAAATGGCGGAAGTAACTGGAGAAAACTCAAATTCCGACGACAGTAATGTGAGTAATAATTACAATGATCCTTTTTACATTTCAAATTCTGATCAAACGATGAACAAATTGGTAGCAATTAACTTGAATGCTACTAATTTCGTTAGCTGGAAGAGGAATATTAAACGTGCATTAGTTGCGAAAAACAAAATAGGTTTTCTTGATGGATCGATTGCAAAACCTGATTCAATTAGTAAGGATTTTAATCGCTGGTTAAGATGTGATTATCTTCTTACTTACGGGTTAGTTAACTCTATGGAACCATAAATTGGTGAGAACTTCACATTTGTGGAAAGTTCAACTCAACTATGGCATGAAGTTTGTGAACGTTATTGGGCAGGAAAGAACACCCTAGTTTTTCCCCTAGTAAATTTGGAAAATATATACAATAGAAGTATTTACTCCATCTGATTTTTATTACTTTATCCACTTTTGTTATTGGGTTGTCTCTTATTAGTTTACGTACTTCTTTTAAATTTGTTTTTGAAATGATTACACCAATTGTCTATTATTATCTTTACCTTCTAACTATACTTTTATTGATCCACAACATTAACTTCCTACGTTATGCCAATAAACTAATATTGTACTTTATTTTTCCTTCTATAACCCACATATAAATTTCTCTTAAAACTCTGTGCCCAAATAAACGGGTAATTTAATAAAAACTAGGATAGTATATATCTAAACTTTTAGTCTTGTTTTAATGATGATTATTATGAGGTCAGAAGAAGGTTGTGGCGTCATGAATGATAATTAAATTTACACTTTGTTTGGTATTTTTTTAGTAAAGGAAGGGAAAAGAAAGGAAGAGAAAGGAAAAGAAAGGAAAAGAAGAGAAAAGAAGGTAGTTGTAGTTTCCAATGTTTGGTATAATTTGTGGATTTGAGAGGAATCACATGTTTGGTTGTCATTAGTAATGGAAAGGAAAGAAGGAAATAAAGAAAACATAGGTAAAAACTTATTAGCTTTCTTTCCAGTCAAATTCCTCCGATTTTGGGAGGAAAGGAAAGCAAGGATTTAAGAGTATTATTTTCCATCCACTTCCTCTCCTTTCCAATCAAACCCCTCTTATTTTCTTTTACCAAACATGAGAAAGTTTGTTTTCACATTTCCTTTCCTTTATTTTCTATCCAAATCCTTCCTACAAAACAAAGCCTTAAGAAAAGTTTTGAGTGGTTAAAGTTCACGGGAATCACTGGCGCGGGATGTGGCTTTACTCTGCCGACGGATCTAGTAATACTAATAACATCACTCTACTTCTACCATTTTGTTTTTATGATGATTATATTCAAAGGAAACTGTGCTTTTGTACTGCTATTCCTCTTAGTTCAGAGATTCTCTTTTTTTCTTTTCTTTAGTCCTTTCTTTCCAGACCTTTATTATTATTTTTTATCTTATATTCTTATCCTTTATTCTTGTTGGTTCTTATCTTTATTTTTAGGGATATTATCTCAGATAACCCTGACTTATAGGCCTTTTTCCAATATAACCCTGACTTTTGCTTCTGTCTCCGATAACCGAACTTGATTTTTGTCATTAAAACTTGCTGAATTTGTCACGGCGTTAACTTGGTTTGGCTTTTCTAAATTCATCTCTTTTCTCTCTCTTGTTCTTCATCTCTTCTCTCTTCATCTCTTCTTCAAGCGTTCATTGATGGTTCCAAACTTAGGTAAATCTCTTTAATCTTTAAAACCACCATCATCCAACCACTTTTCTAAATTCATCTCTTCTCAAGCATTCATCAATTTTTCCCAAACTCATAACAAAATCCATATTTTTCCCAAACCCATTTACCCAAAATCATAACAAAATCCACATCCAACCACACCAATTAACACCCACAACAAGAAGTAAATTATTTATGAACATCGGGTATTAATTTAAAAGCACACAAACAAACATACTTAAAAAAACAAAGCAATAAAAAGAAAAACTCCTCGTAGTACGGTTACAAGACCCAACGCCCACGGACCGAACCGGAACCCTCCCGTCGGACCAAGATATCGGCGCCAAAGCCTAACCCTTCGGGACAAAAACTTGATAAATCGAACCAAGACTTCAAAACCAAATACCCAGGCCCAGAAACGACCCACACAAGAAGATCGACCTGCGGTAAGAGGAACGATCTGCGGGCTAACGGAAAAGACCCATCCTCCCCTTCGAACCGCAACCCATCCTCCCCTTCGATTTAGGTGAGTTGCAGCCTTGCAGGTGGTGAGTGGTGATTCAATTTCGTGGGTGATTTCGGGGGTATTGGGGTGGTTTCGGAGGTATTGGGCTAGTGTCGGGGGTGTTGGGGTAGTTTCGTGGGTATGGGGTGGTGCCGATCTGGTGGTTGCGGTGGTGAACGTGGTCAGCGGTGGTGGTGAATTTTATGTATAACTATGTATTGTAGTTAGTAGTATGCTTTTTCCTAGTATAATTATGTCTTGGGAACCATTGATGAATGCTTGAGAAGAGATGAAGAACAAGAGAGAGAAGAGATGAAGAACAAGAGAGAGAAAGAGATGAATTTAGCAAAAGTCAAACCAAGTTAACGCCGTGACAAATTCCGTCAAGTTTAATGACAAAAATCAAGTTCAGGGTTATCGGAGACAGGGCTGCCAAAGTCAGGGTTATATTGGAAAAAGGCCTATAAGTCAGGGTTATCTGAGATAATATCCCTTATTTTTACTATAGAACAAGGTGCTCCTCTCATTTTAATTATTACATCCAAGTATTAGTTAAATTACTAGATTGGTACAGTGAAAAATGGATTACTGATTAGAAAAAAGCTGTGACGATATCATGGAAGGTGCTTGTTTGCACATCTTTGTGTTTCTCAGAACGCAGAAGAATTAAGATCGCAATTGTCATAAAGAAGGAGAAAGAGGGAGAAAATCAAGATTGTCTAAAAAACTGTACATATATACCTGCAACATGAGGGGTGATAAAGCGCGCATGGTGAGCGGCTTATCTACCCACTCACAGCCAATCATTAATTGGTGTGACACCTCTGTCAGAAAAAAACAGATTTATATTAATAAAAAATTGTGGAACGCATTAAAATAATATTAAGCCAAAAAGTGATACTGACAACTTTTCCCCAAAAAAGTACAATTATGAACCCATGTTTGTGTATTTGAAACCCTGGTTATTGTTAAACCAACCCCTGTTTATGTGTTTGAAACCCATGTTTTTGTTAACTCAACCCATGTTTGTGCAAAAGTAAACATGTGATATCTGACATAAAGTAAAAGTTGCATTGATTTGCGTGTCCCATTCAGCTTTTCCCCCCCAAAAAGTACATTTGATTATTGATACGAACACATGTTTGTGTATTTAAAACCCTAGTTATTGTAAAATCAACCCATGTTTGTGTGTTTGAAACCCATGTTTGTGTTAACACAACCCCTATTTGTGTATCCCTTTTCCCCTTCCATTCCCTTTTTCCCCTTTTACCTCTGTGAGTGGGTAGTGATAACCGCTCACAATGAGCGCTTTATCACCCCTCCCTGCAACATAGGGCCAATGCCATAATCTTTTGGGCACAGTTTCGATCAGTTCAGTCAGTTTTCTCTTACAGTTTCAATTTAGTTTTAGTTCAAGTCAATTCATTTCAGCCCAAAAGAATAGGGCCTAAGTAAAGGATGTCATCATTGTTAATGCTAAGTAACGGAGGGTGTCAAGCGAATGAATCTCTCGTAAAAGCACCTTTATATAACCGTATAGATAGACACAATAATGAATTAGAGATAAATACTCAAAGGCCTTTTGCATTTTTTTTTAATTCCTAACCCGCACTATTCGGTTTAGGTTTCATCATCGGTAAGTTATACATTTGCGGAATAGACAAGTTAAATGATGCAACTGTAACCGTGTGTGTTTAAAACTATACATAAACTATACAAAATCCTAAAGTTAAAAGATCCATAGAACAGGACATAAATTCATAACATGGTGATCAAAAATTCAAAATGGAACAAAGATAAAAATTGTTTACTGATCAGTGTTAGTAACTAAAACATTATCAGCAATTTAAATTATAATATTTCAGAAACATATTCCATGATTCTCGAGCTTAAACTATACTCCTAAAATGCAAGTTGACAAAGTCGCAAAGTATATATATGATGTATGTAGGTACGTTATAGAAAAAGGTTGTCCAAAAAACCGTATTAGTGTCGTATATGATGTACCTAATAAGTAATAACTACAAGGATAGGAGTTAGCTCAAGTGGATAGAGCACTCCCCCTTGGCCCATGAGGTCAGGGGTTCGATCCTTACCCCCAGCATTATGTTGGGGTGTTTCTTTCGCATGCTATGCATGCCTTACCAGCCAATGTGTTGGTGTTTCCTACAGGCTAGTAGCCTTGTAGGGGTTAGCCCTTGGGCTGACTTAATCTCCTAATAAAAAAAAAATAAAAATAATAAGTAATAACTACTACACATCACTTGGGTAATTGGGTTTTGTATCATTGTATGATTTCATCGTGTCATCTCTTTCAAATGAGACTCGTGAATTTCACCCACATGATCATACTGCATGAGATCTCCACCTTTAACTATCAAGGTAAGATATGTTCTTCAACGTGAATCTAAAACTAGAATGGACGAACCCCATATTGTAAACAAAGGGAGCTTGGATTTAGGCCCTGTTCTTTTGGACTTATTTTCAGTTCAGTTCAATTCAGCACAGTTCAGTTCAGTAGTTTCCTCTCACAGTTTTCATTCAGTTCAGCGCATGTCAGTTCAGTTCAGCCCAGTTCAGTCCAAAAGAACAGGGCCTTAGGATAGCGATGTCAGTGAATAAATACAAAGGTTTACACAAAAATACATCGAGTCAAAAGAATTACTTCATCAACAATGTTTTGAATTTTTGAAGCTTCCTTTTAAAGTCCCAACCTCCCTTTATTCTTACTAGTCTTATATTTTTTTAATTTTTTTTTAAAAGGTAAGGAAAAAGAAGGTTAGGAGACCCTCCGCACGAGGGGAGCTCCAACCTTATCGTTTACATGGATTGAATGAAGAGCTGAATGAGTACAATTTTCAATACAAAAAGTAGAATCTATGAGGTGGCCAACATTGGCAATCCAATCTGCTGCTTTATTTGCTTCCCGGTAGACATGTCGAATCGTCCAAGAAGAAAAGGAGCGGAGAGAAGTCTGGATATCCTGAATGATGTGGGCGATCTGCCAAGGGGGGGACCAGATGCCTTTGATGGAGCTGATAACCATGAGGTTATCTCCTTCGATGTGGAGATGAGTAATAGCATTTTGAATAGCTAGCCGGACTCCATGCTGAAGGGTTGTAGCTTCTGCCACCGAGACTGAAGATGTACTAAGGTTTAAGGCTGCGGCTTTGACTAGGTTAGCGTCGGAATCTCTGATGATAAAACCTGATGTTGCTGAAGAATCACGAACAGAACCGTCGAAGTTCAGTTTGAAAAATGGAGATGATGGAGGCTCCCAAGCCACCAGGATTGAAGAAGTGTATTTGGATTGGAGGGATGGAGAGAAGAGTGGAAAAACGGAGAGCCAGAGGAATTGCAGTGTTCAACTGCATTCCTAAGACTCCATTCTGAGAAAAGAAATTGTGCTTTATGAAGAATCCTATGAATATTAAGCGAGTCGTTATGAAAGATGATATTATTTCTTTCTTTCCAAATACTCCAAATTAGGAAGACAGATTTAGAAGCGTAGCTTTTATTCTTTTTAATATTAGAAAAAGTATCTAATAAAGTGGCACTAGTTAAGGAATGGGGCAACCAATCATTAAGATCTTTAAGCTGCCAAAGGGGGAGGAGCTTGGAACAATGTCCAAAGATGTGATCTATGGATTCCTCCTGGGTGGCAAAGGGCACAATGACTAAAAGGGATGATATTTATTTTTGCAAGGGCTGCATGAACGCCAAGACTATTATGGCAGATCTGCCATAGAAAAATCTTTAGCTTTGGCGGGATATCGAGATTCCAAATCCAACGATGAGGCCATTTTTCCTTGCTAGGTGGGAGGTTATGAGCCAGCCAAGTGGCAGATTTAACTGTGAATAGTCCTGAAGGACTAGGGTCCCAAATAGGTTCATCAGAGAGGGAGGCAGACGGTAACGAAATGCCGTTAATGCATTTGATGATGTGGTCAGAGAGAAGAGTTTTTAATTTGAGAAGATCCCAAGATTTATCTGGTAAAATGAAATCTTTTATTAGCAGGTTAACATCAACTTGGTTTTCATTTAACTTTAAGATGGTCATTAAGTTTTCCTCTAGGCACCAGTTATGGAGCCAAAAAAGAATTTGAGAGCCATCTCCGATTTTCCAACGAATGCCTTTATGGAGTAATGTGCGTTGAAGTAATTTTTTTTTCCAAATGGGTGAGTCATTTGGCTTAGATTTGCAGTTAAAAAACGATTGATTTTGAAGATATTTGTCGGAAATGAGTTTAACCCAAAAATTATTAGGTTCGGTGAGAATTTTCCAACCAAGTTTTGTTATAAAGGCTTTATTCATTGGCAAAGTTTTTCTAAGGCCTAAACCCCCTTGGGATTTTGGTCTGCAGATTTTATCCCAGGCAATTAGTGGGGTTGCATTTCTTTCCTTATTTTGACGCCAGAAAAACTTCTTGTGAAGAGAATCAATAGAGGTAGTAATGCCAGGTGTCAACATATATAGTTGAGGCGCATGTATATGCCGGAAGGGCCTCGAGGTTGGCCTGGATCATAGTTAATCTCCCTGCATTTGAGAGGAAGCCAGATTCCCACAGATTAATTCTTTGCTCTGTTTTTTGGACAATATGGGCGAGATCTGCTTTAGAAGGATGGTGGGAGGTGAAGAAAATTCCAAGATATTCGCCCAAGGGACGAATTAGGGAGCATGTTAAAATGGCTAGCTAAAGCCACTTTACGAAGGCGTTGACCTTTTGGAGAAGATGATCGATGATTTGTGGAAATTAATTAATTGACCAGAGATGGTACAGAAGTCATCGAGTACTCTTTTTAGATTGGTACAAGCTGACGTAGTAGCTTTGCAAAAGAGTAGGCTATCATCCGCAAAAAGGAGACAGGGAATATTAGCAGTTCTCGGAAGGAGTTTAAAGCCAATGCCTGAATTGGGGATTTGGCTTTGGATAGTCAATTTCCTTATTAGCACTTCCATGCAGATAATGAACATGTAGGGCGATAGGGGGTCACCCTGACGAAGGCCCCTGGAGGGGCGAAACCAGGGTGAAGGTTGGCCATTAACTTTGATTGAGTATGAAACATTTGTGACACATTCTTTTATCCATGAGATCCATAGGGTGGGAAAACCAAAAGCACGAAGAGTTTTCCAAAGGAAATCCCATTCAATTCTGTCATAAGCTTTCTCCATGTCTAATTTTAGTGCACACCAGCCAGTCTTATATTTTGAGATTTATGGAATGTATTGAGAGCTTCTTGAGCTATTAGGAGATTATCATGAATAGAGCGATCTTGAGTAAAAGCATTTTGTACGGGGCTTATTTTTTATATTGGTTTTATAAATAGTGTTGATTAGGCTAATCGGACGGAAATGATACGGGGTTTCGGGAGCCTCTTTTTTGGGAATAAGAGTGATCAGAGTATGATTTAATGAAGGAGGGAGTTTCCCGTGGAAGAAGAAACTTTGAATAGCTGTGGTTACTTCTCTTTGTATGATGGGCCAGTAAGCTTGGTAAAATTTTGCACCAAAGCCATCGGAGCCTGGGGCTTTTAACGGATTAATATCAAAGATAGCATTTTTTATTTCTTCGGCGGAGACTGGAGCAAGGAGTTTATCAGAGTCTTATTGGGACACGAAAGGGTTGATAAAGTTCATATCAATTTGTCTATTTGCGGAGTGTGAAGATTTGAATCGTTTCTTAAAAGAATCTGAAAGAAGAGCAGTAAGATCATCATGAGAGTCAATCCATTGGCCAAGATCATTTTTTAATCTGAAAATAGTCAAGTGGGCCATTGTTTTCTTCATTCTATTATGGAAGAATTTAGAGTTGCGATTCCCCTGGGTGAGCCAAGTTTTCCTTGTATTATGACCCCAAGCTTTTTGGTTAAAAAGCAGTAGTTTTTCTCTTTGCAAAATGAGACGATTAATATGTTTAATTAGGATTTGATTATACGGTTGTAGCCATAGTTTCTGTTGTATTTCTTTTATTTTTTCGTCATTGTGGAGTAGTTTATTTGACGTGTGCTTGTACTTTGTTTTAGCCCAAGATTTAAGTTCAGTTTTAATGCGATTAAGCTTTTGCTGAATACGATAGAAACGCGAGCCTGTAACATTCCAATTTTTCTTAACAATATTATGCGAGTCATTTTCTATCGTCTAAAAATTTTGGAACCGGAAAGGAGGCGGTTTAGTGATTTCCCCATCATTGGTGGAGAAAATGATGGATGTGTGATCGGATACTGTAAAGTTACCATATAAAATAGTGCTATTGTCGAAGCAGTCGTAAAAAATTTTATGACAGATGGCCCTGTCTAAACGTTCGTAAATGATCTCGTTGTTATGGTTGCCTCTCCACGAAAAAGCTTGTTGTAAACAGGGAATGTCTATTGCTTGAGAATTAGTCAAGAGGAGGGGGGAGTCGGTGAAGTTGGTTCTGTTTCAGAGGGCATCCGCCTAGTTTGTCGTTGGGAGAGAGCATCTCATTAAAATCCCCAAGCATAAGCCAGGAGAAGGGGAGAGTAGTAACGTAGTTATTCAAATAAGTCCAGAACGTATCCTTTTCGACATTTTTAGCTGGGCAATATGTGCCCAAGACTGAATACATTTTATTGTGTGGCTTGTAGAGAACGTCAAGATGAACCAAGCGATCATGAGAGTAATGATTTTGAACTGTAATATTGGAGTTATTCCAACACACCCACATTCCACCCACGTGGTTAATTGGGTCAACAATTAACTTATTGTGAAAGTGAAGAGCTTTGAGAATTCGATGGCTATTATTATTATTAGTTAAGGTTTCAATGACGAAGATAATATCCGGTTTATATTTGTTCTTTAGGTAGAGTAGCTCACTCAAAGCTTGGGGTTTTTACCCCCTTGGATATTCTAGCATAAAATTTTCATATAATAAACGGATTAGTGAGATAGATTGGTTTGGTAGGTTTATAATAAACCTGTTCATACATAGGCAAAAAAAATGGCCTCATTACCTTTCTTCCTCTCCTTGTTTCAATTATGAGATGAGAAAATAGGCACGCCATAGAAAGAAAACAAGTCGGGGGTGTATAACCACCCCCGTGCAAAAGCGAGTGTCAAGCACTCGGTTCGATAGGGCTTCAAGAGCCTGGTCAATGGTAGGCCAAAAAAATGGCCTCATTACCTTTCTTCCTTTCCTTCTTTCAATTTTGAGATGACAAAATACCCCTGCCATAGAAAGAAAACGAGTCAGGGGGTGAATAACCACCTCTATGCAAAAGCGAGTGTCAAGCACTCGGTTCGATAGGGCTTCAAGAGCCTGGTCATTTAGGTAAATATACATTTGCGAGTGATGGAGCATTCGATTTCATAGGGATTGGGTAACCCTATCCATAAAAGAGATAAAAAATGAGAGCACATAAGCGTTCAAGTAAATAAATAAAGGCGAGTGAGTTAAAAATATGATGGACCACAAAGCAGGGCTAGAATTTTTTTCCTTGGATCTGTAATCCATGGGGTAAACAGCTGGCTTAACAATCCTGCATCCAAGTAGCACACGGTTATTAGGGGGTGTAATAACACCCCTGTTCTTAAGCGAGTGTCTAAGCACTCGGTTCCATATGGGATTGCAATCCCGTTCCATAATAGTAGTCAAAATCCATTGAAGCAGAAAATGAATTAAATCGATAGAATCCATGTATAGAGTAGAAAATTTGCAATGAAGGATATCTTCATGGTCGTTCGAGAGACTGAAAATTGCGCCCACTTTGACTGGATGGATGTCAAAAAAGAAAGTTGACCTGTAAAACTTCAACAAACTGTGAAGGGGTGAAAATCCACCCCTGTTCCATAGCGAGTGATAAAGCACTCGGTTCCATTGGGGTATGAAGACTCGTTCTATCTCTAGATTAGTAAAAAGAACTTTAACAATCACAAAAGGAGGGAGCTCCAAGAAAGAGCGGATCATTCTAAGAATAAGAGACATTAGTGGTTTGACCATCCATTCAATAACAATATTATTAGAGGTTGCTATAACAATATCAAGAGTAATAGAATACTGAGAATCATGAAAGGAACTGAATTTGTAATCTCTTAAATCCAAAGAATCATTATAGGATATCATCACAACATTATTAATATACCGCAGGAATGACTTATAAAACTTAGCAAATGAAAGATCTTTGGGAGAACCACACAACAATGTAAGGATTGCTAATTATATAAACCCAAACATATATCAACAACATGAGTACAATGCCTAAAATAATGTGTATGCGAGAAGATTGAACACATAATGAATACAATAAGCAACACATAATGTTGAGGATGGGGCAATCTTTAAAATCTAGAAGAAATTGCTGAGGATTTGAAGTCCAACCATTTATGGTTCTATAAAGAACAATGAAATTGATAACAAAAAGATACAAAATTAATAATAACATTTGCGAAACATTGAACGAAAAGGACACAAAGTCTAACCAAAACCAAATAATAGCCATATAAGTGATCAAATGAGCACAGCAGCTAGTCCATAACCAAAAAAATGAGAATAGGATTAGACATTCTTGAAACATTAAAACATTATGGTGAAATGTTGAAAACCACCCCAACATTATTAGACTCATAGCAAGTAAGAGAATGGTGAAGAAGGAAGCATAAAAATCCAGAGCAAGATGATACCAATAAGATGAGAGGAATTCAAATCTACTATTGTATAAGGTAGTTAAAACAATTGAAAGAGAATGATAAATATTAGAGATGCAACCATACACATGTAGAGCCATAGTGATCGAAAATGTGTTCACAAGAAAGATACATAAAACCAGAGCATTAGTATACCAAAGAAGAGCAGAAAATCCAGATCTAATGTTACATAACATGCATAAAGGGCCGTAAGTGGACTCCGAAAAGTTGAGAGTCCAATCCAGTCCAATACTCCAATCCAAACTCGTCGGACTGGACTATACTGAAAAATGTTTAGACCGGACTCGGACTCAAATTTCTGAGTTCAAATATTTCCGGATTGGATTTAGACTCACCCTTTTAGAGTCCAATAGGTCCAATCTAGACCAAAAAATATTTTAGCATACAATAAATAATATGTCCGGTCCAAAAAAAAAAGTTCATTTAACTCTTTTAGCGTCTTTTCTAACTGCAATTTGCATTTTATTAGACTTTAAAGATGTATGTAACTTACTTTATGTAATATATGTAATGAGTCCAATTTTTCAAATTTCAATGTTTCAATCATGAGAAGACATTGTGAACTTAAATGGACAAATATATATATATATATATATATATATATATATATATATATATATATATATATATATATATATATATATATATATATATATATATATATATATATATATATATATATATATATATATATATATATATATATATATATATATATATATATATATATATATTATAAACGGATTGGATTCGGACTCGTGAAATTTTTTTGACCGGACATCTTGGACTTAAAAAAAAAGTTTGGATTGGATTTGGATTCAATTTCTCGAGTCCAAAAAACTTTGGACTGGACTTGGATTTGACAAAGTCCAATCGAGTCCAATCCACTTAGACCCTACATGCATGTGCTAGCTATAATACTTAGGGGAGTGCATAAATATCCGATTTTGTCGACCCAATCTATGATTCGGTCGATCCGATCAAATAAATTGGGTATTCCATCCTATTTTGTTGGTGTTCATGTATTTTGGATCGAATACGTATAAAAAATTTTAAATTTCGGGTATCCGAAAATATTCAAAACATGAGGATTTCTAATATCCGGTTTCATGACAGGATATCCGAATATATCTGATGATTCAACTCTGCTACGAAACTTATCTTATGAATTTTCCTTTCAAAAAATTCTAATTTAATTTTTTAGTTATCGGATTTCCGATCCGAAATTTCGGATTGGATTCGGAACACATTTTCTCCATTCTAAAATTTCGGATCGAATCTGATCGGATTATCCGCCCCAAATAATACTCGAAGTACTCCCTCTGTATTTTTTTTACGGTTTTTCACCAGGTACCCCTGTAGTTTTTCAAAATCCATGGGGTACCCCTGCTTTTAAACAAATGCACCAGGTACCCTTACTTTGGGGGTAAAATGCACGAAATGCCCTTAATGACTAACGGTGTTAAGTTTCCGTTAGTCATTAACCCTAATTAACCCCCATAACCCCTCTAACCCTAATTAACCCTCTAATCTAAACCTAACCCCAAAACCCTAACCTTAACCCCTAACCCTAACCACCCAGTCACCCCTACAACCCACCCCCACTCCCGCAACCCTTCCCCCACCCTCGCAACCCCCATCCTTCCCCCACTACCGCAGCCCCTTCCCCGCCCCTTACCCCAACCCCCCGCAACCCCCATCCTCCCCCCACTACCGCAACCCTTCCCCCCACCCCTTTACCCTAACCCCTGACCCCACACCCTCCCCTCTCCCCCCCCGCAGCCCCTCTTCCCCTCCCCCGCACGCTTTTTTGTGTTGATTTATGGGGAAAATTCGAAAAAAATCGTGTTGAAATCTGGGAAAAATTCGCAAAAAAACACTTGCTTCGTTCGTTCTTGAGTTCGACGGCTTCCGTCGCCATTAGTGTCGAAGGGAGAGAGAGTGAAATGCGGGAAAACCCCACACGCCATTGTTGAATGCGGGGGGTGGCGCTTCGATGCGGGGGCGAAGGGGGTGCATGCGTGGGGGGAGGGGAGGGGTGGGCTTCGATGGAGGGCGAGGGGGGGGGGAGCTGCGGGAGGGTGAGGGGGGGGGGGGGATTCGGCAGGGGGGGGAATTCGACTGGGTAGGGAGGCTCGGGAGGGTGGGGGTGGAGGAGGGAGGAGGGGATTCGGCAGGGGTGGGGGGGTGGGGGAGAATTCGACGAGGTGGGGGTGGTGGGAGGGTGGGGTGAGGGCGGGCGGGGTGGGGTGGGGGGAGGGGGCTACGGAGGTGAGGGAGGGGGTGGGGGAGGGTAGATGGGGGTTATGGTGGTTGGGTAGTTAGGGTTAGGGTTTAGGGTGGGGGTGAGGTGTTAGAGGGTTAGGGGTTAGAGTTAGGGTTTTAGGGTTAGGGTTAGAGGGTTTAATTAGGGTTAATCAGGGTTAGAGGGGTTAATTAACCCTAATGACTAACGGAAACTTAACACCGTTAGTCATTAAGGGCATTTCGTACATTTAATTTCTAAAGCAAGGGTACCTGGTGCATTTGTTTAAAAGCAGGGGTACCCCATGAATTTTGAAAAACTACAGGGGTACCTGGTTAAAAAACCATTTTTTTATCTTTCTCACTTAGAATTTTAACACTATTTACAATTAGATATAATCTTCTAAATTTTTCTCAATATATATAAGGAAAAATATAGTCATGTGAGGTATTGTTTGATTCGTCTCAATAAGTACTTTATTAATATTCAATCATTATATTTTTTTACTAATATGTAATGAAAGATATGTAAGCTCCGCATTGACAAACACGCATAGTCAAAATATGAAAGATAGAGGGAGTATAAGCCAAGACATGTGGTAACTTTTACACACATCCAGATTTAGTAAACTTTAGTTTTTTTTCCTGAAGGGTAATAGTAGCGCACAAGTTATAAAAATTCACATCAAAAATTATATTGATAAATAATAACAAATTTATATAATTTTACCTTGGCATTTATAAAGTAACTGCATTTTGGGGTAACTGACCAAATGTCAATTCTTTTTAATGTCTTCCAATTTTTAGGCTGATTCTTATTCATAGTTTAGGGGTTTGTTGGAGTTCCCTTCTTAATAAGGAACATTAATATTCTTTTCTCAATGTCTAATATGATCAAATCAAAGATATATTGGAATTGCTAAAAGTTCCTGCAAAGGCTGAAGTATTTTTTCCAGACTTTTATCTCCTTTGAGATGACCCAAATCTGCCATTTTTGTACAAAGATCAATCTGTCCAAAGATAAGGTTCCCACGGACAAGTGCACACGGCACACCTACATGAATGAATATCAAGGCACTAAATGATGCCCCGTTGAATCTTTTAGTTCAATTCGCCTTGTCAAATGCTACTCAATTAACCACCTTTACCAGGTAAATACCTCATCACGAAGGAATATAAGTACAATGCTATTTCATCAAGAAAATGATCTAACAAAGTTTTTGTTGATTAAGGCTCGATTACACTAATTTATTGAGAGACATAAAACCCCTCTCTCTATATATAAAATGAAAATTTTAAGGTGATTATATCATCTCACACAATTGATGTGGGGGTATTACTCATTAGATTATCGTCTCTTAGAGCACCAACAATGGTTGGAAAATATCCTCCTCATGTGAGAAAATAGGAGAAAAAAGGGGAATCCATAATTGTCGTTGGTGTCAAAAAATCGTAGAACCCCTCTATAGAAGGAGGGCTCTCATTTGAGCAAACCAACCGGCGCCGCCAAGTGTCCCATATCACTAAATATATTTATTTCCCATGTATATTACTAAGCATAGCCTTTCTACTTCGATTGATGATCTATTTTACTTCCTTCTTATTTTTCTATTGCAACAGCCAACAATTACTACTTTGAGTAAATTACATCTATTGGCTATTGCAATAATTTCACTTTTGTTAAAATTAGCAACTTTAGTTGACAATATTGCTCTTACTTTATATTACTAAAACCATCATTAATTATTATCTCAAAAAAAAACCATCATTAATTACTCACTTTGCTTCATAAAGTTGCTTTTACTTTATTAAGGATATATTTCTCTCTCCTACTCTAATTAATATAAAGGGTACCTTTATGCTAAACTACCCACCTTTCAGTTCCTTAAAAACCGCTCCCAATCCCATTGCAATAGAAAAAGAACGGAGGAAGTAGTTGACTAGATGACCAAGCTAAGATGGATCCGATCCCCCCTCCTCATAACAGTGGACATACATTATCTTCAGTTTTGAGAAGAAAAGCTAGACAAATTTTTTTTGACATCAAGAAAACTTGCATTAATTAAAAAGGAAGTACAGCCTAATGCTAATACAACCAAACATAAAACAAAGCAAACCAAACTAAAGGAGCTTTATTAGCTCTTACAAACCATAGAAAACAAAAACAAGTAAAATCGATAAAGAGTCGCATGATATGGAGATCCTCGTTGTTCAATGAATGTGATGATTGAGACAAAACTGATGGAAGTGGTGGAAGAAGCGAATCTCGATCCAGACAGCTATCAACCAACGACGAACTTCGCATCTCGCTGCTTGAGCAATCCCAACATCCTGCTGTCGCTTGGAATTCTTGGCTCGTGATTTTTTGAAGAGTCAAGTTCCTAGGTGAATCATTACTCTCTTAAAAAAACTACCATATGCAACTGGGGTGCTGCATTCATATTTGAATTTTTCAAGGCAATGATCATTAAGATCAATGCCAAGCTAAAAAGAGAGCTAAACATTTTGAGCTCTCGAACACAACTCCGATTTGAGAAACCGAAAAACACACGTCCCAAGTCCCAACCATGAAAACCTTTCATCGCCTCGTCCACGCTCACATTCTTTAGAATGACCAACAGAGGGATCTCAAACTATTGGATCTCCACACTCTACTTCCATTTTCCTAAGATCTAAGGTAGAACCACCCATATCCAACTGACAAACACTTTTTGATTGCCACAACCAACCACGAAGACAGCGTTCGCAACTCGAAAGAAACAACTAACTCCAACTATTCGGAGATTTGCCACACATACTAAGAAAAAAACCAACATACTATAAAATAACATAACTAGGGAGGGGACACTCAACAACCAGGTGGGGGGGGAGGGAAGCCCGAAAAACCGGGGGGAGGGGGAGCCCGAAAACCGGGGGGGGGGGGAATCCCGAAAAACCGGGGGAAGGGGAAGCCCGAAAAAACCGGGGGAAAGGGGATCTCGACAAATAGGGGAGGGGGAGGTGAAAGGGAAACCGACGAACCGGGGGGAGGGGAGGGGGAACCAACAACCGGGGGTGGGGTAAACTTCGACGGCGAGAGCGCGGCCACCCGGCGACAACCGAGGAAGAGGGGGAGAGGGGAGACGGGGGGGGAAATAGGGGATGCGACGAAGCGGGGAGGGGATGGACTCAACTCGGGGGAACGGGGAAGGGATGGACTCGCCTACACTAAGAACGAAGAAGAAGACCGACGCGAGTTCGTTGGTGATCCTGTCGCCACCGGCGAGCTGCGGGGCGGCGGCGGGGGCACTTAGGGGGTTTCTAGGGTTTGGGATTTTAGGGCAACTTTTAGAGAGAGAGAGAGGGGGGGGGGAGGTTTTTCCTATATAAAAGCTAGACAATTGATGTGGAATAATGGATGAGTTCTTTAACCTTATATTTAAGGTTACATGTTTAAGCTTTTGATATTGACAATGATATATTATTACAAAAAAAATGATTGTATCATATGAAATTAGAGGTGTTGGAATTTGACATGACCGATAATTAATATTGAATCCAGCACGAAATTAGTGAATTTGAATGAGGTTTTCCAATCGTTTACGTAAGTGAATTAATTTGAGATGACCTATTTGTTAAATAGGTTGGGTACTTAGGTTTAATTTTCAAACACAAACTTAACACGACAACCAATTTAGTCGCTAAACTATTAGTACTATCATTAGTGTGGCTTGCAATAGTTTACAATTCTTTATTATTATAATTACATATTTGTCTTTGATTGTTATATTTAATAGATTTGGACCTATTTTTCATGTTAATTATGTAAACAAATGAGTTAATTAAGATATCAAACCAGTTTGTTTCGTTTACACATGTGTGTATGTTGATAAATGTGTTTCATAGATGGGTCGAGTTCGGTTAAAAGGGTTTGAAATCACTTCAAATAAACGAGCCTAGTAATGGTCAAAGGGATCAGATTTTATGTAAGGTGACGATACTTTATACTTCCTCCGTTTATTTTTACTAGCAACGGTTTGACTTTTACATTATTCACAAATTCCCCATAGTTTATCTTTGGTGATTTATAGTTAAGGAAAAACATATTCATGTGGGATCTTGTTAGATTCGTCTCAATGCGTATTTTCAAATATCTACTTTTTATAATTTTTAATTATCGGTTTTTAAAGATATTGATGGGATGGTTGAAGTTATGTATTAGCAAACGTGAAAGTCAAACGGTTGCAAGTAAAAAGAAACAGAGGAAGTATAAAATATTCAACGTAATTTTAAAAAAAAAGAATTGGCAACATTTCTCTTGGAAAGTCAAACATAATGTAAGCTATAAGTAATAGATCGAGAAAGTAATAATATATAGGCTATAAAATTATATTCCTTATATGTTTTCTGTCGTTTAAAATTATGTTATTTCCATTTGAAATCTCTCATCTTATTGCCTACTTTTTTAGTTTATCTCGAGACGCTATGATCAACGGGTCCTACTTATCCCCAATAACTTCACCCATCCTTTTTTCTTTATTGTTACTAATTTTTGCCCAACTTTCTTTAGTTTCTCTGTACATTTCTTATAATTAAAGAATGATTGAAAGATATAAAAAAAAGTAATAAATTTTCAGATATATAATAATACTGATACTTTAGATCAAATAATGAAATTAAAATAATTTATCTAGATGATATAATTATTACAAAAGATAATTTGCTTCAAAATCAATTCAAATTTTTGTTTAACTAAGGAGTACGAGATCATGTAAGATGTGACTATTCAATTCAACAAAAAATTCTTAGGTAAGTCAATCAATTAATGAGGATCGAAATAATCCAAACTATTTTTAATGAGCAAGCCATAGTTGATAGTTAAATAGATTATGAAACATTATTTTCGATATTTCTATTGTTGCCTACGTGCTACTCCATTATTGATACATTGGTCAATACAACTCTCAATTTATGGAGCTTGTACTTTGGCATTAAGGTCATGTACGTGAGTTCAGATTTTAATAATAGAGAGAGCTATTACCCCTATGTACATCATTATTTATGGGGCTAGCAAAGATTTCGAAACCAGCTGAAGCATGCATGCAGCATGCATGTAATGACAAACAAAAATCATACCAAAAGCTGCATGCATATACTATCATTAGAGCCTCTCTTTACTGCATGATGACCCTCTCTCTCTTCTCACCCAATTGGCCAATTGGCAGATGTACGTTTCTGTCAAAATTGGCATCATCAAAGATATTTTGAAGATGCAACCAATTTTTTTTATCTGTTCTCTTGTCAACACACACTAAATTACTAATTGATCTGTCTCTATTCAATATTAGCCTAGATTTTTCAACACTAATTGGAAGATCAAAACGAGGCATGATACATCTATTTCTAGCAAATTTTGTTGCCCATGTGATGTCAGACAAAATTTCCGTTTATTTTCAAAATGCACCAAAGTTGTATTAAGTGGCATTTTTGCGATAAAATGTCACTAATATGCAGTCATATATATATATATATATACAAAATTGTCATTTTGCCTTTTTTAATAAAAAATGGTAATAATATTCATATATAACATATACAATTGTAGTATGAATACATGCAGTCCTTTTTAAATTTTAAATATACAATCAAAGATTTGAGATATTTTTGTTGGGTACAACTTAGAAATGAATCGGATGAATGTCACCCTATCAAAAGCTAATAAATCACACACATACTGTATTATATATATAACGTAAACACTATAATGTGAGCAGTGGCGGATCCAGCGTGGGTTCAGTGGGTTCAACTGAACCCACGAGGATCTGCCAAAGAAACTGACATTTACAGGACAAAGGAAAACAAGTTATAAGTAAAAAGAAACAAATTGATACAAATGTACTGAACTTGGCCCAGCGGTGTAGTCCGCGTGAAGCTGGCCTGCTTAACCATGTGTAATTTTTTTTTACTTTTTTTCCCTCCTTTTGTTTTTTATTTACTACAAATTATGTTTTTATTCTTGGTTTATTTTTCTTTTGATCCTCCATTTTCTAGCTTTCCTTCTTCACAAATAATCCCCTCCCACCAAGTACTAATATATTAATAGGAAATAAATCTGGTTTAATTTCTCTTGTCTTCTAACTCACTCCAGGACCATGTGTATTTTTTTGTTACTTTTTTTTCCTCCTTTTGTTTTTTATTACTACAAATTATGTTTTTATTCTTGGTTTTATTTTTCTTTTGATCCTTCATTTTCTAGCTTTCCTTCTTCACAAATAATCCCCTCCCACCAAGTACTAATATATTAATAGGAAATGAATCTGGTTTAATATCTCCTGTCTTCTAATTCACTTGCTCAAGCAATCAATTATTGATAGCATTAATAATTTATTAGCCAAACTATATTACAAAGACCTTGACATTGGTGAGTTGTTAATTATTAATAGCATTAATAATTTATTAGTCAACCTGTATAAGTGTTTTTAACACCTTTAAATATAAGTATTAATAGTAAAAATTTACCGCACGCTTCGCGTGCTTACAAGACTAGTTTTTGTTCTATGTTTAAACAAGTTCGAACCCACGTTGTTCAATTCTTGGATCCGCCACTGAATGTGAGTCTTATGCTAATGACCTAATCAAATACTCCCCCTATTCTTTTATTCACATGCATGTGAAAGAAGATATATCACATTCCATATTTAGAGATGCGTTAACATAACCCAAATAAAAAGAGTCAAGTAACAAAAAAATATGTACGGAGGACTCTACAGTCAATTTTCTATCTCTGAAAAGTTAAGCATGTCAAGAGGAATTGCTCCATGATCCCCGGGATTACTCCTTGTTAGGAACTTCACTTAAAAAAACAACAAGAACAACACACGAGGAATTTTAATGGTGGTTTAAATCGTCTCTTCTTTAATTAATAAACTGCAAAAATAACAATTATTATGTGTTTTTCTTTTCAACTTCATTATGAACTGTCCTTTAACTGCTTATGAGGTACATCTCAACTACTTAAAAATACGCTCCTACCATCCTACATTTATAGGACTTACAAGATCTCTCATTCCTACTAGAATATGTAAACTTACTCGACTCTAAAATAATTAGGAAACAATATTACTCCCTCCGTCCCATATTATAGTCTTATTTCCTTTTGCCCCAAAATATAATTCTTGCTTTCCATTTTTATTTCACACCTTTTCATGATTTTTCTGTAAGAATTGTGCCACCATTATTTATTTCTTTGAAAATAAGATTTTGCTTTGTTTATTCAACCCAAGGGTTGAATTAGTCATGTATTTAATGCTTCTTTCACCACTTATTATCATTCTCTCTCCTAAAATCGACTTTTTCCCCATAACATTTATTTTCAATACACAAACACTCTTTACATTTTTCTTAGATTATATTTACCTTAATACCGTGAAAAAAACGTAATCAAGACTATAATATGGGACGGATGAAAGATATTATTGGAGGATAAGTAATTTTTTTCCCACCTAAACTCCTAGCTATAATATCCTAATTATATTAAACTTCCTAAAACACAAAAAACGTTCTACTTATAATACTTCCATGCTCAAAAGACTTTTAATTTATATTTGATGTCCTTGTTCGATTGTAACCCAAAACTCTATATAACATCATTTCTTTATTTGCTTATCCTATGCATGTCTTCTGAGTTTTACCAATTCCTAGCCTACTTATCATTGTGAACTTTTACATGTTTACTGGCTATGTATGCTCTGCCCAACTACCCATTTATTGCTATAATTTTTGGGCATACATTAATGTGAGTTTCGTAGAAGACTTTGAAGGGAGTGGGGAAAGGTTGGCTCTAGGATGAGTGATGAAAAGTTGCTAAACTGAGAGATAAAGTGGAGCTCCCTTTCTGAAAGAACAAAGAAGCTCTACCAAAAAAATCATTGTAGCACGTATGTCCTATAGGTAGGTGTAGAAAAACGTACTTGATAGGTAAAAATTAGGAAAGGTGGAGGGGAGGAACTCATGGGCTAAGGATTTTTCCCAAAATGATTTGGGGGAAGATTAAATGGTAAGAGAGAAATATAAGGAGAGAAAATAGAGATAAATCAATAATAAATTCATGGAAGGATCAATGCAATAAACATGCTTATTGAATCTAGTATACAATGGGAATGATCTGAGAAATTTACTATTGTGCAGTGGCTATTAATTGTCAATTTGTACAGGAGGTTTAAGTGTATTGATGATCTTTAGAAAAGTGTATTGATGATCTTAGATTATACAAAGATATGCTTATACCAAAATAAACTCTTTGTTTAGATTTTAGCTAGCTAATATCCATGAGATGTGAAAATTACATGTCCTATGCAAAGTAAATTTACAACAAAAAAAATGCGTGCTCCAACCTTTTTTGTTTGGAAAAGGAAAGAAACCTAAGTTACACCCTAATAGAAGGGAAACCTAACTCATCCTTGCGGATGATAAGAGGAAAGTCGAGGGAACACCGAAGAGGAAAGCCAAAGATGATGATGATTTTTGCCCCAATTAAGCAAGGCGTCCACGCGATTTCTTTCCTCGTAGTAATGTTGGGCCGAAAATGAATCCATCTTCTTGACATATTGTCCCGCATCATCAATAAGGTTAGAAATTTCCCAAGGAATACGCCACACCCTCCTAATTGAATTAATAACCACTAAGTTGTCTCCTTTTACTATGAGTTTGCTAATACCAAGGAAAATCGTTGTCTTTATACCAATATACATGCCCATTGTTTCCACCATAAAAATAGACCAGGACGGAGGCAGGGCCTTAGCCCCAAGCTTAACCGGATTGCCTTTTATCGTCTCTAATTATGAATACAAAGGCAGTACTAGCATTTTATTCCCTACTTCAGTATATATCGATTTTTTTTTTTTTTGAGGTGGTCTATAGATAATGTTAGTTATGTACTTGTGTTACTCTCCAAGTTAGTATTGCAAAATAAATAAGGACAACGAGGCTGAAGGCGAAATGTCTATAGATGGGCCCCTTGTGAAGTGGGCCAAACGGGTTTGATTAAATATGAGTCAGAAGTCAGTCGAATAACTCCAACATAATTACTCCCGATTAATTCGCCGGGCCCTATCTCCTTTTCTGTAAATGAGTTTAGTACCATCTGAATGAAATTAAAGGCAACCTTTTCTTGGTCATGTTGAGCAATTTTTTAGGATGAGGGCAAGTTACTTATTATTCACCCCTACCTGATACCACTTTTTTTTCTCTTCATCTAAATTTTAATAACGAAATTATTTTTACAAATTAAAACTAATAAGTAGTATTTACTACAAATGATTATGACTGAAAAGAACAGATTTTTACTGATTCATGTTGTATATGTTAGTTTTATGAATTTACTGTTTTTTACTTAGTAAAACTGATATGTATTGATTAGAACTGATTTTTATTGATTTAAACTAATCCTTCCCATAATAGAAAAATATTTTCACATCTAATAACTTCATAAAATTTTATACCTCATTTGTTTCTAAATAAGTGCAACGCTTTGACTTTCATGCTTATCAATACAAAACATTGACCATTAATATCTCTAATAATATCTGTAAAAAAATATTAAATTTTAACATGTTCTATTCACCTCTTTTTTTGCTTATATGAACTTATTGTTCTTTTGGGCATAGTTTTAGTTCATTTCAACTGTGTTCAGTTTAGTTCCATTCAGTTACTTTCCTCTCACAGTTTTACTTCAGTTAAGCTCACTTCAGTTCAGCCGAAAAGAACATGACTTTAGTCCTTATCATACCTTATCTAAACTCATCCGAACTTATTAGACCTTATTTTGTGAGAGTGTCATACCTTATTTTTGTTGAACTGGACTTATCTGAACTTATTAATCCTTATTAGACCTTTTCTTTACTTATATTAACTTATCTAAACTTATTTTAATTAATAATAACCGAAGATAAGGTGAACGGAACAGACCTAAAGTGAAAAAACAGAGCAACATTCTAAAAACAACCGAAAGAAGAAGAAAAAAAAAGAATGTTACATTGTTACCAGTACCACTATCTTTTTTATTTTAAAAAAAATAATCAGAAAACTTAAAACAATCCCAAAAACTAAAACAGGGCAGATGGCAGATAGTTTCTTTTACGCAAGCAAGAGCAGAATCCCCTTGCAAATTTGGGCAAAGGCAGTTTATGGGAGTTTGTGCTGCTGATGGAAGCCATTTTAGCGCGCAAAAGCTTGTATTTTCCTGTTTACAAAATACAAAGTACCACTACCACTCCATTATTTTATCTGTTTAGGGTGGGGTTAAGAACTGAAGATGAGAAGCGAGACGAGTTCAACGTCCTTGTAATGAGTGGCCAGTGGGCATCTCGTGAACATCAGAAGACTACTCAGAAGTTCCAGTAAAACCTATTCGTAGACTTAAAAACCTAACACTTATGGAATCTTGATCATCCATTCATCCTCCCTAGGCCGTGTTTTTTTGGCTATAATTTCACTTCAGCTATTTTTTCACAGTTTCACTTCTATTCATTTCATCCTAAAATAACAGGGCCTGAATGTTTATTTAGTTATGTACCCCACCGTTTGCACTTGCTTTTTTCTTGAGCTTATCGATTACGGGTCCGTTCTGTTCAACTTATTTTAACTTATATAAGATTTTATAAGATCAGATAAGATTAGATAAGATAAGATAAAATAAGATTAGATAAGATAAGATAAGATAAGATAAGATAAGATAAGATAAGATAAGATTAGATAAGATAAGACAAAATTAGTTGAACAGAACGGACCCTACCTCCATTTGGCAATTATCCCAAGGATGTTGTCAAGAAGGCTAACCTAATAAATTAATATATGAGTCACAAATTTATCCAAGCCAAGAGATGATATTTATGGCTAATTACTATGGATATACTTACCTACTCTATATTCCTAATATGCACATATGTATATAAAGCAATTTTTTACTTTTCAAAATTAGTTATGGATTATTTTCTAAATTGCAATTTATAAATTCTAAATTGATATTTAGCAAGTTTTAAATGAACAATAACTTTTCTTTTTTGGAAATTACGGATCCGGGAGAAAGAGAGAAAGAAGAAGGGGTGAGGGATGCGCAGGGGGGGTCCTTAGGGAAGCGTGCGGGGTGGACAGAGATGAAGGGAGAGGAGTGGGAGGAGGGGAGACAGGGGGCAAGGGCGAAGGGAGGAGAGGGGGGAGGGCGGCGGGGGTGGCAACAACAAAGTGAGAGGAGAGGAGGGAGGGGGGGACGGGGGAAGGGGGGAGAGGGGGGAGGGAGGCGGGGGTGGGCAAAGAACAAAGTGAGAGGAGATGGGGGGGCGACGGGGGAGGGGCGACGGGGACAGGGGGAGAAGGGGGGGGGCGACGGGAACAGGGGAGAAGGGGGGAGAGGCGGCAGGGGTGGGCAGAGACGAAGGCTGGGGCGGGAGGCTGGCTAGCTGCCTGCGGGGGTGGGGTGGGGGTGGGATCTGGTATGGGTGAAGTAGTGGTGGCTAGGTGGTGGTGGCTATGGAGGAAAATATTGTTGAAGTAAATTGTAACCTGTTGAAGTAAATTGTCATATTTTTTCATCAATTATAAACTAATTTTTTATATTATAAAGTTCTATTTTTGAAATTGTGATTGATGTTTTTGTATATCATATCAAATTTAATATAAAAAACATTAATTTCATATTTTATAGAGTATAATTTAAGAAATTATCTGTAACTAATTTTGAAAAGTCAAAACCGCTTTATCTAACTTTATAAATAGTATCTAGCCATAAATAACATAACGCCGACGTGTACAAACTGCCGGCCACATTAAAAGTATTATGGTAGTCTTTTTCTTAAAAAGACCACTGTAAAATTTTCAATTAGCCCAAACACAAATCCATAATGTGAATTTAATCAACTCACTATAGATTGACAATTTCTATAAAAAAGTTATTGTTGAGTTGAATTTTTAGTTTTTTTACTATATGTGCGTACTATTGACTCTAGAGTCTAGTATCATCGTAGAGTTTTTCTAACACGGACATAGAGTAAGGTAGAGGCATCCCTTATACTCCCTTTGACCCTTAAAGTTACCCCGTTGTATTTTGTTGGGTCAAACTTTTAGAACTTTGACTATGAATTTTTACCAATCTATAATAAAAAATAATATAATCACATATTTTCATGAGGTCTTATTAGATTCGTTTCTTAATATATTTATAGAATATCAACTTTTTATCATTTTTATGCGTGTAGAATTAGAGATATTAACAATTTAAGTAGTACTCCCTCTATATTTTTCTTATCTTTCCTATTTTTATTATGTATGTTTGGCAATGAACTTCTTTGACCTTAATGCCTTTCGCTAATACATATTAGTAAAGATTATAACGATTGAATATTAATAAAGTACTCATCGAGACTAATCAAACAAGACCCACATGAATATATTCTTTCTTATATATTGAGAAGAATTTAGAAGATTCTCTCTAATTGTGAGTAGTATCGAAATTTCAAGCGAGAAAGATAAAAAAATACAAACCAAGTATTGGAGACCATAAGAAGTCAAATGGAGAAAGGATGGAGGGATCAACTAGTTTTTTGTCCGATCATCCTCAAAATAGTGTAAAAAAATTGGATATATATTAGGTTAAAAGTGAGTACGTGTTAACATTTTTAGATCATCTTTAAAGAAAAAAAAATTCCAAAAATATAACATTATAAGTTTAATTTTTTTTTTCTTTTGGTATTAAAGAGTCACTAAACGCAGTGATGTAGACGAGATTCGATCCTAAATCTTAGGTACCACCCTTACAAGACTTACCAACTAAGCTAAATGACATCCATGTATAGATAGATTTAAAATTTTGACAAGCTAATAAAAATAATAATTCTATGGAAAATTGGATTTTAATAACCCAATCTTTGAACGGTTTTCTTAAAACAGTCCCATTTATGAGTTATTTTTTTAATAATCCCACCTTTTTGGGTTGTTTTTTCATAATGGTCCTAGTTGACTATTGACCTAAAGTTTAGCTAATTTTTTTTTCTTTTTTTCATCCTCGTACTCGCTTCTCTCTCTCTCCTCCTCCTTCCTCGACCAGCACCACTTGGCCACCGGAACACCACCCATAGCACCAACCCACCCAAAACCACCAGCCCACCACCTCCCCGAAACAACCTCACCCCACAACCCCACACTATCTAATACCACCAATGCACCACCCGAAAGAACCCCACCCCACCTGAAAAAACTTTCTTGAGGGAAAGGGGCGGTGCGGGGGAGGGGAAGAGCGTCAGCTGCAAAGGAGATGAAGGGCGGCGATGGAATAGGTCGTGGTGACTGGTGGGGATCGGAGAAGAGAGGTGGAGTTTTGGTATTTCCGCGGAGCTATGGTTGCTGCCAAGCTATTCGACCCGAATTCCTCGTGGTGGAAGAAGGAAAGGGGAAGGGGCCGGCGCGGCGAGGGGAAGAGCGGTGGCGGCAGAGGAGACGAAAGGCGATGGTGGAATGGGTCGTGGTGTCCGATGGGGAGGAGGGGGGGTTTTGGTATTCTCTACGGAGCCATGACTGCTGCCAAGCTCTTCGACCCGATCTCCTCCTGGTGGGTCGTTGATATGCTTGCAGCTTGACTTGTATCAGTCGTCGAACGGTGTCGTCGGTGAAGGAAAGGAGAAGGGGACGACACGGGGGAGAAGAGTGGCGGCGACATAGGAGACGAAGGGCGACGGTGGAATGGGTCGTGGTGGCCGGTGGGGAGGAGAGGAGAGGGGGATTTTCTTAAAGTTAAAAGATGGACGGATCAATTAGAGTGTGATACGTATCACATTTCACCTGACACCGTAAAAGATTGGATTATTCTTACATAACCAAAAGGCGGGATTGTTTTTAAAGACTACTAAAAGTTGAATTATTAGATTTCATTTTTCCTAATAATATTCAAACTTGTGCATTACCGTTAAAAATCAAATACTATAATATCTTTTTTTGAAAGATCAATCATATGTTTACAGCATTATAATATTTTAGAAAATTACTCATATCTAAAGGAATAGCACTATCCATGATAAATAAGCAAACCTCTGTTTCACAAGTATTATATTGAGAATCCGCATTATACATCATTTGCGGTTTAAATTAGTACTAATACCATATACCAAGCAGAAGCATAATGTACTGTAAAGGTTTAAATTAGTACTAATACCATATACCAAACAGAAGCATAATGTACATTACAGTAGTAATGGGGGTAACTATGCTGTAAAGGTGTAAAGTGTAAAGTGAACTCACAAGTCACAGACTCACAGCTGCAATAATTTCTGTGTAACTAGGGGACCATATATTCATTTTCTACTTTCCAAATTTTGCACATGCTCTTTACTGTGTAGAAGAATATATTTCAATGAAACAATATTTCGGTAAATAGGAAAATCACGGTCTTATTTCTGTAAATTTGATGTGTATTTTCCAATTTCCCAAATTTTTGTAAAAGACAAGTTGATAAATTTGTTGCGTATTTCAACTTCAAACAGAGAATACTTTCCTATTTATAATCAGTTTTCTTTTTTTCTTATCTCGCTCATTAATGGATATTGTCGTCCTTTCCCTTTCTCAGTTAAGAGATTCCTTACCTATCTGCATTCAGCAACACCCTAATTAAAATCCTTTCTAAAGCAACAAGCTGTCACTAAAAAAAATTAAATGATTTAACTTTGAAAAGAAAAGGTTACAAAGACATCTTTACTAATTCCGATATTTTATTTTAAAATAAGGTGAATAGGACGGCAAAAGTATATGAGAGAGAATTGCGGTCCGATGGCAACCAAGGACGGCGGTTTCCTGTCAGGCTGAAGAGCGTCTTTTTGTGGCAAAAGTAGCTGAGATTTAAATTCACACAAGAGAGAAGCTATGGAGGTTAAGACTGTCTGAAATCGTTTTATTCGTCAAAAGATAACCGCTAATCGAATTAGAGATTTTCTTTAATGAATCGTTAATTGAATTAGCGGTTATAATTAACCGCTAGTTGGAGTAGCGATTTTGGACAAGCCAAATAAAAAAATATTTGCATCTCAATCCTACGTGGACGGTATCCATTGAAATATTTTTCCAAGATGATGTAAAGTAGGAATATTTTCTTAATCTAGCATTTTGTAGGGAATTCTTTTTAACTCCATTCCAAACAGATATATGGGCCTATCAAAAAGAAGCCCAAGGAATTTCACTTCTCTCCATATATCTCTATTACATAAGGGAAGGGGGAAGCAACGGTGTCCTCTTTTGAACTGACAATTTTGCCCCCCTTTCCTTTTTAAATTACAAAAGGAATCTCAATACCAAAATGGGGGTCAAACAAAGCCACCGGAAATTAATTTTCAACAATCACTCAGAAATCACTTATATGAGGAAACTTTACAAATCACTCAAATGATCAGGAAACTTTACAAAAACTAAAAATTAACTTACAAACTAAAACTAATATACTAGGACGTCAATACATACAAAAACATTCACAAAATTCACTTATAAATCATTGTTCTCAATAACCATTCACAATTACATACTCACAAAAATTACTTATAAACACAAATCTGAGAAAAACATAAGATTTTGACAGTGATATCACACATTCGTCGGTCGGCGATTTGCGAACTTTCAAACAGGTACATAATTCTTTTAATCTTTAAAGTTATTTCACATTAGTCGACTGTTATGTAGTTGAAAAAATGGAGATAATAACAATTAGTTGAAAAGGGCTTTTATATAATTAGACTTAAATTTGATTCATTTTCATATAAAATCAGAAAACAAGATGTGTATGAAATTTGATTCATTTATGACACTGATGAAAAAGTTACAAATTTAGTTCTTTTTTTAAAAAATTCCAATATAAAATTTTTGCCCAAAACTTTTGCAAAATATCCATGTTCATAAATAAATTTTGAAAAACAAAACAATATCAAACCTTTTTTTCATGTCAAATATAATTGAAACTCAAAGTGTTAAAATTTAGAAAAGGAGAAAAATTAAAAATGACCATTTCATGAGAAATCAAATTGTGTATGAAAAACTTAAAATTTCATTTCAAATATAATTGAAACTCAAAGTGTTAAAATTTAGAAAAGGAGAAAAATTAAAATGACCATTTCATGCAAAATCAAATTGTGTATGAAAAATTTAAAATTTCATTTCAAATATAATTGAAACTCAAAGTGTGAACATTTAGAAAAGGAGAAAAATTAAAATGATGAAAATTTTTAAATATCAATTTGTGAAATCAGAATTTAGAAGTTAGACAAGGAAAAAAAAAACCTGAAATTGTATTATACTTTTCGGTTACAATTTTGGGATCATAGAGAAATTACCGAAATCCATGATTTAAGAAATTACCTTTCTTTGTTACAAAATCGACCCAATTAGATCTACCGCTACTTAAGACTTGAATTGAAATGCTTGATTTTTTGATGTTGTTCTTTGACGTTGACTTGAAAATCTACTGTTGCATGTATTTCTTTGATGTTGTTCACAAATTAGATTTACTGCTTAAGACTTGAAACGTCTGATTTTGTTATTGTATATTGCATACTTGGATGAACTGGGTTCCTTCAAATATGAATTAGGTTCCTTCAAAATATAGGTTGTAGATTTGTAGTGAGAGGAGAGAGAGAATGAATGTTAGAAAAGATCGAAATTATACAATCGAGAGGAGAGAGAGAATGAATAGTTGGAGAAATATTTTTTTGTTGGTCTCGATGGGTCTTCACTCTTCACCGATTTAAGTGGCAAATAAGTATATGGACCAACCGTTAGGTTAACAAGCAAGATTTTTTTAAAAAAAAATCCTCCTAAATTAAAGCGGAACGGGCAGTGCACAAGTTTTATTGCTCAAAATAAAAATAACCCAAACCAACCCATCATGATTCATTTGGAAGGAATTTCAATCTATCACCTTAACTACTAACGCATCATGTGGATAAAAAAAGAAACTACTCTTATCTAAATCAAAGAATTACTATCACAATTTTCAACTAACAAACCACTTTTCACTAATTATGTAAAAAAAGTATATTGCAAGTTAAATTATAATATAATATTTATATGAAAAGAACACTACATAATTAATTAGTAAAGGAACATATTACTCCCTTAAGAAAAAGGATAATATGTGAAAACAAAATTTTTATGTACTATTTTTTTTGTGGGAAATAATCTTTTATAATTTTTCTCACAACTTAAAACTTTACAACATTTTGTATTTTTCTGCGAGAAATCAAAAACTATTATAAATTACAAAAATGAATAAAACCAAAAAAAAAGAACATGACGATATTTAGTAAGAACATCATACCGATTATAAAAGAATACGCACATATAAGACTTGAGAAACAAAAAACTATTCAAAATCACAAAAATGAATAACAACATAAAAAGAACATGGAAGAATCTTATTCACAAAATGGAGGTGAACTTAAATACTAACTTGCATTTTCAGTTTGTTTACTACTTAGTATTAGGCCTAAAAATATCATCGCACGCATCGCGTGCACAAAAGGCTAGTCAGAATAATGGAAACTGACGAAGAGAAGCAGGATCTTGACTCGTAGAAGATTAACTATCATGTTCCTCTACTGCTTTGGCATCAACAACAATGCCTCAGGCTACTGTAATTAAATATTATGACTAATAAAGAACATTTACAACAAGTTACACCTCGAACTTTATAGAAACAAAATTAAAGGATCGGCATCAAGCTTATCTTATCTACAATAGCTATCTTGTGAAAGAATAATTAGCAATTACCTTAAATACCAATCACTACTGATGTTTTCTACTTAGAAGTTCACTGTGTCGATTTAGATAAATCTCTTCGATATGAATCATACTCATTCAGCTTTGAGATATCGTCCTGCGACAAATCTAGCCCGCCACTACTTAAATAATTCTTAGCCACACGCACCCTGCAGAGCACATAATTTAGCTCAATTGTAGCGCCTAGAAAAAATAAAGGTATATAACCCATGACATGCTTGATTCACAACATTAACTTACCTTCTTCGTTTTGTCTTCGCAGCAGATTCAGCCAAACGGGAAGCCTCTAATCTCGAAATGTGAGCCAATGAAGAAAGATATTCATGGAGTGCATTTCCTCTCACTGTCAAGTAAGATCTCAAAGGAACTACTGACTGAACAATATTCTGTAGGCACATCTTCTTTTCTCTGCAACGGGCCACAGCACAGATTAAATATACAATAGTCTTTTTGTAAAATCAAATTCATGATACAAGTTTGTAAACAGGATATAGGAGGCACAAATACTACAAAAATCTGGAAGCTTGAAGAGCTTTGACTAGTCTTTTGCTGACCACCATATGTAACTTTACGGCACCAATAAAACACCAGTTATTAAGAAATTCATGAGTGGCTATGTAGCTGAACATGGCACCAGATTCATATGATAAACTTGTACTTCAACAATATAGAAGTGGTACAGACTGATTATAAAAATTTAAAAATGTAATGCACGTATCACAACCCAAGCATATCATAAAGTTGATGTTCTGACCTTGTGAGTGAAGTATTAACTGTTGTTGCTGCCTGCTTTATGCTCATATCAGCCAATGAAAATTGACTCCTATTTAAACGGAGTAGTTTCCCTAACGCCATTGAATTACTAGTTGACACAAGCATCTCCCAATCCAGATTCAGCTTGTTGGCTGGACCCATCTTTGATTGTAAAGCATCAATATCTTTTGCATACAAGAAGTAGCCATATTCTGCAAATGAAAATGCCACCTGAGCTTGCTGATCATGCCATTCAAAGGTACAAGTATCCTGACTAAGACCTGTCTCCTGACCTAATGAATCCTGCCACAATAAACAAATTGTCATAGATGAACAGACGACAAACAGAAAGTGAGAAGAAAAAGTAAAGCTAAGATAATATGAGATGCTTACATTTATTAGGAATTCACTATCATGAAGTAAAATATCACCCTCGGAAATTAAATTGCTCATTCTATAACACAGGTCCACAACTTGAAAAGCGTTTTGATGTTCAGAGATAGAGTACTGCCTCAAACCTCTCTGCCGAAGTTCGTTCCACCTATTCTGTACAGAACTTATTACTTCCGACGCAAAGCTCCTAATGCTCTTGGATCTCTTGCGAAAATTCATACGACTGCACTCATCCATCACCAGACACCCAGACGTGCTGGCCTCAAGATGATCATTTTCACTATGAGAATCTCCCATCTCCTCATCCCCCCACATTCATATTTAAGTCTATACCACAGAGCTTATACTCAGAAGCTTGATGCCCAAGGATAGATGAGTCAACATTGTTAGTTGCAACTGGAGACACAATTTCCATCAGATCTGCTCCTGACAGACACTCTGTTCCATCATTGATTTCAGTCTCTGGAACAAACGTTGACTCTGGTACATAGGACATGTCAACTGATTGGCAATGATCAATCACATTATTAACATTTGTGGCATCGGAATATTGGCACTGGAGCTCCTCTGCTTTTGTCTCAAAAAACTTTTGTATTTTCCCATTTAATGGATTCATAGAATTGTCGACTGCTGGCCAACTCATCACATCCACGATAGCCATATCAGGTAAATGATGTTGGACATTTTCTGCCTTTTCTTGTTCCTCGTGTAATTGTTCACTCATTCGTTTCAAAGAACCATCTAGTTGTAAACATTTAGCACGACTGACGTCAGCAATTTGTGCATGTTGCTGCTGGATTTTCTCCGGTTTTGCTATTCCAAAATTTTGGTCGCTCAGTTGTAACAAGGGACCGTCTGCAGCTGCACAGCTGCCGTAATTTCTATCACCTGCTTCTGGTTGTTCGTGCTCAATTTCCTTTTCCTTAGGCTCGACAAAATGAAACAGCTGGTCATTTGAAGAGTTCAAAGAGTCACCCAGTGCTGTATAGCAGAGAGGATTGGGCTTTTCTGTTTCTGGAAGTTGCTGCTCACTGTTGTCTATATTTGCATTATTACAACAAAGTAACTGGTCCAACACTGGGTTCAAAGAGGCAGCATCTGCTACCTGACTATCATGATTTAAAGTTCCCATTTGAAGATGCCAATGCTGAGGCTCTATCATGCTAGCCTCTATGCCTTGAATGAGTTGGCCAGTAGATTGATTCCTTGGAGTACCTAGTGAACCATGAACAGAATCAGCATGTGCTGATTGTGGAAACAGGCATCTCTTTACTGGAATACTTGTCTCTTCGCATTGCTGTACCTGGTTTCTTAATGGGTTTAAACACAGATCTGCTGCATTTCCTGTCCCTAATTTGGCTATTTCGTCTCCATTTACCTCTCCAAAATGAAGGGGTTCATCAACTGACTGTTTTCTAGAGTTGAATAAAGTAAGAAACTTTTCATCATCTGCAGCTGGGAATTGGTTCATGTCCACTATCATATTTCCATCTCCAGTAAGTACTGGCAGGTTGTCATTCAACAGGTTCAAAGAGCCATTGGCTTGCCCGAAACTACTGCAGTTTGCAAGTACAAAATCTAGATGCTCATGCTTTGCCTCTGCTGTGAGTACAAAAGGGACTAATTGATTACATGGGTTCCCCGCAGCAATAAAGTTGATGTGGTTATTGTGTGCTGCTTTTGCAGACTGACGCCTGGCTGCTTCCAATTCTGTTGCTCCAGAATGAAGTAATTGTTCACCAAACTCATTTGAAATACCCTCTAATGCAAATTTTAGGACAGGAAAGTCAGAACGAACACCAGGAAAAAGAGTACTATTATCATCACTGGACAAACCGTATGGATTCCCATGATTACAGATCTCATCTTCAGAATCTGAAAGCACGGTGTCTGATTTTCTTCGGGTATTACGACGAGCAAATGCTACTGGAGAGCCTGAAGAATTAGAGAACTCACACACATTGCTTCCCGGTATTACATCATTGTCTACATGCATATAGCAGTTTCCTTTTAAAATTGCTTCCTTCTTTGCCTCAATGCTAGCTGTTACACCTATATCAAAATCTAGTTTATTCTGTATACTGGGATTGCCCACCTCTTCTTCCTCAATCACTCCTAACAAGCTATAATTTTCTTCCATTCTGCTGAAAGATTTGGCAACTTCTGCTTCAACAAATTCAGACAGTAAAGAGGGTAACTCCCAAGGAATCAGTTTAGGCAATATACAGTGCCCAGCTTCAAGATTGAACATCGGAGGAGATACGCTTCGCATTTGTCCATCTGATCCATTTATAAAAACTAATCTGAGAGAAATTCTTTTATAAAAAAACACAGTATATAGGGGAGATATGCAATGAGAAGTCACTTTACTGAATAAAGAGACAGATGCATTATTTTTGAATTGCAGGTACATTATTTATTTGCTTAGGGTACATCCATGGAATTAAAACTTCTCGCCGTGTTGTCCGTTCCGTAACACGAACTCGCCGTGTTAGAACGCTTTTACCCCGTTACATCCGTTCTTTTCAAATATTGGCCAAAAATATGTTGTGATTTAATTATATAGCTAATGTAACATGATATTATAATAGATTTGATTACATTATGTTGTAATAATGCTTCATAAACTAAAACAAAGCAAATAAGGTTAGAACATATTAATGTGAATTTTTAAAAAAAATTCACGCCGCGTTGGCCGCAAAACGTTCTATTTCCCCGTTACAAGCCGCTCCCGCGACAACGCTACCGTTCCCGCGAACACGACTGCAACCGCGTTTTTTTCCCTGGGTACATCACTTTTGAACTACAGTTCATCATTATTCTAAAGCCTTCATTATATCAGATTTAGCACACATTCATGTTAAGAGTGAGGTACATGATTTCCATCAAAAATATTTTAAGAAAAATATGTATCTACAATTCATAAAAGTCGTACCTAAAGATGAAATTTTATCAATGAATCTGCAATTCAAAAAGGTTGAACTTAAGCACACCAAAAACAAAAACAAAAAGGTCCCAACAGTCAAAAAAATGACATAGAAGTCTTTTCTCATTCTTCTCATTTTAAGTTGTGCATATGTGTGGAAGTGTGTCTTTGTGTATGCGTATACATGCAACATCACTGCCATTCAAAAGGTATGTGAATTTTCAACAATCCCTCAATATTTCACACACCATTTTGGAGCAAGAAGCTTAATGATGAATGAAGAAGAAACATGATAGAATATCAGAGAGATTCAACTACCTCATGTGTTGATCCTGATCCTAATCAATGGAACAAACAAACTATGTCCCCAAAAAATCAGCAGTTCTGAGGTTGTTTGGTTGACATAAAGATATATGGGAAATAGAACTTCCTAGGAAGTAAAATAAGGTGAGGTTGTTTGGTTGGCAAAGATTGTTCCCAAAAAATGGAGGAAGTTGCTTACCTAGCGAAACCTAGGTGAGTAGAACTTCCCATGGGAAGTTTCACTTTCCATGAGCAACCAAACAATTTTCACCACTTCCTTGGAATTGGAACTTCAGCGGAAAACAATTTCCTAGGAAGTACTACTTCCTACATTCAACCAAACAACACCTTAGGTTGGCAATAAATGTGGTCTGCACAATTTCCTAAGAGCTAAGACTTACAATTTACCGAGATGCATCAAGCTAACTATTCTAGTGAAGATAAAAGTTGAAGTAGAGATGATTTTGGTACTGAAGTTATTAGTATTAGGCTAATAAAACTTGTAGGAGAAGCAGAGACCATTTTCAGTCGAACTTGCTAAGGTTCAGTGCTCGTGGGTTCAAGTGGGATGAGAATGCAAGCTTGAAAAGCCTTCCTGAAATCACGTTCTCCCAACCCAAGAAAGAAAGAAAGATAGATAGTTTCTAACACCCCCCCCTCCTCAAGACAAACCCACAGCAGAGGTGGGGGGTTAGAAAAGAAAAATATGTGCTCTCCAAAAAGGGGGAAAAAAGGCCCTTAAAAATATTACATCAAAATTCAAATCCATCTTACTTTTAGTGCATTCTTTACTCTGGCACCAGAACTGAAGATGCAGCAAAGTCTTACGGATGTCCCCTCCGCAAAATTCAACGCATCTCTCAATAAGGTCAGGCTGTATGTTGGCTTCTTCAGCAGAACAAACCTGTAGAACAAGACATCAATGAGAAAATTAGTCGAGTGATAAACAAAGAAATTCCAACCAAACAGCCAATAGGTCAAAGGAGGATGCTGTTAAGATCAGACCAGGTGGATATGGTGGACCAGCTCCTTTAGTGATGGCATTGTGAAACACACTTCTTCTCTGTCCAAATTGTCTGGCAGCAGCGGGCTTTCATCTGAAATTGTTTACTGTGAATGAGTTCACAACCGAATAAATTAAAGAACATTGCAGATATATAATGTAGGTTCATTAGTTTGTGAGTATAAATCATCTTCATCAGTAATCCCTTACTATTACTCGTCAATATCATGGGCCGCTTTCCTGTACCAGCAAGTTGTTGTATGGTGGAAATAAAGCCACGATCATCGCATAAAGTAACATCCACATCCTCGAAAAGTATTAAGGTTTTGATGTCACCTTTATCACAAGAAAGTCTACCATTACTGAGTTTTTGACCTCCAACATCACCCACATATTCTTCCTCTTCTAATAGAGATATCACTTCAACTACGCTATTGTTCAAATCTTGTGCTACTGCTTCATTTGTGAGTACAGGTGAAGACTTTATTTTGAGCTTACTTATAGGACTTTCTTTGGACCTGGACAGCACAAATAATCAGTGTCAGGAGATTGAGTCAGATGTCTCGTAAAGGGTTTCAAGCCAATGAGCAATTAAGACAAACCGCTTGATCCAATGCGATTCTACGGCCTCTCCAAATTTTTGCTTAAGAAGAGCTCCATTTCTCCAGTCTGATGCATTAACCTTAAAATAGATAATATAACTTGACTAAGCAACCAAAAACTTGTATCAGTGCTGTCTAAGTCTAGGTAGTCAGCAACAGCCCGGACAAAACTTTGCCATTGGCAAGATAAATGGAGATAAAAATGTAGACAACCTTATCCCTCCTGTTCTAGTGTGTACAGACTAAAAATACAAAAAGAATTGAGCCTATCTTGAAAAGAATAGATGAGAGAAATTTATATCTATCAATTGCCTGCATATTTCACTTTAAAACAAATCAGAAAGATGAGGTCATTTTTACTTCAAGTACTCTGTCACAGAACATTGTATTCGAAGAAAAACCACGATATCAATATCAAATATGGGAAATGGAAAAGACCATGTTTGCCCATCTTAACAATATGCAAATATGAAAATGGAAATAAGTCAATAACCATGGGCCTTTGCCATTATGCATGGCAGACGCATTATCAGCTTTTACATTGGATGTCTTGACAATAAATTCTAGGTAAAACAGCAAAGGGAAATTAATGGACTTCCTCGCCCACTATCTACATTCACCGGTTACTAGACATGCTTCAGAATATGATGGTTTTTTTAATAATCTACAACCAACAGCCTAAGTCCCTCTTGGCTAGTATTAGAAGAAACGGCATGCTACTACCACGTGTGCAGCGTAGTGGTGTTGAGAATTATGAGAACATGAGACTTTCTTAACAAGTATCCGCAGGAAAGTCAGCAAAATTGATCTATCGTACCAACAGAGAGCTATATTCTATAAATTCTTGTACCCTCAAGTATCAGGAATAAAGTAAGCGTGAAAATACAAAGCTAGTTGACTCAAACTGCCACTAGATTTCAAAACTTCACCTGTAGCGACATAGATGAACTTGCCAACAAGATAACAATATATGTACCTCAATGACTTGGAAGCCTTGCTCTTTTGCACAAGCATAAATGGCAGCCGATTTTCCACTCTGCATGCAAAAACAAAGAACTTAGTAAAACCGTATTTGATGTACCTTGTAAAATAACTTTAAATTGGGTTCAACATAAGAATAACTTCAGACTTATATACTTCCTCCGTTTCGTTTTAAATGCAACAAAGGGGTATTTTTTGTGAGATATAAAATATTCCTTAGTTGCATTTAAAACGAAATGGAGGAAGTATAAGAATCCATAAACCAGCAGAGAAGTATCATGCAGAGAGAGAATGAACAAGTTACGATTTTTATGTATCTAAATAAAATAAATTTAATGGTATGATTTTTATCTGCCATAGTTATAGAGATATTAGTAGCCAAAGAAACTTTTCAAGAAGCATGCGCGCCTTATGTTTAGAAATGGAAGTTATAAATTATTTTATATGATATGCCAGGTTCAGGTGGTGCTCTCTATGTTCTTGGAAAGTTCCACTCTTATATAGATAATTAGAATCTATCCAACATCAGAAGTACAGAAAATGTTACTATTCCAGCAAAAGGAAATACTAATACAAAACAGTATGCATGTGGATCCCATCGCTGCCACAATGAGGAGAGATGCATGTAGCTGCACCCATGAAATACTAACAGACTGACTATGGAATATGGATCATATGTACAATTGTACATAGCCTTTGTGCCTGCCACTTGCATTCTTTATGATTTGTTAGCTAAATTGTCAAAGCAAAGACAATAGAAAGGAAGCACTGCTGCTTATTGGTTCTATAGTTACTTTTTTTTTTTTTGAGGAAAGTTCCATAGTTACTTCTAGCAACTCTTTAAAGATAGTAGATAGAAGCTCCAACTGACAGACAGATACAAACCTGAACTGGAACTAAGTTATTTAACTATCCTTTGAGCATGAGGACATGTAAGAACTGGAATGGACCAAACAGCAGGGAAGAGAATGGCTATGTCATACAAAGAAATTTTAGAAAAAAAAAAGCAATATGGGCTGAGGTTAAACATGTCATTTACCACACTACTAGAACATAAAGTTCAAAGTGAAGAGGGACATACCCCAACAGGTCCTGTTACCAAAAGAACATTTTTCAAGCCAGATGCCTCTGCATTTTCAACATCTGAATCACTGTCATATGTATCATATGAATCATCTTTCATCAAACTCTTGTCAGTAGAATAAGAACTCTTGCTGAAACGAAAATCTGTTGCATGCCAAAGGCGTAACCAGTCATTTATGAACTTCACAGCCTCACTATTACCACAAACCTGCCAATGTTATCGAAGGAGATAAGAGAGTTTTTTCAAAACCAAATGAAAATTTTAGCCCCTAAATCAAGTGAAACAAGTATGAAATACAGCGAGACTTATTCTGCAAAAATACTTAACAAGTTAACATCTCTAAAGAATTTAATTAATTCTCAGAAGGAAAGATATAGATTAAATGCCAGACCTCCGATGCCTTTTCTGGATGATATTTGTTTGTCCACAAGCTATTCTCAGGACAATTACCACGACTAAGATAGTATGACATAATTCTGCACGTCAAACACTTCAGTTAGGTTTTGCTTTAACAGTCATATCCTTCAATCAGAACATTGCTTCTTAAAGAATAATAAAAACTTTTCAACATCAATAACATGCCCAAAATATCAAAGAGAACAACACTATATCTATATCAGATTATATGAAAGTTGTTGGTCAAGGGTAGTGGCTTAGCATGAAAACTAAGTGAAGAAATTGAGACAATATCAGAGGGACAACAGCAGCCAAAGGTGTTAAGCATTTTATTAGCTCTCTTAAATACATACACATCTAGGAGACAAAACAAACACAGGTTGAGCTTAGTTTACAGTTCCTATGGACAACCAAGAAGTGATCGCCTTCTAGCATTTAGTCTATCCTGATAAGGAGTTTAGTCTATCCTGATAAGGAGTTCGTACCATGACAACCCCCCACCCTCTCTTCCTTGTTATTCTAAAACGAACACAGGTTGAGCTTAGTTTAAAGTTCCTATGGACAACCAAGAAGTGATCGCCTTCCAGCATTTAGTCTATCCTGATAAGGAGTTTTAGTCTATCCTGATAAGGAGTTCTAACCATGACACCCCCCCCTTCTTCCTTGTTATTCTATTGTCCCCTTTACTGTTGCAGCTTCTTGAAAATGCTTGTATAGTGTATATGGTTTTTACTATCATCAATTCCACTTTAGTACTATTGTAACTAAATTGTTCACAATATGGGCCTCCATGATATAGCTGCTAAACTTTCTACAAGTCAAAGTAAACATGTATACTCCTGGTAAAGTTGTTGGTTTCATATAAGATAAATATAACACATAGAACATAGGCACATAAAGAGATTTAGGAGCTACAAAACACTAGAAAAAGTAACCCAAGCCCGATGAAGAAGGGAATTTCCTACAGTAGTGAAATATAGATCCTCATTGTAGCTATACATAGAACTGGAAGTCTCTACTGGAATCTATAAAGAAAGATAAGCAGACCACCTTTCCTGTGGAGCATTTTGCTGCTCAAAATGTGAGCTGACATAACCGACATCGCCATGGATATAAGCTTTGCTCAATTCAAAGTCCTAGCATAGCAACACGAAGTGAGAACAGCAAGCAAAGTGCAGATCAAAGAGAGATCTTATTAAATATAATTTAAAAAAAGTGCTTTCTTCTATTGTAGTATACTCACATTTTTAAAGTTCTTCAACGGGCCATATGGTTCCACTTCTTCATCAACAATAATAGGAGAAATGGACCTTGATAATAAAAAAGAGTTTTCATTGGTACCACGAAGTTGGGCTAATGAATCATCCTTCAGAAGTAGTGATGTTGTGGGAGGATTTGAAGCGTTATTATCATCGCAATTTAAGGAGCCAATAGTGTCATTAAAGGAAGAGATTTCCCTTCCTTGAATACAAGTTGTCTTGCTGAAGATCCCGTCATCAAAGGTCCAATTACTCCAATCAATAGAATCTAAATCCTCCTGTAGAACCCAATGTGAGAAAGAAAAAAAGTTGTCTTCAGCACAGTAGGAGACACTAGCATCAAACGGGAGGGAGATTGTGCGAAGAAGCATATTGAGGCCCCTTTTTTTTGGACTTATTTTTTTCCAAAAAAAAAAGTAAAAATAAAGTTCCGCGGAAAAAAAAGTTTAGTTCACCAAAAAAAAAAAAAAAAAAGTTCATCAAAAAAAAAAAAAACCCAAAAAAAAAAAAAAAAAAAAATAAATTCCAGCAAAAAAAAGTTAGGTTCAGGAAAAAAAAGTTTAGAATTCTATAATGTTGTAATTTTTAATTATTTTTTTTTTTAACAATATTACTATTAATATTGTTATTATTATTAATATTATAATAACGATGAATTTGTAATTATTTTTAAATTTTTTTTTTTATTATTATTATTATTATTATTTTTTTATATATTTTTTTTATATTTTTATATATTTTTTTATATTTTTATATTTTTTTATTTTATTTTATTTTTTTATTTTAATATTTTATTTATTTATTTATTATTATTATTATTATTATTATTATTATTATTATTATTTATTATTAATATTATTTATTTATTATTATTTATTATTTACTATTTACTATTTATTATTTATTATTATTATTATTATTTATTATTATTATTTATTATTTATTATTTATTAATTATTATTATTATTTATTTATTATTATTTATTATTATTTATTATTTATTATTTATTATTTATTATTTATTATTTATTATTTATTATTTATTATTTATTATTTATTATTTATTATTTATTATTTATTATTTATTAGTATTATTATTATTATTATTTATTTATTATTTATTATTTATTATTTATTATTTATTATTTATTATTATTATTATTATTATTATTTATTATTTATTATTTATTATTTATTATTTATTATTATTATTATTATTTAATATTTATTTTTCTTTAGCAAAAATAAGTTCGGTTCAACAAAAAAAAAATCCGGCCCATAAAAAATAAGTAAAAATAAGTTCGGGTTCAAAGAAAAATAAGTTCGGTTCGGCAAAAAAAGAAAAAATAAAGTTCGGTCAAGAAAAATAAGTCACGGTTAAAAAATAAAATAAGTTCGGTTCGGGTCACCAAAATAAGTTCAAAAGCAATGGGCCCGAACCATTCATCTAGCTACATGCTTTCATACCTTAACATTTTCAAACACATGAATAGGACCAATCTCAGCATTTCTCTCCTTCCCTTTATTCAAGCACCCTATATTCTCCACCTCAATTATCTCCAAGTCTTTCTTTCCCGCCTTCCTGGAGCAGAAAAAGGGATGTATCTGTTTTCCAGCAAATATCCGTGAATTCTCCTGATCAGAAGCGACACAGGCATTAATATAATATTTAAAAAATATACAAGTTAGAAAGAACAGATCCTTTTAAGACTGGTTCTACTATACGTATAGCTCGGCAAAACTATGATTGGCAAATAGCACTCCAGCAAACAAGAGCTGAGCTAATTTATCAGATGAAACATAGGCAACCAACATAAATTGCCATGTGATATCAAAAATCAGAAAGTAAATTCATATCCAAGCCTAAGGAAGAAAGTAGATCGATGAAGCTTAAAGCTAACCTCAGCCATCTTTTTAGCCTCCAGCCAAAGATCGGGAACAGGCTGTGAAGATTGCTGGGTAGCATTATCACCATTAGTCCTTCCATTTCTTGTTGAAACACGTTGCTTCGCTTTCAGCTGTTGAGGGCTTCCATCACCTTCAGTAATGAAAGGAAAATAAAAAAAAATATTATTCGAGAAATGGGAAAAGGAATTTACATGATGCCAAAAGTCTTTGCAGTCCTAGTCATAACACTGGGTGTTCTCCTAGCTGAACTAACAAAAAAGAAGTTATTAAAAATTAGGGGGAGGGGGGTTGTGAGAGGCTGCCCTCCATTCAATGCAGATGGTGTCAGATGTACATGATGCAATTTAAGTCTGGTGCTTTCTCATGTTTCTTGTGCAGCAAGCCAAAAAGAGATAACATCCAAATATTAGTTAGCTCCATAACCTGCGGTCCATTGAAGACATGCAGATTAGAAACCAGCTGGAAAGATAAATAGGCCCAAATATCAGCATGTGTGTATTTCGTCATATATCACTCCTCAGGATACCTATCTCTGCAGATGATTACTGATGTCTAACTTAATTCGAAAGAAGAAAGTAGTCTTTAGGGTTTCTACATCTTAAGGAGAATTGGCATTAGAATACGTTACAGTTCAATAATTTTTTCAAACCCCCCCCCCCTTCTCCCACAACAAAAAATAAAAGGATTCCTCCAGGAAATTTTGGTATGATTGGTATCCTGTATATGGGGGAAAAAAGAAAAAGGACAAAAAAAAGAAGTCCTGAGAAGATCTGTAACTGTAAGAGCTTGCAAATAATATTATCCTCTCCTCCTAAAACATTGTTAAGTTCAATAACATGCTTACTCTTGTTTAGGTGGTTCAGCTTTAGTTAAGCTTTCATAAAACTTCATATGGCAACATCTTTGTGCTTAATTTGACTCCTAGTCAAAATAACATTGCTTCCTTGGTGGCTTGTATGGTTTAGACTTTAAAGTCTTCCTAATAAGAGCCCTAGATAGCTTTAGAGATAAAACCCAGGATTCTCACCTATTGAGATATAGTGATTGAGAATATCTTTACAAGATTAGATAGGTAGAATTTTAGAAAGAAGTTTATTATTCTCTAGAGGAGAGACTGACTGCATATGTATCTTTGTCCAACATTCGTCTCACTACCTGTATCTCTTTAATGTGCCTGTTGGAGTAGCTAGGAATTTAGGGAGATGAATACAGAATTTGTTCTAGTTAAATGCTAGAGGAGAAGAGGCAAGAGTTTTACAGTGTGGTAAGTGGTAACCAAGAATATCAGAGTGGATAAACAGATTTAGTTGTTTCCCTTGGAACGTGAGTACGTGACTCTCTAAGTCACAGGGTGACCAAAGGTAAGCTTTGTCTTCACTCAAATTGCTGCAACACTATAGTTGCCACTCGGGTTCGCCAGCCAAGCCCATGGGAATTCACCATACTGGTATCTTCTTTATTTCTCCCTATGGTCAAGTTTGAGTACGGTAAGAGAGTACCCAATTCCGTTATTTTTCTCAACTTTACCATATATCCACTTCAGACCATGCTCCTATTTCACAGCTCAAGATATACGAAGGTCACAATTTGCATTGAACCTTTATTTTACAAGTAATCCACGGGATAGGGACCTTCATGATGTGGCCCCTTTATTGGGTTGTTATGGATGCATAATCTGATACTAGTCATGATACCAATCGTAGAATCTGGCTAGTCCATTTTCGTATTGGGCCCAGGCCTTCTAGAAAAAACGAAATCATTCTATTTTGCTGCTTCGAATTGGACAGTGAAAGCTCCTATGAACATTAACACTTTCTGCATCAAACACTCCTGACAATCTCAGGTGCATCACCTTACCAAATACTTGTCTCCTAACTCATAAAGTATGTTATGAAGGTGCAAAATATGGTACTCGTCTTCACCTACTTCTTTTACCAATATAAGAATCCAATTATAACACATTCTCACATCTCTCTACCTACACAGTGAGGTATAGGATATTGTGTTAAAAGAGGAATATTGGTTTTGATGTGCAACTTTGCTGGCGTATGCTAGTGAGACAGATTGTTTTCAGAAGGATTAAATCACAAAAAGGTGCTTTAGAGGACACTTCTTTTATGGTAATTAAAGGGTTTGGTTTGAGCAAAATGGCAAATCCTATCCTGAGAGGACGAATGGTATTATGGGATTGCTTAGCAATTGTTTCCTACTTTTTGTTTCGAAACAGAGGTGTTTTTTCCTACTTATTTCTTTTGGGTATATAACATGATTGGGATGCTTTCTTGTAATTCTATTCTTCAAATGACTCTTTGTCACATAATACAAATCACTTAGCCTCCTCGATAGTGATCATCCCAGTTGAGTACCACTTGCAAGTAATGAGTTGTTCGAAATTGCCATAGGTGAGTGATGTGGCCTCCAAAACCGTACAGAAACATCTTGGTCATATGCACTTACGATATGTCTTAGACCTGCACCCCACCACCACAAAATTATGAAGCGCAAAGTCAGCACAAACTCTCTACTATCCTCATTCTGTTTGACTGCATAAAGCTACCAGAAATTCTCAGAAACAGAATTCTCATTCTGTTCTACTATCCTCATTCTGTTCGACTGCATAAAGCTACCAGAAATTCTCAGAAACAGAATTCCCACTGGTAAGTAGTGGACTGGTGACAATAGAATTTGCAGCCTAGAGCAAGAGATCCAAGAAGACAAAGGTAACATAATTTCACTATACAGTCTGTCTAATCTAAAGATTAGGTCTTCGGAACTCACATGGAGATTCAGTGTCGTCGATTGCTACAGAAGCATCTTTTCCATTGACAGCAGCCTGCTTTTCAATTTAAAAAATGTAAATTAATGAGAAACATCTTTCATGTGAGAAACAAATTCATATACAAGAAAGCAGATAAGAGGGGAAGAAACTGCAAACACATTCCAAGGATGAGAAAACTTCGCAATATTTAGCATACAATTAATAATAGCACGAGACCTATAAACAAGGAATGCATTCTTTCCACAATTCCACTTAATACCATTGACAAATTCTTTTTTGAGAAAAATCCAACACCAATACATTTAGATAAGGTAAAACCTGAAAATTGAGCCAAAAAAAACTAAAAAAGTAGTATTCATACTTGAATAATGAATTGATTGTTTTTCAATGTTTTGCACACCCAAACAATAGAAGGAGGGGAAAAAGAATACTACTGATGAACAGTGTCCAAGCTCTCAAACCCCCATATAAGCTAATTTCTCTAGAAAGTACATCAGTGTTTTTCAGACTAATCCAACAGTACTATATAAGAAAGAATCACAAAGTAGATAACCATAAAATTACTCTACAATCATCAACAAGACGATATCCCTCCTCGCATCGCCGTTCCTTTTCCGTTTCACAACCCTTATCGCCAATAATTGAACAGTGAGTACTCAGTACTAGACTAACTTCATACTTTTTTTGCTTTAACGTACCACATTCATACAACTAAAAAAACCAAATTTCATGAACTTAATGTTATATCTCAAATCAAACAACTTACTGCCAATTCAATCCAACAAACAAACTCAACCACATTAAACAATATGATTAGTACTTACCTTCTTCGGCCCGCGTTTTCGAGGCGTAGAATTCCCCTTTACTTTCCTCCCTCTTTTGCCCTTCTCTCCTTGTCCTGGACTCCCACAAACCTCCTCCACATCATCATCACCCTCGCCAATTTCCTCAACTTTTTGAATACAATCATCAACTTTAGTATCGTTTAGATTCTTAGACTTTCGTTTCTGAGGCGTAGTATTTCCTTTTGGTTTTCTCCCTCTTTTTCTCTTTCCTCCTTGACTCCCGCAAAATTCGTCCTCATCATCGGCGATTTCTTCCGCTTTTTTAACCTCTTTTTGAGCGGAATTTTCAACTTCGGTAGCGTGAGGTTTAAGAGGAAATAGCGTCGTCTGTACAAATCGGCGACGAACAACTTTCCGATCTGGTGAATGTAGATCAACGGCATTCACTTCCGGTGATTGATCAGTTTGATCAGCTGGATTTTCCATGCAAATTGGATGAGTTAGGGTTTCTCGGAAATTAGGGCTTTTCGATCTAATTTGGGGGTTTTTTTTAGCGGGAGTACACTGAAGTGAGAGATAGAGATAACGAGAGAGAGAGAGAATTATTCCCGCGCGATTTGATATAGCTGATTGGATTTTAAGGGGACTCGCTTTTCTTTTTCTTATGAGAATCGGATTTGTAGTTTTGCTGATAAAGATTGAAGTTTTTTATCCTTTTATTGTTTTCTCTTATAAAATATGTTGGATTCTCAATCTGAACAGCAGCCCAACAAGCTAGTACCTATTGAGGCCCACTACTTTAGAGCCCCCTTTAGGCCTAAGCCCCAAAAGGATGGCAAAGTAAGTGGACCATGATACTAAGGCATGTGCCCTGCTGCCCTTATAAGTTAATATCCCATATGCATATCTTATTATTAATCTAATCTAATTTCTAATTATTATATTATATATATATATATATATATATATATATATATATATATATATATATATATATATGAAATCTGTAGTTGATAGCATCGATCATATTAAAATTTTCATGATATCTAATTTTGATCAAATATTGTATTATTTAAGTACTTCTTAAATCTTTTGAAAAGAAAATTGCTGTTTTTTTCTTCAACAAAGGAATTTATTATATATATAATTAAATATCAAACTCAACCCTTTTCTACAAGGTATGTATAGTTGTTGCCCAGCAAAGAATCGAACCCCTGTCACAGAGTTGGAAGGATGCCCCCAAACCAACTACAGCCAACCTCGATTCTCGATTTTTGATATCTCATCTTATAGTTGTTCTCGGAGAAGCAAAATTCATTAATTATAACTTATTTTCATTGAAACTGAATTTATTTTTACCTAAACATTACTTGTTTCGTTTCATAAAAGCTTACTACAGTTTGACTTTTGCGACTATATGTGTACTTCGACTTTGTCCATATTTAAATAAACTAACTTTTATCCAAATTTAAGAATGTTGAATTAATATTGAACTTCAATAAACGAGAAATGTTCCTATAAAAAAAGTACAGAAAAAGCAATTAAATATATAATATATAAATGGCTGAAGTTTAATATTAGCAAGCTGCTATGGTTTTGTTGCACTACTGTCGAGCTAAAGTTCCCATTGCCTCTTGTGTTGCTATTTTTTTTTGTAATGTACTATACTTTGCAATTTGTATTTTAACTGAACTATTCAGTTTAAATTGTAACTATTATTATAATCCGGGCTATGCCCGGGTCAATCAAAATAAACAGATTTAAATTTTATTTATAAATTTGTAATTGATTTTGATTCTTTAATTTTCAATTTTTTAATTTATCGCTGTGAGAAATTTTAAAATTGAAATCATGACATGAATTGTAAAAAAAAATTCAAAAATAAACCAAAAAAAAAGCTTTAACAAATTGGGGTAAGAGAATATATCACCAAAGTCTCTTCTTATTACTGAATTACTCTAATAAGAGTGTTAAAGATCTAATTACTTGTCTAAATCTTTTAAATTAATTAAATATTCTGTATAATTATAAGAGTTTACCATATCTTATTTGAAACATTAGATAATAAAATTTATAGTAGTGAATTGGTAGTTAGGCTTCCACTTTTCATTAAGAAGGTCAAGCGTTTGATACCTAGTAAACTTTCTAATAAAACATGTACTTTGCAGCGACTTCTAAAAATATACTTGATGATTCTAGTTGTATGCTACTTGTTTTTTATTTTTTATCGTTTATCTTTTATCCCTAATTAATGTAGTATTCATAATAATCTTAATAATAACGTTGTAGAGCATATATCATAATTGATAGATTAAAGAAGCAATTAATTTAAGTAGCTCGATTGGTTTGAGTGTAACTATTAGAATATGAGGTCATGTGTTCAAATCTTGACATATGCAACTTTTTAAGTGTATGTCATGACATGGACAATATTCATTGATCGAAAGGCAAGTGACACATGTCATATAAACATGTGTCATGGTAGCGTGGCGCCGTGGCGTATTATGTGGTGAGTGCAACGTGGCACTTTTCCTTGAAAAGGAACGCCTTTTAATATATAGTACTAGCTTTCTAAGCACGCGATGCGTGCGATGACATTTTTTCATTGTGATATTTCATAATATCGAGTAGTTAGTTTTACATGCACGCAATACATGCAGCGACAATTCATTATAATAATTTAAGTTGACAGTTTTTTCAATAAAGACTCTGTTTAATTCAACTTATTAGAAGTTATTTTCAGCAAAAATAAGTTCAAATCAGTTCTTGATCTGACCTTATTATCCTATATGTAATTGACTTACACAAATTGAAATTATATAAACCCATTAAAATGATCATTTCTTTACATAACTATAACGTTGTGGAAGTATATTGCTGATTTTTTATTTTGGCAATTTTTCCTTTTGATGGAAGATTTTGATATTCTTAAATGAATCTGTTATCTTTGTGTTCTTTTGTAAACTTTTTTAGTCTTTCCTTTTTGTTTTTTTTTAACCTATAATTTTAAGTCTTTCTAATTGTACTTTTTTAAAAGAGTCCGTTTTTGGAGAGACGGTCTCACGTTAGTGTTAACGTGAGACCGCTGATGTCATGCTGACATCACGCGCGTGCATCAAACCAGCAGTAGAATTAGTTAAGCGCTTGCACATATTAGTTATGGTAGCCTTAAAATGCTTCTGGCTGAATTAGTTAAGCGCTGAAGTATATATATTAGTTAAACGCTGAAGTATATTAGTTAAGCGCTGAAGTATATTAGTTATATCATAAAAATCAGATTATAATGCATTTGATTGGCTATAATTTTAGTATCACGCATAAATAATTCTCTCTTTCTTAGATAACTAACGCACTAATTCTCTCTTTCTTGAATAACTATCAACCCTCAAAGTATAATTGTTAACCAAATATCAAAACTATAACCACAAAACCACGCATCATTGTTACTCATGAAATTAATAAATAATTATTCATATGCTATAATTATAATCTTTCAGTTATTTTCTAGACTAAAACTATTAGCCATAAAACCGAAACTAAAAAATAAAAAGTCATAACTAATGTAAAAAACAATAATAACTAAATACCCAAATATCATAACTATTTATCAAAAAACAATAACTAATAGCCAGAATCACAACTATCAACTATAAAACCATAATTATATATTAACCACAATTATTAATAACTAATAACCTAAAAATCATAACTATATATCCGAATTTCATAACTATTAAGCAAAAGCTAACTATGAATCAGAAAACCATAACTAAGAGCCAAAAATATGTAACTAATTATTAAAATTCCTTAATTAATTATCAAAATTCTAGCTTTTCCCCACAAACTCAACATTATCTATATCTAATTCAACAAACAAAAATCATTTGAACAAGACTATTAAGAATTTCAAAAGACAATAAACCTGTCCATCCTAGCAGCCCACACATCGCTCGAAAGCAGCTTCTCCTTCAAACTCCTAACCCTCTTCTTCCCCTTTGGTGGCTTTGGAAGTTCAACCTCCCTCCCCAATTTCTTAGCCTCACAAAACCCACAAGTCCAATTAGCTTCAGGAACCTCCTTCAATGGAGGCTTTAAACACTTCAAATGAAACCCACCAAGGCATTCGTCGCACTCGATCATCACCGCCCTTCCACCTCGAAAACACACTTTACATTCCTCCACCTCAGGATCATCCTCATCCGAGCTCGCATTATCTCTCCTCTTCACATAAACATCATCCCCCACTGCAAGTTCACCCCATCATACATTGCTTTCTTATAATAAACCCTCTTTTTCAGCACATTTTGAAACAAAAAATCAGAAAAAGTAAGCAAATCGAGTTCACACCATGAAAACTGAACAGAGAAGAGGAGAGAGAAAGTGAAGCTTAGATCCGAAGCCACGAGTGCGATTGAAGTGAAGCACAAAGAAGATGAAGAAGAAGAATGTTGGTAGGTTGAGGAGAGAGAAAGTCGGAGGGTTTATCACCTCGGTGTCGCCGCGTCGCGCCTCCATCTCTTTCCCCCAGCAACAACTCACTGTTAAACTTGGGCAGTCTCACGTTAGTGTTAACGTGAGACCGTCTTTTATAAGACCATGCTGACATCACACGCGTGCATCAAACCAGCAGTAGAATTAGTTAAGCGCTTGCACCTATTAGTTATGCTAGCCTTAAGTTGCTTCTGGTGAATTAGTTAAGCGCTGAAGTATATTAGTTAAACGCTGAAGTATATTAGTTAAGCGCTGAAGTATATTAGTTATATCATAAAAATCAGATTATAATGCATTTTATTAGCCATAATTTCAGTATCACGCATAAATAATTCTCTCTTTCTCAAAAAAAACTAACGCATTAATTCTCTCTTTCTTAAATAACTATCGCATTTTTGCATTAGTTATGCCAACCTCAAATAACCAAAGCAAAAACAATGTTTACTAATGCATACAATAAATAAAACTAATGACCTTAAAATCATAACTATTGACCGCTCATACTATCAATACTCAAAGTATAGTTGTTTACCAAATATCAAAACTATAACCATAAAACCATGCATCATTGTTACTCATGAAATTAATAAATAATTATTCATATGCTATAATTATAATCTTTCAGTTATTTTCTAGACTAAAACTATTAGCCATAAAACCGGAACTAAAAAACAAAAAGTCATAACTAATGTAAAAAACAATAATAACTAAATACCCAAATATCATAACTATTTATCAGAAAACAATAACTAATAGCCAGAATCATAACTATCAACCATAAAACCATAATTATTAACCACAATTAATAACTAATAACCTAAAAATCATAACTATATATCCAAATTTCATAACTATTAAGCAAAAGCTAACTATGAACCAGAAAACCATAACTAAGAGTCAAAAATATGTAACTAATTATTAAAATTCCTTAACTAATTGGAAAACTATAACTATAACTTGAAAATGACAAAATCTACCCCACAAATTCACCTTTCACCCGAAAATTAACTCTCCCATCCAAAAAATTCCACCACTAAACCCCCACTAACCAACCCCACCACTCACACGCCATATGACCTAGAAACCACCACCTGAACACTAATAAAAACCAACCCACCACACCACAACAAAACACACCATCTTCTAGTAACTAAAACTCAAACGTTAAAAACACATTATCTCAGCACACATTATCCGATTAGCAGGTTCACGGAGATGCAACAACAAATAAACACTAGACCTGAAGTGACTTCAAATTGAATACAAAAGTTGTGCATCTAAACGGCAGCTATTACATTTCATTCCCTTAAAAGCTAAAGATGACTTTACACTTTACAGTATCCATCAACAACAAATGTATCACTACAAATAATGCCCAATTATCGGGAGAAATTGGAATTAGAAATAGAAGGAGAAAGAGAAAGAGCGATGAATTTGGAAGAAATTAGAAAAGGAAAAAGGAGGAAATCGAGGAGGATGTTGGAGAAGATTGGGGAAGGTAAGAAAGAGTGTGTCAGTGAAGTAAAAATGGAAGAAGAAGAAGAGGAGAGAGAAAGGGGAAGTTGTGAGTTTTCAGGAGAGGAGAGAGAAATGAAGAAAAAAGCTGTTGAACAAAATGCTTAGATTTGTGCAAATTAAGCGTTTGGGCTTGTAAAGCGCTTGGGCCAGTGCATGCTTCTTGGGCCCGTTGTTTTATTCTGTTGGATTTTGACAGGTCTCACGTTAAGACTAACGTGAGACCGTCTTTTATAAGACTTTGTGTTTTTAAAATGGCAAATATTGTGATTGATTGATTACCCATTATTATTTAAAATATTTAAATAAAGTTGATGTAATTAAAAAAGTAAGGGTAATATAGTCATTTAATAGGGAGACCGGAGACACCATGCCTCCCCCCTTCACTTATATAATAGAGATTTAAATTCATTAAGGGTATATTAGACTTTTTAAGAGGGGATACCATCTTCCTCCCCCCTTCACTTATATAATAGAGATAGATTTAGCTTATTTGGATTCACAATTCTATTAAAAACTTGTTTTGACTTGACAAATAAATATTGATATACAATAAAAAAATTGAATAAATGTCATAAGTTTATTTATTTACAAATTAGATTAGATTAATCAATGTAAATATAAACAAAAAAACAAGAGTTTTGTTTTAGAAAATATTATTTGATTTTTTTTAAGGAAAAACTTAGTTTATTTAAAAGTTCTTAAATATACCGACATTAATTTGAATTTAATTAAAACATAAAAAAGGTTGAAGTAAAAGCATCAAGCACATAGGGTTAACAACAAGGTAAAGTAGATCGAGTAAAATAAAAGGGTTTGTTTTCTTCAACTAATTTATACTCCATTTGTTTTCATAAAAGTTCAAACAAAAATTTTAAAAATTAGAAAGTTAAAAAAAAAATAGAAAGTTAAAAAAAATTAAAGAAAATTTTTAAAAAAAGAATTTTTTTTACAAAAATTAGAAAGTTCAAAAAATTAAAGAAAATTTTATAAAAAAGGAAAAATTTAACAAAAATTAGAGAGTAATTTTTAAAAAGTTCAGAAAAAATAAGACAAGTTTAGAAAATTCATACTAATTAGGAAAAGTTCTAGAACATAAGAAACGTTCAAGGAAAAAAAAGTTGAGAAGAACAAGGTTAAGTCAAATTCAATTGAGTCATGATTTCTATCAAATCAAATCAACAACATATCGAGTTTATAACAGGCCGGGTCAAATACAAGTCGATGTTTAATTTGCATTTGTCGGGTCTTAACTAAGTTCGTTTTGGTTACAAATCAATCTTGGTTTTATATTAGATTAATACATGTAAACTCTTTAGGGTCGTCTTCAGGTCGATACAAATATGGTTCATATCTTAAGTCGTCACGTCAAAACAAGTCGGCTAGACTTCATATCCTATCAAGTATAAGTTTTAGGTCCTAAATTATTTAGGTCGAATCAGGTAAAAAAAGGATTTGAATTTGAGCTTATTTAGATGTTAGATCAGTTTTAAACATCTCAACTGTAATCTCTAGTCTCTATAATTTCTTGTTTTCTTTTTTGGATTGGTAAAATGAATTGCCCTACCTGACCGCAACCTCGCGCAGGTCAACCCGACCCGGGTTAGCAGGCTAGACATTATGAGAGTAGGGAGGATGGTAGGGGAAATCCCTACCCCTCAAAGTGCTTCTAGTGGAAATTGAACCCCAAACCTCAAAATTGGAAGGCACAATCCCAACCACTAGGACAAACTTAGCTTGGTCTCTACAATTTCTTGTTGGTTAGAGTATGCAGAAACTCTTGTTGGGAGACTCACCTACCAAAGCCAGGTGTGCGACTTGGGTTGGATTCGTATTTCGTATGTAGTCAGAGCAAAGCTCTAGTGAATCGGGTGGGCAACCAAGAAAAAAAAAAGTATAAATCAATGATTTAGGGATATTTGAAAAAAAGGATAATGATACAAATAAAAGCGGATTAAGGTATCAAAATAGACAAGTCTATATAATACTTCATGGCAAATTTGTCTATTCTCACAAGTGACAAACAAAGACTCAAATATCAAGACTCCACCTCTGTCTTGCACAACTTTTGTCCCCTTTCTTCCTTCACTTTACCAGTTTACATTCACCTCCATTTCTCTCTCCCACTAAACCTTCCCTTCATTCTCTTTCTCCTCTTTCTCCTCTTTCTCTCTCCTCAAACCAGGTTTCAGACCTCTAAAACCCTTTAAACCCCAACCTTCTGTGCTCCCATTTCAAATTTTTTCCCGTTACTGATTCAACGAAAACCCCAGAAATTTGTTCAGTTCTACTCCATTTCTTACCCATAAAAAAACCCACTTCTTCTTTTACTAGAATATCTTCCATAACTCTCTACTCAAGTAACAACCCAGAAAAAAGCAAAAAGAACCAAACTTTTTCTTCCCTTTTTTTTTTTTGGTTTCTTACTCATTTTGTGTGGAAGCTATATTTAACATTTTGTACCCAAAAAAAAAGCAAACCCAAGATGCCAAACTCAAAACCCAGTTCAAATTCTCTCTCCTCAACTTTAATCTTACTCACAATCCTCTCAATTTCATCAATTGTGAGCTCAAAATCCACCATTGAACCTTGCTCAAACTCAGACTCATGCAATGCAATGTTGGGTTACACTCTATACACTGAACTAAAAGTTTCTGAGGTTGCTTCTTTATTTGGAATCGACCCAATCTCTCTCCTAACTGCGAATGCCATCGACATTTCATACCCGGATGTCGAAAACCATATATTACCTTCACAACTCTTCCTAAAAATCCCAATAAGTTGTTCTTGTGTTGATGGGATTAGGAAATCTGTGTCTACCCATTATAAAACTAGGCCCTCTGATTCTCTATCCTCAATTGCTGACTCCATTTATGGGGGTTTGTTGTCTGCTGATCAGCTTAGAGAGGCGAATTCGATTTCGGACCCGTCTGCTCTTGATGTTGGCCAGAATTTGGTTGTGCCTTTGCCTTGTACTTGTTTTAATAACACTGATAATTCTTTGCCTGCTATCTATTTGTCCTATGTTGTTCAGCCTGTTGATGCATTGCCTGGTATCGCCGCGAGGTATCAGACTACTATTACTGATTTGATGAATGTTAATGCTATGGGAAGTACTGCTATTTTTCCTGGAGATATACTTTCTGTGCCTATATCAGGTGACAACATCATGTTCTGTTTTTGTGCTTTTAATACTGTTTATTGTTTTCTGTCTGTTGTTTATTGACTTTTATGGTTATGGTGAATAACTAAATATCTGCATCTTGCAATGAAGCTGATTGTTATGAAGACTTGATGTGCATTGTGTGGAATGTAAATTTAACTAAATTATGTTTATTATTTATGTTGTTTCCAATTGGATGAGTCTCAATTTGAATGATAATCTAGATGCTTACTAGTAGGAAGAATGTGTTGTTATGCACTTTAGCAGGGTTATATTGTGGAATAGAATCATAATTTACTACTACATTGGTCTCAAATATAATACTTAGGAACATAATCATCATTTGATTGTATAATATTTGGAGGCTTTCGGAAGATTGTTATATGGTTCTTATAGTGGTATTGTGATAGAGAATTATGGGGGATTAGACAAGGATCGACTGCAAAAGTAAATGTGTCATGATCATCTACAAAAGCTAAAGGTGCCCCTTTAAAGTTTTTGGATTCTTGACATCATGGAATGGTAGCATTATAGCAATGCAGCCGTGCTTGATAGTTCCAAAAGGAGAAAACATAAGCTTTATTCTAATATTACTCTCTCTCTCTCTCTCAATATGTAATTTTTTTAAATCACTTTTCAGGCATATTAAGAATCCAGTTGGCGAAATTTATTTAAAATTGCATTGTTAATCTAAAATGACATGTGATATTGCATTAATAGTATAAAAAACACAATATGAGGTTGATACTACGGTTTTTTCACCATATACCCCTGACAAATTTTTTTTTGCACCATATACCCTTTCGACTTTTGAAATTCACCATATACCCCTCACTTTTGAAAAAATACATCCAGTTACCTTTAATGACTAACGGCGTTAAACTCCGTTAGTCATTAACCCCTAATCACCCTCTAATCCTACTTAACTAACATAAATCTAACCCTAACCCTAATACCCTATCCCTAATACCCTAACCCTAACCCTAACCCATCCCCCACCCCCAACTCCAACCCCAACCCCACCACTGCATTCCCCTCCCCACCACCCCGAAGCCCCCCTCCGCCACCCGCAGCGCGCTGACCCTCCCCCTTCCGCCGCCCGCAAAGACCGCAACCCCATCCACCTTCCGACACCCCGCAAGACCGCAAAAAGTCTCCCTCACCTCCCTCGCAAACTCGCGCAACCCCCCCCACCCCCGCAAAATTAAGCAACCCCCTCTCCCCGCAAAATCGCGCAACCCCCTCCCCCGTCAAGTTGTCTTCGGTCTTTTATCGGGCTGAAATTTGGCTTTTATCGGGGAGGTGCGAGGATGGTGCGACGTTTTTCGGGGAGGTACGATGATGGTGCGAGGTTGGTGCGACGATTTTAGAGGTGGTGTGAGGGTGGTGCGACGATTTTAGAGGTGGTGCGATGGTGGTGGGGGTGGTGGGGGGGGGTTTGCGGGGCTCGAATTTTCTCCGGGCTCGATTTGAGTTCCGTTTGATTTTCCGGGCTCGTGGTTTGAGTTCTCGTTTCGGACAGCAAGCTCGTCGGTGGTGGGGCAGCAAGCACGACGGGACCTGCGGGGGAGGGGGTTTGCGTGGGTGGGGGGTGGTGGGGGGGTTTGCGTGGAGGGGGGCTCGGGGGGGGGGGAGGGAGGGGACTGTTGGGGTGGCGGTGCGGTGGGGTAGGGGTGGTGGGGGTGGGCTGGCCACTGGGGTAAGGGGGTGGTGGTGTAAGGGGGTGGGGGGAGGGGGTGGTGGTGTAAGGGGTGGGGGAGGGGGGTGGGGGGAGGGGGAGGTTGAGGTTAGGGTATTAGATTAGGGGTTAGGGTTAGGGTTTGACTTAGGTTTAGGTTAGTTAATTAGGAGGGTTAGGGGGGATTAAAGGTTAATGACTAACGGAAGTCTAACACCGTTAGTCAAAAGGGTACTTTGATGTATTCTTTGAAACGTGGAGGGTATATGGTGAATTTGGAAACTTGCGAGGGTATACGGTGCAAAAAAAATTAGTCAGGGGTATATGGTGAAAAAACCGTTGATACTATAATGTGGCATAAAAAAATGTTGCATTGATAATGTTTTAGCGACTTATATATTGAAACAATAAAAGGGGTGCCTGAAATGACTTACATATTGAGACACTGAAAGCAGTTCTGAAACCTACAGTTGAATTTTTTTTCATTTCCTGCTGTGAATAACGAAGTATGTGGGTCAGTGTGGCTAAGTCATTAAGAATGTGTTTTATCCAATTGATTTTGACTTACCTATCTTTTGGAAGCTTATCTTATAACTTATCCGAACTTGTCATTTTTTCTGAAATAAGTTAAACATAGCAACTACCTAACTATATGTCTTATGACTCTTATCTACAAGTCATATATTTCGATTTAGTTTGCTTAAGTAGTGTTTCTGTTACTTTGGTGATTGAGTGCCTGCACATGTTGTCAAACAAAAGTATCCAAACAAGCAACGAGGATTGCTTGTTTCTTTTCTTTTCTTGGTACATCTCTTTTGTCTATGCAATAGCTTTACCGATAAATTTCTAATTTTGTCAATGCATTGCAGCCTGTGCATCAAATTTTCCAAGCGCCGCTTCTGATTATGGTTTGATTGTTCCAAATGGAAGTTATGCAATCTCTGCAAGTCACTGCGTACAGTGCAGTTGTGTCCCGGGAAGCCGAAAGTAAGTGACTTGCTGTATGTTAGTCTTTGGGAGGAATTATTTTATTTCTTTGCCTGGAAGATTAACTTTCTTCACTATTATTGTGGCCATGTTTACAGTTTGTATTGCATGCCAGCATCATTGGCAGTATCTTGCTCAAGCATGCAATGCCCTGGTAGCAACCTTATGCTTGGGAATTCTACTATTCAACAAAGCAGTGCTGGTTGCAATGTTACTTCTTGCAACTATGATGGTTATGTCAATGGCACGATTATAACAACGTAAGTTTGTCTATTAACTCATTAACTGTTATCTTTCCTGTCTTAACTGTATTATATGGTTGAAATTCTCTGGATGAAACTTCTGTTGATGTTTTTCAGGTTGTCTGTATCTCTTCGTCCTCGCTGCCCAGGTAAAACCTAGAGCTAATACTATAAGCTGGAATATATGCAGATTTTTGGATATTAATGCATGCATCACATCTTAATCCAGTTTATATTAATTTTTCATCAATTGCCTGGATATGAAATGCTTCTTTTCTTGGATGCATGTATTTATTACTTGAGTCTTTGTTATGTTACAGTCTTTTATACCTCAGTCATATTCTACAAAAAGTATGATGCTACTGGGAGAAGACCGAGAAGTCATGGTTTTAGGCATTTACAATGATCAGTCATTTGCAACATTAGAGCTCATCACCCTGTTAAAAATGATTTTGCTATGTTGAAATTTACACTTATCTAGGTGTTTTTGAGGTTTCATATATCTACAAGAAGAGCTTGAAATCCATAAGGAACGACCAAAAGTGTAAGAAAGCCATAGGTAGGTTTTTGAATGAAGGGAAACACCTTCCTATTATGAAAAGCCTAGCTAGTAGTTTAATATAGTAAATACATGAGTCAAAGCGGAATTTGGAGTTGGACCCTCCATATTTATTCATAAGGGGTGCTTGTTTAATTATTTGTTGTACTGTTGGTTTGCTCATAGAGTTGAGAATATGAAAGATGTGGTAATTGTTGAACCTCCCGAAAGAGCCCATATTACCAAGACCCATTTTTCTCTGGGTGTTAGGGATGACCTGGTGTAAATAACAATTCATCTGTATGCCCTGCTCTTAGTCTTAGTCATTCAGTGGAAAGCGAGGCTGGTCTCAAAGATTCTTACTGTGATTTTGCATGGAACATCTGAAATCTTGAACACTTTCCACACTGCCAATTGTACTTGAAGGAACATTATGCATATAACTCTGGTCTTATTGCAGGGCCTCAGCAATTTCCTGCAGTAACTCCCCCTCCAATTACAGCTACCCGGGAATCCATATACGCACCGGCATCAGCACCAGCACCATCCTTACACGCGGGAGGAACTACGATGCCTAGATCCACAGGCACAGTTTTGCCTCCTTTGGGTTCATTTCCAGCTAGTGGGCCTACTATGAGCACTGCTGGGAGTTTCAGCTCAGGTTCTTCTTTGGTGAATCCATTCGCTGTCTCCCAAAACGCGGTTGCTTTATGTGTGCTCCTTGTTTGCCTTGTGGCTTGTCATGGCTTTTGATATTCTGCCAAGTTGGATTTGTTTGTTGTATCTATGTGACCTTATTTTAACAGTTACTAATTTTGGACGCTTGATGAGGTTCTTTTTGTATTGGTAATCTCATCATGTACCGCGCTATCTTGTTCATTGACAAATTGGTGTGTGCAATCGGCAAATTTATCCTTTCTTTTGTAATGTCCCGAGTCCTTACCTTGTGCAAAAAGGTTTTGATTCTATTTTTTTATTTTAGTTTTACAAGTGAATTTTTTTTCAGGGTTATTGTTACAAGTGATAATTTCTGTGATGTATTTATCTGCAAATGTAGTATTCATTTACTTTCACGTGTTTCAGCTTCATATGATTATGCTAAGTATAGCCCAACGAGCTATGTACTTCAATTGCGCTTAGGCATGCGAGTGAGTGGTAGAAGCAGGAACAACTGGTTCAGCTAACGAACTTCGACCCCTTTGATCCAACCAACCAGGCAAGCCATTTCATTTTTGGCACTATTCATCAACCAACTTTGTCAAGTTAGGTCACACTATTATGTAATAGTCAAGTGAGGTGTTATTAGATTTGTCTCAATGTAACGATTTCAAATATCAAATTTTTACAATTTTTACTTATACGCAATTAGAGATATTGATGTTTAAAAAAGCGTCCTGGCAAATGTAAAAAAAAAATGGTGCAATAAAAAAAACTGAGGAAGTATAAAAAACTGACTTTATCACACAAAAACTGACTATATTAGAAAAAAACCACCATATCATAAATTCTACAAAATGTGAATATTTCTTACAAAAACTAACTATATCAAACAAAAATTGACTATATCAAATGAAAACTGGATATCATATGGTTTCCGGTACACAACAAGTTATTGTGAACCTGGTTCATTCAAGTTTGATTTGTAAGAAGGTAAAAGAAGAAATACTAAGCATCAATAGTGAGAGAATAGGATTTTTTTTCAGACATATTATTTAATATTATGTGTTCAAGGCTTCTAGAGGATAGTTGTTTCAGCAATCATGGAGGTAACCACATATGGATCCATGTTTGATGCTGGCCTTCGGTCTTCAAAGTAACCTTTGCCGTCTTTCTCGGTGTCACGGCCAACACGAACAGAGGCACCTCTATTTGCAACACCCCAGGAGAAAGTGGTGATATCGGCTGTCTCATGACAACCAGTGAGCCTCCTCTCGCTGCCCTCCCCATAGGCAGCAATGTGCTCCTTGTAACGGAGACCCAACTTCTCTATGGCAGCTTTTATAACATCGATCCCACCATCATTCCTCATCGACTTAGTGCTGTAGTTGGTGTGAGCACCAGCACCATTCCAATCACCCTTCACAGGTTTGGGGTCAAAAGAGACAACTACTCCAGCAATCTCAGCAATTCTCTCAAGAATGTATCTAGCAACCCAGACTTGATCACTAGATGAAATTCCAACTGTAGGACCAACTTGGAATTCCCATTGTCCACTGATATTGACATCAGCATAGAGGCAAGCCTTATAGTGAGCATCAACAATGTCTCGCCCAAACGATTTATCAGCCCCTACACCACAATAGTATGGCCCCTGAGGACCAGGGAACCCACCAGTTGGCCATCCAAGAGGCCAGTTGATACCCTTCTGAAGCAGTGTGTATTCTTGTTCAATTCCATACCATGGCTCCTTGGCAACAACATCCGGATGGCTAAAGATTTTCTCAGCACTGAACCTCTTGTTTGTTGGAATTGGCTCTCCAGCTGGAGTGTATGCATCACACATGACTAGGATATTGTCTCCCCTTCAGAATGGATCCTTGAAAATAGCCTGAGGGTATAAGATAACTTCACTGTCCTCACCAGGAGCTTGATTGGTACTCGATCCATCGTAATTCCATTTTGGTAATTTTGCAGGATCACTCACTGGCCCTGTAAACGTCCTTGTTTGCTTCTTATATCCAAGGTTAATGAGATCGTTGAGAAGAGCCATGTTCGATTATTTTTTGATAAGAGGAGGAAGAAATCAAGAGAGCGAAAAAAGTGAAGAAGAAAAAAGGAGAGATGTGTGAGACGTTCAAGAGCCAAAGATCATATTTATAGTGAAAATACAAGGCATTAGTCCTACTTGTCTTAGGAAACCTAATGTGATAAGAACACTATTTTACAAGATATATCCTATTACAAAATAGATGTGGAAGAGAATTGTATTCTCGATCAAATAACACTAACTGGCGGTAATAATATGCCTGTACATAGGCCTTATATGTATAGTTAAACCGAAGGTAAGTGGAATGACTCGAATCTAACCGTAAGCACATTGAGATGGAAAGAAGGAGACGGTCTGTTTCTCAAGATCATGCAGAACTACAAAATTCTGTTGAAGCTGGCTTCCAAATAATGATATGCCATTACTTGGCATGATTGTCAGGCACATCATCCTCGCTCTCTTATCCTCAGTTAAGTAGTTATCTTTAGGAAGTTCCAACACCACATCGGCCTCGAAGTGGAATTTCAGCTTAGGATAATGAAAGCTTGAAGCATTTCTACCAGCAGGGGTCTGAAAGCACAAATCTAAGTCTGTTGTGTATGGGAAGAACACAACAGGCAGCCTTGTGCGCGTTATGAACTCTTGCTTCAGCATCTGGTAAGCTTTTTGAACCAAGTAAGTTAATGTGGTTCCTGTGTCGAGGATCACCCCACCACTCCCATCTTTCTTAATCTCGAATGTGGTTTTCGTTATCGGAAGAAGAATATCATCAAGAGATATCGCTACCAGAGATAAATAGTAATGTGATGGTGATACAGGGTTTACCAGTATTGGGATGCTCTGAGAATTACTAGCATTATTGCAACCCTTATCAGCCAAAGACCCAAAAGAAAGTGCACCCTTCTTGTTTTCTCCTAGCATAGGCAAGCAATATGAGAATTTTTTCGACTTAAGCTGCGAAACGAGGGATAGAGGTCCACGCCCAAGACCGACTATGCCTGCCACTATATCTAGACCTGAACCACTATTGTTGTTACCACAACCAAATGCTATGTTTGGTATAGACACATTTAGTATATAGTCTCCTAGAATGAAAGTATCTGTTGCAAGGTACCCTCGTGTGAAAGACATGTCCCCGTATAAGGTCTTGTATTTACACAAATTTGTCTCGCATTTTTTAGTTTTTGAGCCAGTACATAAACTGTTGGTACAAGGAAGAGGTGAGAACGAGGACGAAGTATTTGGGTTAAATATAGGGGTGGGTTGATGATAGCAAGTATAACAAGGCATGCATTGTGTCCATATGAGATCACTACCTGTATCCATGATGGCAGCGAATCGTCGAGGAGGAGTTCCGAGAGAGATACTCATAATGAACTCTTCTTCAGCTTGAAAAACTAACGACTCAAAACTAGGATAAGGTGTTGGGTTTGGAGCTGGTGTGGTGAACCTTTTACGCTTGATGGTATGTCGAATTAATTGCATTATGGTAAGATCTAGATTGGAATGTGGACGTGCTATATCAACTTGAAAGCTCACTTGGGGAGAAGAGGTGACTATCAATGAGGAGGGTTTGGTCGATGCTAAAGGAACTGTGAGACTGATGAACATAAAAGTGAAAGAGGAAGGAAACAAGATCAGTAGAGTTCTTGTGAACATTTTGAAACAACTATAAAATTTTAGTAATTTTGCCTCTAGTTTTTCCTTTTATATACTACCTCTATTTCAAATTAATCTACACACTTCACTTTTTAGAACCAGGAGAAAGTCAAAAAAGTATGAGAGATAAACTAAAAAGTGGGGAGCGAAAAGTGAGGGAAACCTAAAAAGTGGGTTAAAATATTAAAAAGTGGATGACATGGGTGGGAAAAGAGAAGAAAGTAGATGTGACATGTTACCAAAAATAGAAAAAGCAATAGTGTGTAGATTAAAAAAAGACCAAAAAGGAAAGTGTGTAGATTAAAAAGAGACGGAGGTAGTACTTGCTTATTTGGAATTACTTGTATATGATTCCCCATTTAATTTCATAATTAACAACTTGATATGATTTTGTAAATTACTTTTCTAAACAACCGTGTTGTTATAGGATCTTCTCATTATTGTACTTTAGTATAAGTGTACGAGAAGATTCAATTACAATTAGCCCTTACTGATATGTGCGTCTTTTTATGCAGGTCTATATAATTCTTTAATTTTATGTTCATGCGACAATATGTATGATTTATGACTATACTAATAATTTACAGCTAGCTAATAGATTATAATTTAATCACTCTTTAATTTGGACTCCATAAACCAAAAAAGTGCTATCCTTTTTTATTTGTCATTTTTGGAACAAACATATAACATGGGATATCTTATAGACCTTAATCTCCGTATAGGTGGACAAGGAATGTGGATGTCATACATTTTTCATTCATTTATTCATTTGATGTTGATAACGCTTGCTAGCTTGCTCATTGATGTTTATTAAGTTTGAAGATGTTACGAAAGTTGGGTATAATTATATTGAGTTGCAAATTGCATCAAAGGGTCAACCAAAAGCAATCTCTTGAAAGACATAAGGTGTAATTGATGTTAGTATAGATGTTTATTTAGTTTCACTTTCCTTTTTCTAACATGAGAAATGAGACTTTAGTTGAGTGATTAAGATGATAAAAAGTTGGTGCATATTTTCTACAAAGATGAGAGACGAATCTTTTTTTTTTGGGGACATTAATAAAAAAAAAAAAAGGTCTAATATATGGGAGTTTTGTCAAATGAGAAAAATTAGGTCTAGAAAAGACGTCCCTACCATGGACTAACGTCTATTATGGACGTTTGACCCTTCTAAAAAATAAAAACAAATTCACCGTAGGTGCGCGAATAACCATGTATCGTCTTTCTGGTAGACTAACTTCGACTAGAAAATGAACTTTGATAACTTTATGTTGGATTTTTTTTTGTTTGAATTGATATGTGAGAATTTATATTCGACGTGTCTTTCGATCAGGGGCCGCTTCATCCTCAGCCAAGAGTGAGTTTCTTGATTGTTGTTTGTGTTCATGTTTTTTTTGTAGGTTTTTGATATTGTTCATGTTGAATTAGTTCTTGGAAACATTGGTATGGAAACATAAAAGTGATCGTATTCGAATTCATTCTTGAATTAAGTTTAGGAAACATAAATTACTTTTTTTTTTTATCTTGCAAAGTCAATTGGATTTTGATTATTTGGTTTCCCTTGCTATATTTCTTTTGTAGAGGACAAAAACTTATTTTAGAGGACACCGTAAGCTTCTTTTGACTATTATTATAGCTTGATTTGGTTGCTGAGCTACTTTGATTTGTGCTACTTGCCTACTTCTCTTCAATCGTTTGATATGATAACTTAAAATGTTTTTTTTTGCAGATTAGTATCATTTCTTTTTTTTTAAACATCTATAATTTCAGGATTGTCGTGAAATGAGGAGAGAAGGAATACCAAATTTTTTTTTCGTCGATTCTCAATATGGTGCGGATTGTGGAGGGTTGGAGTGTTCTTAAACTAAAAAATATTAGGTTTGTAATTCTAAGCTTATACGGACCTAAACTATAGAATAAGTTTTGAGCAAGCACCAAATTAGGAATTTGTTTAATTTCTAACACTAGATTGGGAAACGATTCTAGCAATAATGACATGACATGAATAATTTGTGTAATAGTAAATGAGAGTAGAGTGACTGAGTGAGCAAAGCAAAGCAAAGCGAAGTCTCTGCTCCTACACAATATTCCGGCAGCAATGGCTCCGGCTGCTTCCAAGCTTTACACAGGTAATGATGCACACTTTCTCTCTCCTCTCTCACTTCATCATAATCTCATCCAAATCCCATAAACCCTAACAAATTCAATTCCTTTTGTTGCAGACGATGTGAGTTTGGTGGTACTGTTACTCGACACTAACCCTTATTTCTGGACTTCTTCTTCACCTTCATCTTCTCTCTCCTTCTCCCATTTTCTCTCTCACGTAAAACCCTGAACCCTAAACCCTAATTCTTTCTCTCTCTCATTCATTTCATCCCTCTCACTTTCTCTCTCCTCTTTTTGCAGGTTCTCTCATTCGTCAATTCAATTTTGCTGCTCAATCAGCTCAATCAAGTGGTCATCATTGCAACAGGTCACAATACCTGTGGTTACATTTTTGATTCGTCGTTATCTTCGGTTTCTTCATCGATTTCTTCCAATCAGAGCTCCGATAATGCTAAAATGCCGAGTTTTTGTTCTGAAGTGATCAAGAATTTGGAGGAATTTGTCACTAAAGATGAGAGTTTGAGCTCCGTTGATGTTGTTCATGGCGTCGATTCCTCTCTTTTATCGGGTTCACTGTCCATGGCTCTTTGTTGTATCCTTTAACTTGGTTTCTTAATATTGTTTTTTGAGTTTATTTGAAAGTTAATTATGTTGGAAGATTTTTTTTTTGTTTAAATTGATATGTGGGAATAGATATTCAGCGTGTTTTTCGATCAGGGCCGCTTCATCCTCAGCCAAGAGTGAGTTTCTTGATTGTTGTTTGTGTTCATGGTTTTTTTGTAGGTGTTTGATCTTGTTTATGTTGCATTTTGTTGTGTTACTTAATGATAAGTTTTCTGTTAGATAAGGATTGTTTGTATTAAAATGTGGTCTTCAGTTTATTTGAATAATCTAGTCTTTGAAAAATTGTTTTTGGATTTTGTGATACTTGCTTTAATTTTTAATGAAATCATAATTGTGAACTCACCACATACTTTTTTGTCTGTCACTGTTGTTAAACATTATTGATATGTTGTTGTGTTACCTGGATATTTTATGCCATTTTAGAGCACTTGCATGCATCCATCTGCGTTGCCAGGATTAAGCATATCTGATTGTGATTTTGTTGCTGCTTGTATATGATGCCAAATGAAGAATGCCAGTTGCTTGTAACTTGAGATAAATTTTTGAAGTACTTTAGTGATTTTTGTGTTCTAATGGCAGATATTATGCCTGCATGGATCACCTGATGGACCTGAGCAGTATGTCTTTTACCCTCTTTTATCTTTCCCCCCCTTTTTTTTTGTCATTTTCCATCATAATGTGGTCTTACATTTTTCTTTTATTTGCCTTTCCTCAGATATGTTGCTGTGATGAATGCCATCTTCTCAGCTCAGCGCTCCATGGTACTTCAACTTATAACTGCTTGATAAGAACTTGTTTGGTACCCTAGTTGATCAATGAATTGGAAATTATATCCCCAGTCGTGGTTTTCCGAGCTATTTATAACTTAGTTAAGTCACATGGCCCACATCATGAGCCTTATTGAGCTATTTTCTGGAACCATGGAAGCTTCTTGAACATCAAGTTGTTTCTTAAATATAAAATGCAGGTTCCTTGTTCTGTATTTGTGATAATCTGAGTGGATTGCAAGACCACATAAACTTTGTTGCAACAAAGTGTCTATATAGCAAGTGCTCTTGAAATTTGAAACTATATCCTATAGATTAGGGACTCGTCCAATGGCTCCGCCTACTTTTGGGCAACAATCATCAAATCATGCCTACTTCAGTGTTGGCGCGAGCCCCAAGTGTGGGACTGAATAAATGAATTGAAGCTAAGAGCAGCAAGAAATAATTTGGTAGTAATACATATTTGTCGCAGACTTGCGGGCTTGCGGCTGTCTACATGCGTAGGCATATAGTTTACAGAGTGAAGTCATTTTACTAGTTTGGTGGACTTGAGGGACTATATTAGCCTCAAAAAAGTGGATTTTAGGCAAATTTTGGATTCTTTTTATTTGGCAGGTATATTACATATAATTTCAGGATCATTGGGCTAGTTTCTGGAGATGTAATGTTGATAGTGCAGTTTTCAATTTATTATCATGTCTTACTCAATTTTTTCAGATACGTTCTTAGGAATATTGCATAATGTACTAGTGTCATAGTGAGTTCCAGTTTCTTATCTTGGGACCTATATGTATGGGTCCTTTGGAAAGATTTCAGAGGTTTGGTGTTGTGGTTTCTTTTTTCTTCGAGTCCTTAGTAGCTGACTAGTTGTTGCAGTTCCTCACTATGATAGTCTATGTAGTTCCTTCCTAGTCGTGTGTGTGGGGCATGGTCATTATAAGTAGAGGTGGTAGGATATCTAGGAAGGTGGCTTATGGAAGTCTTTTGAAGCAATTATGAAGTTTGAAGTGCAGGGAGCAGTAGCTTAAGAAATGAAATTATCATTGTTTGTTTTCGAAGTTCAGTGATCGGAAAGGTTTAGGTTCAGCTATTGCTTAAGATTGCTTTGTGGCTGTTACTTAAAGTAGTCTCATAATACTTTGATAACTCAAGAAGATTGTATACTAAGAGACGGTTCCATATTAGGTACGACTTCAAATGAGCTGATTTGAGATTCAAACAGTCAAAATTGATTCTGTCAACACTTTGAGGATGGTATTGAACTTTAGTACAGCTCAATTTAAGAAAGGAATGCTTTTCACCTCGCAGATGTTGTACTGGTACTGCCTTGTATTGTATAGAATATTGTCTCCTCTCTTTTGCTGTATCATCTAATCCTGGTTATTCTCTTTGTGAGTCTTTCAGAGCATTATTCATCAAGTTTTTACCTACACATCTGAAATACTTTTGTCATGAAATTCCCTATTAATAGGATTTACAAGTTATATCCATCCTACGCGCACCCAGGCAAACTCATTATACGTAATCACTTCTCTTGTTTGCTGTTTCCGTATTTGATATGTTTAGTTTATTTACATGTAGGTACCTATTGATTCTTGTGTTATCGGAGGACAGCATTCTGCCTTCTTGCAGCAGGTAGCATATGTTGCTTTTTCTTTTTGGTTTTTGGGTTTAATAATCTATTAGAAAATTTCAAAATAAATTCCATTTGATATGCTGCGCAGGCATCTTATATTACTGGTGGTGTCTATTTGAAACCACAGCAACTAGAAGGACTATTTCAATATCTTTCTGTAAGTTTGTTGCTGTTTTATGTTTATTATTATAACCAGGCATTCACTCTCTACAATTTTCTTTTGCTCACCCTCTCCCCCCTGCTGCCTCTTCAGTTGTTTTGCTTAGTTAGGGGTAAGGCTATAGACATACATCAATTACCATTGGGTTTTTTTTTTTTTTGTTTTTTTGCCTTTGTGTGTGTGTGTGTGTGTGTGTGTGTGTGTGTGTGTGTGTGTGTGTGTGTGTGTGTGTGTGTGTGTGTGTGTGTGTGTGTGTGTGTGGTGGTTGGGGGGGGGGTGATCCCTTCATTTTTATCTCTAAAGACTCTAATAATCAAATAAACAATTCATATGCTTACTGCTGTAGACTTAATGTGCTTATTATATGCAGACTGTATTTGCTACTGATTTGCACTCCAGGAACTTCATACAGCTGCCAAAACCTGTAGGCGTTGATTTCCGTGCTTCGTAAGTTCATTGTTCCCTTGCATTAGCTTAAAGAAATTGAAATTCTTTGTTTGTAATTTTCTATACATGGTCCCTTAAAACCGTCAAGCTAATGGTGCTTTACATGGTTTCTATATTTGCTGATGCCAACTATGCAAAACTTGCAGGTGTTTTTGTCACAAAAACACGATAGATATGGGTTACATATGTTCGGTTTGCTTGTCGATATTTTGTATGCACCACAAGAAATGCTCAACATGTGGGTGAGTCACTTTTCTCAAAACAACTTAAGATGAATTTTTCTGCAGTTATTCGCTATATAGCATATAAATGAGTGAAGCTGCCACCCTTTGTTGGTCTTTGATCCTGTATAGCATTCTGGCCTTAACGAACTTAGTATGGTTCAAAGAGGTTGTATATGCAATTCATATTGGCTGTTGTGCACTACATGATAGTAGGGGTTATATCTCATTTTGGCTTGATTTTAATTTTCTTCTCACTTGGTTGCTGACATTTGCAATGACCACATAATTTGTTTATTGCACAAGTTCTCTACCTTTTGAATTTACTTGTTATTTTGGTCATCTGCTCAAGATTGGTGTATGCAGTGAAGCATTGGAAAACTGTGCACTACTTTTTCATGGAGATTGGTGTACCGCCACACTAAGGTTACCAACCCAAGTGCAAGGCTAATCCATTCCACCAATTAATCCAATGTTATCAAAGTCATACTAAGTTCGAATTAACATTTAACTAAACGAAACCTGAAATAGTAATTACAATCCAACTAAATAGATAAGATCCTTAACGTAAAAGTCTATGTAGTTAACTACTTATTATCAATTCTCTACTATTAAACTTGTCGTGAACGAGCGCTCAATGCAGATCATGCATACTTGCAAATAAAAGAAAAGGAAATACACAAGGAAAAACCACAAATCAGTGGAAATTGAGTAAGCACTACTTCACCCCGTAAAACAATTTGGAAAATATTTTCTTACCTTTAGAAAACCTTTTATTAAAACATTTGTCACATACACAATAAATAAAATTTAACATAACTATCATTAATTGTGAGTTAATTAGTTTCCAGTTTATTTTGGAGGTAAGTGAATACGGAATATAATACCACCAGCAAATAATGTGGATTCTAGTCCACCACCAAATAGGGTGTAACCACCAATATACGTCTTAGTCCTTAAGTGTGCACAACCCCCAGTGAGTCTTTTTAACTCAAAGGAGTAGAATAAGCCTAAGGTCGTGCAAATGGCTCCGACCAAATATTAAAGTATCTTGTACTTTTCACCATTATGTTCCACGCCTTAGAGGATCCTACCTAAGATGACTTACCATCCAAGTTATTCAACTTTACATAGCGAATCATTCTGTTATCAACTAGTTTAGTTATACCATGGCAAATAAACATAACTAAACAATTAACTCAATTAAGTATCTAACATCTTAATCGTCCTTGTTAATTATTAGTACACCAATTATGCATCTTGGTTCACATGAATATTAAAGACACCACATATAAACTCCATTCCCTCCACCATACTCAATAAAATAACGTACTTATATAGAATACCATCTATTTCCAGAATTTCATAAGTTACTCAATAATCATTATAAAACATTAATGTTGTAATGTTCCCATATAACACTTCATAATCATGAGTAAAAGAATTCTTCCACACACATATAGGAATCAGATTTTGCCCCTAACATCAAGCAGATTACACATCCAGCCACATAAAAACCATGTTTTTAGAGGGTTAACAAAGTGGTGAACATAGTAGCTTACCTTATTGCGCTTTGATCTTTCCCTCACAACGCACTAGTGGCTACCTTCTATGTCCTCTACAATAATCATATAACCATATATTAATACCTATCATAACTCATATTAAACTCGACATGTACCTACGCACTACGTACTTAAATTATTAGTGTCATTAGGGTACTTAGTCATCCTATTAGTATAGTATACTTACGTCAACAAGTTAAGTTTTGCTGTCAAAACATATTTCAGCGAGATTATGTACTCTGCCCAACTATTAATCATATTAATATACGTATGGTAGATGTTTATAATTTTATATTTATATGTATTATTATACTTTTTAAACTAAAGGAAACATGTGTTTGCCGCCAAAATCATCATCGTCCTCAAAATTACAATGCGAACCTATAACGATTAACGACGGAAAAACTTACGAGTGGTGAACTTCTAACTTACCGTTCTCGCACACGAAAGATCGGAATCCGAAACCGAAAAGTCGAATGGGCAGAGGGTAATGAGAGCTATGCGTGGGTTGATTTCGCGGTAGGTTCCGACAAGGTTTGATGGTGTTTCGGAGCTGCCGAAGTGGGGTGGTTTACCTCGTCGGCGGCCGAGGTTATCTTCGTATCTTTTGACGGGGAAGCTCACAGTGTTTCTTACGTGGGTTCATAGTTGCTAAAGCTTGTAGGTGAGAATTTGGAGGGGTATTTATAGGGAGAATCAAAAGAGTATGGCATAGATAGTCACACGGTTGAGAAGATAATGAAAAACGATCTTAAAAGATAATTATGAAAGATAAATATGGTATATTCAAAAAAAAAAAAAAAAAAAGAAGATAAATATGGTTATTCAAGCTTATTTATTATGAAGATAGGATAAGTTCAATTTGTTGAGTGGATAGAATTTGAATCTAAACCGGATAGTATTTGGAAGATAATTAGGAGGATGTTTACGTGAAGAAGATTATAAGGTTATCATTTTTTTTTCCTTTTTCAATAAAACTTTAAAGAAATAGTTTAATTAATAAGGTAAATAAATATATTATTGAATCGAAATAAATCGAATTATTTTTGCTTAAGAAAATAAACTCATAAATATAATTAGTAAGGTTAAAATTAAGTATAACTTTATAGGTAAAATATAGGATATTACATTATCTCCCTTATTTACTTTCTTCGTCTATTTCTCGTCTTTTTCTTCTTTCTTTCTTTCGTCCTTTTCTTTCTTCAGCTCACTGCGTCTGATTTGTTCGGTGGGTTTATTTCTTTTTCATTTTAATTTTTTTTAGGTTAAAAAAAAGCTTTGATGAGGTAGTGAGTAGGTGAGTAGTAATTTGGTACATCTCTGCCAAATCTTTTTTCCCCCAAGGGAGTGACTAGTTATTTCTTTTTAATCCACTTACATGATTCTTTATTTTATTAGTTTTGGCATATCATTTTAATTATAGTGGGCTAATATTGAAAAACTTAGTACTTTGACTTGTTTCGGTACTCTAGCGATGTATCATGCTTCCTTATATCCTTTTATGGGTCTTTAATATAATATATACTTCCTCGGTTTCGATAATAAGTGAAACATAGGGATTAGACACAAGATTTAATAAACATCACTTTCAAAAGCCAAAAGGTCATAAAATACCCTTTTCATTATCAAAAGGAGGAGAGAGAAAAGCAAACCACACAAGTTTGTGATGGGTATTCTTGTCATTTTGTCACTTTCTTTTTTCCATTTAAGGTATGTTTCACTTATTTTGAAACGTTCTAAAATAGTAAGTGTTTCACTTATTATGGAACGGAGGAAGTATGTTTTAATTATTACAATGCATTTTTTTTTATAAGTTTTTTGGCACAAAAGGTGCGCCTCGCCTACGAGATGCGTGCGCCTTCGGCCTTCGCCTTGCGCCTTGCGCCTCGGTGCGCTTTGCGCCTTTTAAAACTAAGATCATGAATATTTACTTTAGTTCTTGGGTTTCCACGATTCTTAATTATTTGAAAATTGCATATTCGCGTTTCCATGTTTCCAGTTCCTGTTTCTTTTCAGTTTCAGAGATCACATTCACATAGTGGTCTTTCTTTCTATACTTTTTTTTTCCTGATAGCATTGGTGTTCTATGCTTTGGATAATAATGTGAAAAAACAGGTCACTTTATGGTCGAGCCCAGTCAGATGCATCATCAGCATCAGGTCAGAAGAGAAAAGACCCATCATGATATTGGCACAAGTGAAGGTATTGGCTCAAGCACAACTAGTAGGGGTTCAATTTTGAATCCATCACAACATATACTTCCGTCATTTCCTTTTAATTGCAACACTTTGAATTTCACCCTCTCCAACGCACAATTTAAACCATAGATTTTTTTTAATTATCCTATATAAAAATTTATATTTTAGATATATACATAGTACAAAAGTCAAAGTGTTGCAACTAAAATAAATGGAGGAAGTAGTATTAGTATATGCTTTCTTCATCTCCCCTTTTCACCTTCAATCAACTTAATGTATACACCAAATGTATTTGCAGGGTTATTTTCACTTGTGGCAACATGCTTCTGTGGCTCCGGGAACCTTATTTGCAAAGGACCAAAACCTGTGGTCATACACACTTGAACTGTCAAATCTTCTCCTTCCACTTATAAAAGCAATCGCAATAAAAGGACAGCAGGACCACTAGACAGTTTTCTGATACAACCGTTTCTTCTGGTTAGCCTAATCAGTTAGCATTGTGTTTGTTTACCCTACAATTTATTGGCAATAAGTCATTTTTCTTTCTGGCTTCAGTATTTTTTTTTTCTGGTTGATTGTTTTGTAGAGTTTGATAATAAACAGTAGGCGTTGCTAATTTTGGGAAATTTATTCGTCGCTTTTGTACAGTGTCTTCTCAAAGATTAAATTTGTATCTAGAGATGTACTCCACAGCAGAATAAGAAGAGTCGTGTCTTATTATAAAAAAAAATATGATAAAAAAAAAGAGAAAAGAAGAAGACAGGCATGAAGTGGTTGGTCCATGACAGTTCCTTGCATGTTGGATCTAAATGATTTATTTTGCTGGCGAATGTGGACCCATGTGCCATAATGGAATTAACAGTAAACCCCACGATAATTTTAGAGCTAACTCATTTATATGGTTATGGTCTGTGTCACTATCCAGAATATTTTGAGCCTCCCGCCCTCTCCTCATCTTATCTTATACAGCATACCAGCTATTCATGGATGAGAACCACGTCCACCATCCCCTCCTCCCCTTGGCAAGCCATGCAGCAACCACTTACACCGCAACTGACTTTATGACTTCGACATCAAGCAACGGCATTAAGATCAAACCATCCAACTATGTTATATTAATCCGCTTCCTTGTGATCCTCTTAATCGGGGTCATCTCCTTATGGGCAAACCATGAGGCATCAAAAGGGTTCGTGATCATGACTGTCAACAACATGAAGAACACACCAGCCGGAGAGAAATTCACTCTCTTCTACATCTCCAATGATGAAGCTATCCGGTTAGTTCAAAGAAGTTATATTTTTGCTGCCAAAGTACTTTTTCCTGGTGATCATAGCATACCTGAGAAGCTCATTGATGAAGTTGAAATCCAGCTAGTGAGCCACAATGTAACCAATGATCATATGGTTGCCTTGAAGCATTTTGGACAAAAGAATAAGTATGTACTCTCTATAAACCCTCTTGTCATGGAATTTGGTGATTTTAGATATAGGATTAGAAAGGAAATCCAAAGAGGCATGACAGAAATATTGCTGTTTAATCAGCAAAACAGAGTTCCAAAGACCTTGCTAGATGGAATGGTTGAATATATAAGCGACTTGGCTGGATTCAGTGGTCAGAAGCTAGTGTTGAAGGTGAGAGATTTTAGTGCGAAGTGTTGGGAGGATCAAGACCCAAGACCGGTGGCTAAGTTTCTGGCTTACGGTGAGAAGAAAAGTGAAGGATTTGTTGGAAGATTGAATCAAGAAATGAATAAAGATGGTTGGTCTGAGAGAATGATGGATAAAGTACTTGGAATGCCAGCCATATTTTTGTGTGTCATTACAAGATTCCATGATTAATAGTGAGCCAGTGAGGATATTATCAGTTGATTCAAGCTCTTTTTAGAACTTCCTTACATCCTAATTTTTTTTCTCCTATTTTGTGTTGCTTTGCCCTTTTTTTACTCTCTTCATCTCTCTTTTGTAGTTAATATTGAATATTTGGAGTATAGTATGACACACACTAGTTACTTTTTGGCCTAGTTTGTAAGTTGTTGCCTATGTGATGAAGATTGAAGAGGGAAAAGAGAAATCTCACAAATGCGATTCTTCCAATTTACAACATTTCGATAGAAAACTTACAATGCCCATCATTAGTTACTCTATATCACATGGCTTCTTCCATCTCTCGTTCTTATTACTTCCTCCGTATCACAATATTTGCAACACTTTTTAAATTGCGGACTCCGAGATAATTTTTCTTAAAGGGTGATTAAAGTGTTGGAGAGAGAATTAATTAAGTGGTGGGGACCTAAAGTAATGATGGAGTTGGAGGGAGATTTTTGGGACCACCAAAATTTTGAGGGGGAAAATAAAGTACCTGACCCACGTGCCCCTTTTTTTTTTGGTGGGTCAGTACTGCTGGTGGTGGGAGGGATGATTTTTTCCTCCAAAAGTTCAATTGTCCCCCAAAAAAGCGTAGAAGCTGTGTGGGAAAAAGTACAGGAGGGAAATTTTGCCTCCAAAACAGAAAAATATTGAAACTGCACAACACACCAAAAAATTAAGGAGGGAAATTTTGACTCCAAAAATTAAGTTAGTTCCACCATAACATACACTTTGTCATTAAGTTAACAGCACTATATAAGGACTAACCCAAAGAGGCAGCCTTTAATGTTCACCAACCACAAAATCACCAACAATTAAGATGAGTTTGTAGACCAAAAAATTAACCTCCATAATTATATAGCACACACAGCACTAATTTGTTCATTACCATCCCCAAATCAGCAAAAAAAAAAAGCAAAAATTCATCTTCTTCATTTCCAGATCAGCTTGGGGCAAAATGCAGAATCAGCAAGATGATGGGTTCTTCAGTATTGATTAGTTGTTAGAGGAGGGATGGCATGCTTTGCTTGATGAGACCTCTGATGATGTGGCAGCAGACATACAACAACATGCAACACAAGAAACAACAGAGGTAACAGTTAGTGGCCCAACACTGAAAGAAAAATTAACTCCAAGGAAGAAAAGACACTTAGTGGAGAAGCTCCTTCAACTACAGAATGGTGATAAGTTACCTTGGGGCACACAAAGAAAACTTTCAAGAGAATTTGGTATTCATAGGACCACTCTTCACAAAATTTGAAAACTTGCACAAAAATGCAAGGAACAAAGTGTTCCACTTGATGTGACCTCAAAGAGAAAAGGCAATTGTGGAAGAAAGACCATAAATTATGCCGAGGAATGGCTCCAGTCATGTCCCCTAAGCTACAAGTCAACTGTGAGGGCATTTGCAGGATACCTTAAGATTCCACACACCACTATATTCAGGCTACTTAAGAAGGGGAAGCTTAGATCTCACACTGCAAGCAACCATCCAGCCCTCACAGAGGCACATAAGCTTGCAAGGATGAAGTGGGTTCTGTCCCACATCATACCAGCCACTGCAACTGAACCAGCAGTGTTTGAACCCATGGAGAATGTCATTCACATTGATGAAAAATGGTTTTATTTAAACCCAGACATGAGAATGTTCTACTTACTGCCCATGGAAGATGACCCATACAAATGCACACAGTCAAAGAGGTTCAAGACCAAGGCTATGTTTATGGCAGTCAATTCAAGGCCATTGTATGACAAACAAGGTGTGATTATCCATGATGACAAATTTGGTATCTATCCTTTTGTGGAAAGGGTTGCAGCAAAAAAAAAGCAAAAACAGAGTTGCAGGCACTATTGAGACCAAACCAATAGAGAGAATAACCCAAGTGGTCATCAGGGATGTGATTATCAACCATGTCATACCAGCAATCATGAGGAAATGGCCTGCTCATCTCTCAAAAAACATTATCATCCAACAAGATAATGCAAGACCACACATTAGTCCAACTGATCCGGCTTTCATGGAAGCAGCCACAAGGAATGGGTTCAATATCAAACTGGTATGTCGGCCCCCCAGTCCCCTGATCTAAACATTTTAGACCTAGGTTTCTTTAATGCCATACAAGCATTGCAGTATAGGTCATTTCCTAAGAACATGTATGAGTTAATTGAAAAAACATGAGTTCTTTGATCCTGAGCTGTTAGAGTTCACATGGTTACAACTACAATATTGCATGGTTGAAATTATAAAAGTCAAAGGGGGAAACAACTACAAGAACCCTCACCATGGGAAGTTGAGATTAGAACGGTTGGGGCTGCTACCAAAGAATGTGACAGTGGATCAGGATCTTATTGATGAAGTAGTGGACTACTTGGATGACAAGGTCAAGTTGGTTGAAGATGATCCAATGGAGTTTTTTGAAGTGGATGCAGACTAGTGGGTTTGTGTGAGAGGGTGTGATGCATGGAATAAGAAGGTAGATGTAAGTTTTTGTTTTCATTGCTACATTACAAGGTTGACTGCTGCACAAACCTTATTCTTAGTGTCAAAATTGATATGCATTTTTTTGTGTAAATTGAAATAAGATGGACAACAACTTTTTGTGTTTTTAAATGGTTTAGGTAGATGAATACCAACTTTTGTGTTGTTAATTGGTATGCATCTAAAGTTAGGTAAGGAAAAAGCTTTTGTATAGATTACAGGTATGCATATCAACTTAGGTTTGCAGATGCAGTCAAGTTTATGCAGTGAATTTAATTATCAGTTTGTGTTGTATGAAAAAAGTGTGGTCAAGTTTGTTCCTACATTACTCCATCAGGGATATGGTGATTTTACTCATAAAAAAGAGGGTATGTTACCTCAACAGAGTTAACTGTGGAGCAAATCAAACCTTGTTTTGAGAGTAAATGAGTCCCTTCATCAATTGGATTTAATGGTGAACAGGGGACTCATCACTACAACTCTAAACATCCAATAATGGAGGTGGCAAACTAAATTCACATCATGGATCATTGAATGCACTTCACACAACCATATAAAATTAGCCAATGTATAATTAGCTAACATAGCTCATCATTTGACCTCTAATAATCTATCAGGGGTATCTTAATTTAACTCATGGAATACAAGGTTTGTTACCTCAACAGAGTCAACTCTGGAGCAATTAAACCTTGTTTCAGAGTTTTGAGTCCCTTCATCATATGGATTGGGTGGCTATAAGGGACTCTAAACTAGTGCATGCATTAGGGACAGTAAAAAATCAAACATTAACATCATTAGCCAACAACCTCATCATACTAACATGGGTCAATCAACCTCGAAACACAATTGAGGGACTCATCACAATTGGGCCACAGAAATAAGGGACAGTCAATAATCAACATTTAACATCATTAGCCAACAACCTCAGCATACTAACATGGGTCAATCAACACAATGAGGCACATAGTTCGGGGACTCATCACAATTAAGCCACATAAATTAGGATTGCAAGCAACAACAAAAATGATCAAAAGAGTTAAAGGAGTAAGAAATAACCAAATTATGTTGTGGGCAGATGTGGAACTCAATCACATGTACTGCTTCCTAAATGCAGGGACATGTCCCTTCATGAATTGCAACAAATTAGGATCCCATTCATCCTCATCAATTCCAGTCCATGACCTAACCCTATTCTTCATGGCCTCACTACGTTTCACAGGAGGGAGTGGAGTGGCACTCCACTCCATTTCTTCTTATGGCAAATCAGCTAAAGTAAGCTTCCTCTTCCCTCTACCTCTTTTGATCACTGGCTGGATTGTTGGCAAAGCAAACACCACAACCCTTTTCCCACCATCCCCAGCCAGTCCCTTCCCTTTATCCACAACAATCTCCTTCCCTTTACCCTCATTCTCACCCCCCTTTTTCAGTAACTTGCAGATCTCACTGCAAGACCTCAGCATATAGGGCCTACGAACATAAGAACTTCCCTGTTTCTTCTCCTCCACCACATCATGCATCACTTCATCCTCAACAATTTTTTCTAACTTCACCATCCTCTCCAAAACCACTAATTTTTCTTGTTCCTCCTCCTCATTGTCGATAGCAATAATCTCCATCTCACCCTCAAACGACGAGTCATCGTTAAAAGTAAAATCCTCCAAGATCTGACAGTCACTATCCTCTTTCACATTTTCCGCAGCCAATTTGAGTGGTAATTTGGACCTCGCCTCCCCCAATTGAAACCCCTCTATCTCCCCCAACAGCTCATCCAACGCAGATTCAAGCGCCTTCTTTGCGCTGGGACCCATATGATGTTTCGCACCCCCAGATGCATAAAAACTACGAGGCCAAGAGATTTACGCTCGAAGGAGTCGCAGATGTCCTTGATTAACAGCGTTTCACCATAGTCACCAGTCTCGAACAATGCATCAGTCAAGGGACTCAAATTGGGGATGAACTTTTCAGCCATAATATCAATTACGTGCTTAAGGATGAAGATGAGAGAAAGAGATATGGGTTTGGCTCGCAAATTCTAGGGTTATGTTAGGGTTCAAGAACAGGGAGGAGAGAAGAGGAGAGAGAGTTGAAAGATCGAGAAATGTGGGGGGTTGGATTGATTTAATTTTGGGGGTGTTTTTAATTTGGGTGGGTTTGAATCTGAAAAGTGGTTGGGTTTAATGAATTATGGTGGGAATCATTAAATTGGGGTAGTGTGTTTAGGGATTTAATTAGGGGCCACAAATCAGTTTTTATTTTTTAAGTAAGGGTAATGTTGTCTTTTTACCCCCCCTAAACTTACTAAATAAGGAAAGACAAAAAAGTGTTGCAAATATTTTGGAACATCCCGAAATGGAAAGTGTTGCAAATATTATGATACGGAGGAAGTACATTTTTTCTTCATCTACCCAAACGTGGTTCAAGATAATATTATGTCTAATTGAAATAAGCTAATGTCTAGCTTTTTTTGACCCATTTTTTAAGGAACCTTTAGCGAAAATGGCAATTTGCGGCTAAAAAGTGTCAATTATCCTCACTCTCTTTCTCGAACCTCATTTTCTCTCCTCTTCGTGGCTTGTCCAGTGAAAGCCACATGTGGTCTTTGTGTCTTCTTGAGAATCAACCATGCAATTCCAAGTTCCTTGTCTTGGCACGCACAGGTCAACGTCGTAGATTTTAGGTCAAAAGCCTGAATATGTCAAGAGGTGGCTCGTAGACGAAAACAAGTTTCATAAAAGGTGGTATGTTGCCAAATTTTTTTAAAATGTGGTTTTAATTTCCACAAATGATGTTATATAAAAGGTGGTTTCAACAAATTTTTCCTTGCAAATATCAAAAGTAATTTTATACTCTACAAATTTTATACACTCGTACGAGATTAAGACTGGGAAACTAAATAAAATAGGTACGCACCTTCTATTATAAATTTGTATCGGCCTTGCGTCTCACTTTCACCTAAAAAAAAAATTCAAGTGAGGGTAATAGTAATGGGCTCAAAAGTTGATTGGGGTCCTAAAAAAAAGAAATTCAAGTATGAATCCCATGATATTGATCATCTCGTAAACTTGTGTCATCGAGGTAAATCGCGCTGCGCAACAACACATAGGCCAGCAAAAAATAGTAATGGCCAAACAAACACCGGAACAAGATAGGTGCATGTGAGCCAGATACACTACAGGCTAAACACTAAAACATCACACGGTAAGGACAATCAACTTATCTAATTGAGCTTTCTTAAAAATGACTACACCATTGATATGAAGAGATAACTAAATATTTGGTGCCATACAACATTTGGTAACAATTGGAGCATATGGATTACGGAATGCAGCTCGGAGACATGGTAAGTTCGCTATCCAAAAAACTATTATAAATATCTTACTAGTCCGATTTTGGGTCCTATAAAACTTGTTCCAATCCAGTTTTGGACCGGTGAACACCTCTAATTTTGTTGAACTGTAAATGCAAGTCTTTGTTTTCTTTCCTCTATATTTTGATCAACCACAATTCTTCCTCACCCTCATCGCTCTAAAAAACGAGGTTTGAGTCAAATTCAAAGTCATTCTTATGCACATTGTGTTTGCTGTTAACATTGGAGTATAGTATGACACTCAATAGTTACTTTTTGGCCTAGTATTTAAGATGTCCATGTGAAGAGGAAACAAAATAAATCACCTAATGCACATTTTCCAATTTACAACATTCTGCTAGAAAGCTTTGCTAAGAAAAAAAAGACTTCGACAACATGAACACGATCTTCGATAACAAAGTTATACTTTTAAAAACACAAAATGCATCGAAGTGTTCCAAAGAGAACAACAGAACGAAATCATATCAATGTTAATTACAACTATGTACATTTTGATTAGTGAACAAAACAAAGAAACACACTACTTTAAGAAGATATGTCGGTAATCTCCAAAGATCTTAGATAACAAAGTTATATTAAATAAACAAAGTGCATCCAAGTGTTCCAAAGAGAACAACATGACAACACCATAACAATGTTATTTACAACTATTTACATTTTGATTAGTGAACAAATACAAATAAACACACTAGTTTAAGATGAGACGTTAATCTTCATAGGATCATAAGGACTTCAGTACAAGTTTAGATGTATGGTGAACACCCTGGGCAGCAAGTTTCAGCACAGCACGGCTTTGGTACAACCTGCACAAGTGAATATATGTGAGAAACAAGAATGGCATGATTTGCATCTGTTAGCTCAAAGCTACAAGCTTTTTTCTTGCTTCTTGAAATTACTTCAATAATGTCACTCAAGCCAGAGTTAGTACCAATATCCTACAATTCAAACGATTGTGAAAAAGTTGGGCCAGGGAAACAGGAGCATAAAATATTTCAAACAATCCCCCATTGCTCCTCATCAACATCTCTCTAAAACAGATAAAATTCAAAAGAGACACATAAAGTGACTTCAGGGTTGAGGCTCCGTTGACATTGATGGTAGCACAAGACTCTTCCACAGTTCAATCAACGCACATTTCAGCTGTCTACGAAAATGACTCACTAATTATATTGGCATTGATTTTTTTCTTTGGCAGTAGAAAAGGCCAGTCAATAGCCTAAAAGAGTCTTTATAATTAAGGCTGTGCTAGGGCTGGGAATGAGCCAAGCCTGCTCGTGAACTGTTCGAGCTCGGCTCGGTGAAAGCTCGGTCAGGATTCGGCTCGCTAAGGCTCGGCTCGAGTTCGGGATCGGCTCGAGACCTAACGATACGAGCCACGAGCTAGGCTAAGCTCGGCTCGAAAAGCTCGCGTACGGCTCGAGTTATTTATTTATTAAAAATATATATAAATAGTAGCATTATTCATTACTTTAAAAAAAAAGACAAAACATTAAAAACAGATATTTAAAAAAAAGGAAAAAAACACAACAAAAAAAGTACATAGCAACCAACTAGACACGCACGCACCACTCTCTCATTTGTTAAAAACTCAAAAACTCCCAGAAGGCCAAAACCCTAACAGTTCAGGAGTACAACCTACTCACACGGCAAGCCACTGCTACCTCGCCTCAACATCGGTGCTACCTCGCTTCAATGCCGCTGCAACCTCACCGCCGCTCGTCGCACCTCTCACTCGCATCGTCGTCTCTCGGCTCTCACTCACCACCGTCGTATCTCTCGGTCTCATTCACCACCATCGCCACCAGTTGGAAGACTTGGAACCGCCATGGCCGGCGACCCACCAACTAACAGGTATGAATTCTTGGTGTTTTAAAATTTTAATTTTTGTATTCTGTGTAGTTTAGGAATTGATATTGGTGTAGTTGGTCAGTTGGTCTTGTTTTTGTGTAAAATAGTCATTTACTCCATTCGCATGACTAATTTCGAGCATGAGCCTCGAGCCTCAAACGAGCTCGAGCCGAGCCTCTCATTCCAGCACGCGAGCCCGAGCCGAGCTCAATTTTTGAGGCTCGACGAGCCTCGAGCTCGAGCCGAGCCTCATTTTCGATACTCGAGCTCGAGCCGAGCCTACCACTATTCGGGCTCGGCTCGGCTCATTCCCACCCCTAGGCTGTGCACACCTATATCTCCCGACTGTACCATAGGTGGGAGAGAGTAAGGTAATAGTATGATACGGTGAAAACTGAAAATAAGTATGAAAAGGGAAGCATAGATTGATGAAGAGAGAGGATAAAAGTTTAAGCGTTAAGAGAGGCATATCAAACAACTTGTTCATTGGCTACTTATAACGCAAAAGCCTACCAGAAAGCACCAAGCAGCCACACAAAGGTTTGGGGGCTCAGGGTATTATTCGGGATATATGTTTATAAATAGAACTTTGGAAACCCCAAGAAAAATAACATATATATTGCATCCTTTTTTGTGCAACAAAAGTAGGTGACTAGTAATGTTTAACAATTTAGAAAAGTTATTTTTTTTTGTTATTTATGTATTAGTTATTTAATTAAATTTTAAGAGCTGTAAGCACAAACCATATCTTAGATATGTTTGACAGTGTCCATTGGTCACCTAGTCAAGTAACATAGTAAACCATCAAAGATAGGGAGGGAAAGACCGATAGTGGGAGGGGCAAGGAAGGTTATCATGTTCACTTTCCAACATTTTAAGGAAAAGGTAGGAAGAGTTTTTGTTTGGAAGTCAACTGACCCTGCTAGAGCAAGTCCCCAAGTAGAAAGGGCATAGAACAGCTTCCCAGCATGCCATATACTCAACATCCTCTCAACCTTATTCATTCCATCAAGTGAACCTGTCACAGCTGCAATGATTAAAGCCACAAGTCAATACTGCATACGCTTCACAAGAAGTAGTCAAGGTATAAAACACAACAGCAAAAATCAAGTAAATCGGACACCTCAGTACCCATATGATCCTATGTTTCCTCATTAGACAGACAAATACCTTACAAAGAAGAGTTGACATCTTGTTCTCTTAAAACAACTGCGGAAGAGTTTGCCTCATTGCTACTAACCTTATATGCAAGCATTGAAAACATATAGGAAATTAAATCAAATGCTTAAGAAAAATTGTTCACAAAATTTCGTTAAGGAAAAATATGACATCATCTATATTTAGAAATTCCTTATTAATACAGCAATGTAATAAAAAGAAAGAAAATAGACGTGTGACATAGTGTTTTTCACTTGTTTAGTTTCCTTTCATTGTGCTTGCCTAACCAAATGCACTTCTCCATCCAATCCACTTGTAGCATATAACCAACATCATAAAAATGTTCTCATAGAGGTAAGACCCACGAAAACGCTTTGTGTCCAAAAACTGAGAATACTTTTTTCAAGATTCGAGTGAGTCCATTGGCGAATAAACGTAAACAATTGTCCTTTTTCTTTTAGATACAACATGTAATTGATGGAGAACCTACCAAAGTACTAATTTTATGTCAGTAGCTACACATTCCAAAACGCGCTGTGCAAGGTCATTTAGTTTGTCAAATATAGTAAGTCGAAGTGATAGCTTGTTAATAAAATAAGATATCGGGTGCTCAAGAATATATTGTATGAGATTCATATCTTGGAAGGTTTACAACATTTATAAGATTGACATTTAGGAACTCCTTGAAAAATGAAAAGGCAATAATTACATCTTCAAATATGAAATCATCAACACGACATACATAGGTAATATCACAATATTGTACCGGAAAGAGGAAGCAAAGTTATCCATTCATGCACATCGCTTATAATTATTCAAAAATAAAAATCAAGGGTTGAATTTAATACTCATTTCATGGCGTGAAATTTAGCTAATCGCATCCGAGAAGCATTAGAAATAGCAATAAATTATTGTAATGAAAATGTAGTTAAACGAAACCATTTTCTTTGATTCATATCTACAAGTTTAAAAAATGTTTTGAATTAATTATACATGGATATAGTTAACTTATGCATACTAAGTAAATATGCACCTGTTTGTAAGAAATACATAGAACAATAATCACATATTAATAATATTGTCATAAATATAAATAAAGAAATGCATGTGCCTGTAATACATATATTTAGATGGTGTACTCCAGGATCTTTTACATGTAAACCACATGCAACAATAATAAGAAAAATATTAACTTGCCCGAATTCGTTCCAAAGTGTTCATTGTAAGTGTCCAAGTAGGGGTGAAAACAATAGTATTAAGACAATTGTGTGTTAAATGAATATAATTACGGTAAATAAATAAGAATTACTCCCTCTATATTTTTTATCTTTCCTACTTTGACTGTGCACGTTTGCCAATGCACTTATTCAATCTTTCATTATATATTAGTGAAATACTCATTGAGACGAATCAAACAAGACCCACATGACTATATTTTTTTTCTTATATAATGAGAAAAATTTAAAAGATTCTCTCTAATTATGAATAGTGTCAAGATTCCAAGTGAGAAAGATAAAAAAATACAGAGGGAGTACTTGTTTAAAAAGGGACATACGTCATATCCATTATTATTAGTTCTCTATGACTGAATTTCCTCCGACAGACTGAATTTCCTCCAACAGACTCAATTGGCGAAACATATAGAACTAATCCAATTGCATCTACAAATAATTAAAAATTTTAATAATAAAAAAATTATTTTTTACAAGATCAGTATGTATTCCGAAAATGGTAAGAAAAATATCAAAGACTCTATCAATATGGTTGACATGAATATGCAACCGTTGTAAAACAACTAAATTGTAGTAAATGTAGGTATTCCAATGCCATCATCCTTTTCACGTATAACATTTGTTTCCTCTATCATTAACATTTGTTTTCAATTTGGGACAATTTTCTCATCAGCACGAGACTATTTGTATACCACGGAGTACATAAATGGATCCATCTTGGAACCTTCCAATGAAATCTTCAACATGGAACAAAAAATTAGTACATTGTATGCCACCACCCTATCAAAAACCCAAAAGAAATGAAAAATCATAGAAAAGTAAATTATTCAAAACTGATCAGAATTCTAACATTTAACTTGACAAAAAACATTTTTCAAATTTGTTTAATTGTTCCTCGATGAGTGTAATTGAACACTTTGTAATTACAGACTAATCGAGCTAATACATCATATCGTTTACCTATATTTACTTGCGGTACGATGACACGATTTACTAACTCGATTAGTCCGTAATTACAATGTGTTCAATTACACTCAACGAGGAACAACTAAGCAAATCTAGAAAATGTTTTTTTGCCGAGGTAAGGCTCCGTTTGGTAGGACGTAAAATATTTTCGGTGTAAAATGATTTTCATGGAAAACAATTTATAATGGTAAACACAATTCCAAAATTAGTTTTCCGTTGTTTGGTTCCATCTAAGAAAAATGATGAAATGAAAGGAAAATGAAAGGGAAAGTAAGGAGGTAGTGAGAGGAGTGTACAAGAGAGATAAGGAAAATAGTTTTCCCTTCATTTTGAAGGGAAAATGATTTCCATCATTGGGAGAGCAATTTTACTCCAAGGGAAAATGGTTTTACACTCCTTTGCCAACCAAACAATGTAAAACTGAAAATAGAGGAAAATAGTTTTCCACGAAAACGTTTTACGCCCTACCAAACGGAGCCTAAATGTGAGAATTGTAATTTTTGAATAATTTATTTTTCTATAAATTTTCATTTTTTTTATAGGGTGGTGGCATCAAATGCACTATATTTTCGTCCCATGTTGAAAACTTCATAGAAAGATTCCAAGATAGATTCATTTATGTACTTTGTGGTATACAAGTAGTCTCATGCTGATAAGAGAAATTGTCCCAAACTGAAAACAAATGATATGATGGAGAAAACAAATGTTATACGTGAAAAGGAGGATGACATTCCAATACCTACATTTACTATAATTTAGTTGTTTTGCAACGGTTGCATATTCATGTCAACCGTACCGATACGGTGTTTGATATTTTTCTTACCATTTATGAAATACTTATCTTGAAAAACACAAATTTTTTATTAGAAAATTTTTATCACTTTCAAATGCAATGAGATTAGTTCTATATGTTTCGCCAATTGAGTGTGCAATTTCCTAGACGATATTCAGTCGTAGAGAACCGACAATAACGGATAAGATGTAAGTCTTCTTTCTTAAACAAGTAATTCTTATTTACTTACTGTAATTATATACTTTCAACAAACAATTGTCTTAATATTATCGTTTCTACCCGTATTTGGACAGTTACAAAGTTAACACTTTGGAGTTTGGAATGATTTTGTGCACGTTCCTTGGTGAAGAAAACCTTAATCAAAATGATATTTGTCTTATTATCGTTGCATGTGGTTACATGTAAAGAGATCATAATGTACACCATCTAACTATATGTATTATTCGGCACATGTATTTTTTATTTATATTAATGAGAATATTATTAATATGTGATAATTTTTCTATGTATTTCCTACAAACAGAATATCACACCAGGAATTATGTTAACCTAAGAAATGAACTTACTACCACCTTATCTACTTAGTATGCACGAGTTAACTATATATCAACGTATAATCTAAATTACTTTTTTTATTCAAAAACGTTCTTAGAGTTAGGGGTGTGCACCGGTCCAGGATCGGACCGGAACCGGCTGGACCGGAATCCGGGATTTTCTTGGACCGGGACCGGACCGGAAAAATTCTGGTCCGGTCCGATCCTGAACCTCTTGGACCGGAATTTTTTTTTTTAAAAAAAAATGTTTTTTATTTTATTTAAATATATTTATAAATTATATAAATTAAAAATTAATAATTTTAATAACAATAATCCTAAAAGAATAAATAGTAGGTTTTTAAATTTCTAACTTTCTACCTTCTAATTTTTTTTTTTAACATATAAATTTTTTTTTTTACTAAAATAATAGAAATTAAGGTCCAACCGGTCCGGACCGGAATTTTCCGGGTTTGGACCGGAGTCCTGATATTCGGCAAACCGGGGACTGGACCGGAATCTCCGGTCCGGTCCAAATTCCGATCCGGACCGGTTTGTGCACCTACTTAGAGTTGTATAAATGAATAAGAGAAACTGGCAAAGAAAAGGATTCCATGGTTCATTGAACTACATCCTCATTAAAATCATCTATTGCTATTTTTAATGCTCCCAAATCCAATTAACTACATTTCATGCCGTGAGAACTGAGGATAGTAAATAATTCTACCCTTGATTTTTATTTTTGAAAAAATTATAAACGATATACATGAATGGATAACTTTGCTTCATATTGCAGGTATAATATTGTCCAATTGTTGCCTATGCATGTCGTGTTGAACATATTGATAATCGCATACATGAAGCATGTAATTATTGTCTCAAAAAAGTTTCCATTTCTCAAGGAGTTACTAAATGTCGATCTTGCAATCTTATAAATGTTGTAACCAGAACACCCAATATTTTATGAAATTGATATCTTATTTTATTAACAGGTTATTATTCCGACTTACTATATGTGACAAAAGTGGTACTTTAGGAGTTACAATACTAAATGACCTTGCACAACGCGTTTGGGATGCTTAACTACTGACATTAAATTAGTACTTTAGCATAATCTCCATCTATTACATATAATCTTTTAATTTTTTAACACATTGTATTAAAAACAAAAAGGCAATTGTTTATGTTTATACAACCAAATGGACGCACTCGAGCCTTGGAAAAAGTCTCCAGCGATTGGAGGATTCAATCCAAAACATTCTTATGATGTTAGTCATGTGTTGTAGGTCGATTAGGCGGATGAGTGCATGTGGTTACACAAGCACAATGGAAGCAATTTAAACAAGTGGAAAACACCATCTTACACGTTTATATACTTTCTTTTTATTACATTGTTGCACTATTAAGGATTTTCTAAAGATAGGTGATACATATTTTTTTTCCTTAACAAAAATCTGTGAACAGTTTTCTTACATATTATTTCAGGTTATTAGATGTAATTACGCAATTAATTCAACTTTCTATATGTTTTCGCACACATCGCGTGCATATAAGGCTGATCATTATTATATCCAGGATGGGGTTTTTTACAGAAAAATCCAAATCACATCATATACATAAAGCAAAATCCACAAGTTCGGCACTTAAAATGCATTTCATTTTCAAGGGGATAACTCTAATATGTGAACAAAATCTGGGTGAGGCTTACCATATCCTAAATGAAAAGCCAGCCCATATATGTAAAAGCTTTTACAAACCTAAATGGCAGCTTATGTCACAATCAGGAAACTTAAATTGCCCATTTATTTCAATAAAAATAAGTTAATTAAATCTTGAAAAGGTTTTAGTGGCTCTTCCCCCCACCCTCGAGGATTCTTCAAAACCATCGTCAGCTAGACAACTTAAAACCATTGCTATTGATTCAATGAAGACACATAAAATCAATTCTTTGGGACACACAATGTGTTGAGAACAAACTTGATGGAATAGGAAATTCTACTGGTGGCCAACTACTTAAGAGATTTACTGCATTAAATAATGATACCATAAGCTAGAGATAAATGATTCTACGAAAATAATGAAGGTCTAAAAAGCCAGCATAAACTTACTTTTCTGTAGTTGCTCGGGAGTCAATTTCTGCAACTTCGGATTAGACACGATGCATCGAGCAATAAAATTAGCAACACCATCCACCACATGTTCCTCACATACTACAACATAATTTTCGTCATCTATACCACTGCGTTCCTCAGTGGTTCCAGGAACCATAGATTCAGTGACCCACACCCACCAACTGGGTTCTTCTTGGTCAACATTGATTAGAATTTCAACAGCTTCCAAGTCTTCTCCTGAACGACAAACATACCCCCCCATAGACGGCAAATATCAGGACTTAAGGTGGTAAATCAATAAGAACCCTTCTCATTGTACAAATTACAATTCCAAGTACAAATGACCAGCATACCTGTAGGCTCTTTAAAAGGAAACTCCTTTGCAGTTCCATCACGCATAGATTGGAGTTGAGTCAAGAAGCGTTTAGAATCTACAGCTGCTACAAGGCGTTCGTGCAGCTGCATTCACAGAACAAAATACTCAAATCAACCAAAGCACATTCTGATACAGTCATAGTGTCATACTGATCACAAAGACTTATCATGTTCAATCCTTCTCTTCTAATTCATACAAAATCACGCTGACTGATTCAAAAATCTTGACCAAACCGAACTTCCCAGAATAGAAACACACATATTACCGAACATACATATCATCCAATTTGCTTTTTTCACCATTTTAATTTCTTTTACGTTTTTTTCTTGTGTTTCATAAACTTTTTCCCTAGAAACATTTTACTTATTTCCTTTTACAGTTTCCTCAGATATTCAATTTCTTTTTTGACATTTGTTTTTCTCCTTACCTCTTATATATAAAACAATTAGCCGACCCCAAATCATATTGGGATTATGACTTTGTTGTTGTTGTTGTTGTTGTTGTTGTTAATTATAATCTTTCAAACCCTAATAATTCAAAGAGGTAGTATCAACTTTCCTTTCAATCATTAATCACCACCTTCTGAAATTCCCAAAAAAAAAATCTTCCATAGATAAATTTCTCCAATAAGCAAAAGAGTCTATCACTCTACCTTTTCCATCCTAAATTCCAACAACTTTAGCCCTAATTACTCGTATCCCTACAAAAATTACAAGACTCAAATTAAATCACAACCCACATAAAACCCAATTGTTTTTCCCAAATCATAAATCGCATTCACAAACCAAACAAACCTAGAAAGAGTAATCAAAGTTAAGAACATACATCAGGAGGGCATTCATCCCAAATCACCAATCCCACATGAAATTAAATCACGATACTGAAATTAAATCACAACCCACATCAAACCCAATTGTTTTCTTCCCAAAATCATCAATCACAATCACAAATTAAACAAACACACAGAAACAAAAATGAAAGTTATTTAAGAACATACATCGGAAGGGCAATCTTTGAGAAAGCAAGGAGAAGAAGAAATATTCTGAAGAAGCTTCAAATTCTGCTCTAGTAATTCCTTCAAACGCTTGTTCTCTTTACGAAGATCTTCAACATCTTCGGCGGCAGATTGATCGGACTTGTTGTAGTGGAGGAGTTCGGCGGCGGACCAAGCAAGTTCCGCTACTTCAACGACGGTCCTTGCCACTTCTACGGCTCCTTTTGCGTGCGCCATCGTTTTATCTGATTGCAGTGGAGTAAAAGTTGTGTTGATTTTGGGTGAAGAATTACAATACCCCCGCAATTAGGAAAGAGTTGTTGGGCTATATCATTGATAGGGGTGTGTTCATGGGTGGTTAACCGTTTCGAAATATTCGAAATTTTTGTTTCGTTCTTTTTGCGAACCGTAACCGTAACTGCGTTTTTCGGTACGGTTTTTCGGTGTGCCATTAACCGTTATTTAAGTTATACTATTATGTTTTACTTAATGTACATATATGTTTTTTTATTTTTTTGTGCATATATTTTAATATTATATATACTCTAATATAAAATGTATTATAAAGTGGATAATATATCTATTGAAAAACATAACTAACACTAAGAATTCACTCCATTTCCAAATTATTATAGTGTTTATATTAGTACTAGAGTTTCCAAATAATCACATACTTTCTCTAATTATTGTAACTTAGTAACAAATATTAGAATTAATGTAATTGTTTGAAAATGTTTCACAATAATTAAATAGAGGAAAAAACTATTTCGGATTTCGGTTAACCGTTCTCTCAAAAATCATAATCGTAACCGTACCGTTTAACAGTTAAATTTATCGGTTCGGTAACCATACCGTTAAAACATTTTTTATCGGTACGATCACCACCAGTTTTGACCGGTTTTTCGGTATTTCGGTACGTTTTTCGGTTTTTATTTTTTATGAACACCCCTAATCATTATCTACTCTCGACTCGGGAGAGTTTGATAAGTGGAAGATGTCGGATCTTAGAAACCACCTCCTAAGATTTTAACCAACTAGGCCCCGTTCTTTTGGATTGAGAGAAACTGAAATGCATAAAGTAACTGAAATGAGCTGAACGGAACTGAATTGAATTGAACTGAACTGAAAATTAGTCCAAAAGAACAGTTACTTAACTTAGTTAGCGGAACAATTTTAATATGCCGCCAGACGCCAGTTACATTAGTTTGACCAATATATACTAGATTCAAATACACGCAATACAATTCAGGATTGCGAAGTAAAAAAAGATGAGAGAGAAAAAGTTAGAGAGAGACGTTGTGAGAAACATCGAAAACTTAGCCCCAATTCCCCCAAAAACTCAACCCTAGCCCAAAAGCCACCAAATCAATTGCCAACCAGTATCAAAATCCTCCTTCCTAAGGGAAAAAATTCGGCTTATTCATAATTCTTTTGCTCGTCAGTAGTATTAGTGCCAGCAATTGTTACTTAATCCACCCCCAAAAAAAATTCGGATGTACTTATGAGAGAGGAGTAAATAACGACGTTTCAGCGTCGTTCTGTCCAGTTGATGAGTTTAAGTTTTGTAATTCCAGCCGTAAGGCAATTTCTAGTCGGAAATTATCGCTTCAATCTATAATTTGGTTTCTGGGGTTGAATCTATTTCATTTCAAATCTAGGGTAGCCTTTGGGGCTAGGGTTAGGTGTGCCAGTGAATTAAGTGAGAAGAGAGCTTTTGTGTTCTGGAGTTGCAATTTGTGTAATGATTCTAGCGTGCAAGTCTTTATGATAAGTGAATTTTTTCTCCCAGTTCTGACTGGAGGCGGAGGTGAAGTCTGATGGGTGCCTAAAAGCAATTATGCATTTAATGCGATGGGAGGTTTCAGTCCCAATTCTAGTAAGTTTTTGATGCAGTCCCTCTTCAAGCAAGTGTTAATCCCCTATATAAGGAGGGGTCAGGTTTGGGTTCTTTCCTCACCTACCTCAGAATTCCATATTAAGTTCATTCCTTTTGCTAGATTTAGCTGTGTTGTTTGTTTCCTTCCATTTATTATGGAAAAGCCAAAAAACTTTAAGGAAGCCCTTATAAATACTCCTCCTCTTCCTAAGGGAAAATTTGCTGAAGATGTTCCTTCTTCTTCGGAAGTTCCTGCTGTAGCCTCTGAGGCTAAGGATCCTTCTAATAGTGAGGGTTTTATAGCTTCTATTATCCTTGATGATTTGCCCCAAGTTCAACAAGATATTGTTGAGTTGTCTAAGACTTGCCTCATAGGTAAGATGCTTTCAGCCCCTCTTGATTTACGTACTATCATAGCTCGTACAAAATCTGAATGGAAATTTGTGAAGGGTGATGTTGATTTTTTAGATATGGGCAACAGTTGGTTTCTTTTAGAGTTTGCCAATCCTCAAGACCTGGGTCTGGTCTGGAGCGAAAGGCCTTGGCACATTCAGGGTGACCTGTTTGTCCTGCACCCATGGAAGCCTGATTTTGACCCATATGTGAAGTCAATTAAGTGGGTGGATTTATGGGTCAGGATTCCCAGGCTTCCTACTGAATTGTTAAATTTCGAATCTATAGCTAAGTTGCTTGTTGCTATGATATTGGTACATTGATTAAGCTTGATCAGCGATCTTTGTTGCGTAACAAGATCAGATTTGCTCGTGCTTGTATTCGGGTGGACATCCAAGCCCCTCTTTTGGGATTTGCTGAAGTAAGTCGTGTAGGTGACTTGGTTCATGGGTATATTATCTGGTATGAGGATTTCTCCTCAGGTTGTTCCTTTTGTGGTGATGCTATTCATCTCATTGATGCATGTTCTCTGTTAACCTCCCTAAAAAGGAGATGATTGTGAAACTTGTTAAAAGTCCTAAACAAAAGCAATTGTACCATGCCTTAGCTAAGGCTGTGGGTCAAGAAATGCATGAAACCACTACTGAGCCAGCTAAAGTGGCTCATGCTCCTTCAAAATTTGTTCTAAAAGAGATGCCTCTAATGTTCAAGTCCCCTTTAAAAAGAGATTTTCTAAATCTAGCTCTGGTAAGCCAAAAGTTTCAGCTGCTAAAGGTATTGCTTTTAAAAATGATACGGTTAAGTTTGGATCAATGAAGTTTGTTGTTGATGATGTTTCTAAAGTTAAGGCTAAGGGTAAATTGGTGGTGGCTTCACCACTAGTTTCAGATGATTCCTCTGATGATGATTCTTGCAAGACTATTCCTCTAGTCTCCCCTCCTGAAGGTGATGAGCAGGTTGAGTGTAAGAATGCTCCAGAGAGAGCTCTTGCTCCTCCCCTTTCTCCCATGCCTCTCAAGGTGGTGGTGCCTGCTGATCTGATTGATCCTTTGCAATACCTCCCTCTTAAATGCACTACTGATCAGTACTAATATATTGATGATGAGCCTGATGATTTTGAGAATGTGCCCTTCCTGCTGGGTGCCAATGCTGATGATATGATTGAGGAGTTTAACTCCTTTGCTGAGTCCTCCTTTCATTCTCTCCACTCTGACAGCTCTATTGTCAGGCAAATTGAGCATATGGGGATGGAGCCTGGGTTCCCTGTTGAGGTATCTTCTCAGACCAGTTCTGCTAAGAAGAGGGTTGTAGACATGGAGGAAGATGATGCTTCTTCTGTTCTGAAGAGGAAAAGAAACTAGGTAAGCCTTGGTTGGAGCAGGTTTGGTTGGTGCATTATGTGGTATAAATAATGTCAATTGGCTTTTGGAACATTAGAGGTTGTAGCCGAAATAGTGCTTTATCAGAAGTAGGGGACTTTTGTTCTAGTAATGGGGTGAAAATATGTATGTTATGTGAAGTTAAATCTTCTCCCCCCTGCCAATTAGTTGTAAGAAGGTGTGGTTTCCAGTTTTTTTATTATATTCCTTCCTTAGGATTTTCTGGTGGTATTTGGATCCTATGGAAGGATTGTAATGTTAATCCCTACCAATTGACTATTATGCATAAATCTGTTAGGTTCATAGCTTGTTCTATGAAGCTGCTTAATCTTAATTATTTGTTTGTTATTATTTTTATCTATGCTCCTGCTCAAGCTTCTCAAAAGTTAGATTTTTGGGAAGAATTAATTATTTATGTTAATAATTTGTCTTTACCTTATATCATCTTGGGAGACTTCAATGAAATTAGCAGTCAATTAGATAAATATGGGGGTAATTCCTTTAAAATTTCAAGGTTAAAAATTATGCAGAAGTTGTTTGCCTCAACTACTGCAATTGAAATTCCCTTTTGTGGCTCCAGATTTACATGGCGAAAAAAACCAATGGGGTTGAATAACATCTATGAAAGATTGGATAGGGGGGGTGGCTAGCACCCAATGGCTTATAGACTTCCCAGAGGCTCGAATTAAACATCATATTTTTTCTTCGTCTGATCATTGTCCTCTTTCGTTATCTTTCATTAGCCAATCTATCAGTAAAGCCCCCCCTTTTAGATTTGAAAAAATGTGGTGTGAAAGAAAAGATTTTGATGTTTTGGTCAAGAAAACTTGGTGTGATAAATTCTCGGGTTCCAATATGTTTTGTTTGGTGCAAAAATGTAAGACTCTAAAAGCTAGAATAAAAGTATGGAATCATTCTCAATTTGAGAATGTTTTCAGGCAGTTAAGGGAGGTGGATCTTTCCTTAGAAAATACTCAAGCTCAAATTATTAATGAGCCTAACAATTTAGTAGTGCAAAATAAACAGGAGGTTCTCCTTAGAAAAAGGATTGGATTGTTAAGATTTCAGGAGTATTACTGGAAACAAAGAAGCAAATCTCTTTATCTAAATCATGGTGATACCAACTCTAAATATTATCATACTCATGCCTCTATTAGAAGAAACAGAAATCAAATAAAAGAGTTTGTCTCTGAGAATAATGAGACAATCTCAAATCCTGAGCTAATTACGCAAGTTATCACAACAGAATTTTCTCAAAGATTTATTTCTAACCTGAATTGTCGTAATATTGGGTTGGAAGATCTTAGTTTACTTTCCCCCATCATCTCTAATGAGGATAATTATTTTCTTTCGATGGATGTGGATGGGGATGAAATTAAGCGAGCTATGTTTGATCTAGTTTTGAACAAATCTCCAGGGCCGGATGGTTTCCCCACCTTTTTTCTTTCAAAAGTATTGGACTCTAGTAGGCAATTCAGTCATAAGGGCTGTTAGGGCCTTTTTTCATTCTGGTCATCTTTTAAAAGAGATTAATCATACTTTTTTAACTTTAATCCCGAAAATTGACAACCCCTCTACAACAAATCATTTTCGACCAATTAGTCTATGTTCTACTATATATAAGGTAATCTCTAAAATTATAACTAATCGGCTTAAGATTGTGATGGGAAAAATTATTCACCCTCTTCAAGGTGCTTTTGTCCCAGAAAGACTAATTCAAGATAATATTCTTATAGCTCATGAAGTCTTCCACTCTTTTAGGAAGAAATCTGGGAAGGGGGGTGGATTGCTATAAAACTTGACATGGAAAAGGCATATGACAGATTGGAATGGAAGTATATTTTAATGACTCTTCAAAAGTTGGGTTTTTGTGATAAATGGAGAAATTGGATTGAAAGTTGTATTACTACTCCCTCTTTTTCAGTCTTAGTAAATGGTATTCCTGGTGAGAAATTTTCTGCGTCTCGGGGTATCCGTCAAGGTGATTTATTTATTTTATGTGCCGAATTACTGGCTAGAGAATTGTCTCAAGCTAGCCAGGGGAAGCGTAAGCTAGTTGGGGTGTCAGTTCGGAAATCAGGAGTACGTATCCCTTTCTTGACATTTGTGGATGACACTATGATTTTTGCTAAAGCCTGTGACCAAAGCTGTTTAATTATTAAGAATATTCTTGATCGCTATTGTGCCCTGTCTGAGCAGTTAGTTAACTTCCATAAATCAGCCTTCCAATGTTCTGCTAATGTCCCCATTAGTGATCGTGCTAATTTTGGGTCTATTCTTGGTATGTCGGAAGTCGGTAATTTAGGAGAATATTTGGGATGTCCAATCATTGATTCTCGTGTCACTAATGATACGTTTGGTAAAGTCCTCTCAAAAGTTAAAAGCCAGCTTCCTAAATGGAAGGCCAATTCTTTATCTCAAGCAGGAAGATCGGTTCTGTTACAGGCTAATTTGGCCACTAAAGCCAATTTCCAAATGCAAAGTTTCAAACTTCCTTATATGATTCTTAGTAATTTGGACAAGACATATAGGAATTTTTTTTGGAACAAAGACCCTTCTAATAAGACAGCTAATCTTATTGGTTGGGATAAAATCTGTAAACCTAAAGCAAAGGGTGGTCTGGGTTTCCGCAAAGCTAAGCCTCACAATGAGGGTCTTCAAATGAAATTGTTATGGAAATTAACGAAAGAACACCCAAGTTTATGGGTATCTCTAGTCAAGAAGAAGTATTGCAAGGATTGTAATTTTTTAAATTATAAAGTTTTTGCGTCTTCTTCGTGGCAATGGCGTAATTTAATGAGCCTTAGATCTTCTTTCAAAAAAGGCCTTAGGTGGATTATTGGTAGAGGAGATTGTGTTAGCTTTTGGTGGGATAATTGGGCTTTCCAATATCCTTTTAAAGATGTTGTGACTGCCGAGTCTTATCCTGTTTCCTTAAAAGTGGCGGATTTTATTACCCCATTTAATCAATGGGATATTGATAAGTTGGGTACGATTGTCCCTAGTCATATTGTTAAGCATATTGGTAGTATGTTTATTCCTTCTTCTAATTTTCCGGATAAGCTTATTTGGGGCTTACTCCAGATGGGGAGTTCTCGGTTAAAACTGGAGCGTTATTAGCCCAAGGTATTGTGGCTAATCAAGAGGATGATGTTGAATATAAATGGATTTGGGGGCTTGATGTTCCTCCTAAAATTAAGAATTTTTTGTGGAAAGCTTGTAATGACGGGCTTCCCACTAAGTCTAGATTGGAAAAGAGTCATGTTTTCCTACCTCAGCATTGTGTTTTTTGTGACTATAGCTCGGAATCTGCAAACCACCTTTTTTTTAGGTGTCCGTTCTTTAAGGATATTTGTCTGAATCTCCACCATTCAGTTGGTTGGCCTATTATGTCTTCTAGTCTAAATTGTGAGAGCAACTCTTCGTTTAGAACCTTTTTACAGGAGTTTTTTTTATTACTCCTAAAAATGATTTGGCTAAGTTTACTATGATTTGGTGGTTTATTTGGTTCTTTCGAAATAAAATCATCTTCAGCGATGAGAGTGTTTCGTCACGAAAAGCTAGTAGCATTATTTATAGTTATGCGCATAATTGGGATAATTCGTGTCGGGATTCTCTTGACATGGTTATCCCTAGGCTCAAATTGAAAAAGTGTGCTCCTGTTAGAATAGGGAATCGCTTATTCTGATCCCCTCCTCAGAATGGTATGTTTAAGATAAATTTTGATGGTTCTAAACTTAGTAGTGGAGCTGCTTCTTTCGGGTTTGTGATTAGAAATAGTAACGGGGAGGTTTTATTGGCGGGAGCCAGGTCTCTTGGCTCGTCCATTAGCATTCTGCAAGCTGAAGCTTTTGGGCTGTTAGAAGGCATTAGAGGAGCGCTTTCTCTTAATATTTCTCACCTTTGTATAGAAGGAGATAATCTTGTTATTAACGCTACTAATTCTTCTTGGCGCATTCCTTGGGATATTGACTATATTATTGCTGATGCAGGGGTGGAGTTGTCTAAGCTGGGTAGTTGGAGAGCGTCTCATTGTTTTCGCGAGGCAAATAGAGCTGCGGATTTCATGGTGCACAAAGGGCATGATTACTCTTCTCTCCTGTACTGGTTCCCTCCTTATAGTGTGGATTTTTCCCTTCTCATCCGTAAGGATGTTTTAGGCTGGCCTCCTGATTAGGGTTGGTTTTGTCTAAGTTTTCTTTCCTGATCAAAAAAAAAAAAAAAAAAACACGCAATACATGTTTCAAGTTATCTTATAAAAATACTAGCCTTTTATATGTACTCAATGCGTGCGGAAGCGTATAGAAAATTAAATAAATTGCATAATTGCATCTGATCTGATAACCTGAAACAAGAAGTGTTAAACAAGAATTTCAAAAAACTGCTGTTCAATTTAGATGTGGTACTTTTTTCTTTTTTTTCACCCTTTTTTTAATTGTTTTAAAATTTTAGACATAAAAGAGGTGCCGACGATCGACGACTCCAATGGCAGTCAGCAAGGGTGGTGTTGTGGTAGGCTTGGTGGAGATGGAGAGGGTTACGATGGAAGGATTGATTAGCTAGAGTTATTATGTAAATTATATTTAATTAGGGTTTAGAGGTTAATTAGGGTTAATGATTAATGGAAGTCTAGCACCGTCAGTTAAAAGGGTATGTTGGGCATTTTTTGGAAAACTCGAGGGTATATGATGAATTTTCAAAATATTAGGGGTATTTGGTGAATAAACGAATTTGTGAGGGGTATTTGGTGAAAAAACCATTAAAGAAAAGGTCTTATATTTTAGATGGAACACAAAAAAACATGATAGATATTTATTATTGTACAACTTTGATAATTAGAATCTCTAAGTATCTATCTTCTTCCTCTGTTTTCTAATTAATGAAACATTATATACTTCCTCTGTTTCTTTAATAATTGCGATTTAGGAAAAGATTGGAGATCGTAAACGGACAAACTTACAAAAAATTATTGAAATATCGGCTGAAAGGAAGTTTGGGTTATGAAGTTTAAACTTATAAAAAGTAATTTGTCCATTTACCATTTTGATTTTTTTTCTTAAACAGCGTGCCCAATTTGAATGTTGCAAAATTTTTAAAAAGGAGAAAGTACAAACTCTTGTTTATTGGATTACTAGCATTTTTTGCACGCTATGCGTGCGTGTCATATTAACGTTTTTTCTCAATCAGTTATAAAAATCATCAGTGTAACCAAAAAATTTGATTCGAATAGACATTTATAATAATTTTTAATTTTTTAAATATATTTTTCTTAAATTAATATTTCGTTGGTTTTTTTAGTTATTTTTTTATCATTATTCAAATATAGTATTGAGAGGACGTAAATCATAAGAAAGCTTGTGCTCAAATAAAGTGGAAAAATTTGTGTATTAGGTTCAATCGTTGAATATTAATAAAGTAGAAGAGTTTAATTTATATAATAGTAATTAGTGAACGATAATCAACATTTAGTCTTTAAAATATTATTAGTATAACTATTAAAATAAAATTCAAGTTTTAATTTTTTTTTTTCTGATTGTGTCAATCAAGTTATATCGTCAATTTAATTTTTAATCAGAGGCTTTCACACAATATGTAAGAATAGAAGATCATTCTCCTTAATTAATATTTAATTGATATTTCAAATTCAATTCCATGTTAACTTGTTCAATATATATGGTAAGTAGGATGACGGAAATATTATTTAATATTTATAGCAATTTAAATTCATTAAGGGTATATAAGCCTTTTTATAAGGGGACACCATCTTCCTCCCCCATTCACTTATATAATAGAGATATTAGTGAAAAACCACGGTCATATCTCATAATGAGACTGATAAATAGTGCAAAAGTTTAAATGTTGCATTTATTTTAAGCCTTTTGATTCTTATATGCTCCAGTGCATAATGCGACTATTAATATCTTTACGGGAGATAATATATTAATAAAGGAAACTACCTTTTTCTGGTGAAAAAATTGAAAAAAAAAATGGTATGACCTTATATATCTGTTGAACCCTTAAACTATGTGCTAAATTAAATGGGTAAGATGTTATAATAAATAAAAAAAATAGATTTTTTTGTCAGAAACAACCTTTTATAGTCATTTTTTTGCAAAAAACAACCTTTTAATTTTTTTTGCAACTAACAACCTTAAACCAATATTATTTTGCGAAATGAAACCTTTTTTTATTTTCCGTCATTGACTGTTAACTTCCTCCCATTAACCGTCAGTTTGTTTTTCTTCCTTCTCCTTCACATTTCATTTCCCACCTTTTTTACCCTAATTATGCACGCGGCGCCCCAAAATAGTGTAATCGTGATATTTGTAGTACGTTATCCTTGAGTAGTGAAATGTTTGTTTAGCGCGTATTCCAAACAGGCTAAGTACACATGTTGTATTAAGTGCATTAGGCAAATCAATGAAAAACGCTGTGCAAACACGGTTTATTTTCTCGTTGATTTCATTTGGAAAGAAAATACATAAATAAGTTTATCTCAAGTGCAATTCTAATAGTTAAGTTAACAGCTTCAATTCAGAACTTGTTGTTAACTTAGAGTTTTTTCGCGTGTCTTTGAAGTGTCTTCAAAACAGAGCTACAATCTATTCCTGCAAGATAGAGAGCATGCTCCATTGCAGCACCCTATTTCTGGAAACTGATGCAGTTGGCGTGATTTGGATCAAGAACCTTGTTGTCATAAGTTCACGGAAGATGTCGGTAAAGGCCTAGCAAGAGGATGTCATTAGACAAGGTATTAGATCGATTTAGCATTTAAATCAACTATGAGTGCATATGCAAAGTAAGTAAAAGTGTAAAGTGCAAGAATGCTTACATTGTTTGATAGATTGTTAACATGGTGGACTGGCATTTTGAAAAGCACTTCACATTGTTCAGTGTAGGCAGTAAGAAATATTGTGCCAGTAGTGTCGTACGCTCTCAGTTGCAAGCGGAGCCTTTAATAAAGTGGAAACTGTTATTGTTGGTTTGTTAAAGCAAACAAATAATTATATATGTAAGGATATGTATACCTTGGCACAGCTAAGGTCTCTTTTAAACAATTTGAGCAATTGTACGACACATTGTTTGGCAACGCAATACGTTTGCCACATGAACCGCATGCAGTATATGTAAGCAGATCTGTAATATTTGGCTCACGCAAACGGACTTGTAACCAGTGAGTTTCTCCAGGGATAGTTGTTTCAACCTGTCGGAGTATGAAACAAAATTTAGTGATTTTTGGAATAGAGGCCGTATAGGTAAAGATATAGTGTAGAGGTTAGTGAATTAATGTGTACACAACAAGAACCAACTTTTTTTTGTAAGAATTTCCGCTACTGAAACGCGTAAATTATTTCCTTCCATTGTTAATACACCTCACACTTTTTAGTGCACTTGGGGAACTTGCAAACAACAAAGGAAAATCAATGTTGTTTAGAATTATGTAATAGTTTAACGCAAAAATAGAAAGTAAAGTGTTAGTGTAGCCTATAAGGGCAAGATAACTTTCCAAGTAATAGGAGGTTGCTTAACGTAGTTAGATGTGGAAATTTTAAAAAAAGAACAACCCCTTGTAAGGTGGAGAGAAGAGGAGGTGAGAGGGTGATGGTTACAAAGATGTGGAAGGAGTGTTTTATACCAAAATCAGGGAGCTACGACAAAGAATTCAAAGTAAGATACAATTGATTGTATTAGGTTGACCACTATGTGTAGGTGGGGCTATATGTTTTGCAGAATAATTGATCACATGTTAGCAGTAACACGTTTGGTGGTATTGTAAATAGGCAGGTCACATGCTAACAGTGGGTATACATATAAACAAGGATGGGAGCATGGTGTTTTAAAGACTTATGTAGGCTAACGCATTTAATTGCCTGTTAGCATTAGTCACGACATGCATACTAAAACGAAGCTAAGTAGATGGGAATTTCAGCTGAGGATAAGTACTTGAACTTGATAAGTTAACATAGGGAAGTTACGCTTACAGATTTAATGAGTTAATGCGGGTGCTTATAAAGAGTGTTTGCCCGCCAAAAAGGGCCCAAAACAACTTAACACTTACGACTTGCCTTTTCAAACCCAAAATGAACAATATATGGCAAGTAGTAGGGGTGTCGTATAGGAACAAAGAACTTGGTTTAGAGCTAACAACACAAAAGGTTCATGTTCCTATCAGAAGCCCACTTAATTCAAAAAGAAAGATTAGTTGCATTAGTTGAGCTAATTCCAACGAATAGCCTTTGGAACCCAGGTCAGGATCTTATTCCGGGCAAGTGCGGTTGCTGGCCCAATTTGTAAGAGGAATGGTGTTGTGCTCAGGCGATGCGCAATGGGTTCGTATTTGAACATTCCCTGCATCAGAGCAAACAACCTGATTTAGATGTGTTGTTTTTTTTTTGTAAAAACTTGCTTAAACATGTGGATGGTACCGTAATGAAGAACTTGAATTTAGGCACTGTAGAGGGCTGACATGGTGTGTTCTGATGTGGTTAGTACAATGATCGAATAATTGGATAGCAAACCAAGTTGTTTACATCTGAAATGCAGTTTGCAGGCATACACCATAAATTCTTAACTTACAAGGGTAGGTGGTTAAAAGGCCTTAGCAGCTCAAAAAATTAGTTCTTTAATAGACACACGTTTTCCAGTTAGAGTGTAAGACGTGGTACTATGTAGGATAACAAACATGGAGCAGCAGATTAGTGAAGAGAAAAAGTGTAAGGGAAAGGAAGTTTGGGGCCATTGTTGTAATATGACACAAAGCTACGTGTGTGTTTGTAAATCGTAGTTTGGTGCAAACTGGTGGCTAACTATATTATAAGGTGTGTATACTCACAGTAGTAATTTGAGCATATATCTCAGCCGATGTCAGCTTGAATAGGGCTTCACGCTCTTGTGTAAAAGCTGTGAAGGTCATTTCTCCTGTGTCATCAGTGGCGTCAAATTTGAAAGTGATCCTGTATGAGGACGGAGGGGGCAAATGTGTAAGCAAGAACATGAAAGTGTCATAGGTAAAAGCGTAAGTTTATGAAAAAATACCTAGGAGCGGCTATGCATTTTTCCTTGTTGCAGAACTTGCACGTGTAGGAGTCGTCGCAATCATTTTCAGTTCGCTTACCACAATTGTTACAACCAACATATGGGACACTCCTAGATCATTCGGGCTCAGGAATGGTTACCTTGATCCAATGCTTTTCTTCTTGTAGTGTATTTCCGACCTGTGATCATAGAAGAACTATGCATATTAATCAGATGTTTTGTGAAAGTGGTTTCCACACCACAACAAGGAACACATAAACTTAATTATGTTCATTGCGGGTGTGTTTTGAATATGTACAACATGATACCACTAACAGGTGCATATATTACATGTTTTTGCTTGACCATCTCTATTGCCAGGACTTCATTTTGTTCAGCAGGATTTCTAACCTCACAAATGCGCGCCATACGTTCAAGCACCATTGTACGCTTTTCTTCAGACCTGCAAACATGTTTGGGAACACATTAGATGTAATTTAGTAAAAGAGGTGGGTGAGAGGTGGTGTGTATTGAAGGAACATACCATTTGTGCAGCGCATTTGCCCTTTCTCCAACTGGGTTTCGATGAAACACGGTTGCCATGGTGGTTGACGGTGAAAATCCCGAAAGGAAGGTGTGAGTATTTAGGGGATAAGCACAGTTGCATACTTAAATTAAGGATTTACAACCTGGTACTTCCAGGGCTTTTTAGGAGGGAACAAATGGTTAGCTACTATATAGGGAATAGGCCACTAACAAGCATTGATGTTAGTCTTAGGGAAGCCCAGCATAATTAGCAAACATTTAAAATTTAAAACAAGCAAGAATCCTAGCTATGAGTAAGTGGCTAGTATAGCCTTGCATTTAGTTTTATTATAAGGTATCACCTTTGTGAGCAGATGGTTTAAGGGATGTGAAGCCAACAATGAGGGCTGGTCCAACCCATGATTTCGGGAGGTTAGCTTCGTTTCGTGAGATCGTCCCATACCGATATGGTCAAGGGCTGAGTCGAGTCTTTGCAAAAGGAAAAAGGTTGAGCTTTAGTGTTAAAGTGGGTATAAAAAAACAAGTGCATGTGTGTGGCAGCAATGTAAACCTGTGGTCAGTTATCACTATTTCCCGAACTTGGTGTGCAACACCAGATGAAGTTGTGATTGCACGCGTTTCCTCAACAAACAAGACTATGCTTAGCACATCTGAATAATGTAAGATACACGGTTAGAATATGTGCGCATGACAATGTAAATTAGCAAAGGGAGTAAGGCTAAGTACCGAATCGATCGCTAGCATCAGTAGTGCGCGGAATAGCAGCTATTGGTAGGTACTCAGGTTCAACTGGCTTTGCTTCAGAGTTTAAGGCCTGGATCGTGGCTTGATCGCCAAAGCTCATTTGGCAGTCGTCATCCCGAGTAGCATAGCGACCTAACACCGGTTTTAGGGGTGCATTTGCAATCTCGTATTCATGATTGCTCTTGACGACAGATTCATATTCTTCAATCTGGTTTTCAAAAAGCGCTCCACGTATTGTGTTGCCCTACCATTCATATGAGAGGTATGTAAGCTACTTATTATGATGCACAGGCAAATAAATGTGTAGCAGGCGTACGTCAATTTACAAGTAAATTTGGATTGCGGGTGAAGTAATGCAAATAGCAGTTAACATTGGCTGGCCCAACATCTGAACAATGGTAAATAAAGTGTATAATAAGGAAGTTACCTTTTCATCCTCAAAGAGTAGTTGTTGGTACCGAGTCTTTTTTTGAGGTGAAATCAGCGCACGCGATTTTTCCTTGAGCTTCACCTTGACCTTGTAGGCTTTTGTTGTGGGAGTCAACTTGTCGAGGTAAGTTTTCTCAGGTTTCATGCTGCAAACAAAGAATCGTGCACAAGTGTGAACAAGGACAAATATAGGAGTTAGCTGGGAAGTATGAAAAAAAAACAAAATGTTACAAAGGTCCAAGGCAAAGTGTGTTAGCAATACAGGCAAACAACAAGTATTTTTTTTGTAGCTTGCAAGACTTTGTGGTTTAGTTTGGTAGTAGAACTCGAAAGCTTGCAAACAATGAAGAAACACAACTTTCTAGCTTAGCTTTAGGGTATCTTGGCATGCTAAAAAAATGTATCAGGAAAATGTCTACACATCATAATAATTCTGATAACAAGGTTGCCCAAATTAGCTAGATTTGTTTTCCCCCTTGACAGTAATGTAATTTCTAAAAAGTTTGGAAGGATTGTGGCTCATCTTGGCAGTAGAACTTGCAGGCTCTTAAGTGATAGTTGGTACAACTTTTTTTCTTTTGTTTTTTGTGTACTTTGTCATGGTAAAATCTGTATTAGGAAAACGGCTACAAAATATAATAATGCTGATAACAAGGTTTTCTAAAGGAGTTAGATTTTGTTTTTCTCTTTTTAGTGTTTTGTTCCCCCCCTAAACTTAGAAGCATGATAACTATCAAAAAAAAAAAAAATAGAAGCATGATATGCTAAGCAGACATGATAAACTGGTTTTTTCCCCCTTAGCAAGAATGTACAGCATTGACAAGGAAATTTTATATTTCCCTAGTTTGTAAGGAGTTATTTAGTTGTTTCAATTTATTGTGGAAAAAGATGGGGAAAGCAACATTATTGGAGTGTACTATGTAGGAGTTACATCTTCTAACAGTTTCATGGGAAAAAAATTAAAGAGAAGAATAACCATAAATGCTAATAATTGCAAGACATAGGTGGAAAACTGTAAATGTACAAGCAAAACATGACAAAAGGTAGAGGAAAGCAAAGACAAAGGAGTTAATGAAGTCAAGAATATTGATTGCGACGAAGGAAAAAGCCATTGAAAAGCAAACTTACCTTGAGTTGGTTTGTGAGTTTTAATTTGCTGGAGGGGAAACCGTTGGAACCTATTAAACCTTTTACTCAGGGACTTTAGTATGATATACTTTCAAGTTAGAGGTGGGAAAGAAAGAGGGAAAAGGAGGGCAATCTAGCAAGGCGTGAACAGTGAGCTACCTCCTTCTTTCTGTCCTTTTGTAGATAAAGTAGTGTGTGCAGATTTGTTAGGCACGTATTTTAGTACAGAAGACATGCTCTCATCAGTAGCAACAGTACAAGAGTTGTCCTTTTCCACTGTTATGCTTACCCCTAACAAAAAAGTATATGTACTTTTGCACTACTTAGTGTGTTAGAGAAGGCAACCAATCCACATCTTCAGTACAAAATAGTAATTTTTAAGTTGGGTCTGGTACTACATTTGATAGATATTTATATATAAAAATGGAGGGAAAATGTAGCATGTTTTTTCACTATGAAAAGTAATGGACCTTCTTTATGCTAGGCTCAATACTGCTTTTAGACAGATATTTTTTGTTTAGATCAATTTAGAAGATTTAGAAGTTTGATAGGTAGGTCAATTTAACAGGAGGCCCACTGTCAAATAGACATATTTGTTTTTTTTTAAAAAAAAGGGTGAGCTTGCTGTTCTAGGCAGACGACACTCTAACATGGTGTATCCTGGTGGCTTGAAGAGCTTAGCTAGTTTGTATATGTGGTCGAATAATTAATCTGCCATGGTAATTAATTCAGCCTAATATCTGTTATGGTTAGCATTGGCATAATCTATTGGGCCAACATTTAGAAGCTGTCCTTGAACATACACAAAGCAAAAGTTTAGCAACGGAAGAGTTGAAGAGTAAGTGTAGGGAACAAGCGTAAAAAAGATAAACGCAGTAAACATAGAGTTACCGGTGTGAAGGCAAAACTCTAGTTATACCTGGATCACTGAGGTGCAAAGTTTTTTTTAGGAGGAAACCGTTCTTTCTTAGTGCAGCCTTGGAGCAGAGGTTTAGTTAAGTCTGTAAACAATTCCAGGAACACGAACGGAGGCATACTGAATTGGCAGCAATTTGAAACCAGTAGTTTCTAGGAGCACAACCAAGAGACTAAATGCCTAAGTGTATCCCAATGAACAGTTGGACAAAATATACGTGCATGAATATATGAGGACATAATTGAATGAAGAAATACCTGTTGACACCCAGCCGATCCGGACGAACCGAACTAAAATCTTACATAGTGCACATGAAGATATTCGTTGTACGGGTATACCGCACTGTTCGGGTTTGTGTTTGGGAGTATACAACACCCCATACTTTCGTTTTGTGGATATCGGATTCAAAGTAACTGCCAAGGAGGGGGAGGAGGGGAAGGGGGAGGGAGTTTGGTGGAATTGCAGCAAAGGAAACGAAACGTAGAATAACTGGAAGGGATTTTTTGTGTGTGCACAGTTTGCAACCAATTGTGTAGTAGTTGTTTGTGTGTACGGTGCATGGTACAAATGGTTACCTGTTCTAAGAGTATTAACATGCATCAGAAACGTAAGTGTCAAGCGTGCACTTTCAAATGAATTTCTTTGTGGCACCAAATGTGCAAACAGTTGGTTTTAGTTACAACACTAAACATATCTAGAATTGCATAGAGGTAGTTAGAGTGTAGTTGCACGGAAATGGTTCTTCATGGCCAGTAGTGTTGTAGGTACAACTGAATGACACAGGTAATCACCACCGGTTCATAACTTCTTGATGGTCGTATTGTGATGCCATGGTTAGGAAGTCAGCTGGGCGAAATAAAATACAAACAAAACAGGTTATCTCATATATACGTAGTTCTAGGAGTCACTGCAAGTTAAGCAATTGCAGAATGGTTTAGATGGTTACCTGAGGTGGTAAATTGTTTTTTTTTTGGCAAAAGTAAGATGGAGTAGCAAATTAGTAGGAACTACGGTGGAAAGTGTAGTGCAGCACAATAGGTTCACGAGCATGGGTCAAATGCTTTAATAAATGTTCTACAAAATGGTTTTAAGGAATCAACTGAACTTCAGGGGCAAGATGGCAACTGTTGCACGCGACAAAAAGTTATTAATGTTTGTTTAACGGGAATGGATTCCTTGATAACCAGGGCACCTGTTCAGAGTAGGTCTAACAAAGAATTAGGCATTTAAGAATCACTGGTAAGTCCCGTAATTCCCTGACTAATTCTACTATTGAACAAATGGTATGTGCGATATAAGTGTCGTAGCTTTTCCTTAAATGTAAGTGAAATAAGCGGACTTACCAATGGAGGCAAAAGTTCAAGCTAAACAGTTCAAAGGTAATTTCTTCCAGCATATAGTTATTAATCTCAAACCAAAAGCACCCTGCAAAACAAAGCATGAGTTATTAGTAACAGATTTGTAAGCAAACATACAAAGTTTTAGTAATGAAAATGCAGCAAAGTGTAGCGTACCATCAGTAAGTTGTTCTTATATAATGCCAGCCTTTTCTAACACTTTAAAAGAAACAACATTCTTAACAGCAGTGGTTTGATCTTGTGGAGATGGATTTGACAGAACCTTAACTTTACTTGATTTTCGTGCGTGTGACAAGCCAACGTAAAGTTGACCGTGTGAGAAACAAGGCCGGTGTAGATACAAGCCCACTTGGTTGAGGGTTTGCCCCTGTGACTAGGGGTGTAAGTAGATTGGACTGGATTGGACTTTGCCAAATCCAAATCCAGTCCAAAGTTCTTTGGACTCGAGAAATTGAGTCCAAGTCCAATCCAAATATTTTTTGAGTCCAGACCAGTCCAGTTCGATAATTTTTTCTTGAGTCCGAATCCAGTCCAGTTCGATTATTATACTTCCTCCATTTTTTTACATGTTACGCTTTCACTTTTCACGCACACTGCAAAATTTTGAGGACATATATCTCAAATTTTGTATTTGTAAAAATTATAAAAAGTACACATTAAAAAAATACATATTAAGATGAATCTAACAAGATCACACATGACTATATTTTTATTCACGTATAAATCACGAACGAACGATGGTCAAAGTGAAATTTGTGAATAGTGAAAATGTCAAAATGTAACATGTAAAAAAACGGAGGAAGTATTATTTTTTTCCCCGATTTAGATTCAATGATTCACAACCTTTTCTCATAATTGAATTTGAAAAATTAAGCTCATTATATCCCTTCCATAAGATAAGTCACATACATCTTTATATTTTATATATATATATATATATATATATATATATATATATATATATATATATATATATATATATATATATATATATATATATATATATATATATATTTTTGGACTGGACTGGACTTATTGGACTCCAAAGGGATGAGTCCAAATCCAGTCCGAAAATATTTGGACTTGAAAATTTGAGTCCGAGTCCAGTCCAAAAAAATTTCAGTCCAGTCTAGTCCAGTCCGACAAGTTTGGACTGGACTGGATTGGACTCTGGACTTTTCGCAGTCCGCTTACACCCCTACCTGTGACTTGTTAATAGTCATTGCAAAGCTAAGCTTTATAGGAAACTGTTTTCTTTGGAATTGGAAAGGATAATTGGCTGAGACAGATGGCCTGAGATTAATGCGTGGCAAAAACACATACTCTCCTTTGTGATCCGGTTATAATGACACATTCAATAATGTTGGGAAAGAAGCGTTTACATATCAAACGCGTACCATTGCACGAACCCGAAGCGGGAGCAAGGTTACGTAGCGGAATAACCTGGCCGTTTTCTTTCAACACTAATTCATGGGGGCTCATACCGCTTGGGCAAAGGGTATTTAAAAATTCAGATGGATATATGTTACAAGCGTCATCGAGAATCATATCAAAACTCTTGTACACAACTGCTTCTCTAGGGAATTTGGTAATGAGATCATTGTTTATCGCATCAACATCTTCATTCATAGGGGTAAGAATTGCGCGATCTGTGAAAATGTTGTCGCAAAAAGGACCTACACTGATTTCTGGGAAGACGCTTTCCACAAGCTTACCTAGACAATTGGAGCTTGCATCAAATGGTAGAGCAATATGTGGAGGTAATTGAATGTACCCGCAACTTCAAGAATCAGAGACCCATTGCCAAGTGCAAGTAAGAATTCGAGATAATGGTTGGTCTTCTAGCACGCATATTTTCGGTTAAGGGTGAAGCGCGTAAATGTGGGCCATAGGGTAGATGATACAAGGCTGGCTTCAACGGCCTCAACTTGAGTTTTTCGTAAGAGGCAAAACTTGCCGAAAATCACCGCCAAAAACGATAACTTTGCCTCCAAACGGGACGCCGGGATCACACAAGTCTCGCAACAATAGATCAAGTGATTCTATGTTTTCCTTTCGTGCCATTGAAGACTCATCCCAAATTAATAAGCACGCTTCTTTTAAAAGTGCTGCGAGCCGGCTTTGTTTGGACACATTGCAGGGTTTTGGAAACGGTATGATCAAGAGGTATTTTAAAGCGAGAATGTGCAGTCCGACCAGTAACTATGTTTGCTGCAGCAATTCCCGATGTTGCTACTGGCGTAACAATTTTGTTCATTAGTCGTACTTACGCATACGGTGCTTGGTATAGGTATGTCTTCCCCTGTTCCTCCCGGTCCATCTACAAAAAAGCGGCGGGTTTCCCTGTTCGAATGTGGTCCATAATAGAATCAAATGCCTCTTGTTGCTTACAATTCAAATTTTCCCGCGCTTCTTTATACTCATCTGGTATTGGTGCATCAAGTGCATCGATAATATCTTTGGTTCTTCTGATCTCATCGCTTTCAGGCCCCTCCAAACCATGGAGGTCGAAATCCTCCAAAGTTTTTCCCATATCTTAAAGGCGCCGTTCAACTGCTTTTATAGTTAGTTGTGCAACACTGCAACCCTAGTCTGTTCCCGCGAAAACTTTCGCCCAAAGTCTTTAGATAGGTGCGTGTAGAACTGGTGCCACAAGGCCAGAGGGTTGCTAGGCTTGCAGAATATCAAGATCGTCGTGAATAAACGGCGCAGCGCACTGGTAGGCATTTGCCGTGTACACCTAACCAAAGATAAATTTCTCCTACTCTCATGCACACTAAGCAAGTATAATGGAAGTAGGGGTTGTATCCACAGGGAAACAGGGACGAGTTTTATATTTAGCGGGATTCAATATCTAGATTAAGCTAAGGACCGAGAAACCTAATAACAAGGGGGGTTTCAAGTAGATTATAAACAAACTAAAATTAACTAGCATAATTAAATAAAATGAGAAATCAATATGGAAAGATCTTGAATCCGATTAACATCCACTTCAATTCATTATCGATCATTGAACCTCAACTCTAATTATTTCCATAATTATCTATTGTTGAGAATTAATCTCGCATTCTCCTCATTCTTAGTTGAATAGCACGATCAGCGTGACTATAAAACCCTAACTAAAGGATAACCTAGTCCGATCAGCGTCTAAGTTCAATCCAATAGCAGCAATAAACACAGAGAACCAATAGACCTGCTAATGTCATACACGCGATAAACATTCAACAGTTGATTCAATTTCCCTAAGAAATAACCAAGACGATCAGCATCTAAGTTACTCCCTAGTTTGCTACAAATTGATAAAAAAATAAAACAATCCGATTCTATTCTTAAATATAGCATTAGATTAATTACACAATCAAACTAGTAACGTTCCTAACATAATTATGCAAAAACCATAGAAAACAATCATAGAAATTAAACCATAATCAAAGAAACAAAATAGAGAGGAAAGTTCTCACAATAATGCTTGAAGCTTCATGTTAATCTCGTTCAAGAACAGTTCAAGCTACAATCGGCATAGCATAAGCCAATTCCATAATTGAAATCTCTAAAAACTAAACTAGAAAATGAAAACTAAAAAGAGAAGATAATAAGAGAAGAGTGGAGTTTTGGAGACTCCCTCCCCTTGAGGCTGCTGCCCTAGGTCCAAAAACCAAGTTTAGTATTTATACTAAAGCTTCAAAAATCAGCCGACAATTATACCGACCTAGCAGGTCGCGAGGTGCGAGTCTGGTCGCGAGGTGCGAAGAGTACTCTGTCTTTCGCACAACTTGGCTGGGCAAGGAGGTCGCGAGGTGCGGTACAGGTCGCGTGGTGTGAGCAAGCAGGTCGCGAGGTGCGAGAAATCTCGCGAGGTGCGACCTGCTGGGCTTCGAGCGCTGTTGGGCTTCGAGCGCGCACGAGAGCTGGGCAGGCTTGGCTGTGCGATGATGCTACGCTGCTCGGTAGGCTTGGTGCTATGCTCGGCTACGGCTTGCGGCGATGCTTGACAAGTACAACGATGTTGAGTCGTTCCAACCACTAATGCTTCTAGGAGCTCGGAACTTACAACTTTAACTATAATTAATATACAAAATTCCGAACTTCCGCTAAGAGCTAAATAAAACGCAAACGTTAACAATTATGATCAAGACCCTTAGCAAAAAGCACCCAAAATATAATATAAACACCGTATAACTTGAGCGTATCACGCACCAGGCATTTCAATGCCAGCTGCCTCTTCCATGCACTTCACTACGGAATCATCTTCTTCAAGTAGCCCTAATTTCAATGCTGCTTCTTGGAATGTTGCACATAGGTAACCGTTCACGGTTCGCAGGTCGTCAAATGACGTAGGTCCACGTACATGGGCTAGAAGGAGACAGAGAAAATACCGCTCACCCTCCGCCGGTACAACAAATGTTAGACGCCCAACAAATTTTTTTTTTTGCACTCTTTTAGTCCATGTCTTTGTAGAAGCAGTCCACACATAATGCTCTGGGAACTCTGAGTACAGGAATTGCGATGCACCATCTTGAGTTGCATTCATCTTGAAAAACTCAATGAGGGACGTGCGCGATCTTGTATCGCTTGCCACAATGCCAGAAGTCGTTTCTTGAGGCTTGAACCGGATTGTTTGTCCATTAGGCAAATGAACTTGGAAAGGGAGGACAGGAGGGTACATTTCAAAGAGATCGAACGAAAAAATCCTCCAAGCAGCCTCACACGGTGAAACCCATCGCCCAGTTTGAAACTGTTCAATTTCATCAACTGGTTTGGGGTCTTTCTGGGCCGAAACAACAAAAGATATTTTGTCATGGCCTTTGTAAACATACTTGTATATGTACTTGACTGCTTGGATGGTTGAGCAAACTTCGACATTCAAATGACAATCAAAAAGAGCGGAGAGGTAAGGGTTGTATGGAATAACCCATCTATTATCCATTGCAAACTTGCGAATAATAGGCTTTTGACCATCATCTCTCCTCCTATAAAGCGGAAAGCCATTCTCATGCGTACTTGTTTCTTCTTTAAATGCCTTTGGATACCCATACTTGCATGCTCCTGGGCTACTTTTGTGTTTCATGCAAGGGCATTCAGGGTTGGCTGTGCCACATGGGCCATGCATCATGTGGCTCAAAAATAATTTTTCGCAAGTGAGGGTTGCTCTCATCAGGAATCTCAGCGCTTATAAACTTGTCAAATACATTAGGTTCCCTAATTTTGTAAGATGGCTTCATAATCAACAATAGATGTGCATGCGGCAAACCTCGCTTTTGAAATTCAACAACATACGTGTATGCTGCAATCTCCCCTAGCACGCTGTCCTCAACTATCAGTTTTTTCAATGTGATTAGTTTTGCACGGGAAACGCGAACAACTATATCCGGCCGATGATGAGCTTGTTCACCCGGGGCAAGGTGTTCTTTAATTTCAGGCCAATTTGGATTGCATGTCATTGTAATAAATAGGTCAAGTTTGCCATATCGCTGCACAAGGGCCAGGGCATTTAAGTAACGCCGTTTCATGTCACGGGGCCCGCCAAGAAAAGTAGGTGGCAGGATGACCTTATGGCCCACATTTGCACCACTATTCTCACCACCATCAAAGCAATCTAAGATGCCTTGATACAGTTCTGCCCTAATTGTTGGCCGATTGTGTCCGAAGAAATCCAAGCGCGTGTTTTCAAGCTTAACATACATATCAACGATGAACCTGTTGGAACAAGCAAAGCACGCTCGTAGAATGTAGTTCCTAGGTCGCATTTGCAAGACATATGCGTAGTATGCTCTACAAGAAATTTGGGTCTTGCTTGTTTTAACTCGCGTTGCAACTACACAGGAGGTTACAATTTGTAACGACCTAAGCAACTCTTTGGACAAAGGGCGAGTAAAGAGAGCATTGGAAAAAGCAAACTAACCAGCGACTTCGGCGGATAAGAAATCATCAACATCATTGAGTCGATGCGAAGTGATATTCTCGCTCAAGAAGAGTATTCTCGCCTACGGCCACCACGCTCTTTTTTTAAGCCCGTGGTGCCACCCACAATCACCATAAGGTCGAAGAAGTGGGTATTGTAATGGATCATAACACCCGTAGTAGTGCATGATCCCGTGTTCGCGTTCCGCCTTTCCATGGACAATAATATGGGGTCCACCGGTTGACCGGTTGCGAGAATCTTCGCCCCATATTACAATAACCTCTTCAACGGTTGGAGCATTGTAAACGCGCCGGTCAAGCACGGGGTCTTTGTTTAATCGTATTTCCGTGTGCTCTACAACATCAAGCTCGCGCGAGAGATCCGAAATTTTTTGCATATGGATTGTACTTGCATGATTTCCATCAAGATAGCTATTACATCGGGCCTCAATTCGGGGAAAAGGTTCAAACGGTTACGTGATTCGTGTTGAGCATCATAGAAGTATAGTTGTAAGAATTTGGGGTTATGGTCATTAGGCAATAGATTAGGTATGAAATGGTAGATTTGGCCATGTAATTTGAATACATAAATGCCTTTTTGAGTGCATGAATCAAAATTGTCACCAAGAGAACTAAATGCAAAGAGGTTATTGTAGAGACGCGCATATGTTCTAAAGTGCACAGAATCATCATCCTGTGAAGTAAAGAGTCTAATGAGTTCGATGGGAACGATTGGATGCAATTTCAACTTCACCATCGGAACAAACGTAACTCGGGTGGTTCAAAAAAAACCTAACTCAGAACATTTGGGACAACATTCGGCAGAGGCGGACCAGCCACGCTGTTGGCATCTCCCGGCCAACACTAATATAGCAAATTTAACCGGTTGAGCCGTAAAGAACGATTAGTTGACTATATGCACTATATACTATATAGAAACTACAAAAGCAAGGGTGTGTAGAAGCGTTATTTACTTTTTTTTTTTTTTTTGACGCTTGACTCGAGGTTGTTTTGGCGGTGCTCCAGCATCAGGTGCGCTGGCTAACATGCGAGACGTGTTATATTGTCTAGAGTCAAGCGTCGAACTCAAGAAGCCTTAAGCACTAGTTCCAACTGCATGTTCTTGCAAGGCTCGCATGCGTTTACTAACACGAGTTGTAGGTGCCTTTGTATTACCTGAGCAAACAAACCTGTTAAGTATCTAAACTCAAAGACAGAGAACCATAACCGACCTTGGAAACAGGAAAATGGCGCATGGGTTTTACGTGTTTTGGACAGAAGGCTAACTGTTTGCAGTGTACTTAGAGCCAGGCAGGCTAAGGTGAAACTTCAACTGCAACCTAACAATTGAAAAAGACTGTAAACTCTAGCTTAAGCTTCCTCTGACTTTTTTCAAAGAAACTAAATGGACCATACAACAAGACATGCTAACTTTCCTTATATGGACCATTGTATGCTGCAATTACAGGCACCACATATATCTAACCATTTCATGCATTGGTTTTTAAAGAGGTTCTTGGAAAAGTACCCATAGAAGTGGCTCTTAGAGCGATTGGATTCAATGTAGACCGTGTTGGGAACTTGCATGATTCTTGGAAAGAAAATGGGAATTCCTGCATTTTTGAAACACCACAGAACAACAGGGTTATTTCATAATATTAACTGAGATAATAGTAAAGCAGCGCTTCAAAGGTTAGCACGATAACTACAAAGGCTGACACAATAATTGCAAAATGGCTTCTACCATGCACGCAGGTATGACGCAAAGGTCTTTGTGGAAACAGACCATAGCTTAAAGTACAATAGCTCTTGTATTCATAGGTCTTTTTTTTCCCGCTTTTCGTGTGTTTATTTACATGTTCATTTTCAACGGTTAACCGTGTTCGCGACGGTTTGTTAAAACTTGTCCAGTATGTGGCACAATGGCATTAGCAGACTTTTTAACAGCAAACTTATTTAGTTTTCACAAATACAGAATTTTTTTTGTAAAATGTAATCGATTCCAAGTTGTTACGTGGATTTAAATAATGAGTGATGTAATCAGTTCGTTGTCTTTCTTAAACGCTTATGGAAACAAAGCTTCGATACGCAACTAAACCTGAGTTTGAATAGTAACCAGACTGATTTAGGACAAGTATACAGACAAACTGGGCATGTTGCAGGCTAGCAAAATGGTAGAGAAGAAGAGCAATTCAGAAGCAAACATTATATAGTGAGGATTTCATTAGCTGCATTGAAACACATTAAATTTGTTACAACCAATCTAAGCTATTACAGCAAACATAGACATTACAAGAGGGCGCTTGGACTACAAAAGGGCAAAATGGAAAGCATAGATAGTAGAGATTTAGAATTCCATCAAAGCAACAACTTTAGTTTTAGAGGAAGCCATAAACTACTCGTGGTACAAAAGGCCAAGCACAGACAACTATTGCAAATGGTTCCTAATAACATAGACAATTGGGATGCCTAGACTCCACTTTTCTTGGCACACTTCAGAACAGTTTCAAGCTCGGAGGGAATAGAAAGGAGAGGAACTGCAGGGCCTTGCCCAAAACTCGATACGTTTCCAAACGATGGTCTGGCTCTGCGTTTCTTAGGAGGGAGGGGAGGCGATACCATTGTAGGTATCTGAAACTGCATGCCACGCGGAATCAAGCAATCTTGCTCCACAACCAAAGGGCTAGGTTGCATTGGTTCTTGGATATTGAGCACACGTTCTTTAACGGTTAAGTAGCTTTCTCTTTCAAGAGCACAGAGAATAGATGCATAGTTGGAGGCTTTGTAATTTGCATCAATGATAGCAAAGTTGTATTGGTGCATCAGGAAAGTAATAGCCTTCTTTGCAACACTCTGCTTGGCCTCAGCTAAGGTGGCACAAGCATTTCCAAAGATACATGCTATCCCATTTGCACTGTGGGGGCACGTAATTGTCAGTCACGAAGTGTGCCTACAACCATTAAAGCATATGGTTTCCACTGGAGTCAACAAAGCTTGAGTGTGCTTGACCACCATAGGTAAGACACTCATGTAGTCAAGTGTAATGTGGCTAACAGTAGGACAAGCATCTAGGCACTCAACTTCGGATGGCATTCCCGATGGCGAGCCCCTCTCAACGCCTTCAAGCTCAATCTTCTTAAGTCTATAGAGGTGTGCACATCTATCAAGCATGCGTTTTTTGCCAGCCGTGAAATCCTCAACATGGACACCGTATTTACCAATGAGGTCACGGACAACTTGTTCAACAGCTTTGTCGCACGAGTCATCTAGGTTGCTAGCCTCCCCACCAACATACATATAAGCAATTGGCCCACACTCTGTCCTAACAGCTATGCAAGCGTTGTTCTTAGCTAGGTTGACAATACCATAGGTGGGAACTTGGAAGTTTAGGCACTCGGTAGCCTTAGAAGAGGTTGGAATGGGATGCGCATTGGGTTCAGTGACATAGCTACAACCTGTCAAGGCAAAACAATTCAATTTACGGTGGGTGACTTTGGCATAAATCAAACACAAAAGTCAAAGCACAATGCCTCACAAAAAGCTCTTCCAATGTTCATCCACAATCACATGCTTATGTGGGGTTTTTCTGAAGCAAGTTCCTTTGGAAAGAGCATTTTTCAACGACAGAGCACATATCTAGAGATAAGTTTATTCCTAAAAGCACGACCCATCTATCGCTACCCCTAAAGCAAGGTAGCAGACATTTGCAAAGTGGGAGAACCATTTATTTTCCAAACCCTTTCAAAGTCATACATCTTAAATAAGAGGTTAGGACAGTTAAGTGGTTAAGAACAAACAACAATGGATAGTTGCATAAAGCGTAACTTAATGGGAAAAAAACAGCAAGCAGGCCACAAACACATCAACACTAAATTTTGTAAAAAAACAGGTTGAACACAGCTTAGCAAACATATAACCATAGGTTGCTAAGAAGCCCACAACATAGTTTTTCAGGAAAAAGAACTACCAGGGACTTTCAGGAAAAAGAATTACCAGGGGCTGGTTTGCAAACTGACAAGAACAGATGAATGAGAAGCAACCGGAATCCTACGAGGGAAAACAAAAGACAATCGGTTTAGCAATTGTGCAAAGAATCTAATCCTACGAAAGATCCGCGAGAATAATAAGCAGCAAAATGTAAACTAAGATCCTAATATTTATGTTACATGAACATGAGTTGGCCACATCTATCAAGCATACATTTTTTTTGCCAGACAAAACTAACCACCAAGACTAGTGAACACTTAAATCAGATTTGACAAGACATATGAACAACATATCATTCAGATTCCAGAGGCAAGCCATGGAGGAAAAAACCTCCTTATAAATTTACTCATAATTTATTGTCTATATGATAATTGAACACCAAAAGAACATGCGTTTTTTTTTGGGTTATTCTACGTAGTGCCCCTGTGTTTTTCAAAATTCTACGTTGTACCCAGCCTTTTTGAACTTTCCACACTGTACCCCTAAACTTTCTAAACGTCACACAATATACCCTTACTAATATAAAATCCTACTCCAAACCTCACTTAGTCTTTAATTTATCAGATCATATCTCAAACCTCAGTCAACTAACAAGGCTAAAAAATCATACTCTATGCCCACAGGGTAAGAAAATCCCAAAATCTACCGTTTGATATCGTGTATAAGGGTATTTTGTGTAATGTTAAGAAATCTTAGGGGTATAACCTGGAAATTTCAAAATCGTCGGATACAACATATAATTTCGTAAAACACAGGGGTACCATGTAGAAAAACCCTTTTTTTTTTCACTACTACCCTATATGGTTGTCTATCTGTTTTTTTTTACCAGAATAATATATGATGCTTGTCTAGATGTCTACATGATTACTATATTAGATGACAACATTACTTTAATAAAATATGAAGGCCTATTGTACTTCATCCCTTGGTTCTAGTTCGATTTTAGCCATAAAACCGGAAACAACTCTCTTTTTTCCTGGTTAGAATCTAGTTAGAGAAGAAGAAAAGAAACTGTACTTTTGGGGGGAAATCTATAAAATATTAGGTGAGCTTAGCCCTGCTGGACAGCTCCCCAATTCATATTTCTGCAAACAAAAGCACGGAATTAATGGTTTAATGCATAATTAACTAATCGTTCTCTATATGATATGATGATGATGATGATGATGATATTTATTGGCTTAATTCATAATTATTTCATTGCTAATGGTTTAATATTTTATTACTAATGGTTTTATTCACAATTACTTTATTCAACCAAAAAAAGAGCACAACTAATTCATCTTTCTCTATATGATATGATTATGATGATGATGATTTGCAGATTGCAGATTGCAGATTGCAGATTGTAGAAAAGCAAAAGTGGCAAAGTGGGAAAGCTTTAACTTGAAGCACGAAGTACGATTCCACAATTATCAATCAATCAATTATAAATTGCACAACTTACCCTTGTAAACACAGTGGGAGCTCCATTTCCATTTCCCTTGGCCACCAAACACCCAACCATCCATTTCCCTTGCCCACCACACGCAATTGACCCAGGAATCTCTGAATTGAGCCACTTCCATAATCCATGACCAAGCATAAAAGGAACCCCATTTTAATTGATGGAGGATTAATTAAAGTGGGTGAAGTGGAAGAAAGGGTGAAGAACAGGTAGGTGGAGATGAGGAGTAGAAGGTTGATGCAGGTGTGAGGAAAGAGAAAAGAGAAAAGACGCAACCTAAAGACGCCAAATTGATTGGGGCACATCTGGTGAGGCGGCCAGTGGGACGTGAAGGACGCGTGGAGGGTTGAAGCTTGCTCCTTCACGCGAGGCGCATGTGATGCGCTTATGAACAGTGAAATGCAGCTGTTTGTGACTCATATCACTGTTGAAATGAACAGTTTCGTGCTTTCCAACTTTTGAAAGGTCTAAGAAGTAAACAAAAAAAACTTTTGTATTCTCTCTCTCTCTCAGACTTAACTGTCCTCCATTAAAACTCTACTCTGCCACCCTACTCAAGAGTAGGCCATCATCACTCTTCCACTGCAACTTCCATTGAAGGGGCGACAAGAATTCTGGGGAGCCACCTTGTAATCTCATGCTCCACACAAACTAACCTAGATTTTAGGATGTGGTTGTCAGTGGCTAGTCTATGCTTCTCTGTTACCAGGACGTTGGTAACACCTCTTTGCCAATCTATGATGCCCTCATCCACCCACTCAAAGGTGTTGCAGCCTCTGTGTCTAGTTACGTGATTATAGAATTTGCAAGCCACGCATTTTCTCCATGGATTATCACGTGTCCAAGAAGTCCCTCGTAGCCACCGCAAACCCGCATTCACATTTTACCATCGTTGAAGGGGAATAGAAATTTCAGATTTGGTGAGCAAGAACCCTAAATCTGTTGTTGGGGAAGAAATAACTCAAATTTGGTGAGAAAAAATCAATTTGGGGAGGCAAGGGTTTTATAAGAGAAATGAGAGGGGAACATAGGGGAAAAAAGAAGGGAAATGAAATGCTAAAGAGACACAAGACAACAAACTGACAGTCAATGGGAGTAAGTTAACAGTCTACGATTCGATTATACGATCCATTCTAAGATACCCTTCGGATTTAAAGTAAAATCATGATTTTGACAACCTTGTCGTTAGGTATTACTATCAACTTTAAATGTTGGTTTTATGATTTAAAAGTCATATGACATAGGTAGTATAATGAACTTAAAGGTAGTTATAGTTATACTTATCCCGTCAGTTACGAAAATTAACCACCGAAAACTGAAACTACTCATTCTAGTTTCCATATATTTGTTTTAAGTTTTGAAAAAATTTGAACAAAAAAATCCATAGAGGTGAGACTCGATTCCCAGATTTTGGTCAATACCTATTCATTTTAATATTGTAAACTAGATACAGAAAATGATACTGAAAAGGTACATATATGGAAGGGTACATATGACATACCCCTCCCTTGCTTTTTAATTTACTCACTTCATTTTGGGTTAAAATATTAAAAAGTGGATGACATGGGTGCAAAAAGAGGAGAAAGTAGATGTGACATATTACCAAAAAAAAAAGCGTGTAGATTAAAAAAAAGACTAAAAAAAAAGTGTGAAGATGAAAAAAAAACGGAGAGAGTATTACCCATCCGTCTCCTTTTATGTTTGTTCCAAATTAATTTGAATACTTTTATTTTTTGCATGATCCCATTATTAATATATTATTTCTTTTACACATCTGGGACGGAGTGAGTAATAAGAACATAAGTCCAACCTTCAAAAAAAAAAAAAAAAAAAAAAGTCCATAAGTCCAAACGGCATAAACCCCCTCGTGGCTCGTGTTAACTTCCCCTCTTCATTATCCCCTGAATCTTCCTGAGGTCATTTTGATTTTTGAGTGCGGACTCACCACTGTCTTCCTCAACAGCACTAACTGAGAAAAAGAGCAGGAAAAACCGCTAACAATGGCGGATGAAGTGCAAGATATCGACAAAACGAACGACATGGAATCTCAAATAAAGTCCGCAATTCTCTCACGCTCCTCTTACTTCCAGGATCAAGCCGAGTACACCTCTTTCTCTTTCTCTCTCACATCAATCATCTTACTTCTCTACAATTTTCGAATCTAATGTTTTTCATCCTCCATTATTGAATGATTTGTATCTTAACTTTAGCAATTTGCAATGAATTTGCAGTTCGTTGACGTTCGAGAAAGTGAGAAGGTTACTGGAGAAGGACTTAGGGTTAGAGACTCACGCTTTGGATGCGCATAAACGATTTGTTAAGCAGTGGCTGCATACGGTATTCTATTATCTCTTTCTCTGCTTCTCTTTTCCCTCTCTTTTCTGTTTTTTGAATTTCCTTTTTTGAGTCATAATTAGTGTTTGATGAGATCTTGAGTGTGATAATTGTTATGATAGGAATTAAATTTGATTGGTTATAACTTCTGAATATACATTTTAGTGAAGTTTTTTCAGTTTTATATGCATACTGAAAGTTAGGTTTAGATTTTTAGCTAATGCAGTGTTTAAAAACTTATGGATGCTCCTTCAAGAATCAGGTTGTAGAGATTAGGAACTTGAGGTTTACTGATTATTACGCAGTTCTTAGGTGACTGTTGCTTGCTATTTTTGCTTAGTTCGACTGGAGAAAAGACGTGTCTTGCCAGAGTGGGACGAGTTCGATATTGTTCTGCGTGTGGGTTGAATTGTAACTAAAAGCTGATCAATTTAGGGTTTTGAGGAGCTGTCATTGTTTACTTAACATCTTAGCATGCGCTAGCGGGAGCATTGATGGAAGAAGCTGGTTTTGTTTCTTCATGCTTGTAGAATCTTTCGAGTTTTTTTGCTTTTTGAATTTTGATTGAGTGTCGATGGCTAAGGATCAGTGTTTACCCCGGTTTTATTGGACATGTGATAGTGTTTATAGGAGATTGAATTTCTTGTTTAATAAGTAAGATTGGGTTATAGGTAGAGTAAGTGGCTTGCAAATATCAATGTCATTTTCTAAGTAAATGAATGGAGCTTTTCTCGATAAGGGGACACTCCTATATGTACTCAAGTGGGCATATTCTTGTTCAAGGATGTCCTACTGGGTGCTCTAATATCGCCTTTTTCTTATATATGTCTGATCATCATGGTTCTAAGTTTAGGTTGAAAGTTTTAAGGGAGAGGAAGTGAAGTAGTTACGGGGTGGTGGAATATGGGCTAGAATGCATATATAGGTTCCTTTCCTGCCCTCTAGCCATTTTTTTTGAGAATAAGGATATCCATAACCCCTCTAGCCATTTGGAATGGATATTTTATTCCTGTGTTTTCTCTCAAGTCTCAGCTTTTCTCCCTCTCATTTTGTGTGGAATCAGGAATGCCATCTTTGGTTTCAGCTGCCTTTTTATGCATCTCCCTCCTCCTTTTCTTCCCTTTATGGACTAACATGGTAGAAGTAGGGATTGGGCTGCTGCCTGAAGCCCTGAACCACTATGTATAGCGTCACCGCTCACTACCTCACCAGACCTCATATGGAGCCTTTAATTTTTTAGTGAATGATTTTGGACAATTATCCTCACTTTTGGTATCTAAGGATGGCGTGGCTTTTGGGGACAGCAGCTGGAAAGTTGAATAGCTCGTTGTATTGTAAGACTGTTCCACCTGCTTTTGTTTTGCTTGTATCTAATTGTACCAGTAACATAGGCACATAGCTGTAAAGAGGCTGTATCTTTCATCTTGTCATTATTTGGCTCCTATTAGTTTGGTCTTTTCGTATAAATTAGTGTTTCGGTTAATCCAGTCCCCCATATATTAGAGTTTACAACCTAAAGGTATTGCTGAGCCCAAAGGCCCTAATCGCCTTTGCTCAAGCTTAATTCTGAGATTGATAGGCAACAGCTTCCTTGAGCTCCAACCAAATGGGAGATATGTCCTAGCAGTCCCCTCACCCCTGTACTCAGATTTGTTTGTCACTTTCTACCCCAGATAACTTAGGCAACTATGAGGCTCTTCACTCTAGGGCCTATGTTACTCTGACCCTATAGAAGGGTCGGACTAGTTAGAACTTAGAAGCATCTAACATGGACACGTAAGTATTTTGTATATTTTTCTTACTACGTTTTAAGATTAGACCTAAGCAATGATACCCGGTACGGAATTTGGTTCGATTCGGGGAACGGGATTGGGTACGGGGTACGCTACCTATGGGTGTATTGGGTACGATGGGTGGTGTATCGGGTACGATGGGTACATTTTTTATCATAATTTTTTTTAAATGAAATTAATTTGGCGAAATGAGAATATCATAAATTAATTTGGGTTGCCTTTAGTCGTCACTCCGTCTCTTCCATCTTCATCCCTCTCCCCTGCTGTGTTCCACTGCTCCTCCATTGAAATAACATCAACAAATTTAAACCGAAAGAAAATGCAAATTAGGCATGAGTAAACACTCGAAACACTCATACAAACAAAAGCCCCCTATTTTTATGCTCAACAATTGCTTAGTACTCCCTCCGTCCTTTATTAGTTTACCCACTTTGACTTATAACACTATTCATCATTATTACTTTGACCATCATTTGTACTTTATATGTAATGAAAAATATAATCATTGGGATATCGTTTGATTCGTCTCAGTATGTAGTTTCTGAATATCAAATTTTTATAATTTTTACACATACATAATTAGAGATATTATTACTCAAAGTTTTACATCGATAAATGTGAAAAGTCAAAACGGGTAAACTAATAAAGGACGGAGGGAGTATATGGTTAATTGCAGATCTAGGTTTTGAAATTTTGCTTTAAATTCTCGACTTAGCCTTCAATCTCTCCGGCGAAAAGGGTTCGCTTGGATGCACGAACTGGTTCGCGACCCCCGGCGATCTGGAACGCGTTCGTCCCGCGATTGGGAACGTCCGACCTGGGTCGCCGGTCGGAGCACCGTACCGCGAACCGGGTATCATTGGACATTTGGACCTAAGTATCTTTATCTGTTTGAGATGTCGAATTCATGTTAGACACAAGTATGTCCAATATTGTCGGAGTTGATAGCTCGAGGTCTCACGTCTTCATTTTTTCAACACCTAATTTGCAAGCAAGAAATGTCCTCTAGTTTTGAGTGTAACTTATCTCACATAGTGAGTTCCTGGGATCTTTACTTATAACTTGTGTAATCTATTGTTTCCTTGTAGGTTAAAGTTTATCCTTTTGTGCAAGCATGTGGTAGTTTACAACCTACTAATATGTAATGTTGGCTATTTTAAGCATATTGTTTCAAGCTCTGAAATTTCTGATATACAAGCTTTAAATCTGTAAATGACTAGAAGTTTTAGCCCGTAAAAAAGCACGGATTGTTTGATGTTTATATTTCTTTTTCATACTTTTAATGTTTGTATGATCTTCAAATTAAGTCGCATATGAAGTGTAAATTACGTAAATGTTATTATAATGTATTCCTACTGATCTCGATTTTGTGTGTGTGTGTGTGCATGTGTCATGTGTTGGTGCACTATGTTCACTTGTAACTTTGAGGGCTTTTTGTTTGTTTGTTTGTTTGTTGAGGGAGGGGGATTTGAAGTGGAATGCAAATCTTTGGATGAGCTGAAGTGCTCCAAAAACTTAAAACCACAGGCAATCTGATACCCAAAAATAGAGCACACCAGTGTATAGCTATGTCACTGGATTCTTCAGTCTAAAGGTGTTCATATAGCCAATTTACTTGGGGTTCTTTTACAGTTTGCAAGAACAAAAAAAAATTAAGAAAAGAAACCAGATATACAAAGTTACATATCTATGTTGGATTAAAGCATTCAACTTCAAGTGTACCCGGAGCAATTTGCTTGATCCTAAAAAGGCATTGATACTTGAGATGGGTCGATTTACTTATCTTACATCTCTTTCTGGCCCTGCCTTCATCTTACTTAACAATCTAGATGACTAAAAAGAAAAAAGTAATTAAGCTAACAACTTCACCGTTTCAAAGAACATCAATGCAGCAAATACACTTACAATCAAGCGAAAAGCATACATGAGGATTATTGTTCATGCTGTGTGCTGGAGATGTAGAAATTGTTATCTTTCGTGATGAGGATTGCTTGGATAATATAATCAAGCCAAAAGCATTCCCTTTTTTTCAATAAAGATCATCATATAACTTTTTTTTTTTTAAAGAAAATGGCTGTGAAAATACTGGAAAACTAAATTTCTTATCTGATTATTATTTTATGGATTTTTTTCACAGGGAAAATTTAACAAATTATGTGTAAATTTTTACTACAAATCTTTATGATGCTTTGATATTGACATATTATTTATACATTAGAAACTAAATAGTTGCTAGAACTGAAAAGAAGGATAATACTAGGGATTCAGTATCAAAATGTGAAATAAATGACTCAATCATAAATATTGGTGGAATAGGGCAAGAAGAAATAATAGTGCACATTGGTTCCTGCCCTGAATTCCTGCTCTTATTCGCAAAGCATGGCCCGGCACTGGATTTTGTACGTATTTGGAAGGAGTTGAAACTGATTTTCGCGAGCCAATGACAGTAGATGGGAATACCAAGAGAGAGAAGATGAGGAGGCGGTGTTGCCTTCTACTAGCGAAACTGGTGGTCCTCAATGACCAAGTTCCAGGAGAATTAAATAACGCTAGGGATTCTGCCGTAGATCGAGTTCTGGCTGGGACTGTGTTTTTAATACCAAACCTGACCTACAGAAGCAGGTGATGCAGCAATTAAGCATCACATGCAAGGTGATGGTGGATTGATAGTCATCTGTGGTGGGTGAGCGGTTGGAGGAGGGACAATATAGATGGTGGGGATAGAAATTACCAGGGACAGGGGGCTGTACAATTGCGCAATGTTTGGAGGAGAGTGGCTATGCAGCAAGGGAGAGCTATTAATTGTAGGTGGAGAGTTATGCATTTTCTCATATGCTTTGTAAAAATAGCAGGGTATTGGAATAGGAAGAGGTCACTTGTCAAACCAGATTTTGTAAGAAAAGTGTAATTATTGATTGATGCCGTTCTATTCTTCTTTGAGGGTGCTCTGTGGATCACTCACCGTCCTTTTGTATACAGCACTTTCTTCTCTGTGCAACATTGTAACCCTCTGTATTTTCAGTCTTGCATGGCTATTGGGCGATCTACTTTTCTAGTTTGCTGTAGTAAACTTATTCTGAATATAAGTGACCCACAAATTCGCTGAGATGAGTTTTGATTGCTCTGAATTGTGTCTATTGCAGTAATTAGGAACATTTTTCATCATGACCTAATGGTATGCTTAGATCTTCGGCCTCCTCTCCTTACAGAGAAGAAAGAAAAATTATTCTGTGATTTAATTTGTAGCTTCTCAAATGTTTTCTTTTATTTTAGGGTTTCTGTGGGAATCAAATACGTAGTTGTTGATTCATAACGTTGATGATCAAGTGCTCAAGAAAATATATGTTTTCTTTTCCCTTGAATGGTAGTGCATAGAATCTGCTGCTTCTGACGATTTGTCCAAGGGCAAAGTTGATGCTGGGGAAAATGCCGTTTTATCTACTGAAGAAGCAGAACCTGTAGATGAACTTCATGTGAAGGACGAAGCGGAGGATCCTAACTCTGGAGATGCAGAAGCAATGGAAGATTCTCCTGTAATGGGTCTTATGACAGGATCAAAGAAAGCTGATGGAGCTGAAGACACTGAAAGTAAAGCTGTACCAAACGAGATAGCAATAAAGAAAGCCATTTGGGATAGGGCATCTTATCTTAAAGAGAACTCCGAGTATGTCTTGCTAGTTGCTATAGTTTCAATTTGCATGGTTGTCCTCTGTCTTTCAAAAGGCGGGGGGTGGCCATTGTTTTTTCTGACGTTCATCTGTCTATAGTATAGTTCATACTTGATAAAGAGAACTTTGTTATTACTAGGAGCATTACATTGGCTGGACTACGTCGGCTCCTGGAGGAAGACCTTGAACTTGAAAAACATACATTGGATCCTTTCAAGAAGTTTATAAGTCAGCAAGTGGATGAGGTATGCTAGCAATGATAAGAAAATGTGCTTGACCTTGAGATTGAGCATTGTTAATGGGTACATAACTCTTTCTTCAGGTATTGAGCTCACCTGATATTCCTGAACCAATTGTGAGTGAGAAGAAGAATAATGTTGAGAAAAATTCTTATAAAAAATCCTCTTCCAAATCTAGCAAAGAGGAAACACCTGCTTCTTCAGGGAATGAAAGTGATGAGGTTGAAGAAGAAGTGAAAGTTAGAAAGAGAAGTGCTTCAAAAAGCAAGCCACAGAAAGCAGAAGCAGTCAAAAAACGTAAAAGGACTGAAGAGGAAACAAAAGGAGCTAAAAGGAAACCAAGCAAGATCGCAAAATCTACATCAGAGGGAAGTGGTGAGGAAGATGGTGATGAGGGTAATAATTCTGATTCATCTGCTGAGAAACATGTGAAGGTGAGATGTCTTTTCTGGCCCTCTCGAGTCTTAGTGATAGATCTGTTTATCAATATTATATTGTATTCAAATTCTTTTTTACCTTACAGAAAAAAGAGATTCCTAAACCTTCATATGGAAAGCAAGTGGAGCGTTTAAAATCGGTGATCAAATCTTGTGGCATGAGGTTTATGATTTTTTAGTGCCTTAACCATTCAAATCAATGATACCAGTTGTCGGTGTCTGTCAAGACTTATTTATTTCTTCTGTTCTCTGCAGTATTTCGCCGGCAGTTTACAAGAAAGTCAAACAGGCTCCTGAAAACAAACGTGAAGCCTGCTTGATAAAGGAGCTTGAAGAGATGCTTGCAAAGGAGGGATTGTCCACTAATCCTTCTGAAAAAGGTATTATTGTGGTACCAAACTCTGGATTGTATTTGTCTTACTGAATTGCTATGTATCTGTTTATATTTAATGGGTACGTCTTCCCTTATTACTAAATTTGTTAAAACATTATCATCTATTGCATATGTACTGGGAAAATCTGCTGCAATGGTATCATTTAAAAGATTTGGACTTCACATGTATCATGTATGGTCCTATAATATCATGAGCATCATTGTTGCAAATAATACCAGAATCCTTCTGGTCATATTTGTTAGCATGTATGGACATGTGGCATCATGAGCATCAGTGCTTGAAAGCAAGACGTAAACAGCCTCCTGGTAATATTTGGGATCTGTGAGCTTGCAATTGTTAACAGTCAGTTCCATTAACAGTCAATTTTTAACAGTCAGTTCCATTAACAGGCAAATTGTTAACAGTCAGTTCCATTAACAGTCAATAGTCAAGTATCATATTTCCATTAACACGCACAGATTTCTCTTCTCTTCCTTTTCCTCCAAATCTTTCTATCCAAAGAATTGTAAGAGAGCCTATTGCAGTTAGTTAATAATTATTCCGGCGTCAGTAGTTTCCTGTATTTTGTTCAATTATACTTTCGCATTCGAATTCATGGAACTGTATCAACTGAAAATTGTTGAGCTTAGGTTGATACACTGTCATGTCCTAACAATACTTTTGTACTTCCTCCGTTCTGAAATAAATGAAACGCTTCCCTCAAAAAGCTCTCACATAAAAGAGAAGCGTTTCATTTATTTCAGAACAGAGGAAGTATAAAAAAAAAGCATGAAGGTTTGCATTGCTGACAATTTCTTTTCTATATTAATCAGAGATCAAGGATGTAAAGAAAAGGAAGGAAAGAACAAAAGAACTTGAGGGCATAGATCTGAGCAATATTGTTTCAAGTTCTCGCCGACGGTCTACCGCCAGCTTTATTCCTCTACCTAAGCCCACAATACCAGATTTGAGTGAAAGTGAGTCAGAAGAGAGTGTGAATGAAGATGACGATGAGGATGTTGAAGAGGAGGGGGACGAGGAAGTAGAGAATGAGGAGGCTGATGAAGATCAAGAGAATGGTGGTAATAGCAGTCAAAGTGAGGAATCTGACAAAGGTATTTTCTTTTACTGGGTTTTTCAACATGATATTTCCTGGCTATTAAGAATCAGGAAAACATAAGATTGCTAATATTTGTCTGAATGGGCACTTGCGTTGATTGAACTTATTGCAATTGCATTCTCACAAGCCATGGAAATTCCTTTTGAGATTGTTGTACAATGCTCTCTGCATATAGGTGGCTTGTTCCTTTGACTCGTCCTTTTCTAGTTCTACAGAAACATTTGTTATACTTTGACTCCTCTTCTTCTAGTTCTGCAGAATCACTAGCTACAGAAATGGAGAATTGCACTTTTAATGGTTAACTGTTACTGTGCTTCTTTGTGCCATGGTGCTGATTCTTTTCTATCTCTTGCAGGTAATAGTGATAGTGATTAATTCGCTCGGGAATTCGATAGGGATAGCATGAAGATGTATTTATCTACCATTTCTCTTTTTTTCTTTTTAGTGTTTTTAGAATTTTATAGTTTAGGAAGAGCTTTTGTATTTAGGTGTTGAATTGGGGCATAATGTTAGGTTTCACAAATCTGGTTCTAGAAGTTGATAAGTAAGAATCTGCCAGAGAAGATGACTAGAAAGCCTCTGCACTCTGCAATTTAGATGATGCTTTAATTGTGGTGTGTAGTGATTATGACTGTTATATTTTTCATTATAGACGATTTTTTTCACATAAATTAAGCATTTGGGACAATGTGAATTGGTGAAAAATAATGTGTTGTGATTTAGTCTTTTGAGTCAGTTTTTGTATTTCAGTGGTTGAGGTAGTTTAGAGAAATTTTTAGGTAGAGGTAGTTTTTAAAGGGAAAATGTATTTCAATTTCTCTTTGTTCTTTTACTAGAAGACCAACAACTATATTGAATACTAATTGTGTTTAACCTATTTAGATGTGTTCAGTAACGGTTATTTAGGCCATGCTCTACTAAAGGTGAAAATATGTTTGGTGAAATAAACTTCTAAGGTTTGACTTAACCATCAATTTTGAAGTTTACCATTCCTTAATTAAATTAAAACTAAAATTTCTAATTCAACTAAATCTAAACATTATAATTCAACTAAAATTGAATATTTGTATATTAACAAATTCACAATTAAAACTCCGCAACTCTTTGGCACATTTTTACTTTCCTTTCTCTCTTGTACATATCGTTTCTTTTGGGTGGAAAGATATTTAGTTCTCCGAAATTGCGGCTCTTCAAACTTGGGGTTTTAGCGTAATTATTATTATTGTTATTATTCATACAACCTGATTACTTAGTATCTTTCGTAGATTATATGCTCTCAGCTCTACTAAGAATAAGTAGAAGAAAAAGGCAGAGATAAGAAATTTTTATCCGAGTATTTATTGACGCAGGACTTTGGTGGGAGGAAGATTTGATGAAAAAATCAATAGAGGATTGAGATTAGCTGTTCTTTCCCCTTTTGAACATCAGTCTTCTTATTTTATTTGGATTCTTTGGATGTTTTTAAGGTCAACTAAATTGATGGACAAGATGAGTCAAATAACAATAGAGGATTGAGATTTAACCAATTATGTCTTTAATTGTTTACTCGTCATTGTAAACTAATTGTTTTAAAAACTATTCTGACAGTTAACATATGTTAGCTACAACTTTTCCCAGATACGCCCTTACACAGTTACACGTGGACAACCTGGCAATCCATGAGGTAAAGAGACAACCTTTTAAAAGAAACGATTAAATGACGCAGTAAAAGAATTTGTTAAAAGAGAGAATTAACAATAGTAATATGTAGGATTACAAGAGGCAGATAATTGTTTTAATTTTTTTTGACATCTTAGGTAAATCTTAGAATTACAAGCAGGACGCTTTGTGAATTGTATAATTAAATACGCAAAGGTTGAATGATCTCCCCCTTCAAGTAAACTGCAGATCTTTCAAGCAAGGAACTCCATACCAGGCAAATCACATGCAAACATTGATCCATTTGATCGCTATCCACATTTGAAAAAAAAATTAAAAGATTCATACGCCGAACATCAAGAGGAACATTATTATAAGAAACATGTAAACCCAAAGGAGAGCAACTGTAAAGCCTTGGGAGTAATGTAGCATGAACAAAAAATATAGCCTATTGTTACCTCTGCTAATGCTTCAAACACAAGGTTTATACTACAACTGATAGTTTAGTAGGTTTGAGGTCCAAATATTCCCAACATTATTTATATATATCTTGAAAATCATCTAATATGCTTCAACCAAGTAATGACAACTATTAAAACTAATGGTCCAACTTCAACAATAAACCATACAAAAGTGGCACAGATCGGTATTCTATGAATAATCATGTCTGAATAGCTTCTCAGGTGAATGCCTGGAGAAGAAACAATGCTTTCGGCATATATATCAAAAATTTCGTGTTTTCATTGGCTCGCCAAATCACTACTAGATGGGATTATTGCAACAATGCTTTCAATTCCATTGACACAGAGCGACAAGTTTTATGAGCTCTTTGCCTAGTCGTTAGACAGAATGCATCTCACTTCTCTCGCAAGATCCATTACATGAGCATCCTTGCATCCTAGATCGACAACAAAGAGAGAAAAAGGGAAATTAAATTGAATTATATTACTGGTAAAAAGTAAAAACATAGAAAATTGCCACAATGAGTTTATGTACAGAAATCCTGAGAAAACCATACCAAGTTTAAGGAGTGCTTTCTCAAGTTGAAACAGATACTCTCTGTTAGGCCCTGAGGGGCCTTCTGCGCGGACAATTTGCCTGCATTTCAGAGCATATGAAGGCTAAGATAGCATATTGCATAGTGGAGGAAAAGCTATACTAGCCTTCTCAGTATGTATTAACTATTAACTAGTATTAAGCAAAGAGTACGGTTGAAGAGCAAATGTTTGTTACCAAACAAAAGAGAAGAAATGGGGAGCCCATGCAAGTGAATCACCTAAATGCTCTCTCTTCTATTTTTTGCTAACAAACAATTTGCTATCTAGTCTTTTCTCAAGCAATTATTCCCAATTATCTTTTACCATCAAATGGTTGATTTTATAATGATTGTGAAAATCCCATTCTCACCTCCAGGAGCCACAATTGGCAGAAAAAGAATCCGAAAACTTGTGATATCTGCATATAAATTTTGTGGAGGAAGTATTATCATGAAAATCATGGTGAAGTAAAACGTACTTGGCTAACTCCTCTAGTGATGCAGGACCCAGGTAGTTCTGGTTCAGGTTCGTATCTGAAGAAGCTACGTACCTAAAGATTAAAACATCAGTCATCAGTCTTCTCTGAAATGAGTTCCAAATCCATAAATAACAAGAATAAGAACATGAAGATTGTCAATTATGGCCACTTACACCAACACACTGCTCACAGCCGGTGTTGAATTGGTTGACTCCTGATATGGAAACACATTAATGCAAAACAGTAGCCAATTGTTGAGAATGATGAGTACCAGACTTGTGGAATCATCTTGAATTAAAGAGGGATATATGTTTCTCCACTAACCGTAAAAAAATCCAGATAAAGCTTTTGGTCGTATTGCTTTTCTCTCACCTCTAGATTCTGTGTGTCATTACACCAGAGAAGGGATTCTGTTAAAGTGACAGCAGTGCTGATGAACACCGGCAAAACAGGAAACATGGTGGTCAAATGGTCATAATAGACTAGATTAGCTTACTGTGATTGCAGTTTCAATATCCTCCTTATGGGAAACCTTGTAAGCAACTCCATACTGCATGAACAATGAGAAAATTGCACAAATTACTTACTACTACATCTTCTTAGTGCTTGAGAACAGTAACCGTCAGTTTGGTAGGCGGCAATAAAACTGCAATTAGTAGCAGGGAATCCACTAGTGTGCCTCTTTTAATTGATTCCATTGCAATTGTACCAAGATTAAATGGTGGGGAATCATACTAATTATCTTTCACAAGCTTAAGCACCTTGATAGCATTAACTTTGAACATATTCAATGATGCACAAAGCGGAAACCCTGTGCAATAGCAATAAAGTAGCAAAGCGTATTCTTGGAACATTTGCATGAATTCACACTTACCCTAGCAACTAAATACATTGAGATCGAGTTTAAGAATCAGGCCAAACACCTACTGAATTCTATCTTCAAGGAAATACGAGCATTAACTTCTAGGCTTCTAGCCCAGATAACTAGATGGAAGCTATGTTACTAAGACTCGGGAATTCAGGTTGGACACGTGTGCGTGTCCGAATATCTAACTTGGGTATCTTATGGAAACTTTTCGTGATTTTGGCCTAAAATGGAGCATCGAAGTGATTTTGACCATACCCATGTATGAGTTTTAGTAATATGGTATGGGTATTTGAAGTAAAAATGAAGAGTCCGAGTAACATAGATTGGGGTAATTCCAAACAATATCTGCAATTACAACTTCACTTCTCTCCCTTATCCTCATTTACCTCCTTTCAATATCAAGTGAGAGAGCAAGATAATTTTATAATTAAGTAACAATACTTAACCTTTTTTGCAATTTCATAGGTTTCTTAATCCATATATAAAACATTTAATGACTTCGATTATGAACAAAGTGAAAGAGGTAAGGATACTTCTTCCCTCACCTTTCAATACTCTATTGTGAACTGTGCATTGCAATAATTATCATTAGCATAATCTCCAACTTATCAACCATTTTTCACATCCCCTATTCTTTGCCCCAAATCTAAAACCAGTGATGATCAACAAGCTAATTGAAATCTTAGATGATAAATTTGATTGCTCTCTCTCCATGAAAACATGCCCCAAAAAAAGAATCATCAAACAGTAATTGCATTGTGGTGAGAAATGCCAGGTTCATAACTGTTATAAACTGGGCAAAGCTCGTAGTGTATCAAACTCTAACTAAAACATCAAATCAAAAATTCAATAGCACCTTGCTGTTATAAATAAGCATATAAAAATAAAATAAAATAGGAAAATAAATAAAGAAAAAGGAGAAGAAAGGAATTAACTTACACAAATTTCTCCAGCAGCAGGCTCTAATGTGACTGTTCTTCCTGGGCACTCTGGTGTTCCTCTATGATCAGTACTTCCTATATCCATAAATTCACAAAAAAAAAAACCACAAATTCACCCAGAAAAATATAAAATCAAACCCACAAAAAAAAAAAATGCGGAATATGAAAGATGCCTTGGTAAAAAACACGGCGATATCCCTTAATAAATCCAGGAACACGTTCATCGTATTTAAAACCTGCTTTCCATATTATTGACCCATATCCGAATACCCAAAACACCATTTTTCTTTCTTCTTTTGTAACTCAAAAACTCAGAATTCAGAACTCAAAAGTGCAGTGGGATAGTGGTTGTTGGAAGTTGGATGAATCCAGAGAGAGGGGTACAACGGCAGAACCAATAGGAATTGAGTCCGCTTTTATGCTAATATCAAATATCAAGGAATTCATTTGTGGAATTCTCCCATAGGGGTGTAAGTGGATTGGACTGGATTGGACTTTCAAATCCAAACCAGGTCAAAGTTCTTTGATTTTAAATTAGTCGAAGTCCGATCCAAATATTTTTTGAAATCCGAACCAGGTCATCCGATAATTTTTTGAGTCCGAATCCAAATGGTCGGTCAGGTCAGATTATTATACTTCCTCCATTTTTTTACGTATTCTACGCTTTCACTTTTCACGCACATTGCAAAATTTTGAGGACATATAACTCTAATTTTGTATTTGTAAAAATTATAAAAATTACACATTAAAAAAATACATATTAAGATGAATCTAACAAGATCACACATGACTATATTTTTATTCGCGTATAAATCACAAACGAACGATGGTCAAAGTGAAATTTCTGAATAGTGAAAATGTCAAAATGTATCATGTAACATGTAACATGTAAAAAAACTGGAGGAAGTATTGTTTTTTCCCCGATTTAGATTCAATGATTCACAACCTTTTCTCATAATTGAATTTGAAAAATTAAGCTCATTATATCCCTTCCATAAGATAAGTCACATACATCTTTATATTATATATATATAAATATTTAATATATATACATTATATATAAAATATTATATATATATATATATATATATATATATATATATATATATATATATATATAAATATTTTTGGACTGGACTGGACTTATTGGACTCCAAAGGGATGAGTCCAAATCCAGTCCGAAAATATTTGGACTCGAAAATTTGAGTCCGAGTCCAGTCCAAAAAAATTTCAGTCCAGTCCAGTCCGACAAGTTTGGACTGGACTGGATTGGACTCTGGACTTTTCGCAGTCCGCTTACACCCCTATTCTCCCATCTCTCCCGAGTCCCATCAAGTAAGTCACCGACTCACCGTAACTTATAACACACTATGACACTATAACACTGTTAATTAATTTTTATCCCACATCGGCGGTTGGAGACTCTTTATATAGGTTTGGCTTATATAGTAGGTTACGAGTTGTATACTCATATTGATACTATGGATTTCATGAAAGTCGAAAGTCGAAAGTCGAATATATGTTCGGATGATGTGTAAACACTGACGAACCCAACATTTTTGGACTTCTAAAAATCTTTTACATACTAAGGTGGGTCTGGTACTCCGGTTTGACATCTCAAATATTTTTTTTGGGGCTCCCACTGGGGACTCCATGGTAAGATGAAGAGCCCTGCCAGATCGAAACCTCTCGCAGGTCAACCCGACCTGGTTTGCTGGCAGACACTTTAAGAGGCGGGGGATGGGTTTGACATCTCAAATATGAAAATTTTGAAGCACTTGCGAATCATCTTTCATTGTTTCTACATAATATATACATTTGAAGTTTTGAACTATGACTAGAGACACTACTTTAATCATCTTTCATTGTTTCTACGTAAAATACATTTGAAGTTTTGAACTATGACTAGAGACACTACTATAGTTGTGACTAATATCAACGATAAAAGCAACACCATTATATTTCTATATATATCAATCTATACATCAATTATACTTCCGAATATTATAAACATAAGATTACTAAGATTGGGCCAATTTGGAAGTGTGTAGTTCGCACAACATTTAGAGCACGTTTGGTTCGTGATTTTTAGGCTCCAAGAAACGGAATAAATTACCGGTTTCCTTTCTTTTTGTTTGGTTCAACCACTCATCAATCCATTACCATTACTTCGTGGTAATGGACTCCCCCAATTTGCTACCCTTCCCTCCACTTCAAGTAACAAAATACATTATTTGGTGGTAATGGTTACACTAGGGGAAAAAAAAGGAAGGGCTGCGCTGGAAGGGCTGCTGTTTTTAAAAAAACGCAGCCCTTCACTTCCATTTTTTTTTTATATGCATTTTGCGCGCATACACAGTGCCGCCATTTCAATTTCCTTCCCTTAGCCAAATTCACGAGCGAACTTCCCCTCTTTTATACATTTCTCACCACCAGCGTGAAACCCTATCTCCACCTCCAGTGCACCACCACCACTCATTTCACGCACCACCAGCGCGCACCGCCACGACGACGCACCAACCGCATTGACACCACCACCGGTGCCCCGCCCTCCACCTGCATTGACGCCACCACCACGCACGCCGCACCACCTTGCACACCACCTTACGCTCCCCGCTTCTCTTCTTTCCTCCACTCCTTGCATTGTTTGTGGATCATCCCTTCTCTCACTCTCTTTCGGTAAATCCCCTCTCACTCTCTCTCCTCTTTTACATTTCTCTAATTTTTGTTTAATTTCATTGGATTTTGAAATCAACTTCTATTTTTTGTTGTAAAATGTGCTTGTATTAGCTAAATATGTGATTGTAGGGGGTGGGGGAGAGGCTGGGGGGTGGGTGGGTAGGCGGGGTGTCTTGGGCAGGTGGTGGGGGAGGGCAGGCGGGGTGGGGAGGGTGTGGATGCTGGCCGGGGGTGGGGGAGGTTGGGGAGGCCGGGACAGGGGTGGGGAGGGCCGGGCAATGGGTGGGGAGGGCTGTCGAGGGGGTGGGGGAGGGCTGGGGATCTTTGGGCGGGGGGGGGGGAGGGCCGTGGATGTTGGCCGGGGGTGGGGGTGGGGTGGCGGGGTGGGGGGGAGGTTGGGGAGGCCGGACGGGGGGTGGGGAGGGGCGGCGGGGGTGGGGGGAAGGCTTAGGTATAATGTAACTATTGTGTAGATTTTTAGGCTTCCATCTGTTGTTGGTTGAATTTCGAAAACGAAAATTAAAGGTCATTTTACGCCTACATGGCAATGAGGGAGAGCAGTGGGGGGCAGTAGTGGCTGTGGTGGTGAGGCTGTTGTAAATGTGGAGAGTCCGGTCACATGGCAATCGAAAGCCCATCTGGTGCTCTCCGCATTTATAACAGTTTCAACTTTACCGCTACCTGCTGATGGACATTCCATTGCCATGTGACCTGATTCTCGGGTCATTTTAGGCCTATTTTCGCCTTTCGTGTCCAATTCGTACCAGCTGATGGGAATTTCGGAGGGTTTATGTAGTGTATGTATATTTCTTGATATGAAATTGTATGAAAACGCAATGTAATTTAGCTATGAAATCTATAAGTTGTTTGAATCGTCATCATATGCCTAGATACCCGTTCAAGACTTACTCATTAGGAGTAAGTCTTGAATAGTCCCCGGTTTGGGACTGTTCTTGGACGTTTGATCTCACTTAGGTGGTGAATGTGTGTCTTCTTTTCAATTCTGAGGAAATTCTTGGCTTATCGTTTCTCTACATTGTTCTCTGGGTACATATGTAGATAAACAATTATCTATATTGTGTACTTGGAAAACTGTAGGGAAATGCTGCCGGATTTTCCTTAGAATTGAAAAGTTGGCATATATTCACTAGTGAGATTAGACGTCCAAGGATGGGTTAGGTTGGAGTGATAAGGACCTTCGGCTGCATGCATACAATTGAACATGTCACTATCTTAGATTGCTCTATACGTGTGTGATTTGAATATGTGAGTGTATGTACTTAAATAATGATTGATGCATTATAATGAATGGTTGTGTTTAATTATTAGAGGTCTTCTTGAATGAGATGGATCGTACTTGGATGTATGGTAGTCGTGAATCGATTGAGTTTGTGAAAGGGGTCTCGGAATTCTGTACAACTGCATTACAATATCAAACATCCTCTGGAGCAGTCGACTTTTATTGTCCTTGTTTCGATTGTAGAAATGTGAGCAAGGTTAGTAGTATACATGTGGTTAGGGAGCATGTCTTTTACCGTGGGTTTATGCCTCAATACCACGTATGGGTTTGGCATGGTGAGCAGGGGAAGTGCATAGGAAGCTCTAGAGTAATGAACGATGTATGTGAAGAAAAGAAGGATTTAGAGAATTGGGATGATGAGTTCGGGGATGAGAATTGGGATGATGAGTTTGCAGATGATGATAGGGATCGGGTAGACGAGATGATACACGGGGTTGAAGATCAGTCGTGTAAACGACCTCGTATTTTTGAGTATATGTCCGAGGCCGCCGAAAAGCCGTTGTATCCCGGGTTGTACAAAGTACACCAAACTTTCCACGGTGATAACACTGTTCAACATTAAGTCGAAAGCTGGTTGGACGGACTCTAGTTTCACATCGTTGTTGGAAGTTTTAGCTGATATGCTCCCTGATGGAAATGAACTGCCAAAGTCGTATTATTATGCGAAGAAACTGATGTGTCCTTTCGGTTTAGAGTACGAGCGGATACATGCTTGTCCTAACGATTGTGTGCTTTATCGTAATGAGTATGAGCATTTACATGAGTGTCCACGTTGTGGATTGTCGAGGTACAAGCGTGAAGGAGCTGGAGGTAGTGAAGGACCACCAGCTAAGGTGTTGTGGTATCTACCCATAATACCTAGATTTAAGCGCATGTTCTCAATTAAAGGAGATGCGAAGAATTTGAGGTGGCATGCAGATCGTAGGAAGAAATACGGTCTGCTCAAGCATCCGGCTGATTCGCCCGAGTGGCAAAGTATCAACAGGGTGCATAAGACATTTGGTAATGAGGATAGAAATCTGAGGCTTGGATTATGTACGGATGGCATGAACCCTTTTGGCAATCTCAGTTCGCAGCATAGTACATGGCCAGTAGTTTTAGTGGTTTATAACTTGCCTCCTTGGTTGTGCATAAAACGCAAGTACATGATCTTTGTCGCTTCTTATATCGGGGCCCAAACAACCTGGAAATGACATTGATGTATACCTCCAGCCGCTTGTTGAAGATTTACAGAAGATGTGGAACGAAGGAGTGTTAGTATTTGATGCGTATGCTAATGAGATGTTCACTCTGCGTGCCATGCTTTTTTTGTACTATGAACGATTATCCAGCTTATGGGAACTTATCTGGGTATAAGACGAGAGAAAAACAACCCTGCCCGATTTGTGTAGATGACATGAAATCTACACACCTTAAGGGATGCAAACATGTGTATATGCGCACACGAAGGCTCCTCAGACGCGACCATCCCTATCGGTTTAAGAAGAAGGCATTCGATGGGACGGTTGAAGAAGAAGTTGCTCATAGACCATTAACTGGTACTGAAGTTTATAATCAGGTGAAGGGCATTGAAACAATCTTTGGTAAACCTGCTAGTGAGGTTGATCGACCTACAAGATTATGGAAAAAGGAGTCCATTTTTTGGAAACTCCCATATTGGAAAGATCTAAAGGTCAGACATTGTTTGGATGTCATGCACATAGATAAGAATGTTTGTGAAGCTATTCTTGCGACACTTATGAATATTCCTGGCAAGACAAAAGATGTTAAGGCGTCACGACTTTACTTGGAAAAACAGGGGCTTCGACCAGAGTTGTGGGCTCAGAAAAGGGACGGAAGGAAGAAGAAAGTAGTGGAGGAAAGGGTTGATGATGAAACTCAGAAAAGTAAAAAGAAGGTGGAGGATTCGGAGAAGAATTATTTGCCACCAGCTTGCTACACGATGTCGCGTGCAGAGAAACGGATTTTTTGCGAGTCATTGTATGGCATTAAGGTCCCAACTGGCTACTCATCGAATATGAAGCGATTTGTTACCTTAAATGGTGAGTTGAAGTTATCGAGTATGAAATCTCACGATTGTCATGTCATGATGCAAGTATTCTTACCGATTGCAATTCGTGGGATACTTCCAAAGCATGTGAGGCATACCATTACAGAACTTTGTTCATTTTTCCATACAATATGCAGCAAAGTCCTAGAACTGTCCCTCGATTCCTTGCAGGCCAGAGTAGTTGAAACTCTATGCAAATTTGAGATGTTTCCCCCCGCATTCTTTGACATTATGGTCCATCTCATTGTCCATCTAGTTCGAGAAATTAAGGCTGTGTGGTCCAAGTATTTTTGAGGTGGTGCTATCCTTTTGAGAGATATATGGGCACTTTGAAGGATAAAGTTCGAATCCCGCACAAACCGTAAGGTAGTATAATTCAAGGGGTTGTGGGTGAAGAGATCGATAATTTTGTGGGCCGAGTATTTTGCTAGTGTTGATCCTGTTGGACTTCCGACATCCCGACACGAGGGTTGACTTGAGGGCAAGGGTACAATTGGTTCAAAATTAATCACACCTTCCGTAGAAAAGCGTAAAGAAGCTCACTTATCTGTATTGCATCACGTAGCAGCTGTCCATCCTTATTTAAATGAACATATGGAGTAATTACGTGTTAGCAATCCTGGAAAAGGAGTTAGGGCATTGACGCAAATGCATAACAAGACTTTCATTGATTGGTTTCATAAACAAGTAGTGAATGATTTGGATGAAAGTGTTCCTGAAACAGTCAAGTGGTTATCATTTGGTCCTCGTGAAGCTGTACGCTCTTATGAGGCTTATGATATTAATGGCTATACGTTTTGGACTGAACGTCAAGATATGAAGTCAACATTGCAACAAAATAGTGGTGTTTCACTTGTGGCGTCATCTACACAATACGCAAGCTCGAAGGATAAGTCGCCTGTACATGCTGAAAGCAATTATTATGGGCGAATACAAGAAATATGGGAGCTGGACTACTGTACTTTTAATATTTGCCTCTTGTGTTGCAAGTCGGTTGACGATAATCGACGTTGCGTAAGAAAAGATGATCCTTGCGGATTCACTCTTGTTGACCTTAGTCGTCTACGTGAAATTGAGGAGCCATTTGTAATTGCATCACAAGTTAAGCAAGTATTTTTTGTAACTAATCCTGCTGATAATAAGTGCTCAATTGTTGTACCTGGTAAAAGGAGTATCATCGGTATTGGTGATGTTGATAATGAGGAAGAATATGATGCATTTGAGGACCTCCCCCCTTTTACCTATCCTGAAAATAGTGTGGAAGATGATGTGAATATGTCGGAGAACTATATGCGTGTAGATCACACGGAAGGGATACATGTACTTGAGGATCCTAAGAAACGGCGGAAGGTCAATAAATCATGAGACATAAACTCAGGTCTGTGTAATTTCTCCAATTTGTAACTATTGTGTAGATTTTTAGGCTTATTTTTTGTTGTAGGTTGAATTTGGGGAACGAAAAGGTCATTTTAGGGCTATATGGCAATGATGGAGTGTAATGGGGGGGGGCAGTAGTGGTGGTGGTGGTGGGACTGTGTTACAAATGTGGAGAGTGAGGTCACATGGCAATGGAATGCTCTCCACATTTGTAACATTTCCCACTATCTCCGCCGCTACCAGCTGATGGGCATTCCATTGCCATGTGACCTGATTCTCGGGTCATTTTAGGCCTATTTTGGTCGATTCGCATCCGATTCGTACTAATCGAATTATTTAAACCCAAATTCTTGTTGAACATGATTATATGAGGTATAATGTAACTATTGTGTAGAGTTTTAGGCTTGCATTTGTTGTTGGTTGCATGTTGGGAACGAGAAGGTCATTTTAGGCCTAGTTTTGCCTTTTCGCGTCCAATTCGTACTTATCGCGTCATTTAACCCCAAATTCTTGTTGAACATGATTATATGAGGTATAACGTGACTATTGTGTACAGTTTTAGGCTTGCATTTGTTGTTGGTTGCATTTTGGGAACGAAAAGGTCATTTTAGGCCAAATTTTGCCTTTTCGCTTCCAAATCGTACTTATCGCGTCATTTAACCCCAAATTCTTGTTGTTTATCATTATATGAGGTATAATTTATTGTGTACAGTTTTAGGCTTGCATTTGTTGTTGGTTGCATTTCGGGAACGAAAAGGTCATTTTAGGCCAAATTTTGCCTTTTCGCTTCCAAATCGTACTTATCGAGTCATTTAACCCCAAATTCTTTTTGAACATGATTATATGAGGTATAATGTAACTATTGTGTAGAGTTTTAGGCTTGCATTTGTTGTTGGTTGCATTTCGGGAACAAAAAGGTCATTTTAGGCCTAGTTTTGCCTTTTCGCTTCCAAATCGTACTTATCGAGTCATTTAACCCCAAATTCTTTTTGAACATGATTATATGAGGTATAATGTAACTATTGTGTAGAGTTTTAGGCTTGCATTTTTTGTTGGTTGCATTTCGGGAACGAAAAGGGGCTGTGCAAGGGGAGGGGTGTGCATAGGGGAAGGGTGGCAGCGGTGGGGGGGGGGGGGGTGTGCGGGGGGGGGTGTGCGGGGAGGGAGGGTCCGTGTGCGGGGGGAGGGCCGCAGCAGGTGGGGGGGGGGAGGGTGTGCGGGGAGGGGAGGGGGCAGCAGGTGGGGGGGGGGGCAGGCGGTGGGGGGCATGTCTTGGGGCTTGGGAGGGCTCCAACAGTCTTGCCCGCCCCTCCCAAGCCCCCGCACATGCCCCCTCCCCGCACACCCCCTCCCCCCCCCCACCGCTGCCCCTCCACACCCCTCCCCGCACACCCCTCCCCTCCCCCACCGCCGCCGCCCCTCTCCCCGCACACGCACCCTCCCCCACCGCCGCCCCTCCCCCTCCCCGCACACCCCTCCCCCTCCCCCCACCGCCGCCCCTCCCCTACACACACCCTCCCCTCCCGTGCACCGCTGCCCCCCCGCACACCCCCCCCCCTCCCCCCCCTCCCCGCACCGCCGCCCCTCTCCCCACCGCCGCCCCCTCCCTCCCCCGCCGCCCCTCCCCCTCCCCCGCACACCTCTCCCCCCGCCCCCCCCCCGCTGCCGCCCTTGCACACAAAACCCTCCCCCCCCCGCCCTCCCCCTCCCCCCCACCCCTCCCCTGCCGCCCCCCCTCCCCCACGCTTCTCCTCGCACACGTAACCCCCTCCCCTGCTTTGCCCCCCCCCCCCCCCACTGCTTGCCCCTTGCACACGAACCCCCCTCCCCACACCCCACCCCCCTTAGTGGCAATGTTAATTTTAATTTTTTGTTATATTAATGCATATATTTGTACAATTTCACGGAGATGGCGGAGGTGCATACGGATAACAGCACGAGTGCTGCTAAACACACTACCGAGGATGAATCTTTCGATGCGAGAAAGGAACGGGGTAAATTGGCTCGATCTCGCCGTGAAGAAATAAATGCACAAATGCCTAGGAAGTCATTGGCGACGAAAAAGAGAAAAGGAAGGGGACCTACAAAGTCACTAGGGAAACACACAAATATGACTTTAGAGTACGATAATATGGTTCAACCTTGTGGAAAGTGGCGTCAAAAGTATGGCATGCAAGTTGGCATTTGCATGCATAAACTCTCCATTCTGCACTCATGGAAAGAGGTGCCCGAGGGATTGAAGCGGTGTCTATGGGAAGATACTATGGTAAGCTTCACGTACAATAAGGTTTAGTTTCTTAATTATTTAGTTAAATATATGTGTAATATTACTTATAGCATATAAATTACAACATTTGCGAAAACTAATTTGTGAACTGCGTTTTTTGTAGAATCAATTCAATATCGAAGATGATGAAGCCAAGAAGAATGTATTTCTATCCGCGGTTGCCCAGAGATTCAGAGATTTCAAGGCTAAGTTAGTGTCTGGGTGGATCACTAAGCGGAGGAAAGTAGTAGGTACAAAGAAGAAGAACAACTACGGCGGAGAAACACAAGCCGGTCCTGAGGCTTCACCGAAAACATCATTTGGACCATCCAAATTACCATTTCAAATATGATAAACTATCAAACCTGAAGAGTGGGAATCATTTGTTGCCAAAAAAACAACCCCAAAAGCTATTGTAAGAATATTTTATTAAGATTTAATACACTTAGATCCAGTATTATTGTATAACACCGTACCTAACCTTTGTTTATAATTGTGTGTTTTAGGCAAGTCGTGAGAAAAGTAGCGCGAGTGCAAAAGCTAGGAAGTATTATCATCATTTGGGTGCTCATTCGTACAATGAGGCGAGAGAGAAGTGGATGTTCACCATTACCCCACAATAGGGTCTACAACGGCAACGGGGACTAGCTCAACGACGAACAGTTGCACAGCCTCGGCAACCAGATAGAGTCCTCGATTGGTGGTGTTCGATGCATGGGGTTGATGCAAAGGGAAAAAGAGTCTTGCCTGATCCCGGAACACAACAGATAGCCAACACCATTGTAAGTACAGATTATATGGTTATATAAGGTATATATAATATAACTTTTGCGCTCACGAGCATTTCTCTCTTATACTTATGTAGATTGGCTTGAAGGAAAAAGAGGCAACTGGTGAGTTCACTCCTAAAGGACACATTGATGCATTGCACGAAACTTTAGGAAAGAACCACAGTGGACGCGTGAGGGGCGTAGGAGGTGTCCGCCTCGGTTTGAGAAAGGTATATGGTGATCAATACACAATAGCGACAAAATCAAGTGTAAGTAGTGTGAATTCGGCAGCATCAGTAGATGTGGAGGCTATGAAAGCTGCAATTCGGGAGGAGCTAAGGGAGGAGATGACACATAACTTCAACGCCATTTTGGAGCAAATGGGTTTACCGACTTTTGCTGCAATTAAGAAGGGTAGTGATATTACACCTAGCCAGCCGATCAGTGATCCACGAACATCTATTGATCAGATGATACCTTTACCTGATCCACCTGTAGTACCCGACTTGAAGGTAATCACTTAATCCCTTTACTTTGTTAAACAACTATTGTTCTTAAATGCATGAAATTCTTACTATATGTTGTTTCATAGACTAACTATAAATGGAGTTTTTTTTAAAGGAAGAGACACCATGTGAACTATTAGCTCGAGGAGATGGTTATGATAGTTTCATTCTCGTAGCTCATGGCCATGCACAACCCCCTAGTGACCGAGTACGATTGCATAACCAGTTAGTAAATGATAATCACTATGTGGTCACCCTTAATGAAATTGTGTCTGGTTTCGAAGAATTACCTCTTCCGCTGCCGAAGCCAGAAGTTAGTCTACAGTTACTGAATGATGCCCTTGGCAGTTATGTTCTATGGCCGCGTGCATTGGTGCGGTTTTCAGATGAGGTACAATGATTAACATACATATATATATATGCGTGTTTTCTTTTATAGTTCCTATGATAGTCAGTAATATCTTTACTTTTAACTAATTACTAGGTTTGGGGGAAGGGAGACTCACATGACAGGAAGGGAAATAAGGCATGTTCACCTGATAAGAAAGCAAGTTTACGTGATGAAGGTGAACGAAATGTGGTGAAGGGAAATGTTTCTAGGACAAAGAATCCACTTATTATCGAGCCAGAGGTGGTGCGAGGCCTTAGTATTCCATGCTTTTGGTTACATGAGTGCGCTAGCGATTTACCCGATCATAGTACAATTGAGGTTCCTTTGGGGGAGCAACAATTCCACTACTTTGAGGAGTCATCGACATTCATTTCTAAGGTCGATATTAAAGAATTCTTATGTGGGGTAGAGTTAAATGTTTCCATGATACAAACATTCATGAGGTAATACATAAGTATATAAATTAAATATACATATACATATGCCTTAAGTAGTTTTCAATTCAACTTCCATAATAAGTAAGTTTACTTTTAATCAATATGTGATTTCTCAGGTTATTATACAATGAATTGATTGCAACATCTAGTCATGAGTCAATGTTTGGTTGGTTATGTCCAAACATAATACGAGATGACAATTGCTTACAAAACAAAGCCGAAGTGAAAGAGTATCTCGAAATGAGTTTCAAAGCATCATCTCGTTTTGGATATCATCATATCATTCTTGTTCCTTATATTGAAAAGTATGCTTGTTAAACTCGCTTTACTTTTATTATTCGATAATTAAATTGACCTATTATTTGTTCTACGATTAATAATAACTATATTTTCTTGTTGTAGGGCTCATTAGACACTGCTTGCGATATGTTTGTCACGTAACGAAGTCTACCACTTTGATTCTTTGCGTCGACAACCACCACAGTCCTTACTAATCAAATCATTGTTAAATTGGTAGCCTAATCGAAACTCAATATATGCGCACTTATTAATATTACACATTATTCATCATCTTTATATATATAAACAGTTAGTACATCTAATGTTATAATAATGTATTGATGTAGTGTGATGAAGCATATTAGTGCAACAGGACTTCGAGCACCAAAAGCTCATGTTTGGATATCAGTCGAGGTAACATGACTAATTTATTTGTCCTTATATAGAAACACTTTTAGACACATACTACACATCTAACATTGGATGCATCCTTTGGTGAACATTTAGTGTCCGCAACAAGATGATGGACTTGCATGTGGCTATTACGTGCTGAGGTACATGTTCGATATCGTCAACCATTGCACTAACGTCGATGATCTTCAAAAGGTATGTAACTTATTAGTATATGTTAGTTTAAATTAGATCGATTGGTAATAGGTATTAATTGGTTTAGAAACCAAAGTAGCACATGCATATATTTGGGAACGAACATGTCATTTTTAGGCCTATTTTTGCCTTTTACGCTTCCAAATCGTATTTATCGAGTCATTTAACCCCAAATTCATTTTGAACATGATAATATGAGGCATAATGTAACTATTGTGTAGATTTTTAGGTTTGCAATTGTTGTAGGTTGAATTTTGGGAACGAAAAGGGCATTTTAGGCCTATTTTTGCCTTTTCGCGTCCAATTCGTACTTATCGCGTCATTTAACCCCAATTTCATTTTGAACATGATAATATGAGGTATAATGTAACTATTATGTAGATTCTTAGGCTTGCATTTGTTGTAGGTTGTATATCGGGAACATAAATATGATTTTAGGTCGATTTTTGCCTTTTCGCGTCCAATTCTTGTTTCTCGAGTCATTTAACTCCATTTTATTTTTCAATATGATAATATAAGGTATAATATAACTAGTGTGTAGAGTTTTAGGCTTGCATTTATTTTTGATTGAATTTCGGGAAGGTATATGTCATTTTTAGAACTACTAACTACGGTAAATGATTGAATTCCTATATTTTGTGTTTATTCCTTGGTTGTTTTGCAAGGTTTATATGAATAACACACCACGTTTGAGGGCCTTCACCACAGACGAATTACATGAAGTTCGGGATAAGTTGGCGTCCCACATTTGTGATGATTGCTTATGATACATTTTGGTGGAATTCGTGATATAATTAGCTACATCTACTAGTTTGTATCAATTCTATATGTACACTTTTTACATTATTAAATATACATATTTAAAGTTAATTATTACGTTTAAAAACTTGTCATATATTATTGCAATTTGATCGGTTTTTTTTTGTGTCGAAGGGAGGTTTGGGTGGGGGGTGGGGTGGGGGGCCGCCATGGTGGGCTGGTTTGGGGCTGGGCTATGGGGCTGGTTGGGTGATGGGGTGGCTGGCGAGGTGGGGTGGCAGGTGGGCTGGGGTGCGGGGGTGAAGGGAGTGAGGGGGTGGGTCAGGGGGGACAGGGCAGGGGGAGTGCGGGGGTGGATTGGGGTGGGCGGGACTTGGGGGGAGTGCGGGGGGGGTGGGTGGGGTGGGAAGGGCTTGGGGGGTGGTGCAGAGGGGGGGCAGGTGGGGGCGGGGGTGGGGCAAAGGGGGGTGGGGAGGGGAGTGGGGGGCGGGTGTGGGCTAGGGGTGGGGGGGGGGGCGGTGGGAGTGCGGGGGCGGGGCGGGGGGGGGGGCTAGGGCTGTGGGAGTGCAGGGGGCAAGGCAAGGCCGGGGAGCCAGGGCGGGTGGGAGTGGGCGGGGGGGGCGGGGGGGGGGGTGGGGCAGGGTGGGGCTTGGGGTAAGGGCGGGGGTTGGTTGGGGCGGGGGGGCGGGCGGGGGGGGGCTAGGGAGGTGGGGGGTGGGGGCGATGGGAGTGCGGGGGCGGGGCGAAGGGGGTGGCTAGGGGTGGGGGGTTGGGGCGTGGGAGTGCGGGGGGGCGGGGCGGTGGTGGGAGTGCGGGGGGTGGGCGGGTGGGCGGTGGTGGGCGGGGGTGGGGCAGGGGGGGGGGTGGGGGTGGGAGCGGGGCGGTGGGCGGTGGGGGGGCAGGGCGGGCGGGGCGGGGATGGTGGGAGTGCAGGGGGCGGGCAAAGTGTGGGGCTCGGGCCGGGCAAGGGGTGCAGAGGGGCGGGGTGGGGGTGGGCGGGGGCGGGGGGTGGGGGTGCGGGGGGTCGCGGGGGTGAGGGTGCTATGGGGTGGGCAGGGCAGATTTAATTTATTTTTTTTAAAAAAAAAATATGAATTTGAAGGGCTGCGTTTTTGGCCTGAATCGCAGCCCTTCGTTGTGAACGGCTGCGGTTAAAAACCGCAGCCCTTCTTTTCTAATGAAGGGCTGCTATGGAAAGGGGTGCGGCTAAAACGCACCCTTAGAGGTTTTGACCGCAACCCTTCCTTATTTTTCCACTAGTGTTACCTTTTCATTTCCATTCCATGGCTTAAACCAAACACCTAATAAAGCTAACTATTTTTGTTACCATTCCTCTCCTCCACTTAAAAAGGGTTGCGGTTTAGGCTTAAAACCGCAGCCCTTCATTTAAAGAAGGGCTGCGGTTTAAGCCGAAAACGCAGCCCTTCAAACTTAGAAGGGCTGCGTTTTTGGCCTGAACCGCAGCCCTTTGTTGTGAACGGCTGCGGTTAAAAACCGCAGCCCTTCTTTTCTAATGAAGGGCTGCTATGGAAAGGGGTGCTGGCCAAAAACGCAGCCCTTAGGGCTGTTTTGACCGCAACCCTTCCTTATTTTTCCACTAGTGTTACCTTTTCATTTCCATTCCATGGCTTAAACCAAACACCTAATAAAGCTAACTATTTTTGTTACCATTCCTGTCCTCCATTTATTTCTATTCCATACCTTGAACCAATCGACCCCTTAGTAGAATGTATCATGTTATAATTTTGTTCTTGATTGTTATTCCTTTCGAATTTCGTTTCATTTTCTCGGATTTTGATTCTAGGGCCAAGCTAAGTAGTCCTATTTCTTTTTCTCTCGTAATAAGCCACATTAGCTTATCATAATGGTTTCCTTGGCACCTATTAGTACTACTTTATTGAAATTAGGAAAAATGAAATTTAATAATCCTACCTTTAGCCAATCTTTTTTAGACATAATCTCACATTTTGGTTACTTAAGAATAATCCAACTGTTTGGGGGTGTCTTCTCATAAAGGTCCTTGACCTGTTCATGACCGGCATAATAGGTGAAGTGTAATATATGTTACACTCTACTTAGTCCGTCCATTTTTTAACTTTAAGGAAATTACTCTTTGGACATTCACAGTCTCAAATGCAGTTCTACTTAGATCATTAATATCAGAAGTTTGTTTTTCCAAAAAATTCATTGAGTTATATCTAACAAGATATCAAGATTTCAGTCACCAAGTGTTTTTTATATGTGCGTAAGTGTTTGGATATATATATATATATAGTATAGTCTTTAGTTCTATCTTATGTCGATTCATTATTATTTTTTTGTCCTTTTTTTTTACTAAAATTGGAAATATGGGAACCATAAAATATATATTTTTAGATTTTCAGTTGTAAGTTTTCAGAGTTAAGTTCAGTATAACTATAACTAATTTTAAGTTCATTACATCTTTTATATCATATGATTTTTACATTTATAAATTAAAAACTGTGAGCTATCCTGAACGAGCCCTTATAAGTGAATTTCACACCTAAATTCCTTTACACAATTACACACTTTTCATAAACCCCCATTATAGTAATAAGTTAGGAGTTGGGAAGAGTTTATATATGGAACTTGGATCTTTTAGCGAATATGTGAAGAGGGGCATTTAAGTAAATATTTCATCTCAGCAGGCCTAAAATTCCTCTATTCTTTGTTAGGTGGAGAACATTAGGACGTAGTAGTAGGAACTGGGGTTGGTTCAAGTGGTGAGCTTTTCCATCTTCCCTAGAGAAGTCTAGGGTTCCTACACCAAGCATTGTTTGGGATTTAAGGGGGGAGGGGGTTGGGGGTGTATGATTATAATGGGCCTCTAGATGGGGCCCAGTGCGAGGGCAACCAAGAGGAATTCTTCTTTCCTATTAAAAAAATTAGACGTAGTAGTACGCGCTTACGGAGACTAATAGGGAGTAAGTGATGTGGTAAATATTTGCATGTGTTATGTTCACCATATTTGGCCTGGACTTATTTGAAATGAAACATATCAAATCTAAAACTTTAGCGCACCCCAACTCTAATCAAAATTGATCATCATGGGCAATCATTGCACACTGTCATGTGTCACCCCACTCTGGCTCCGTGATAAAAAAAATTTGTATAAGAGGACAGAGGTCTCAAACTTTTAACTTTTTACTTTGTAATGTCATGATTTTACCATTAAACTATGATTTCTGCTTGTGACAAAATGTCAACCCCAAATTATAAATCCTTTTTATCTTTTTGAAGCATCAGTGTCGGAGTAGTGATTCATCATTTTCTCTGTGTCGCGACTGTGTGCATGGCGACGTCAGAATACGTCTTGACGTCCAGATGCCAATTGACATCCGAAAATTCGGCGAAATCAAAATAAAAGCGACGTCATAAAATGAAGACCAACTCTAGAGTTTTGATGAACATCAAAGTATGGAACGACGCCTTAGTGTGACCGAAGTCCAAGCATGAGCCGACACAGTCATGACTCATGAAGTTGACGATCAACAATCACATTGGTGAAGTTAGATCCAATTAAGCGGATGTAGAGTGCGATGACGCAAAGACCTTATTTATCGTTGACTTATATATATGAACTGAATTAAATGAACCTGATTAGCCTTACTTTCACGGTATATTTACACTTAACTAGTTGTTGAGAGTATGGACAATGCCCCGGATATGACGATGGACTGGACTGTGTTTTGGAAGGATTTTTGTGGATATGTGTCTAGAGGGAAAATTTAGTCATCGGCCCCACGGTGGGCGCCAAATTGTTTGTGCCAAAAATTGACTAAGGGACAATCTTTGGTTGGGACATCGATAACTAGATTAAAACAAGAGAAACAAAGGCCGTAATTCAAGTGACAAAAATAAAGAAAGGGGAAGATAAGAAATGGTGACGCGGGAAACCCCAATGAAGATGGGTAAAAATCGCGGGTGGCTTGCAAGTCCACCAATCCACTATGATACCGGCATTAAAGCCACATTGAATACATGTACATTGGATGTTTATACAATGCTAATCATTGATAATCTAAGGTATTTGACTAAGGGAAGAGTTATACAAGAGTATCTTTGAGAAAATATAATTACTTTTGATGATCGTGGATTGAGAAGTGTTTGAGTGAGGATGGCATTTGCTGATGTATCTTTTGTAGATTGTCTAATCTGAATCCCCCTTGAATAATGCTGAGTTGTTCTCCTTTTATAGCTCTTTAGGCGGTTGTAAGTGATTGACCAAAGAGACATGTGCCTCCTACAGTGTAGGACATAGTGGTTGTACCTATGACTTAGTCTTCTTGTTGTTTGTGGACTCCTCCAAGTAATGTATATTGCTTTGACACGTTCTAGGGTAGTAGTAAGTGCTTCCTTGATTATAGAGACGGTTGCAATAACTTCGTATGGTCAATTGTTCCTTCTCGTCGGCTAACTGCATTCGTCGCGTAGGTCAATTTTGCTTGATTCTCTCCAACTGTTTTGACCTTGGTTGCCAAGTAATCCTTTATCCCATGTGTCATTTGAATAGTCAACTGAGTGGAAATAAGGATCTCACAAATATAGGAACAACTTCTAACTTTCTTTTGATGTTGGTAACTGCCTCCTAGTATTTAGGGGTTTTGGTTATGATGCTGGGCGTCGACTGCTGGCTTTCGAGCGTCACGACGATACTCACCTTTCGTCGCGACGTCATTTTCTTGTCGTCACGACGTTAATGATCCGTCGTTCGGACGTCACTCGTCGGTCGTCCAGACGCCACTTGCCTGTCGTCCAGACGTCACTCACCCGTCTTCCAGAGTCATTCGTCCGTCATCCGTTGTCCAAACGTCACTCGTCCGTCGTCCAGACATCATTCACCAGTCGTCCACATGTACTCAACTGTCGTCCAGACGGAATCAACTGTCGTCCAAACGGAATCAACTGTCATCCAGACGTCATTCATTTGTCGTCCAGACGAACTCAACTGTCTTCCAGACGTCACTTTTTAGGTGTCATTACGTTACTAATCTATTGTCTGGATGTCGTTCCTCCGACACTATGTCTTGCAGATTTTGACCATAACCCACTTTCCTAGTTCCCTGCATCAAAAAAATAAGCCATCATCTTGTTTCCATGCAGTAGTTGTAGTTCATAAATGAAAGAGGAGCCATGCAGTTTACATCTATAGTCCAAACTATAAGTTGAACAATAACTATTTGCAAGTTTTTAATATGAGAATCCTACAGCAACCACTCTGTGAAGAAAGAAGCCTTACCTTGGTGACTTCGAGAAGTTGTTTGAAAATGCACAAGGATCAACTCGTTTACTATTCTTAGCTGGCAGTCGGTAGATCCTTCAAACTGAAAAATTAGTTGTGCTGTTAAAATTCTGCTGTCAACTTTTGCCTCTCTTCACCAGTGGAATGACCAATACAATAGCCATACAAGATGAACTGACACAAATAAAAAATGCAAATAATTTAAAAAAATGTATGCATGTCTGTAGACCCATAATCGTGATTCAATGATGAAACATACCGCGACATTAGTTGGCGCGACCCAATGATGGGTTTTAAATATATACCGCAAGTGCACAGTGTCTGTTGTTAGCAGAAACTGGCAAATACGGGTCGATCCACAGGGAGAGGAGTTCTATAGATTTGTGCTTAATTATTTAACTACTTCAAGAGAGAAATTTGATTGAATAATTAACAACTAAATTAGAATAAGCTAGAACACAAAAAGATGGAAGTTTATCAAATAATTAAAAATCTAGGGCAATCGATCGGTCCACCATGCTTATACCAATTTAATCACTACAATATAGTTCAACAATACTTGGATTAAGGTTCTAATAATTAGAGTATTTCGTTAATCCTACGGTCGGGCCTTAACAACTCTTAGATCAACATATGCCAGTACGGTCGCTCAACATAATCAGACCTACCTATTGTAACAAGCCTCTAATGAGTATGATCTTTCGATTCTAACTCCTATTAGCCAAACATAACCCATGATATTGCGCAATTACATGAATTAAACAAGCATAACAAATCAATAGGAAATTACTCTAATTCAATCCGAATATCGAAGAACTTTAAACCACAATCAAATATGTATAAACATGGCTTCCCTCTCTGAGCCCTAGAAATAGACTACTCACTCATGATAATAATAAACTCAATAAACATAATGTAAATATAAGAATTCATTAAAATAAGCAAAGTAAAGAAGAATACCGAATGATTGAAGAACTATGAAAACGAAATTAATGATCTTTATAATCTTCAAAGTAAAGTGTTAATACCAAAGTAGAGAGACACTGAGTGTTTTAAACCTAAAAACGCAGAAAATAAGATAGTCTAATCGAAAATACTAAAATCCTATTTATAGTTTTTACAAAATCGGCTAAAAAAGGCAAAAATTAACCCTCCGGGAAAACCGCCCTGGCTTGGGCGACAAGTGATATGAAATTACGACAAAGAAGGGAGATTCCGCCCGGCCAATCGGGCAGAGCGCCCTGGTCGGGCGCGTGAATTTTGGCGCCTCTTTCTCCCGGTTGGCCGGGCGAACAAGTCTTGTGTCAGCTGAGTTTTGTGGCTCGCCCGGTCGGGCCAAACCGCCCGGTCGACCGGGCGAGAGTGATCTCTCGACCGGGCGAGAGTGATCTCTCGCTCTTTTTGGTGTAATCTCTCCGAATCACTTGTGCAATCTCTCGGATCTTCTATGGGCTATATGTGATCCGTTGGACTTCCGTTCCGCAACTCAAATGAGGGTGCTAAACGCTTAATCTGCACAAAAACATCTAACACACTGAAACAAGTCCAAACATATCAAATCATACAAAAATCGAGCTCCAAAGAGCTCAAATCAACTATCAAAGCTAAGGGAATTGGGCTTAATAATCTATATAAAATAGATACATTAAAATCCCCCTAACTAACCTTTTGCTTGTCCCTAAGCAAAACCACACAAATGAGTTACAAGATATAATTGTTTCACCCCATAAAAAAATGCAGTTCGAAAGTATTAATAGACTCAAAATCAATCAAGAAGGCATGCATCATCATCAATCAATTATATCAAGCCAACGACCAATCACCGAGAAAAACAATCAAGCAAGGTCCACTGCGCATATCATGCATATGCTAAGATGGTGCTCACAAGGGGGAACACTCTTCTCTCATTTTTGTGGCAGGCAAAAGATGTACCCGATCACTCTCCATTCCCACCATATGTCCCTTCCCAACTCACTACTCTCGTGTGTTTAGAAGGTAACATAATGACACTCAACCTAATTCAGTCGACTCAGAAATGACACTTACTCTTTTACTTTGATCCATTGACTCACTTTCAATTCAATAATACAACACATAAAGATCAAGAGGACTTTTAAAGGTTGTAATGGGGCTGAGGCTAAAGGTATGGAAAAAATTTGGGAATGTGGTGGATAAACCAAGCATGGAGGAGCATAGACTAGCAGAACTAGGCCAACGAGACCTTCATAACTTCACTCACTTATCTCCAAAATATCACAACATTCACTTTCTCAACTCAATCACTATATTCACTTCCTTTGAACTTGTTTTGCTTTTCAAACAACACTTTATTCAAAATTTTCAAACTTTTTGTTCTTTTTCGTTCCTCTTTTCTTTATTTTTTTCTTCTTTCTTTTGGATTTGTTGTTGTTGAACATCGTTTCTTTCTTTTTTTCCAAACACGAAGTAATAAGTCGATCATATACCCATTATGAACTAACTCCAACTAGCACACGCCACAAAATACATAACTGAAGACAACCCAATCACTCAACTAATGCTCCCCCAAGCTAGGCTTGGGACAAGAATCAAATAAGGCTAAGGGGCTTGTAATGACGGTTAGTAATCAAAACAGTCAGAAAGGCTTCAACAGGGCTAGAGATGGAATAATGTAATCAATTACAACTCTAGAGCTAGAAATTATGAAAAGTAATGCCTCAATCATGTCAATCATGTATGCACATCAAATTTTCAAAGAGTACATGATCAAAATCAAGATCAATGTCATAACCGAGGAACTAATCACACAACGAAGAGGAAGACTGGATGAAAGATAGGCATCCATGGTCAAGAAAAGTCACAGTCAAACCAACTTAGCTCCACAATCAATGCAAGTGCCACAAGTATCATGCAATCAAGGGTCATGGAAGATTGAAAATCAACTCAAGACTAACAAATACTCACACCAACTATCATAGATTAAGAGTCCAAAAAGTCATTCAAAAATTTTGGGGCACAAGGAAACAATCATGCAACTCATAACTCATGTCAAGCTCGTATTTTTGGTATTTTTTCAGCAATATTTGATATTTTTTTTGAAAGCAGTGAAACTAAACTAAGGAAGGCAATGAAACTAAACTAACTACACTATAAAGCAGTAAAAAGAGAGAGGTGTACTTACCGAAATCCTCCCCCCAAGCTGAACTCGGCAATAGCTTCATCCAAAGAAGAGGGGAAAGAAAGGACTCACTCGTCATCATCATACATATCGACGAAAAACCGCCACCAAGCAGTACCTGCATCACCAAAAGCAAGATGGGCCGTAAGTACCATCCCTAGCATGGTCGGTGGGGTCGGGGACTCGTGGTGTGTACCATGAAGGGTGGGTGGCATCATGGGCAACAAGCCCCTGGTGAAAGTAGTCATGGTAGATAGGGTACAGGGCATGGCGCATGTCGGACTCCACGGTGGTCAACCGTGTGTCCAAGGAAGTCATGTGAGTCTGGATGGTAGCCTAACCAAGCTCAAGGCGGCCCATCTGTGAGGTAAGGGACTGATATCCCTGCTCGAGGCGGGTAAGGACCGCCATCATAGGATCTATAGGTGTGAAGGAGGAGGAGGTTTCCCCAACGGGCTGCCTGTGGTAGGTCCGCAGAGGTCGCCAAGCAATGGGCTCTTGACCCCGCATAAGAAGGAGGTACGACCCCACACCAGGTTCTAGGCGGGTCTGAGCAAGGTCAGGAAGAAGGATAGACTCCTTCTTAGCAATGAACCACCTAAATTTGTTCGCAGAATGCACGGTTATCCATTTAGCATTGGTCATATAATCAATGCCAATCTGAGCGGGACCAGCTACAACATTGCTAATGTTAGGAGTATAACCAAAATGAGCAAAGAATAGCGTAGAATGAGGCCACCTAAAATAATAGGTTGCCCCCTAACACTACCATCATCAAACAAGGCAGCAAATTAGCTGGTATTGCTTCGATTGGGACACAAACAGTAGGGAAGGCACTAAGAGTAATCAAACTCGGAAACGAGATAACTACCATCAAAAAATCTCCCGTTTTTTGACAGGAGTGGGCTCAAAGACGCCCAAAAAGTGTGAATCCCAAAAATAGCTGTAAGTAGCGAAGGCTGGGAAAATTGAGATGGTCTGCAGACATATGCTGGGTGTTAACATCCTCATCTCCTGTGAATGCGGTCCACAAGGTATTAATTCGAACAGTGGGAGGGGGGCGATGATCATCGCAGAATGTGGGAGGCCAAAAATAGCGGCTAATTGGCCTAATGTGAGTTCTCGATCCTCATTCATAAGGCGAAAGCGGAGAACTTGATTTTTGTTCCCTACTTCTAGTGAGCTCAAGAATTCAAGTGTAAGATCCCTGTATGTCCAGAAAAACATGCTAAACATTGCCCCCAATCCTAATTTCTCAAACAAAGTCTTAGTTTCACCATATATACCCAAAGCATGCAAAGAATTGGTATCAACAAAACGGGTGGGGATTATATTCCGATATTTCAAGTTTTCAAATCTTTGTTTTTGCTCTAAAGTTTTGAAAATTACCTGTGGGAAGGTTGGATCTGATGAAATTTGATTGCTTGCTTCCCCCCTTTCGCGTTGCCTCCTCTTGTTTTGCCTTGACATGGTGAAAAGTGAAAATTTTTGTGAGGTAGTGAATGGAAGTGGGATGAAGAAGAAAAATGGAGCTTGAGTGAATTTTTGGTGTGAGAAAGGTGAAGAAAAGTGATGGGAGGTGAAGAAAATTGAGGGAGAAGATGGAATTTGTGGATGGAGAAAGGTAGTATGGAATTTGGCAATGGAGGTTGTGTGGAGAGAGAGAGAGATTTGAGAGGATGAATAAGAGTGAAAGAGAATGAAAGAAGTGAAGTGAGGAAAGAAAAGCCTCGGCGGATATGACAAGGGCAAAAAAAACGCTGATTCGGTATCCGCCCGGTATGCAGGTGTGAAGTTCAGCAGCCCGGTCGCAACGCTGGCACAGGTCGACCGGGCGAAATCCAATTCTTCAGCACTCTAAAGGCATTTCGCCCGGTTGACCGGGCAAATAAATCCCCGAAATCGCTTGCGCGGCCTAGCCCGGTTGACCGGGCGAAAATCACTTGGTATTTTTTCTGAAATTTTTTCGTGCCCTTCTTGAAATCAGCTGGGCGCCCTGTTCGGCGAACTCGCCCGGTAAGGAAAGTTAAGAGGCCCGGTCGGGCGAAATGGCCCGGTTGACCGGGCGGCTTAATTTCAAACTAGTTTTCCGTCAAATTTTTCCCATGTTGTGATATTGACCCCCTGCATACACTAAGCTCGTCCAAATATCAGTACACTCTCTCTCACCTCTCTAAAAAGATAAGAAAAGTAATCTAAACTAGTAAAGAAAAAGAAAAGTAAATACGGGTTGCCTCCCGCAAAGCGCTGGTTTAGAAAGGTCCCGCACGACCGTAGTACCTCAGATTTCAAAGTGAGGGAGCATCGAAGTAGATAACCTCTACTTGGCCTATGAAAGCGCCCTCATGGTATAGTTTCAGACGCTGACCATTCACTTTAAACTTCGTCCCCTCGGCATTAGCCACTTCAATGGCTCCATGTGCCTTCACATCAGTGACAACAAAAGGTCCATACCACTTTGACTTAAGCTTTCCAGGAAAAAGCCTTAGTCTAGAATTGTATAATTGAACCTTGTCATCAACATGAAACTCGCGCTTCTCGATCATCTTGTCATGAAACTTCTTTCACCGCTCCTTGTAAAGTTCAGGGTTCTCATATGCTTCCCAGAAGCTCATCTAACTCATTCAACTGAAGAAGTCTTGCCTCACCTGCAGCCTCTAAATCCAGGTTAATTTCTTTGACTGCCCAAGCGGAGAGATACTCCATTTCAACTGGCAAATGACAAGCTTTGCCATAGACCAACCGATATGGAGTAGTGCCTAGAGGTGTCTTAAAAGCAGTTCGCAGTGCCCACAAAGTATCATCCAACTTTTGTGACCAATCTTTCCTTGACCTGTTGACTACCTTCTCTAGGATGCGCTTGATCTGACGATTGGAGACTTCAACTTGCCCACTAGTCTGAGGATGATAAGCCAAGCCAACCTTATGAGTAACTCCATATTTCTTCAGTAAAGCTTTGAAGGTTCTCTGATGAAAATGAGACCCCCCATCACTGATCAAGACTCTCGGGACTCCGAAGCGAGGAAAAATAATCTTCTTGAAGAGATTCATGACCACCTTAGAATCATTAGTAGGTGAAGCCACAGCTTCAACCCACTTAGTCACATAATCCACAGCTACCAATATATACCTGTTCCCACAAGAAGAAGGGAAAGGTCCCATGAAATCAATGCCCCACACATCAAAGGGCTCAATCTCCAAAATTCCCATCTGTGGCATCTCCTGTCTCTTTGAAATATTGTCCGTTCTTTGACACTCATTGCAAGAAAGGCAAAAGGCACGAGCATCTTTGAAAATAGTAGGCCAGTAGAACCCACTCTGGAGAACTCTATAAGCCGTGGTTTGTGAGCCAAGATGCCCACTACAAGGCATACTATGACAGTGTTGTAGGATTCCAGCTATCTCCCAATCAGCAACACACCGTCTGAACAAGCCATCTGAGCACTTCTTGTATAGAAGTGGGTCTTCCCAATAGTAATGCTTAGCATCATGATAAAACTTCTTCGCCGTTGGTAAGTCAAACTGAGGATGAGAACCACCAACACAATAGTTAGCAAAATCAGCATACCATGGGGATTAAGTAGACACAGCAAAAAGATGATCATCAGGAAAAGAATCATCTATGGGACCATCAGCACTTGACTCAAATCTCAATCTAGAGAGGTGATCTGCAACTATATTTTCAGCACCCTTCTTGTCGCGGATCTCCAAATCAAACTCTAGTAATAAGAGTATCCATCGAATAAGACGCAGCTTTGCTTCATTCTTAGCCAATAGATACTTCAATGCAGCATGGTCGGTATGGACAATCACTTTCGAGCCTATGAGGTACGTCCGAAACTTGTCAAGAGCAGAGACAATGGCTAATAACTCCTTCTCTGTAGTAGCATAGTTGACCTGAGCTTCATCCAATGTCTTGCTGGCATAGTGGATAGCATGGAGGACCTTATTCTTCCGTTGGCCAAGAACAACACCAACTGCATAATCACTAGCATCACACATGATCTCGAAGGGAAGACTCCAATCTGGAGGTTGTATGATAGGGGCAGTGATCAATGCTTCCTTAATCCTGTCAAAAGACTCCACACAAGCATCAGTAAAATCAAAAGTGGCATCCTTAAGCAACAATCGAGTAAGGGATTTCGCGATTTTAGAAAAATCTTTTATGAATCTGCGATAGAACCCCGCATGACCCAGAAAACTCCTCACTCCCTTGACATTCACAGGAGGAGGAAGTTTCTCAATCACCTCAATTTCTGCCCAGTCAACTTGGATGCCACGTTCAGAAACAAGATGACCAAGTACCACTCCTTCATTGACCATGAAGTGACACTTTTCCCAATTTTAGACCAAATTAATACATCAGTACAACGCCTAAGTACTCTAGAAAGATTATGCAAACACACATCAAAGTCAGATCCATAGACACTGAAATCATCCATAAATACCTCCATGATATTCTCAATGAAATTAGAAAAGATGGCCATCATACATCTTTGAAATGTGGCAGGGGCGTTACACAAACCAAATGGCGTTCGGCGGTAAGCAAATGTGCCATAAGGACATGTGAACGTCGTCTTCTCCTGATCTTCTGGGTGAATGGGAATCTGAAAGAAACCTGAATATCCATCCAAATAACAAAAAAAGCTATGTTTTGCTAATCTTTCTAGCATCTGGTCAATAAAAGGGAGGGGGAAGTGATCTTTTAAGGTGGCTATGTTTAATCTGCGATAGTCAATACACATTCGCCAACCTGTAACAATACGAGTAGGAATTAGTTCATCCCTATCATTCTTAACAACAGTAGTTCCCCCCTTTTTAGGAACAACCACTAGTAGAATAAATGCTTATTGCTGCGGTCATTAAGTGGCCTATTGCGGCGGTTTTGGCCGCACAGCAATAGGTAATTAACCTATTGCTGCGGTTTTTGACCGCAGCAATAGGCCAAGCTATTGCTGCGGTTTCTACCCAAAACCGCAGCAATAGGTTTATTTTTTATTAAAAAAATACAATATGTTGCTCCGGTTTTGGCTAGGAACCGCAGTAATATGTTTGACTTATTGTTGCGGTTGTTGACCAAAACCGCAGCAATAGGTCCTGGTACAGGTAAATATTTTTTTTTTTTTTTTTTTTTTGCATTTTGCCATAAAATTTGAAAGATTAAAAACCGGACAACTAACCCATCCACTATCTACCAAATTCGCCGACTAACTGAAGATGAAATGACAACATATCAGTACGTGAATCCCAGGAACCCTTATACTATAAAACAATGTGTGCAGAACAATCAAGAATCCATCAAAGGTCCCTATGAAAAGAATAATTAAGGCAATCCTCCATTCAAACACCCAAACAACAAAATGCTGCCAAAAATTAATGCAAAACTCAATACCCAGAAAATCCTTCATTCATTCTACAAAAACATCAAATGCCCAGAAAAATACATTAACAGGAAAAGAAATTCTAGGATTAGAATAAGGCTGTAAAAATTGGAGCAACTTCACATTTCCCCATAATTTCTTGTAACCCGGCCAATACCTGCATTAATCAACAAAAACAACACAACCCAAAAACAATCATATCAAAACAAACAACAAATTAAATGATAATTTCATTCTCAACCCAAAAAATACTATAAAAAAAACCAACTCCAATATTATAAAAAAACATAAAAGCGATTGATCTTACCCGGGTATTTCCAAGAGTGAAACCAAGATCATCAGTGAAAGCAGTGACAGTAGAATATGCAGACGAACTGACAGTAGATTACATCAAACTGGAGATTTTCCTCAAAAGAAAAATAATATGGACATTGATACCATTGAAACACAAGCAGCAGCGACATATCAACAAAAACAAATCCAGAAAAGGCTTATAGAACCAAAAATGAAAATTACTACGAAACAAGCAACTAAATCCTACTGCAAACAACCTCAGATCATTTTCCATAGAGCCAAATATAGATAAACCCTCTCCTTTGAATTTTTTTGCTACTATTCACTCATAGATCAGAAAAGCACAACTGCACAAGTGACAATACTTTTAGTTGCTCCAAATTATGTTGAATCAAATAAATATTTGTTACTATATGCAAACATCACCTTTAAATGCTTTTTAGGCACTATTGAGTAACTTGAATGCACAACTGAAAACACAAGTGCAGAAAAGAAAACTCAATTTTTCAACCCAAACGGAGAAGACGAACGGGTCGAGAAGACGAACGGAGTGAGATTCCGCCGATTCCGCCGCCGAGAAACTGAGGCTTTTAATGGACTCGAACGGCTAGCGAAACCCGAGAGCTTATGGACTCGAACGGCGCCGGCGACGAGTGAGAGGAGCGAACCAGTGAGAGAGCGAGGATGATGACGACGGCGCCGGAGACGAGGAAGGAACGAGTGAGAGAGCGAACCAAAGTGAAGAAAGAAGACTGAGTGAGAGAGAAGAAGAATGAGTAAGAGAGGGAGTGGTGAGAATGGCGCCCATACTGATTGAAAATAAACCCTAGCGCCTCTTTTATTATAAAATGAACCTATTGCTGCTGTTTTGTGTAGAAACCGCAGCAATAGATTGAAATTTTACTAAAAAATTAATATTTTAATCTATTGTTGCGGTTTAGGGTAAAAACCGCAGCAATACGTCTAGTCAAATAGTCAAACCGTTGATATTTATTGCTGCGGTTTCTACCTAGAACCGCAGCAATAGGTTGATTTTTGAATTTTCCTTTTCTTTTGACGTGGGTTATTGCTGCGTATGGGTAAAACCGCAGCAATACTACCGCAGCAATAAGCAATTATTCTACTAGTGAACTTGAACCGGGCTCACCCACTTAGAATCTGAGATGGGGTAGATGATGCCCGCGTCAAGTAGTTTCATTATTTCCTTCTTCACTACCTCTTGCATATTAGGATTCAAACGTCTTTGGGGTTGTATGCAAGGGCGGTGATTTTCTTCCAAGTTTATTCTATGCATACAAAAATCAGGACTAATACCCTTTAGATCATCAATACTATACCCAATTGCCTTTTTGTGCACGCGAAGCACTGTAAGAAGTTGTGAAAGCTGGCCATCTGTGAGTTTAGTACTGACAATCACAGGGCATTCCTCATTATCATCAAGAAATGCATATTTGAGGTGAGAAGGTAAAGGTTTAAGTTCTAACTTCTTTACATATGGCTCGGAAGTAGAGCAAATAGTCTCCATTACCTCACATTCGACTGCCTCATCAGTATCAAGGCCAGCCAGATCAAGAATTTTCTCCAATGGATCATCAGACAGAAATTGGTGATAATCACCTCCAGCAATCTCTTCTAGTACATCAATTTTGCAGCATGTGTGCTCAAGCATAGGAGACTTAATAGCATTGGTTAGTTTAATAGTAATAGTATCATCACCAACACTTAAAGTCAGAGAGCCAGATTTAACATCAATAACAAAGACCTTAAAGCACACAAGAAAGGCCTACCCAAAATAATGGGGATCCGACTATCCTCCTCCATATCTAGCACTACAAAATCTACAGGAATATAGAATTTCCCAACCCTGACAGGAACATCCTCTAAAATACCCAAAGGATATTTCACAGAACGATCTGACATCTGCAAAGTAATCTGGGTGCACTTTAAAACTCCCAAGTTCAGTTTATTACAGATAGATAAAGGCATAACAGATACACTAGCTCCTTGATCACATAAAGCCTTGTCTATAAACAATGCACCTACATGACAGGGGATGGAAAAACTACCAGGATCTGGGATTTTATTTTGCAGAACACTACACTCTTTAGTTAGAGCGGCTTTATCTAGACCACCAAAATTCTTTTTCTTAGTAATCATGTGTTTCAAAAATTTGGCATAAACAGGTACTTGAGAAATTAAATCAGTGAAAGGAACTGTTACCTCAAGGTTCTTGACCATGGACATGAACTTACCAAGTTGTTGATCAACCTTGGATTTTTGCATCCTGTGGGGGAAAGGTAGTGGTGGTGTAGGAGAATCAGTAACCTTCTCCTTTTGCTTCTTTGCTTCATCTACTTTCCCTTGCTCAATTTCAGCTTTTGAGCTATCTTCACCTTCATTTTCATTCACTACATCATTCTTGTCTGGAGGTGGTGAATCATCAGTAGGCATAGGTGGAGCATCATATTGTGTACTGCTTCGAAGAGTGACATCATTAGCAGTCTCTTTGGAAATTGGTTGTCCCGGCAAATGACCTTGTTGCCTCTGTGCATTATTTCCGGCCACCTGAGCAAGTTGAGTCTCCAAATGTTTGGTAGTGTTCTTCAACTCTTTGATGCTCTCTTCATGACTCATCTGCATAGAAACCATCATTTTCATCAGATCAGACATAGTGGGTTCTTGAGAGCTGGCATTCTGAGAAGCTTGCTGCTGATAGCCTTGGTGTGAAGGCCTATTGAAACCAGGAGGGGGATTCTGAGGAGCCCCTTGGTAATATTGTTGTCTTGCAGCATGTTGTGGTGGGTTTTGATGAGGTGGTTGGTATGCTGTTTGTGACATAGGTTGAGGGTTCTGAACATTATTGTTTTTGTAGGAAAAGTTAGGATGATCCCTCCAACTTGGGTTGAATGTGTTGGAGTATGGGTTGTGTGGAGGTCTCTGCTGAAAAGCATTTACATGCTCCATCTGATTCGGATCGGGTTGATTGTAGGAACAATCATAACCAAAGTGGCCTTGAACACTACACACCTCACAGTAAGAAGAGGTAATAGGAGCCATGGAAGACATCGCATTAATACTCATAGGAGGAGTATTAGACTGTGAAGGTTTAAGTGAATCCATCTTCATGCTCAACTGGGTAACTTGTGCAGACAACAGGGCATATGCATCATCATCCAACTTTTTCTTTGTAATAGTCCTGGAAGAACTATGATCATTTGCTGCTAAGTTAGCCAGGAAACTGTACCCTTCATCCACCTCCTTGTCTAGGAAAACACCCCCTGCAGATGAATCAATTGTACTCTTGATATGGGGTTGTAGACCATTGTAGAATGCTTGGGTGATGAACCACTTGTCAAAATTGTGGTGTGGGCATTCTCTCTGCAGATCCTGGAACCTATTCCATGCTTCCTTCAATGTCTCATCAGGCTCTTGTTGGAAGGTAGCAAGCTTGTGTCGGATTTCTGCAGTCTTAGTAGGAGGGTAGTATTCTTTCAGGAATGCTTCAGAAATAGCACTCCATTCAGTTAATGTGACATCGTTGAGCCATTTTTGAGCTTTGTCTTTCAAAGAGAACTCAAATACCATGACTTTCAACTGATCAGGAGTGACCCCTTGATGCTTAACGGTACGACAGAGTTGTTGAAACCGTTGTAAATAATTTGAGGGTCTTCAAATGGATGCCCACCAAACTGGTTCCGCTTGATCATATGAATGAGGGCAGACTTGATCTCAAAATTAGCCGCTTGAATGTCAGGCATAGTAGGACCTGTGGAAATGCCACCGGAGAGAAGGTACCCCATAAGATTTCAATGAGGCATGATTGGCTCAAGGACCTTTCGTGGATTTTCCTCGGTTAGCGATCGCTTCTTCTTCTTTTGTTGCTTTTTGAGTTGCCTGATGGTTTTCTCAAGATCAGGGTCAGTTGAAACTGGAGTACCTGTTCTTTTAGACCTGAGCATAAAAGAAACAAAGAAAAATATGCAGTGAGATTGCCTCAATTGGAACTTGAAGTTCCAATGAGACAGTATGAATAGTTTAAATAATTAATCAAAAAGCTATAGAACTAGCCGTTTCCCTAGCAACAGCGCCAAAAACTTGATGGGTTTTAAATATATACCGCAAGTGCACGGTGTCTGTTGTTAGCAGAAACTGGCAAATACGGGTCGATCCACAGGGAGAGGAGTTCTATAGATTTGTGCTCAATTATTTAACTACTTCAAGAGAGAAATTTGATTGAATAATTAACAACTAAACTAGAATAAGCTAGAACACAAAAAGATGGAAGTTTATCAAATAATTAAAAACCTAGGGCAATCGATCGGTCCACCATGCTTATACCAATTTAATCACTACAATATAGTTCAACAATGCTTGGATTGAGGTTCGAATAATAAGAGTATTTCGTTAATTCTACGGTCGGGACTTAACAACTCTTAGATCAACATATGCCAGTACGATCGCTCAACATAATCAGACCTACCTATTGTAACAAGCTTCTAATGAGTATGATCTTTCGATTCTAACTCCTATTAGCTAAACATAGCCCATGATATTGCGCAATTACATGAATTAAACAAGCATAACAAATCAATAGGAAATTACTCTAATTCAATCCGAATATCGAAGAACTTTAAACCACAATCAAATAGGTATAAACATGGCTTCCCTCTCTAAGCCCTAGAAATAGACTACTCACTCATGATAATAATAAACTCAATAAACGTAATGTAAATATAAGAATTCATTAAAATAAGCAAAGTAAAGAAGAATACCGAATGATTGAAGAACTATGAAAACGAAATTAATGATCTTCATATTCTTCAAAGTAAAGTGTTAATACCAAAGTAGAGAGAGACTAAGTGTTTTAAACCTAAAAACGCAGAAAATAAGATAGTCTAATCGAAAATACTAAAAGCCTATTTATAGTTTTTACAAAACCGGCTAAAAAAGGCAAAAAGTAACCCTCCGGGAAAACCGCCCGGTTGGGCGACGGTGATCTGAAATTACGACAAAGAAGGATATACCGCTTGGTCAACCGGGCAGAGCCTCCCGGTTGGGCGCGTGAACAGTTTTGGCGCCTCTTTCGCCCGATTGGCCGGGCGAACAAGTCTTGTGTCAGCTGAGTTTTGTGGCTCGCCCGGTCGGGCCAAACCGCCCGGTCGACCGGGCGAAAGTGATCTCTCGCTCTTTTTGGTGTAATCTCTCCGAATCACTTGTGCAATCTCTCGGATCTTCTATGGGCTATATGAGATCCGTTGGACTTCTGTTCTGCAACTCAAATGAGGGTGCTAAACGCTTAATCTGCACAATAACATCTAACACATGGAAACAAGTCGAAACATATCAAATCACACAAAAATCGAGCTCCAAAGAGCTCAAATCAACTATCAAAGCTAACGGAATTGGGCTAAATAATCTATATAAAATAGATACATCACCCAACGGAAGAGCAATCTAAAGAACCATTCTAAAATGTGTTTCGAAATGATATTTTAAAGCCCAATTAATTGTTCATGATGATTAATTGAATTTCAAGCCCATACAATATTTTAAATCCATTTTAAAAGCCCAATCAAATATTTATTATTTTAATGAATATTTTTCATAAATATTTTATTATCTTTGATAAATAAATCAGATTTTAATCCGTGAAATTCCATCTCCGGAATTTTAGGGATAAAAAAGTATCTTTGAAAGACGCGCAATGGAATATGCTCGAATATTCCAGAATATGCGCCGGACGCGGGGGCTGCGCTCAGCGCGCCACGTGCGTCCAGCACATAGGCCAGAACGCGTCAGGCGAGCCAATGAGCGCCTGACACATAGATTTTGTGACCCACACAGAGTCCTGCGTCTGACGCAGGTCTTGTGTGAGACGCAACTTTCTTTTCTATCTTTTCTAGCGTTTACACGTGCCTAAACCTGATTGGGCTGGCTGCGTCAGGCACACCAATGTGCGCCTGACGCGTGGCACTGCGCCTGCCACGTAGGCGTGCGCCTGGCGCAGGGCTTGCGTGGAGCGCAAGTTTTGTTCCCAATAAATATCCGGAATTTCCTGAATTACGGACGACTTTTTCATATTATTATTTCACGAATACAAAAACTTACGAATACCTCTACAATACACTTCGAATACTCAAACACTCAAATACTTTCAATACTTTCAATCAATTCTTAATCACTGCGTTCTTGGTTCCGCGATTGCTCCGCCTGAAGATCGTTGCGCTCCTCATTCTAAGCCGCATAGGTATAATCCTGAGGATCCTTGAATAAATTATTTTTATATTGAAGTTACTAACCATTTATTTCATGATGTAGATCTTTAATATAAAACTGCTCTACTGTACATTCTAAACCTCCTTCTTTATTTTTATTTATTTTTGTATATTATATGCCTGCTTGATCATTCCGTTCATATTTTATGATTGTCCCTGCATTATTGCTTTTATTACCCACATGTTATTTTTGTTAATCAAGACCTAAATATCTAACATTAATTAGATTAATTTGGACATCTTGCTAGGCTCCCTGTAATTTGATTGCATAATAACATATCATTAAAAAATTGTCTTTTTATGTGTTTCCCGAACCAATTTAGACTATATATTTTTAGGGTGTTTAAAACGTTATTTGATTATTCATTGGCATAAAATCTGTTACGAATCGATATTTAGTAGAGGCCAACTTTGGGCGAATGTGGTTCATTATGACTATATTCGTACCCTCACCCCTGAACTCAATCTTTGGTTCATTTTGACCATCTATGGAGTCAGGACGGGGAAATCTACATTGGATAATTTGTCCCTACGGTTTTCCCATATCTAATTAGGTTTATGATTCTTCCTAAAAAGAATTGTTGGCGACTTCTTTCAAAACAATTTTCAATAAAACCTTTACAGTGGGGTAGTCAAATCCAATACGCGCTCATCCCGTGTAGGCGAAATAAAAACACGCCTACAATTTGGCGACTCCACTAGGGAGGATTTTAAAAAATTATTTTTTTTAAATGAGTGGGTGAAACTTGAAAAATACAATTCATTCTTGAAAAATATACAGTTTTTGCATATGCAAGGCTATTGTTCAGCCACCATAAGGACAATCTACCTTCCCTCATTAGCACATGTTCTATTTGTGAGGTCACCCCGGGGGGTTTGCACTTTGTCCTTCCAAAAAGCTTCCTGAGCGATAGTGTTGGATCTTAGTCATAAGCAAACCTACCCAACCATGGCATTGTTCTCTTGTTCCTAACTTGAGACTGGAGTGCGTCTTACACGTGGCCACCTCTTTAAGCAGGGGTACGAAGCGTGAGATCAATCTCTTAGTCATGGACCCTTTTCAGCCTTAACCTAAACCTGACCAATAGTTAAATGTAGAACTGGACCTTAGGTTGAGAACTTTTGCATCCATGTTACCTGACATTTATGTGTGATTGCAATTTTTGCCTGCTAATATGCTTTACGCCCGAAATTATTGCAAAATCGTGTCTAAAATAAATCGCCGTTTTCGCGCGAACCTTCGTCAATTTATCAATACGCGTGCCGCAGAGCATTGCGTCAAACGTATTAAATTGCGCCTGGCGCAATGCACCTGCGCCATGCGCATAGGCTGTGCGCCGCGCACACCAGTTGCGTGGCACGCAACCTATTCGCCCCATGCTTATTGGTCTTTTGACCTTTGTTCGAGTCTAAGATAACAAGTTTGCATCAATATAATATTAAAAAAAAAAGGGCTGGTCTTTTCATGCAAGGTCGAGTCTGTCCTAAAAAGTGCATCTAAACTGGCCATAGTAGAGTTAGAGTCATCATGCATGTCTACCTCTTCCCATTTCCTCCCTGCTGTTCAACAAGTCTTTCCTATCATTCTTACCCTACCATATTCAATCAATTTCAAAAAAAAAAAAACTTACTTCTTTTCAAAATCAATCCTACACCCATGTCTATTCTACCTTTTTCAAAAAAGCATTTACTAATCATCATAATACCACGATATTTAAAAAAAAATATATTTTCAAATTAATCCATCATATTTTCCTAACAAAAGATAAAACAAGGGGTTCCTTTCAAAAATGAATTTCGATAATTCTAAGCCCATTCCAAACACCTTCAATCCAATTCAATCCAATCGACCCAATTCACTTGCATTCATTCTAGGCCCATATGCATTAGAGTCCATTTTGCATTCATGTAGGGTCCATCTAATTCGAGTCCATGCATGCTAGCATGAGAGTCCATCTTAGGTCCATATAAGTCTAGCTCCTGTCAAAATCTAGGCCCATTTGCATCTTTATGTGAACCCTAGTCTATGTCAAGCCTAACCAAAGTCTAATCCAACTCTATTCCAATCCAATGTCAAGCCCATGTGCATTTTCAAGTCTAACGTCAAACCAATATAGGATTAAGCTAAGTCTAGAATTAGGTCCGCATAAGGCCCAACTCAATTCCAAAGTCAATCCAGTCCAATTCCAAACCCATGTAGGACGAAGTCCAAACCCCTTTGACCTAGCTAAGCTAGTTATCCCTGTAAGACCATAAAGGCACCCCCTTTGACCTAGCTAAGCTAGTCATCCCTGTAAGACCATAACGGCACCCCTTTGACCTAGCTAAGCTAGTCATCCCTGTAAGACCATAAAGGCACCCCTTTGACCTAGCTAAGCTAGTCATCCCTGTAAGACCATAACAGTAACCCTTTGACCTAGCTAAGCTAGTCATCCCTGTAAGACCATAAAGGCACCCCTTTGACTTAGCTAAGCTAGTCATCCTTAAGACCATAACGGCACCCTTTGACTTAGCTAAGCTAGTCATCCTTAAGACCATAACGGTACCCTTTGACTTAGCTAAGCTAGTCACCTGTGAGACCATAAAGGCACCCTCCGAGTTTAGCAAAGCTACTCCTATCTTACATCTATAGCAACTCCAAAATCATCAAGTCTAGTGAAACCAATTCCTTCCCAAGCCTAGTGAAGCTAGCATAGACAGTCCTTTTGAGCATAGTCCAGCCCAATCCAGTCCAGTCCAGTCCAGTCATTTGCATCTGCATATAGTTAGGCCCATGTCACCATCATAACCATAATCATACCCATTTCTAATCATTTTCCATTTTCATTTCACCTTCCATTTTTCATCCCCATTTCCACTTTCATTTTCATTTCTCATCTCTCACTTCCATTTTCATTTCTCCATCCCTCATTTCCATTTTCATTTCGAAAGCATCATTTCTAAAAATTTACGAGGTCCATTCGATTTCTGTTCAGGACGGATCGTGAGATTATAACTTGGGAACCCCCGACAACGAGGATACAAGGTCGACCTACTCCTAGACTCGTCAAACGCATCCTCACATTTTCAGACGAATCCTCTGACTCTTTTGAAGCATCATCTGAAATGGGGGACACTAATGAACAGCTCAGTGCCATTATGGCCCAACTTCAACTAATGAACTCACGTCTTGAGGAACAAGATAAAGAGATTAAGGCGCTGAGGGAGAAGCTAACTGAGGAGGACGAGCAAGGTGACACTCCACCACCATTCAAAACCAACACAGATTTAAGGTTTGAAAAACTCGAGCAATTGATCCAGTCAATTCCTGTGCTTGAGGGTCAGGCTCATGGCCATGACATTATTGATCCTGAACTAAGGGAAAAGCTCCCTAAAAAGATAACATTGGGTGACCTCCCAAAATTCAAGGGGTCGAAGACCCGGATGATCACTTGAGAGCATTTTTCATCTTTATGGCTCTCAAGGGCATGAGCAAGGACCTGTTTGCTTATGTCTTTCCTTTAACCTTGGATGCACATCCATCCAAGTGGTTCAGATCATTGAACAAAGCTAAGCTGAACGATTGGGACTACATCAGAGAAGAGTTCCACAAGCAATACATCTACAATACTCAGCTTCCCATTGGCCTTCGTGAGTTGGAATTAATAAGTAGAATTCCAACGAAAACTTTGTCACCTTCCTTAACAGATGGAGGGAAAAGGCTACGCAAATGACTAACAGGCCATCCCAAGAGGATCAATTCTGATTGGTGATCCGTAACCTGCAGCCCAAGTATGGGGATCATATCAAGTTCCAACCTATAGAGTCTTTCAAGAAGCTCTATAAAGTGGGCCTGCTGATTGAAGAAGAGGTACAGGCTAACAAGAACAAGGGTTCTAACAACAATAACTCTTTCAAGAAGAGTAATAATAACCCTTCTACCTCTAAAAGCAGCGACATCAATGCTCTAACTACTGACAAAAAAGGTTATCAAGGCCCTCAATGGACATTCATTCCTTTAGGCATGTCCCTAGAAGAAGCCTTCACTAGGCTTCATGCAAAGGGAGCACTTCAGGCTCTTGGCCCTACTCCGGACCCTCCTCTTGAGAAGAGATCCAGTAGATGGAATCCTAATTCCTACTGCAAGTACCATCAAGGGAATGGGCATCTGACATCACAATGCTGGACTTTGAAGCATCATCTGCAGGATATGGTTGAAGACGGTAGATTATCAATTCCGCTTGCGGCAAAAGTCAACAATAGCGGCAACCCCTTGGGAAATGCCTAAATAATGTAGAGGGCTTAGTCATTTAGCGCTAGTTTTCTAGGTCGAGTCGGAGAGTCCCTCCCCTAGCTCTTTCATTTCCCTTCCTGTCAAGTCTATGTCATGTGGGTTTTTATTTCTAATGAGCCTTGTTCTATTTATTTCTAATTAATAAAAGAATTTCATTTTCATTTTCATTGGCCTTCCATCATTTTATTTATGCTTCTAACTCAATGATGAAACTCAAATCACCTAATGAACTTGACTATAATAATAAAAAGATCTGAAATAAAAAAAATAAAAAAAAAAAGAGAAAAATGATGGACATACTATGGATCAGGAGTTATTCCCTCTTCCTCCATCACCTTCCATGAGCCATCATCCTTAAACCATCATAAACCAAACAATTCCTTCAACATTAAAGCTCCACAAACATCCTTCAAGCCTTCTAGTACCCTAAACCAAACTTGTGTGCAAGCATCACTACAAAAAAAATCAATGCCAGGCAAAAACAAAATAATAAAAAAATAAAAAAATTCAAAGTGCAAAAAAATGAAAAAAGCAAAAGAAAACGAACAAGGCAAAAAGAAAGAGCCAAAGGCAAAAAGAAATAAAAGTCAAGCTGGGGGGCTTGCACACAAGTTCTACTCCTCATTCAAATCCTTTAATCCATCAAAACCCTTAACTTATAATCCAAATCCATGACCCTTCATTTGCTAATTCAATTCAACCTTCATCAAAGCCTCAAGCTTTAAACCTTTCAACCTTTCATATTCAACCCTGGCTCTTTTTCCAAGGTATGTCCAAGCCCGCTAGGTTGAAAACCCGAAAGGGCGGCCTAGGCAAAAGTTAGGGCACAAAAAAAAAACTAAAAAAAAATCAGATCTGGAACTACGAATGGTCTGATTCTGCAAGGATACGTAGGAATCCTCATCTCGAGGTCCGACCGCTTCAACAAAACAAATTAGTCATGGTCTAATGATTTGACTTTCTAGAGTCCAGGAGCATACTCTTTATAGATCCCGACATAGACTCGAGTCTGAACCTAGCCTCGTCAAAGTCTTTTCCCACCTATATGCATGTGAGTCATAAATTTAAACCTTTTATTTTTCAATCCAAGCTCTCCTTGTCCCTGAAGGACTCTCCGATAATTCCATGGTTTCTGGCGATATTTGACTTTGCCTATATCAACTTCCCAAAGAAGAATCCCCAGTGAAGTCGCCAAATTGTAGGCGAAATAAAAACACGCCTACAAGAATGAATCGTATTTTTCAAATTTCACCCACTCATTTAAAAAAATTAATTTTTTTAAATCCTCCCCGGTGAAGTCGCCAAATTTTTGGCGTGTTTTTATTTCGCCTACGCGGTGTGAGCGCGTATTAGATTTGACTACCCCACTGTTAAGGTTTTATTAAAAATTGTTTTGTATTGAAAGAAGTCGCCAATAATTCTTTTTAGGAAGAATCATAAACCTAATTGGATATGGGAAAACCGTAGGGACAAATTATCCAATGTAGATTTCCCCGTCCTGACTCCATAGATGGTCAAAGTGAACCAAAGATTGAGTTCGGGGGTGAGGGTACAAATATAGTCATAATGAACGACATTCGCCCAAGGTTGGCCTCTACTAAATATCGATTCATTGTAGAATTTATGCCAAAGAATAATCAATTAACATTTTTATACACCCTAAAAAAATATTTAGTCTAAGTGAGTTCAGGAAACACATAAAAGACTAATTTTTAGTGACATGTTATTTAGGCAATCGGTTTACAAGGTTCCTAACAGGTTGTCCAAATTAATCTGATTAATATTTGAACATTTATTTAGGTCTTGATTAACAAAAACAACATGTGAGGTGATAAGAGCAATAAACTGGACAATCATATGGCATGCATATAATGATCAGGCAAGTATGATAATAATGTATGAAAAATAAATAAAAAGAAAGAAAGAGGTTTAGAATGTACAGTAGAGCGATTTTATATTAAAAATCTACATCATGAAATAAATGGTTATTAACTTCAATATAAAAATAGAATTTATTCAAGGATCCTCAGGATTATACCTATGCGGCTTAGATTGAGGAGGGCAATGATCTTTAGGCGGAGCAATCGTGGAACCAAGAACGCAGTGTGAAAGTATTGATTGAAAGTATTGATTAATTGAAAGTATTTGAGTGTTTGAAGTATTCGAAGTGTATTTCGGAGTATTCGAGAGAATTTATGTGCGTAAAATAATAATATTGAAAAGCCCTCTGTAATTCATGAAATCACGGGTATTTGTAGAAAACGAGGCACGTGCGCCTCACGCACGCCTTGCGCCAGGAGCAGGCCTACGTGGCAGGCGCAGGCCTACGTGGCAGGCGCAGTGCCACGCGTCAGCCTGACGCAGCCAACCCAATCAGAGATAGGCACGTGTAAACGCGTTTTGAAAAGATAAAAAAGAAAGTTGCGTCTCCCACAAGACTTGCGTCTCCCACAAGACTTGCGTCAGACGCAAGACTCTGTGTGAGTCACAACATCTACGTGTCTGGCGCTCATTGGCTCGCCTGACGCGATATGGCCAATGCGCTGGACGCACGTGGCGCGCTGAGCACAGCCCCCGCGTCCGGCGTATATTCTGGAATGTTCGAGCATATTCCATTGCGCGTTTTTCAAATATACTTTTTTATCCCTAAAATTCCGGAGATGGAATTTTACGGATTAAAAATCTGATTTATTTATCAAAGATAATAAAAATGTTTATGAAAAGTATTTATTAAAATAATAAATATTTGATTGGGCTTTTAAAATGGATTTAAAACATTTTATGGGCTTGAAATACAATTAATCATCATGAACAATTAGTTGGGCTTTAGAATATCATTTCGAAACACATTTTAGAATGGTTCTTTAGATTGCTCTTCCGTTGGGTCGCGCCAACTAATGCCGCGGTATGTTTCATCATTGGATCCTTAAATGGGGAGACACGATTATGTGTCTACAATTCTCCTTTTATGCCTTTGAATAATATATTGTTTTGCATCTCTATGTGAACCCTAGTCTATGTCAAGCCTATATGTTAATCTAATCCAAACTTAGGTCCATTTAGGCCCAATTCATATCCTAGTTCTAGTTTGCATCTCCATGTAGGCCCTAGTCAAGTCCAATTCCTTCAGAAGTTCATAATAGCCCAAATTCCTCTAAAGTCCAGCCTGCTTGCTCACCCGTAAGTTCAAGGTCTAAGCATTCCTTAAGTCTATAGGCATTGTTGTGTCTAGCCTGCTTGCTCACCCGTAAGTTCAAGGTCTAGCATTCCCTAAGTCCATAGGCATTTTTTGTGTCTAGCCAGCTTGCTCACTCGTAAGTTCAAGGTCTAGCATTCCTTAAGTCCACATGCAATCTTTGAGTCTAGCCTGCTTAGTTTAATGTAAGTTTCGAAGTCTAGTTGTCTAGCCTGCTTGCTCACCCGTAAGTTCAAAGTCTAGTTGCCTAGCCTGCTTGCCTTAAGTTAAGAGTTTGGTCTCTATTATTGTCCAGCCTTCCTTAATGTCTAGCCTACTTGCTCACCCGTAAGTTCAAAGTCTAGCATTTCATAAGTCCAAAGGCAATTTTCGAGTCTAGCCCGCTTAGTTTAATGTAAGTTCCGAAGTCTAGTTGTCTAGCTTGCTTGCTCACCTGTAAGTTCAAAGTCTAGGTGCCTAGCCTGCTTGCCTTAAGTTAAGAGTCTAGTCTCCCTTATTGTCCAGTCTTCCATAAAGTCTAGCCTACTTGCTCACCCGTAAGTTCAAAGTCTAGTCTCTCCTATCATCACCAAAACCCAATCCAATCTGCTTGCATAGTCCAGTCCAGTCCATGTATGCATTTGCATATATTAGGCCCATGGTTCCATCATGGTCAAGCCCATACTAAGTCCATAACCATACCCATTCCTAATTATTTCTCATTCCCATTTCCATTTCCATTTCCATTTCCATTTCAAAATCATTTTCCACATTCATTTCCCATTTCTATTCCCATTTCTCATCTCCATTTCTCATTTCGAAAACATTATTTCTTGAAATTTACGAGGCCCATTCGATTTCTGTTCAGGACGGATCGTGAGATTATAACTTAGGAACGTCCGAAAGAGAGGAAACAAGGTCAACCTACTCCCAGACTCGTCAAGCGCATCCTCACTTTTTGAGACGGATCCTCTGACTCTTCTGAAGCATCATCTGCAATGGGGGAAAACAACTCAGTGCCATTATGGCTCAACTCACACTGATGAACTCTCGTCTTGAGGAACAAGACAAAGATATTAAGGCACTGAGGGAGAAGCTAACTGAAGAAGACGAGCAAGGCGACACTCCACCACCATTCAAAACCAACACAGAACTGAGGTTCGAAAAACTCGAGCAATTGATCCAGTCAATTCCTGCGCTCGAGAGTCAGGCTCATGGCCATGACATCATTGATCCTGAACTAAGGGAAAAACTCCCTAAAAAGGTAACCTTGAGCGACCTCCCAAAATTCAAGGGGGTCGAATACCCAGATGACCACTTGAGAGCATTTTCCATCTCTATGGCTCTCAAGGGCATGAGCAAGGACCTGTTTGCTTATGTCTTTCCTTTACCCTTGGATGCACATCCATCCAAGTGGTTCAGGTCACTGAACAAAGCCAAGCTGAATGACTGGGACTATATCAGAGAAGAGTTCCACAAACAATACATCTACAATACTCAGCTTTCCATTGGCCTTCGTGAGTTGGAGTTAACTAAAAAAAACTCCAACGAAGACTTCGTCACCTTCCTTAACAGATGGAGGGATAAAGCTGCACAAATGATTAACAAGCCATCTCAGGAGGATCAAGTCCGACTGGTGATCCGTAACCTGTAGCCAAAGTATGGGGATCATATCAAGTTCCAACCCATAAAGTCTTTCACGAAGCTCTATAAGGTAGGCCTGCTGATTGAGGAGGAGATACAAGCCAACAAGAATAAGGCTTCCAACAACAACAACAACTCTTTCAAGAAGAGTAACAATAACCCTTCTAGTTCCAAAAGCAATGAGGTCAATGCCATAGCTACTGAAAAGAGAGGTCATCAAAAGCCTCAAAGAACATTCACACCATTAGGCATGTCCTTAGAAGAAGCCTTCACTAGACTTCATGCAAAGGGAGCATTTGAGCCTATTGGTCCTACTCCAGATCCTGCTCCCGAAAATAGATCCAAGAGGTGGGATCCTAATGCCTACTGCAAGTACCACCAAGGGAATGGACACCCAACATCTGCGTGTTGGACCTTAAAGAATCACCTGCAGGATATGGTTGAAGACGGTAGATTGCCAATTCCGCCCGCAACAAAAGTCAGCAACAGTGGCAACCCCTTGGGAAGTGCCTAAATAACGCCGGGGATTAGTCATTTAACGCTAGTAGTCTAGGTTGAGTCGGAGAGTCCCTCCCCTAGCTCCTTCATTTCCTTTCTTGTTGAGTCTATGGCATTTAGGTTTTATTTCTAATAATCCTTGTTCTATTTATTTCTGATTAATAAAAGAATTTCATTTTCATTTTCATCTTCATTGGCCTTCCATCATTTTATTTATGCTTCTAACTCAATGATGAAACTCAAATCACCTAAATGAACTTGACCAATAATAATAAAAGGAGATCTGAAACAAAAAAAAATAAAGATAAATGAAAATAAAAATGGACATACTTTGGATTAGGAGTTATTTCCCCTCTTCTCTCCATCATCCATAATATGATCATAAATAAAACAATCCCTTCAACATCAAAGCTCCACAAATATCCTTCAAACCTTCCACTACCCTAAACCAATGGATTGTGTGCAAGCCCTACTACATAAAAATCAATGCCATGCAAAAACAAAAAAATGAAAATTGTCAAAGTGCGAAAAAAAGCAAAAGCAAAACAAAACGCACAAGAAAAGAAAAAAGCCAAAGGCAAAGAAATAAAAGTTAAGCTAGGGGGCTTGCACACAAGTTCTACCCCTCATTCAAATCCCTTCGATTCATCAAACCTTTAATCCATATAATCCAAATTCATAATCCTTACATTAGCCTTTAACCTTTCATCAAAGCCTCAAGCCTTAAACCTTTCAACCTTTCATCAACCATAACTCTTTTTACAAGGTATGTCCAAGCCCGCTAGGTTGAAAACCCGAAAGGGCGGCCTAGGCAAAAGTTAGGGCACAAAAAAAAAATAAAAAAAAAATTAATCAGATCCTGAACTACGAATGGTCTGATTCCGCAAGGATACGTAGGAATCCTCATCTCGAGGTCAGACCGCTTCAATAAAAAAAATCAATCATGGTCTAATGATTTGACTTTCTAGAATTTAGGAGCATACTCTTTCTAGATCCTGACATAGACTCGAGTCTGCACCTAGCCTCGTGAAAGCCTTTTCCTACCTACATTTATTTAAGTCTCAAATTCAAACCTTTTATTTTTCAATCCAAGCTCTCCTTTTCCCTGAAGGACTCTCCGACAATTCCATGGTTTCTGGTGATATTTGACTTTTCCTAATCATCTTCCCAAAGTAGAATCCCCAGTGAAAACTTTCAATGTTCAAGACAGATCAACTACATTTCAACATCAGATCAAATACAATTTCAATCAAGGCTCATAATGCCTAATTCAAGGCAAGCTCACCCAAAGTGGGGGCTTCCTATGTGTGGTGGTTCCTCCAATTCAAATCAAACTCCCGAAGAGTTGTAATCCGTGCACCTCGTTTACGGACCCCAATCATTTAGTAAAAATGATTTTCGAAAATCATTCTATTCAATCCTGCTCATTCTATCATTCTACACATCTTCTAGCCGTGCAAAATCCTGACCTTGCATCGCAGCCTTGCAAAACCCTGACCTTACATTGTATTTCATACATTCTAGTGTTGCATAACCCTGACCTTGCATGACGTGTCATCCCTTAGCTTTGCATAACCTTAATCCTTGCATTGCGTCTCATGCATCCTTAGAGAGTCTAAGTTTGCATCATTTGCATCATTATGTGCTTTATGTGAGTTGTTTGCACCTGTCTGCTAACATCTTTTTCTGCAGGTAATCAGATTGCTTGTAGTTATTGTCCTGCATACTAACTTTGTTTTGCAGAGACCGACGGTTATAGATCAAATCTAAACTGCAGAGCGTTTAGAATCGTTCTCCGTCCCGACACCGTATACATTGACTATCGGATTCCTGAACCTCAGTCAAAGTGGGGGTTCTGTAGACACATAATCGTGTCTCCCCATTTAAGGATCCAATGATGAAACATACCGCGACAATAGTTGGCGCGACCCAACGGAAGAGCAATCTAAAGAACCATACTAAAATGTGTTTCGAAATGATATCCTAAAGCCCGATTAATTGTTTATGATGATTAATTGTATTTCAAGCCCATAAAATGTTTTAAATCCATTTTAAAACCCAATCAAATATTTATTATTTTAATAGATATTTTTCATAAATATTTTATTATCTTTGATAAATAAATCAGATTTTTAATCCGTAAAATTCCATCTCCGGAATTTTAGGGATAAAAAAGTATCTTTGAAAGACGCGCAATGGAATATGCTCGAATATTCTAGAATATGCGCCGGACGCGGGGGCTGCGCTCAGCGCGCCACGTGCGTCCAACACATAGGCCAGAACGCGTCAGGCGAGCCAATGAGCGCCTGACACATAAATTTTGTGACTCACACAGAGTCCTGCGTCTGACGCAGGTCTTGTGTGAGACGCAACTTTCTTTTCTATCTTTTCAAAACGTGTTTACACGTGCCTAAACCTGATTGGGCTGGCTGCGTCAGGCACACCAATGTGCGCCTGACGCGTGGCACTGCGCCTGCCACGTAGGCGTGCGCCTGGCGCAGGGCTTGCGTGGAGCGCAAGTTTTGTTCCTTATAAATATCCGGAATTTCCTGAATTACGGACGGCTTTTTCATATTATTATTTCACGAATACAAAAACTTACGAATACCTCTACAATACACTTCGAATACTCAAACACTCAAATTCTTTCAATACTTTCAATCAATTCTTAATCACTGCGTTCTTGGTTCCACGATTGCTCCGCCTAAAGATCGTTGCGCTCCTCAATCTAAGTCGCATAGGTATAAACCTGAGGATCCTTGAATAAATTATTTTTATATTGAAGTTACTAACCATTTATTTCATGATGTAGATCTTTAATATAAAATCGCTCTACTGTACATTCTAAACCTCCTTCTTTCTTTTTATTTATTTTTGTATATTATATGCCTGCTTGATCATTCCGTTCATATTATATGATTGTCTCTGCATTATTGCTTTTATCACCCACATGTTATTTTTGTTAATCAAGACCTAAAGAACTGTTCTAACATTAATCAGATTAATTTGGACAACTTGCTAGGTTCCCTGTAATTTAATTGCATAATAACATATCACTAAAAAATAGTCTTTTATGTGTTTCCTGAGCCAATTTAGACTAAATATTTTTAGGGTATTTAAAACGTTATTTGATTATTCTTTGGCATAAAATCTGTTACGAATCGACATTTAGTAGAGGCCAACTTTGGGCGAATGTGGTTCATTATGACTATATTCGTACCCTCACCCCCGAACTCAATCTTTGGTACCATCTATGGAGTCAGGTCGGGGAATTTTACATTGGATAATTTGTCCCTACGGTTTTCCCATATCCAATTAGGTTTATGATTCTTCCTAAAAAGAATTGTTGGCGACTTCTTTCAAAACAATTTTCAATAAAACCTTTACAGTGGGGTAGTCAAATCTAATACGCGCTCATCCCGCGTAGGCGAAATAAAAATACGCCTACAATGTCTAAACATGCATCTTCAATCATATTTCTACCTACTGGATTTCTGAACAGATACACATAATTACCTTTGCACATAGTATCAATTTCTGCCTGTGGTCACCGATGGAATCAACAATACGATAATTCTCAGCATAATCAACCCTCTGCCTCTGTTCACCAATCAAGAAATAAACACAATCTATATAATACTATAAAGCAATAAGGTTTTGCTTAGATGTCATAAGCAAGTTAATTTGCTGACTTGGCAGCCTTTTGTTAAGCAATTCATAAGCTTCTCTATACGTGGTTTAGTGCCATATATATAATTGCAATAAGATCTTGCTGATTTGAGTAACAATATTAATGGGAAAATCTATTCACTGCCATCTATATCAAGAAGGATTCTCTTATTTCATTTTAAAGCCAATTTTTAATTGGGATATTATCTCAGGTCACCCTGACATATAGGCCTTTTTCCAATATAACCCCGACTTTGACAACCCTGTCTCCAATAACCCTGAACTTGGTTTTTGCCATTAAATTGGACGGAATTAGAGACGGCGTTAAGTACTCTCTAATTTTGTTTGACTTTTGCGAAATTCATCTCTTTCTCTCTCTTGTTCTTCATCTCTTCTCAAGCCCATCATTCTCTTTTTTTTTTTCTCAATCAATTCTCCAAATCAAAACTTTAATCCAAAACATAACAAAACAAAACAAAAAGTCACAAAATCAAATTCAAGAAATCACTTAATTACGCCACAAATTCAAGAAATCCAAGAAATCACAAAACAAAATACCACAAAATCAAATTCAAAAAATGAGAAATTAGAGAAGAGAAAAGGCAAAAATCAAGACGTTGCCGCTGCTGCCCCATCGTACACCTGCTGCTCCGAGTTTCTGCTCCTCTGCTTCGTTGCTGCCCCTGACTCCGGCCACATGACGTTGTCGCTGCTGCCCGGAGCTCGCCTCCCCTTCCCTTGCTTCTGTTTTCACGTTGCTGGAATTTTGAAGGTGCCGGCTATGGTGGTAGTGCAGTGGGTGTCGGCTATGGTGGAATAATGGAGGTCGAAGAGAGAATGGAGGTCGATCCGAAATTTTGTTGGGTTGCTGCCCAGAACACGAGGTTGAAGAGAGAATGGAGTCTGAACCCTTTCTTCTTCTTCTTCTCCGGCGACTCTTCTCCGTGTTCTGCCGCTGCTACTTGAGATAAGATAAGATGAGATTGAAATGAGAAAATTTCTGGGCTTGATGTATTTTGAGGGGAAATTTCTGGGTTTGATAGATGAAGATATGTGACAGAAGATGAAGAAAGGACAAAGGTGTTCAATAACACAATTTTTTTAATTTTTTCTAAGAACACCCATTGGAGGAAATTTGGATTTTGTTATGATTTTGGGTAAATGGGTTTGGGAAAAATTTGGATTTTGTTATGAGTTTGGGAAAAATTGATGAAGAACAAGAGAGAGAAGAGATGAAGAACAAGAGCGAGAAAGAGATGAATTTAGCAAAAGTCAAACCTAGTTAACGGCGTTACAAATTACGTCTAGTTTAATGACAAAAACCAAGTTCAGGGTTATCGGAGACAGGGATGCCAAAGTCAGGGTTATATTGGAAAAAGGCCTATAAGTCAGGGTTATATGAGATAATATCCCTTTTTAATAAGGAATTTTGGCAAGTATCGTGATTTAGAATTTCGGTAAGTAAAGAATAAATTTGTGACTTGAAAATCCTTACTATTATGCATGATTAATCTCTACATATATAGAACATTAGTCACTTTATATTATTATACATCATATATTCATATATATACTATAAGCTAAGTGAATCAACCATAAACCACCCAATAAGAAAGTAAGTTTTTTCTAGCCTTCTACCAAAAATGAACCAAATAGAATTGTCGGGAGTGTAGCAAGAAACTAAACACTCAACAATGGACGTTAAACAAAAGTCAGCAAGAGAAAAGAGGAAGTCTATAATGATAGAATAGTGTAACATATATACTTTGCTTTATTAACAAAGGATCACTCACTTTTATTTGTTTAATTATAATGCAACATATTATACATATAAGCAAAATATGTCAAGTTTATAATATGATCATCTTAGTTTGGATGTACAGTTAATAATATATATCAATCTACAGCAATAATTCGAATTTTTTGCTTTATATTTTTGTTAATTTTTGTATTAGTTAGATGTTGATGTATTGTTTCTGTATCTTTTCCAAGTTATTTGGCAAATCACTTGGACTTTGTAATGGACAACTAATATTTCTTAAGTATTTTTGCACGATTTACCTTGATATACTATCAATGAATATGTCAATCAATTTATGATTTCTTGCTACACCTTATTTTTGCAGTAATATATGTGGTTCTATTTTCGGCCTTCAACAATGAAGTTTTAAAAGTTGAGGATCTGAGACTACTTTTTTTATATATTTGGCAAATCACTGTCGATTTTTTTAATTAGGTAGATGTAATTAAGTAGAAGATAATGTATTGTCCCTGTAATATATATATGTTTTCAAAATAACAAAAAATAATATGTAATCACTGGAACTTTTATATGAGTTTAATATGATAATTCATTCTAAAATTATATGAATTTGAAGATTTAAAAAATATATTAAGAAATTTTAAAAAAAGAAAGTTATTTAAGCCCAGGGCTGGCAATGGTCGACCTGTGTGGGGTTCGGGTTGACCTATTTACCTAAACGAATTGGATCTTCATTCCAACCCAACCTGTTTAGTTAAATGGATTGGGATTCTCAACCCAACCTAACCTGATAATAAATGAATATTAATTAATAAACTTTTAAATTTAGGCAAAACAATGCAAAAGCACAAACCTAACATTAAGTTTGTGTACATATACGTATGTTGATATTTTTTGGGCTTAATTGCCATATAATAAAGTCATATAATAAAATTGGGCTTAATTGTCATATGAAAGATGGCCGTGAAATTTGTTAGGTGATAACTAATATGAGGACATAGAAAACAAATGGAAAAGTTTGTTGTGTACATATATACCTATGTATATATTTTTTGGAAAAATTGACATGGGGTCCTAACTATAGGTCATCGTTTTGTAGAGGCCACAACTATTGATTATTCTTTCGTGGGACTTAAGTATGAGTTCTTCTTATTTTAATAGGGCCAACTGGGTAAATTAAAATTACAACAATCCGTAATTAGCTCATATGCAAACGATTATAAGTAAGTTTGGCCCTATTAAAATTACTCAAGCAATATTTAGGTCCTATAGAAAATAATCAATTGATGGGACCTATTAAAGATAATAGCACATAGTTTTGACCTCTTCCCCCGTGTCAATTTTTCCTATTTTTGGGTAAAAGTATAGTTAGAGGGCTAATTTGCTAATCCTCTATATTAAAATCCAAGTAAAGTGACATTTTAAATTTCAAATGGGTTGTCAATCTGACAAATCATAGAGTAAATATAAGAAGAAAGGAAATAGTGGAGATCGACTTTTCAACACTTGATAAGTTATATACTTTTGGTGACTTCCTCTTCTAGGATTCAAAATATTAATTAAATTCATGGCTAAGTGGGCACTGGCCAGTGTGTGAACAAATGTGGTGTAGCGATGTCGCAAGACGGCAATAGAGAGAGTGTGTGTGTGAGTGTGCGGGACTGTCGAAAGCGGGTGTATGGCTGAGCGTTAGTTGTGTGAATTGTGATTTATCTTAGTCTTTAAAGGAAAGCGATGAGACAAAAGAAAGACTTTTTCAATCAAATCTTTTTAAGATTAAATGGTGGATCACGTGATTTACCATGATATTAACTACATCAGTAACTGAACACATAGGTCATAACCAGTTTGACACTAAATCAGTGGAGCAGCAAGCCACATCACACGCACAAAATAGAGTGAAAAGGCAGAGAAGGAGAAAGAGGATTCTCCATAGGAGCTGTTCGGTTTTGCCGTCCGATCGAAGGTCAAACGTGGTCCGATCGTCGCCAAATTTTGACACAACGTTCCTGTCATCACATGCTCCATATTCAACGGTTGGATTGTCGTTTTGTGCTCCAGATGTTGGTAATCTCTATTTAGCCCTAATCTCTCCATAATTGAGTTTATCTACTTGTTAGTGATGTATATGGAGAATGGTTTGTTCCAAACTTGTTGTTTGATGTTGTAGTGCCTCTAGCATTGTTTAGAGAAGGATAATTTTGTGTACCCATTAATTATTGTTGATTAGTGGAAGGGCTTGGTGCCGGCTTACGGTACTCGTGGTTTTTCCCGGTTTGGGTTTTCCACGTATATCTTGGTGTGCTTTATTTTATTGCAATTGGGCTATTTAGAATTGGTTATTGTTGTTCATATCGTGTTTGCTCAAGATTGGTAGTGTTTGCCTATTTTACAACACATTAGGGAAAATGAGATCATTGTGCTTCCGCTTGTAATTGTCTATCGTGTGTGTATCTTTCCCAACAGCACTCCATATTTTGGAAAAGGATTATATGGAAAGTAGAAGTTGAGCCAAACACGAACTTCAACAATCGACATCTCTAATAAATTCTGGAAACGCGACGGAGGAAGTGATACATGAGAAGCTACGGACAGTATATATAAATGGATTTAAAGGGCAAATAGGTTGCTGGGACATATTGAAGCGCGCAAGATATTTACGAACTTTGGTTAAAGTTGTAATTGTTATGGAACTTCCAGTTGACATTGGGAAATTGAAGCATCTGAGATATCTTGATATATCTGGTAATCATATTTTATCATTATCCAACTCTACCAGCTTCAAACATTGAATTTTAAAACTTGTTGGATGTTAAGGGATCTACCAAGAGAAATGCATAGGTTGGTCATTCTCAGACGACTTGTGGTAAGTTCTTGCAATTGCCAACAACTTCCTACTCTCTGGAAGTTACCAAATTTAAGGTACTTGTCGCTTAAATCTTTCGAAAATGTAGAATGCATAGGCAAGGAGTTGAACGATAGCAAGCGACTTCAATAAACATTTTTCCAGTTCTAAGAGACCTTGAGATTTCCGATTTCCCCCGTCTGAAATCTGTAATGCTCATATCCCTTACAACCACAGAAGCCACGACAGTCGCATTCCCTTGTGTTGAAAATTTAACAGCTAGAAGCCTAGAACTTAGAAGCAATGGGAACAAGTCCATTTATAAGCTTTAAATCCCTTAAATTTTTATCTATTGCGAGTGTCGACAGGACTCAACCCTTGGATTTCATCAATCATTACAACTGTCGTAGCCTCACTTGTATCGAGGCTTACGACATGCCAAATATAACAAGTCTACCTCAGGAGTTGTCAAATTGTACGAGGCTGGAGAGGTTGTACTTATTTGATTGTCCAAGGTTGGCGTGTTTTCTAGATGATATGTTTAGTTGGTAATCTCTGACTGTACGAGGTTAACACATATCCCAACTAGTTTAGCGCAATGCAGCCCTTTGGAGATTTTACAAAGAGAGGGTTGTTATTCGTTAAAGCAGGATCCCTTGCCAGATTTAAGAAAATTGCAGGGTCTTGTGAGGCTGACGGTTACCAAAAACAGTGTCACATCTCCCGTGCTAGAATGGATTATGCATCTTCCTCACCTTCAAGAATTAGAGTTTGATGTGTATTCTCCAGAATTTGAAATCAAAGAGAGTTTCATTGATGACGACACAGCTCCAGGAAACCACTGTCTTGTAGATCTAACATTGTATGGGACGGAAAAATTCAAGTCTCTGCCTCAACAATTACTTCAGCTCCACCTCCCTAGCCTTCAAACTCTGACAATTGAGGATTGTGTAGAGTTAGAAGAACTTCCCAACTGGATAGCTACCCTGCCATCTCTTAAGATTTTATGGTTAATTAATTGCAAGAATTTGAAATTTCAGCCTTACCAAATGCATCAATATCTCACCCACAAGCTGCAAGTTAAGGTCCTCAACAGTGGCGGGTCCAGGATTTTGAATGAGGGGTAGCGTAATATTTATTGTGATAGTACCAGTTACAAAAAAAATAAAATTGTTGAAGTGCAAATTAAGTACTTGTTTGGTCCAACATCTGAAGTAGCTCTTTTTAAAATTTAGTTTTCACATGAACTTGTATTTTCCAGAAGGTGTATAATCTTGTTTTTAACGTCTAGGGAGAAATAAGTAAATTTCTCCATTTGTAGAAAGTTCTAAGTTCCATGTTTTTTCAACCAAACAACACACTTTGGCTTCTTCTACTTCCTAGAAATCTCACTTTTCATGTTTTCTATAACTAACCAAACAATTAACAACACCAAAATTTAAAAAGTTGCAAAATTATCTTGCTTATAACACAAATATACAAAAAAAAAAATCAAAATTCACAACATCACAATTCTTGCCTATAGCTCCACAAATTTGGGTCCTTTTTTTCCTCTCTTCAAATACAAAAACAATAACTATTTTTATTTCCTCAATAAGTAACATATTTTTAATTATGATTTTAAGAAATTATAATCATCTTTCAGGATATGTTAGTCAAGTCCACTTTTTTTTATTAATGGGCAATGTTGGCTTTTCTAAGCTTATTTCTAGTTGTCTGTCATATTTCTTTTAGATAATCTAGAAAATGATAATCTAGTTAGTAAATATTTGCCGTCATTGCAATTATAATTCATTCATCTAATAGGAAATTAGAAGTATATTTCTCCCTTTCAAAAAAAAAAAGAAGTATACTTCTCATTCCTCTTAATATATTTTCTCTTTCCAAATTACATTTTTGCTTCTCTCTCCTTACTACCATGCTTTAATGAAGCTTTAATGGAGATTTCGTCCATAAATTGACATCTTCAGTACCTCATTTCTTTCTTTCTCTTTGTGCTATCGGCCCAATATGTGAAAAGCTGGTAGGAAAGTTTAATCTTTTATTTCTAGGGGTTTTGCTTGATTTTATTAGAATTGGGCTTAAGATTCAGGCATTTTGTGTCATATTGGAGAAACTCGATCAATTATTCAATTGCGAGAGATTTTGAAGACTGAGGACTGAAGGAGGTAAGGAGGAGATGGAGTCATGCTGAGGAAGAAGAAGCGTTGACTACAGAATTACAGATGTGCAGTACTTCCCCAGTTCTCTTCTTTTTTTTTTTTTTTTTGACAAAAGTATTATTTTAAAAAAAAAAAAAAAGGGAGAAGAGAGATGCTACTTCCTTGTTACTTAGTGGCCCGCCACCGGTCCTCAATGGTGGGTAGTGGTGTCGATTCCAGCACGGCCAGATGAATCAACTGATACCGAATCGACTTAAACCTGGTTGGACCTGTGACTCATCCACCTACAACGTAACATTTTCATATCTATGATTACTAGATGTTGGCCTGTGCGTTATCGCGCACGGTCTCCCAAGGTAGCCAAAAACTAATAAGTCAAATTAATGGTGTAATTATTTGACAATATTAATTTCAATTACTTTGTTCATATTGTGTATGGAAACATATTGCTCATGACTTGATGTTATTTGTAGCTAAATATATGCATCATTGTGTAAGTATCGTTAATGCTTGTGAAAATAATCATATAGTTATTTCAAACTTGTGATGTATATTGTAGTTTATTAAAGCATACCGTTATTTTTACTAAATGTTTGACTTTAAATTTTTAATTAAATTTTTAATAATATGATATAAATCTGTTCATAGAAAAAAAAAAGAGCTTCGAGCCAATAACAACTAAGAGGGTTGGCTCAAGAACAAATTTCATTAAGAGCTCCATTGTAGAATTCAGACCTAACCATTAATCAAGAAGCGATGGGAATGATGGAACTTGTGAATACATAAGATTCAATTCAAAATGAATCCTGATGATTCAGCGGGAAGGATAGCGGAACGAACCAAAGACCAATTCATATATTCTGAAAAATGAGAAGCTAACTCTACAGCTGATATAGATATTGAAAGAGTAAATATTCGCCCGCGAGAATTCCTTTTTTTCTTTTTATTGAATTCGTTTATCTCATACTTCTTTTGTTCATTTATAATCACCACAATTTCCTCTTATGAGAATCTATTTTTAATCACACTACCTACTCACATTTAGTAACATTTTCCTCTCACTTATCTACTTTATCCCCATTAGACCACTTGTCTCTCACATATCTCTACTTTTTCCCTTTTTTCAGTGTGTACGCAAGGGATAATTTTAAAATAGAGGAAGTGTGTCATTGAGTTTCTTCATTTTAACTATACCTAAATATCTTCATACTCCCTTACACTTTGAAAACCCGACGATCAGTGATGCAAAGACACAATCTTGTAAAAAAAAGATTAAATGACGTAGCCTAAAAACTTGTCAAAAGAGAGAATTAATGATAGTATTATCTAGGATTACAACTTACAAGCAAGAGGTGGACAGTTGTTTAAAAAATTAATTTGTCATCTTATGTCAATCTTAGAATTACAAGCAGGACGCTTTGTGAATTGTAATTAAATATGCAAAGGTTGAATGATCTCCCCCTTTAACTAAACTATGCATATCTTTATTTCAAGCAAGAACTCCATACCATGCAAACATTGATCCATTTAATCGCTATCCTCATTTGAATTTTCTTTTTTAAAAGATTCATAAGCCGAACATCAAGAGGAACACTATCATAAGAAACTTGTAATTTGTAAACCCAAAGGAGAGCAACTCTAACGTGAGTAATGTAGCATGAAGAAAAAAGATAGCCTATTGTTATCTCTGCAGTCGCCACTCACCACTACAAGGAAAAGGGGCTTAGGCAACACCCGTTGGCAATGTTTTTTTTCAAATTCTTGCCTAAGCCTTATATGGCAACGGTTTGCAAGCCTTTGTTAGTTTACTTGGAAAATCGTGGCCAGAGAAAAATAGGAAACAATTTATAAAAAAGAAAAGTTTGAGAAACATGAAAATAATTGTTGCTGAAATTATTTTGGCTGAACGAGCACTAAACTATGAACATATTCAATGATGCACAAAGTGGAAACCCTATGCAATAGCAAGAAAGTAGCAAAGCTTATTCTTGTAACGTAACATTTGCATGAAGCTACACTTACTAGCGCTGTCAGTTTGGTTGAAAACCGATGGTTAAACTGCAAACTGTTGACCAACTGAACTGAATAAACTGAACTGAATTGACCCATAACTGAAAAGATAAAAACCGATAAGTCAATCGGATTAAAGTAAACCTGCAATTAAGCGAATCGAAATCGAACCGAAACTCAACCGAAACAAATTAAAGCGAAAATTAACCGCATGGAAAACCGATTTAAACCGAACCGAAGCGAACGAAAATGAACCGAATTTAATCGAAAAACTGCTTTCAAACTGTTTTTTAATCGAACCGAATCAAACTGAATAAAACTGTTTTTAACTGAACTGAATAAAACTGTTTTTAACTGAACTGTATAAAACTGTTTTAAACTGAACCGAATCAAACTGAATAAAATAATATCAAACTGTATAGAATAAAAGTGTCTCAAACGAAACTGTTTCAAAATGTAACACCTAATTTCGTCATTGTTTTAATTTACCTAAATTATTGGCGTACAATTAGACAAAGATAAGAACACATGATTTCAATTTTCAACCACTATTTGTATTAAAAAGATGAATTCTCAATGGTTAAAATTCAATACACAAGACCTTTGTGTATGTTAATAATGAACTTGTATGGACTATGGCGTTATGATTACTCATAAATTCATCTAACTAATTTAAATAAATCAAAAACATCATTTGTTGCAAGAAATGTTATGGATCTTCAAATATAATTCATGGAATCCATCCTTATTAATAAATGTTAATATTTCTGCCATTACACACCCCACTTTAATTGCTAATTAATTTGTTCTTATTTACTTCTCCTCAGTGTTCCTTTTACCATTTTAATTATTTAGAAGGCAATTTAATAATTTGAGAAAGTTCAATGAACTATTAAAACAAACAATATAGAACAAAAGACAAAAAACAGTACCCAAATATCACGGATCAAATGTAAAATACCAAGTACAACTTTTACTTTATATCACAATGTATTTTACAAACTATAACTAACCAACAAATATAAGAATAAACATATGAAATATTTCTCTTTACTTTACAATATATTAAAATCCTGAAGACCTAAATATCCACTCTTTCCGCCCTACAAGACAAAAAACAAAGTTAAAAAGAATAATAAAAAAAAATAAAAAAAGATGAAGCAAATTATGTAATAAGTAACTCACCAAAATACCAACCATACCAAACGTTATAGATTGAAACAAATAAAAAGTATAAAATTGGGCTCTCAGAGTATTTTCATCATTGAGCACATGGCTCCAAAACATTTACCCAAATTGTCGAATACAATTACTTGAATCCATCAAGAAACTATGGGCATCAGCTCACTATAGTAATCCAAAATGAGACAACGTGTACTACAGTGAGAGTTCCCAACATAGTAACTTGGGTTTCAATTATTATAATCAACAAATGAGACATGTTATGAAACCTTATTACGAAAAGGGACAATCATCAAGCTCAACAGAAACCAACAACAAAACAAGCTCAACAAAATCCAACCATAACGATGTTACGGTCAAACAGTGGTGGTCAACGGTGGTGGTCGGGGTGGTGGTCGGGGTGGTGGTCAACGGTGGTGGTCAACGGTGGTGGTCAATGGTGGTCGGGGTGGTGGTCAACGGTGGTGGTCAATGGTGGTCGGGGGTGGTGATCAACGGTGGTGGTCGGGGTGGTTGTCAATGGTGGTGGTCAATGGTGGTGGTCGGGGTGGTTGTCAATGGTGGTGGTCAATGGTGGCAATGGTGGTGGTCGATGGTGGTGGTGAGGGGTGGTGGTTAACGGTGGTGGTAAGGGTGGTGGTCGGTGTGGTGGTCGGTGGTGGTCGGTTGTGGTGGACGGTGGTGGCCGGTGGTGGTGGTTAGTGGTGGACAATGGTGGTCGGGGAAGGTGGTCGGGGAAGGTGGTTGTCAATGGTGGTCAACGGTGGCAGTGGTGGTGGTCAGTGGTGGTGGTTAACGGTGGTGGTCGGTGTGGTGGTCGGTGTGGTGGTCGGTTGTGGTGGACAGTGGTGGACAGTGGTGGTGGTTAGTGGTGGACAATGGTGGTCGGGGAAGGTGGTTGGGGTGGTGGTCGGGGCCCGGGGGTGGGGGGTGGGCCCGGGCCTGGGTTACCGAGGCATGGTTCGGGGGTGGGCCCGGGCATGGATCGGGGGTGGGCCTGGGCATGGATCAAGGGGTGGGCCTGGGCATGGATCAGGGGGTGTTGAATCCGGGTCGGTCAAGGGTGGGTGGTGGATTTGGGTCAGTTCCTAGGGTTTCTAAGGTTAGGGTTTTGAAATTGGAGGGCGATCATATAATAGACTAATAGAGATAAAAAAAAAAGCAGAAAATCCATTTAAAAAAGCAGAAAATTCATTAAAAAAGGCAGAAAATTCATTTAATAAAGCAAAAAAATCATTAAAAAAAGCAGAAAATTCATACTAAATTTCATAAAAAAAAAAAACCTACTTAATTGCATTTTTATTAATTTCTAAGGTGAAAATTTTAAAACGATCTACAAATAATTTAACAAATAAAAAAGCAGGAAATTCATACTAAGTCACTAACTATTTAGCCACTAAATTGCATTTTTATTAATTAATAAGGTGAAAATTTTAAACGATCTACAAATAAATCAACAAATAAAAAAGCAGAAAATTCATACTAAATTACTAATTATTTAGTCGTTAAAAATTCATAAAAAGAAACCTACTGATTTGCATTTTTATTAATTAATAATATGATAATTTTAAGCGATCTACAAAAAATTCAACAAATATATAATCAGAATTATATTTTAATAATTATTTAGCCGTTAAAAATTTATAAAAAAAGAAAAATTAAACAAATGAATGAAGATAATATACGAAATCCAACTTCCAATCCAAAAAAAAACAACAACAAATATATAAATCCGAACTCCTCCGTGGTTCAAAAGAAAAAACAAAAAAAAATTGAAATTTGAGTTCTTAACCTGGATCTGTGTTTCAACTCGTCAAACTTCAAGAATCTCCTCTTCGTGTCTTCAATCTTCAATCTTCAATCTTCAATCTTTAATCTTCACCAATTTTCATTCTTCTCTTCGTGTGAAGAAATGAGGAGAATTAGAGACGAAGTGACAAAGATTTTGAGTTTGAGATCTGAAATGGTAGAGAGTAGAGACTAGAGAGGCGAAGAAATCAGAAAGAAATGGTGGTGTGCAACTGTGCGAGTGTGTGAGTGTGTGAGAGAGAGAGACGAATTCCTCAGATCTAGATTCTAGGGTTTTTTTTTTGTGTTATGTTTGTGTGGTTAGGTTAAAATTAGAGTATATATATGGAGGCAACTTGGCAAGGCAAGAATAGGTTTTTCCGTTTTTATTTTGGGCCAGCCCAACTTCCCAAACACCTAACAAAATGCAAACCAAACCACTAAACCAGTGATTAGTAATCCGTTACCATTTAGGCATTTACCACACCGTATTATTATTATTATTATTATTATTATTATTATTATTATTATTATTATTATTATTATTATTATTATTATTATTATTATTATTATTATTATTATTATCTTAAGCATAGAAATTAGTTAGATAGAATTATTATTATTATTATTATTATTATTATTAGGAAACAGCGTATTATTATTATTATTATTATTATCTTAAGCATCATTTATATATTTTTTAATATTGAACTTCTTGGTTTTTATGATTTTGTGTTGATTTTAAGAAATTATGCGTGTGTTGATGTTATGATGTACATATATCATAATGAATAGGAAAATTAGTCTATGCTCGCATTTGTAGAAAGTTAAGAGAATAAATCAAAGATTATTATTATATTTATATGATACATGCGTATAGTTATAAGTCTTTCATTGTTCTTATTGGATAACAAATTATTTCGATTCAATTAGATGTTTTGAGTTTGAAAGTGAATAATTGAATATAGCTTAATGACGCTTAACTGCAATGGACCATCAATTTATATTGGATAACAAATTGTTCTTATGAATGTACCATCAATTAGTGACTTATATACTCAAAATGCAATACATATATCTGCACAGTATACTGGTCTAGTTTAGCCTAATGATTAACCAACTACACTGATTTTTGTCACATTATACTCGTATTATATTAGCTTGTGTTTATCGACTTTAATCATCATCATCATCATCACTAAATTATGATCATTCACCATTATAAATCATCACCACCGTGATCATTTATTAGTTTATACTCACATGTGTAGAAAGTTAAGAGAATACATCAAAGATTATTATTATATTTATATAATATAAGTGTACGTATAGTTATAAGTCTTTCATTGTTCTTATTGGATAACAAATTATTTCGATTGAAGTAGATGTTTTGAGTTTGAAAGTGAATATAGCTTAATGACGATTAACTGGAATGGAGTATTGTTATTCTTAACAAACTTATCGACTTATATTGACACGTATTAATCTAATTCAATAACATGTTTACAGTTTTGAAATTGATTTAACTTAAATACTATTAACTTGAATGCAGGATTCATACTTTGTATGATTCTATCAACTTATTACAAGTCACTAATTGATGGTACATTCATATATCTCATCCCGTGACAACTTGCATCAATTGAATTAGATGTTTTAGTTATGAAATGAATTTAACTTAAAGACTATTAAACTCAAATAAATGATTGTTATCTTGAATTAGTTTATCGACTTACATTGGCCTGTTCATTAATCTCATCCGACAACAACTTATTCTAATTCAATTAGATATTTTTAGTTTCAAAATTAGTTGAAATTAAACATGACTAAGTTAAATATAATATAGTTATGTTGAATCAACTTAATGACTTATATTTATACATCCATCTAATCCAATAACTACATATTAGTTCAATCATATGTTTTATGTTTCAAAATACATTTCACATAAAGACGACTAACTCAAATATCGTATGTTTGAATTAGCTTAGCAGCTACCATTGGCACATTCATTATGTACAATAATAAATACTTGGATTATTTAAGTAGATGTTTTTTGTTTCAAATTCCATTATACACTGGAAAACGATTAGCCTAATGATTAACCACTTATATTAACTGATTTATAAACTAATGCATCATTTTCAATCATCATCTTCATCTTTGACCACAACCAATCACCAATTCATCATTGATAGTTACACATTGGAAAACTATAGAATAATGAAGAATTTGAAATTGAATTTTTCAATACCAGCCAAATGTTGAACCTTTAATAAAGTAATTTTACAGAAAATATAGCAACTTCAAAATGCGCTTTTGTAGACAAATATAGATACGTCTCTTGGTGCTATCGTTGTTTTCAACAAGTTTAACCGATGTGACAAAAGTTCAACTGAGTTGAAATTCCTTGCAATGAATAATGGCTTGACCCGAAGCGAGACCCGAAGGGAAAAGTTGTACATGGCATAACCGATATCAATTTTCACCCAAGCCGATGCGGGTTTACCTAAGAAACTGAAATTAACTTAATCCGAATTGAAAATAACTGTTTAACTGATAGTAATAGGTAAAAAGTCAACTATTTAAACCAAAACTGTACGGGTCAAACCAAAAGACAACTGTAAACTGAACTGAACTTAACTGAAAATTGAATTAACTGTATGGATTGAAACTGAAACCGAAAAAGTTTAAACTGAATCAATTAATCTCGAAAAAATGAACTGAATTAACTGAACTGAAGTCAACTGAACTGTTTGGTTTGAACAAGAACTGAACTGGTTAACTGAATTGACACCTCTAACACTTACCCCTAGCAACTAAGAACATTAAGATTGTTACAATTCTACGAATTGTATAAGAGAATCAGAGATGAAGAAGATAGTAGTAGAACACAGTGGACTTATTCCATTATTGCTGAAAAATGTAGAGAGAGAAAATTATAACATGTGTTTATTATTGTCTAAAATGAATAATTCTATAGCCGAGCTAAACAAAGTATATAAATATACTACTTTATTACATGGGTTGATGATGTGACATTTTGTTGTGAGTAATTTGTAACAGATCTGGACCGTTTATTATTATTGTGCGGACACAAGCATTTAGCTTCCCTCTCTCTCTTGTAAACAACAATACCCAATTTTGTTTTACCAAATACTTTCTCTCTCCTACTATCTATTCTAGATCGTGCTTCTCTCCACTAAGCTCACTTTTTTTGCTCTGTGCTCACTTTTTTTGCTCTGTGAAACTTTTTTGCAGCATTTTTCAACCTCCATTGAAGGAAGACCCCATTGAAGATTAAGTAAGCTATTGTTTTTTTTTAGTTTTTAGGTTTAATTGAAGATTAAGTATCTCGAAGATTAGGGATTAGGAAATCAAAATTCGAAGCTAATAAATAATTTAACGTCTTTGAAGCTTGATTATAAAGTTACATATCACAGTTCATTGGTTTCAAATGAAAGTATCCTGAGATTCATGGGTTCGTAAGGGAGTTTTGATGTTCTAGAGAGAGAAATAGAGGAGCGTATAATGTCGAGATGTGTTACTAATTAATCTATGTGAAATTTGACGATTGAGATTAGATTGAAGTTTCCAACTGCTGAGATGGTAAGTTTTCAATTTTCAACCTCTATTGAAGATTAAGTAAGCTTTTCAATTTTAATATGAGCAAAGAGTGTAAAATGAGCAAAAATCACTCAAATTGGTTAACCAACTACTTTACAATCTACTTCCTCAAAAAAAAAACTTAGTCGTTTCCTCCCTTCTCTGAACCCTTCTCTCTGTCTCTTTTTTCTTCTTCAAGGTATATAAAATCATCTGAGGGACTGCCAACATGGATACTCTTGTCCATGGTAAGCCCCTTTTTCTCTCTTAATTTCAATTCTTAGTTTGTTTTCTTAGTATATTCAATAATTTAGTCTCTCTTTATGAGAGCTTCTCTCCATCCTTTGTGATGGCTTTTGTCCCCTGTATGGGGTTAGTTTGTCCCGCTTTGTTGGGATCTAGTCTCCCCATATTTATCATGGTGGTTTTGTTTGTTAGGTGCTTTTGTGTGTTTGGGTATAGATCCAAGATCCAAAGTCTTAAGTTGAAAGTTATTTTGTTGATTGAAAGTTGTGCGGGGCTGCAACAAATGTCACTGCTTCATTTACAATCAGTTGAATTAAATCTGCTTCTATTTGAAAACTACATTAGATCAATAGACCCCCTCGCGGAAGGCTGCATCAGACAACTATTGGAAAGACAAGAGTTTTCCTCAGTGCTAGATCTGCTCAACGATCGTGGTTTTGCCATTTTAGAATTATGTTTCAATTTGATATGTACGTATTTGTTAGTTTTTTATATCTATTGTAAATGTCGTATGACTTCAAATCAATAATTTGGGCGCCTTGCGAGGGCTCCCTCACTTCTTGGAAAGCAGATGACTTTTTACTTAAAAAAAACCACTCTACAATGAGTGCAATTAATCTCATGTTGCTCTTTGTGGAGAAAAAATTATTTAAAGACAAGATAATATTAACATTTTTAAAATAATTAAATACAAATGTATATTTTAATACTCATTAAACTAATGCTAATAATAGCATTTCCTACCTTTCAGTACTCTTATATTAATAGAAGTTCTTCGAAATTTCATAACCTCTTTGTTAATTAACACTATTACACGGTTACAAAATTTAATGACATTGGTTATATTCTTATACATTAACCTTTTCAAAAAAATATTGTATCATATTCTTTGTAAGTAATTATTTATTTATATATATGTACTCTCTTAAAGTCGAGGGTTATATTGATGAATAATTCATATTATAGTTTAATATGTAGAAAATTTAAAAGAAACTGGAAAATCATTTCCGGAGCAAAATCCAATGCATATAACTCTTTTTTCCCACTTCTCTGGAGTGTTTGAGTTAAATCTATAAATTCACATTAATAAATGATCCGGGGCATCGTTCTTGCCAACAACTAGTTTGCACTCAAAAATTGGTTATTTGTGTTAGTAGTTAGTCCTGGCGTAGCAAAATGCCTCTCGGTTTGGAGCGTTTTCCTAAAATGGTGTTAATATAAAAGTAATTCCCTATTTGGTGTTCAATTAAAAGTAATTCCATAATTTAGTTTTTAGCTAAAAGTAATTTCACATTTTAGTGCCCCTGTTAGGTTTGGATGTGAAATGGATGTTTGGATAGTATATTTCCACATTTTAGTGTTCATGTTAGGTTTGGCCACAACATTCAAACATAAACTTTTTAGATGAATATCATTCATAGTCAGCATATAAAAACCGGTGTGGAGTCTTTTTAGTTTTAGTTGCTTTGGTTTTTTACTTTTTTTTTTTTGGAGCCCTTTCGGTAACCCCAGTAGTAAGAATTTTCCTCCTGGATTGCCCTCGCACGAGGTTCACTCGCCCAGAGGCCCAACAAGCTACAACCCCCCCTTCCTCCCACAACATTGAAATTTGCTTCCACCAAGATTTGAACCTCGCGTCTCCATGTTGGAGATAGGAAGTTCATACCATCAAATCCGAGGTCCTTGCCTCATTGGTTAGTTGCTTTAGTTTTTTTATTTTTGTTTTGTAAATGTCTTCTTAGTAGTTGATTTGTGTTAGTTTGAGTTACTTTTATTTTCTTTGTTTTGGGGTTGTGCTAGATATCAGGTTACATTATCAAGCTCAATACCATTCTTCTCCATGTTTTCTGTAAACATCAAAGCTTCTTCTACACCTCCAGCGACACATAATCTGTCAATAAGGGATATTGTAGCTGTATAAATTAGGGAGAATCCCATACTTAAGCATCATACAAAAGAAAGACTTTTCAACATGAACAAGGTCCATTCTGCGAAAACGAGACATAAGGATGTTGAATAAAATGAAACAATGGACACCCCCTATCCTTTCCTTGCCAAAATCTTACTGCTTCATGGAACATTGACACATAGGTCATCTATAAAGATAGGATTGGTATGTACGCTAAGCAACTTGATAGATGCTCTATATACAACCAACCCCATATAGTACATACATGAGGAAGATGAATATATAATCATGGTCTCTGAATCTAAAACGAGTTAACATTATCTCCAAACAAATCTGAAACCAATGCTTTTCAACGGCAAAGAGAAGATTTACATCCTAACAACTTAAAATTAATCATGAGGAGGTGAGCAAGAGTTTATAAAACTATATAGTCATTAGCAATTTGAATATAAAATTGTTTCATTTTCAGGGAATTAGGTTGTAAAATGTGATATTATTGGTCAACTTCCTTCCATTGTGCCCAAATAATTCTCAACACACAGAGCTTTGACGGCCCGTTTGGTTAGTGGTATTAAATTGTGGTAATAGTAATGTTTTAGTGTAAATTTGTGAAGATATCTCCAAGTTAATATCCATGGTAATGAAACTTGATGTCAAAGCATGGGTTTTCCTTCATAAATTCTCATTACCACTCAATACCACCTTCCCAATTGGTAATGGATGGTAATGAAATTTTATGAAGAAAATAGGTGTTTTTAGGATAAAGTAGCATTACCATGGATGTTGACATGAGAATGCCTTCACAATGTACACTAGAAACTATTACCATTACTACCATTTAGTACCACTAACCAAACGGGCCATAAAAGTATGTCAATGGTATATCCGAACTATATGTGCCGAACTTGAAAAAACAGAGCTTGTATGAATAATGTGCAACAATACGAGAAGACAATGATCAATCCCATTACAAAACCTCTAAATTTACCAACTAAAGCTATAAATTAGATAATTAGGAAAAAAAAAAAAAAAAAAAAGCATACCACGATTGTCGGTGGAACAAGCGCCTGAAGACTCGGAAATTCCGGCGAGGATGTGATGTCGTCAGCAATGTTCGTATATGTTCAACAGGGAAGACAAAGGAAGGTATTTTTTTTGGTAAAATGTAAGCGATATTATTACCAAAAAGACCAATCAAAGGCCACCCCACAACAACCCATATAACATAAGGTCTTAACAGTACAGGCACTGTTAAACCAAAACACAGTCAACTAAAACAAACCAACCAAGAACAGTTCAAGTGCAAGAAATTACAAGACTCTGGAACCGGTTTTTATCTGCATCAGACCATTTACTATCAATACAACCTCTTATCCTACTACAAACATCAAGTTGAACTTCTCTAATAACTTTCTCATAACATTTCACTGCTCCATTCCATAACGCATGGTTCCTAGTCCTCCAAGTATGATACACCAGGGTAGTCAATGTAGTATAACATACTTGTTGCCTTCTCTTCTGTCTGAATTTCCTGCCCCACTTTTTCCTAGAGGTGAAGATACTTTCCTGAGCCTGCATTCTAATACCTATCCAGCTCATGACTCCTTTACAAATACTGCTGCTACATGGGCATCTGAAGAAAAGATGTAAGCTGGTATCTGCTTCACCACTACACAACAGATAAATATCATCAATGCTGACACCAGCAATTAGTAATCTCTCTTTGGTTTTTAACTTGCCAAGCATTACCATCCAGGCAATGAAGGAATGTTTAGGAAGGTTCAACCTGTTCCACACCCAATTGTGCCAACCCACCTTCATTTGTTGGCTTTTAAGCCAAGTATAACCTTCTTTAACACTATACTTCCCCCCCCCCATTTTGCCACTGATTCCCTTGATAAGCACTATTGACACTAGTAGAATAATTGCTTATTAAATAGAGTATTGACCCGAAGGTCTACAACAATCCGATAGCATAAGTTCAATACAATCATTAGGGATGAGGGGAATTTCCCTAACAATATTTAGGTACATAGCATGCTAGTATGCCCTTTTAACCAAAAAAAAAAAAAGAATAATTGCTTATTGTTGCGGCTGAATTGTTGCGGTTTTACCCATACGCAGCAATAAATCACGTCAAAAAAAAGGAAATATCGAAAATAAACCTATTGTTGCGGTTTTGGGCGGAAATCGCAGTAATATATGTCAACGGGAGATTTTCAAAATTGTTTAACCGGTTTGAACATTTCTATTGCTGCGGTTTCTTTAAAAAACCGCAGCAATAGATTAAAATATTAATATTTTAATCTATTGCTGCGATTTTTTAAAGAAACCGCAGCAATAAAAACCAAACCCTAAATCTAACATAAGTTGGGCGGCCTCCCTCCCTCTCATTTCTCCCTCTCACTTATCCCTCACTCCTACTCTTCCCTCTCTCTCATGGCAGATCTCCTTCACTCCTACTCCGATCTCACCATCCCTCAACCTCACTCCTACTCCTCCGATCCCTCTCTCTCGTGTGTGTAATCCCCCGTAAATCAATGAATTTTATAAATATATTTTATTGTATATTTATATATATTTAAATATATTTTAGTATTTAAATGATTTATTTCTTCAAAGGTTGACTATTTGAAAGTCAAAGGAATTATTTTAATGATTTAAAGAAGTTAAACATTTTGTCTAGACATGCTTTGAAAAATATTTGAAAAGCTTAAAATACTTTTTGGATTTGGAAAAGGATTCCTAATTGGGTATGAGGAACCCAAACACTAAATTCATCAATCATTAAACTCTAGTTTGAGCCCAATTACCTTTTCCTAAGCCAACAAGGAGAACCTATAAAAGACCCCCATAAACCCAAATTTTTCCCACACAACTTTATTTTCTCTCTCCTCCTTTTTCCTCAAAGATTTCAGCCTCCCCTTATTTTCCTTTTCTCTCTTCCTCGTCGACCGTCGCTCCTCCTCGTGCGACCACCGCCGCCGACGACCGACCAGCCAGGACAGCCCAGTCGACCAGCCGCCGCCTCCCCGCCGGCGTTTTCCTCCTCCTTTCTTGCTTTGGTTAATTTCTTCCTCCTCAAGTTATTTTCAATGCAAAGTTTATATTTTTAAGATTTGTTTTAATATGATTATATTTAAATGTTATAGTTTGATGATTTATTTATGAATCTAAGATTATATAATTTATGTATTGAAGAAATAAAAATTCAGATTTACATATTAGGTTTGAATTGGATTTTAATTATCAAAGCATGAATTTTTAGGGTTTTAAAGCGTGGAAAATCATAGTAGTATATTATAGTTTATGAAATTGATTATTCCTATGATTTTAAATATAGTTAAGTATGTTTAAAAAGAGTTTTAATATGTTATATGTTGCTGGAAATTTGAAAAGAGTATTGTTGATGGAGTTTTTATGATTTAAACATGGGCTTTTGAGAACTAGTGTAGTAGTACTATACTAGGAGGTTTTAATGATCAAGTTTTAATGATGGAAAAAGGTTTTTAAACACTTTTAGGAAGGGTTGAAATATTTTTATTATTGCTGTAAATTTATAAGGGATTGATTGTGGATTTTTATTGGTTGTTTTAGGCAAAGAATTCTCTTTAGGCGACTTTTAAGGTTGTGAAAGTGGCCTCTCAATTTGTCTACACAAGGTACGTACATACCTATGTGTTTGTTGGATTAGTATCATGACTCTAAGGATGAGAATTATGTAGTATCATGTATAGGGAACTATTTTTAGTTCATATGTGATTTCTATTAAGTTGAATTTGCATGTTTTGTGTCGTTGTGTGAAACATGTTGGTTATGATATTTATATTATATTATTGTATTGGTTTGGATCATGATTGAATCATGTTGTTCCCTTTTGATTATTTAATTACTTTATAAGGACCGAGGGCCTTATTCGTTAAGTTGAATTAGTATACCTATGAAAGGTTGGTTGGTTGTTGACTTGGTTCAACAGATAAAGGAAGGTTATGAATTAAAGTTGGAATTAATATTGGGTTTTTAAGTTGTTGTTGATCACCTTATCTAATACTAAGATAAAAATGAAAGTTTATGATTGTTTGATGATTATATTATTTGCTCTACTTGTGAGTCATAACAAGTAATATATTATTAATCATGTAAAGTGAAACGTGGATAGCAATAGCTTTAGACTTGTGCACGTCTGAAGTGTTGGACAAGTATGAGTTGGAGTACATGGTGGTAGCCCATGGCTTTTCCTAGGACCGGATTGATCACCGTGTCCTATTTAAAGGTTCCCCGATATCGTAGGTCATGTGAATACGGAGTCACGCCCGCATTTCGTCTTCCAAAGGGAATGCTGGTTTTGGTCAGACAACTCATCCATTGACTATTCCATCTAAAGTAATTAAATTATTGGTTGTGAAGTAAGTTCAGTAAAAGTATCTGCAAGGTTATCGTGTATTAGTATCATGTTAGGTTGGTTTATTTATTTACTATATAGTACTCAACTTTGCTGATTACGTGCTTTTGTGTGTATGTTGATCATGGCTATGCCTTATTGATCCTGTGATGACTCATTTTGGTGAGCAGTCTCTAGGGATCAATAGTGCATTGTCCATCTACAGGTTTGAAGATGATGCATCATGGGTTCAGGATTTGGAGAGCTTGTGTAGATTGTTTTATCATACTTTGTCTTTTACTTTTCGTAGTTGACTTTGACTATTGTCGTTGACTTTGACTTTTGTTAGTTTGACTTTTAGAGTTGACTCTGTGGTTGACTAAACTTTATTTATAAAGTTTATTATTATGTTTTCCGCTGTAAAATTCTAAATAAGCCGATACGTTTTCACACGGGCGATAATACTTTGATGATTCTCTAAGTTTTATATTAAAAAGGTATTTTAGAAAAGATAGAATTGTCGGGGTGTTACAAAGTGGTATCAGAGCTTTAGGTTTTATTGGCATTTCGTGCCAACTTTAAATTTTTAGGCGCCTAACTAGCTAGTTAATTAAAATGAATTTCTTGGAATTGAGCTCTTACTTATTCATTGTGTTCAAATTATTTTCGAAATATTTTTCAAGATTTCAAGATTTAAAATATTTTATCTCAGTTCGAATTATTTTTTTTAAAGGGTCTGAATTTTTATTTTGTTCGAAAATTTCGAACTATTTTATTTAAATTTTATTTCATTTTTCGGTTCTTTTATTAATTCGAAAATTATATGTTTAATTATTTTATTTTGATACTCAAGCTTATCTTGATTATTTTATTATTTTATGAGAGATGGGTAGTATAGGAATGGCATATAGGATAGAAATATTATATGTCTGCATTAAATAGTTAGTTCAGCATGATAATATTTTTCTTCTCTGCTAACTGTTTATGTTATTCCTATGCCTCATATTGTTGTTGTTATTCTGGCTTATTGTTAATTGTTGAGAACATACGCTAAGTGAGTACCAATTGCTTATAGAAGTTATATTTATCTGTTATAGGATCTCTAGCTATGTCTGATAGAGAAGCTACTAGAGTAGGGAGCTACTACAACCCTATTGTGTTGAGTGATGATGAGAGTGATGAATCTGGTTATGAGTCTGACAGTGATAGCTACACCAGCCTAGAGATCATTATACGTCATGTGTTAAGAGTAGGCATGTCTGATAGTGACGATGAGGTTCTCCACGAGTTTGACCGTGCTAGGGGACAGACCATGATGGACATATACCATGCCGTTTTGAGACCCGACAGTGATTCTGAGTCAGAAGAGGACCAGCCTCAATCTAAGAAGTTATGAAGATCCACGAGATTTAGAAGCTATGTTTACTATAATACTGAGGTCATTGATGATTTTGAAGATGAGGTTTTCACTCCAGAAAAGTACAAGGAATCAAAGGATAAGACTGATAATGTATCTCCTTAGATTACTTACCTATGTATATATGTTTTAAGAATAATGTTGGATAATTAGTCAAGCAATGGTTTAAATTTATTTCATAGTACCTTTACTTCATTTTAGGAAAATACAGTATTATGGTTTAGAAAATTATTACTAGCATCTTTTGAGGAATAAAAGACAAATATTTAGTTATCCAAGTGAGCAAGAATTTATTTTGGCACGCGAATGGGAATATTTTTATTTATTGGTTACGATTGAATTTTTATTCATTGATCCTCATGTGTCTATTCTTGATGCGAATATTTTCATGAATGATTATGTGGTTGATGATTATTTTGTGGTATTGTTGTAACTTCATGAGAAATTATTTGTTGATGCGATCTTGTATGATCAAATCAAATGTTGCCTTCCTAGAAAATGGCATGTAAGTTATGTATCGAAACATAAAGTAGAGTACGTTAATTTCAGGCCGCCAGTAGAATGGCTAACAACGGTAACGATTTAGCTGCTGCTATTCGCCTTTTGGCGGAGAAACTGACTCAGGAAAGAGCTGAGCGTCCCGATTCTGCTGGGGACATGTTTGAGAGACTAGTACTTTAAGGGGCAAGCTGATCCTACCTTCTTAGAGAGCTGGATTAGGGAATTTGAGAAAAAAATTGGGGCTGTGAACTGTCCTGAGGGTATGAAAGTAGGTCAAGTTGTACTATACCTAAAAGATGAGGCTGACTTATGGTGGAGAGAAAATGGGGCTAGACTAAGTGCTGCTGAGGGATTTAATTGGGATTCCTTTGTTACTGCCTTGAGAGGGAAGTTTTACCCTGCTTATATGAGGAAGGCCCAAGAGTATATCAACCTTAGGATGGGGAGTATGACCATCTCTGAGTACTATAGCAAGTTCATAGCACTGTCGAGGTTTGCACCTGAGGTAGTAGCCACTAAGGAGTTAAAGGCTCAAAGGTTTGAGCAAGGTTTGACTGTGGAAATCCAACTGGGGTTAGGTGGTGAGACTTTTGCATCCCTAGATTTTGTGTAACACCCAGCCCATCTGGAGCCGAGTATATCGTCACCAATGCGCATCCAGGGCCAACAATTGTCCTCAATAACCAACACAAGTTCTTCCGACGTTTATTGTCCTCACTCATGCGCACCCTAAGAAACTTCCAGGAGGTCACCCATCCCTGGACTACTCCCAACCAAGCACGCTTAACTGTGGAGTAACTAAGGAAATGAGCTTCCTAAAAGAAAGATGCATCTTGTTGGAATGAGTAGCTTGCTAAATCCCTTTAAAGCAATCATGAGGGGTATTACATACACCCCCACTTGAGAACAGCAACGCCCTTGTTGCGCCTGAGGACCCCACATATTCGGCATACGGCATGTGGGTCACTCCAGCCTGAAGACTGATTGCCGGAGACTCCAGATATTCGGTCTGACGACCTCCGGGTCGCTCCTTATGACAATGTAGCCCCAGAATCCTCCCCCACTAGGCGCCTGAGGACTCCTAATATTCGGCCTAACGGCCTTAGGGTCGCCCCAACACGCGGTCGCAGGGTTGCTCTGATACCATTTGTAACACCCAGCCCATCCGGAACCGAGTATATTGTCACCAATGCGCATCCAGGGCCAACAACTGTCCTCAATAACCAACACAAGTTCTTCCGGCGCATTTTGTCCTCACTCATGCGCACCCTGAGAAACTTCTCAGGAGGTCACCCATCCCTGGACTACTCCCAGCCAAACACGCTTAACTGTGAAGTAATTAAGGAAATGAGCTTCCTAAAAAAAAGATGCATCTTGTTGGAATGAGTAGCCTGCTAAATCTCTTGAAAGCAATCATGAGGGGTATTACATAACTGTAACACTCCGTCCTTTTATAAACATAATATAAACAATAGAACATTTTATTGAAGAAATGGCGATAGCGGAAATATCGCCTGACGGAAATGTCACTCTAATCAAAGGTTAAAATTAAACTAAATAAAAATAAAACTCAATTAAAATAATCCGAAATATTCATAGAGGCAAAACAACTTCATAAACCCAATGTAGTAAATATATATAAAATAAAATATCTCAAAAATCCTAATTAACCTTTCTCTCAATGCCCATATTATAACACGAAATAATCACCTGCAAAATATATCAACAAACATCCACAATCAGTGGGGAGAAACTAACAGCTCTCCCAGCCCAATTAGGATCCATATAAGAGTTATAAAAGTTTGGATAAATTTCATGGAACTACCTTTTATAACAAAAAAAATTTCAAAAAATTACCTTATAATTTTTTTTTTCATAAAACTACCTTATAAAACAAAACCCGTTTCAAACGACCACCAATTGACGACATCCGTTAATTTTGACCGTTAACCCCACCTTTGACCATCACATGATGGTCACGTGAGTTCATTAAAACTAACAAAAACTAAATTTCAACGCTAAAATAATCCAATACAAATCTAAGATCATGACTCACGTGAGTTTTAATGAACTCACGTGACCAACATGTGATGGTCAAAGGAGCGGTTAACGGTCAAAATTAACGGATGTTGTTAATTGGTGGTCGTTTGAAACGGGTTTTGTTTTATAAGGTAGTTTTTTGAAAAAAAAAAAATTATAAGGTAGTTTTTTGAAATTTTTTTGTTATAAAAGGTAGTTCCATGAAATTTATCCTAAAAGTTTAATGATCAAGTCTTACACAACAACTTAAAAATATACCTTAAACAATCAAATTAACAAACAGATAAATAAATATAACAAAGACATTACAACACGCAATAATCCAAATAGGGTAAAGGCAACATAATAAACAAATAAATAAATACATATGAACTCAAGGATATAAAATAAACCTTCAAACCTAAATGAAATAATAATATGAACAATATAAATGATAATTATAACGTTTCCAAAATAATCTTCTTGACACGTTTGAGGAGGAACTGAACGTAAGTGGATCGCAACCCACTGTTCCTATTTGGTTATAGTATTAGGACCCTGCTCGCCTATGTCTAGTATGGCCACACCTGATGCGAGATAGTACCCTTCTCAGTACTTCTCGACCTCTCAGACGACAACTAATAACCAAGACGGACCTACATACCCTGCTCAGTACGTAAGTATAAACTATGTACCCTACTCAGTACATAGTGACTGTTCATTCCTAGGAGACAATGCCGCCTCACTAGTCATCATTCTCAAACAAAAACAAATAATAAATAATATAATTTCACCGTCTGCAGAAAGTCATTCAAGGGCTTACATCAAACTGCAAGAAATTAGGGTCTCAACCCGTCATTTCCATTTACATCAAACTGCAAGAAATTAGGGCCTCAACCCATCATTTTCATTTACATCAAATTGCAAGAAATTAGGGCCTCAACCCATCATTTCCAATTCAAAACAACTTCATAGTTTCTCAAAAAAAAAAATTATAATATTTAATAATATTATCGTCGAAAATATAATTTAACTCATTGCAATAATCACATCTATAATAGCTTGAAAACAATTTCAAGAACCCATAACAAAATAATTTCGCCCAAACAACCTCACACTCATTATCTGAGTTTGAATACAAGATTAATTAAAACATAAGTCGCAATATCCCAGTACACAACTCTTGGCAAAGCGGTGCTAGAGACAACATCATTCTCCCTCGAAAACTACGATGTTGATAACGTATCCCCCACAATAACCAACCACAATCAATCATACTATAGCTAATTCATTCATATATATAATAATTTAGAAACCATAACTATAAGAACAACCTGTCAGATATGCCAAGTATAGCAAAACCATCTTTGTAAAACAACAATCATGACTTAGTTGTTTATAAATATAAAAAACTTACCATTATATAGAACATGATTACAACAACAAAAACAAAAAGAAAACTCACTTCATGCATGATGCTTTACTGAACGTGATTACAATGACAAAGAAAAAGAAAAGAAGAAAATTCACTCCAAACAACTCATATAATGAAACATTAAACTAATATACTTAACTAGGAACATATAAAACCAGCCGCCCCCTCTCTCTTTTTCTTTCTCTCAAACCCTAAACTCTCCTACCCTTTCTTCATTAATTGAGAATGCCATGGATGATTTTATCCATGGTAAGCCCCTTTTCCCCTTTTATTTTCAGTTTTTAGTTCATTTTCTTGTTTTGTTCAATAAATTAGTCTCTCTTTATGAGATTTTTTCAAACCCTGTTATGGGGTTCTTAGTTTCTGTTTTGGAAATCTCCTTCTCCCCTATGGGAGGTGTGAGTATGGTTCTTTTGTTTTTAGGTATGAGAAATTATTCTCATTGGTTGAAGATCGAGACTCAACATGAAGGTATTGGAATCTCGGATGCGGTCAACCTGACTCGATCAAGAATGTTCTTCCCAAACTATATCAGAATGATAGACTTCCTCATCAATAGCTGGTTGATTCAGCAAATACAAGGGGGATGCGTTGTATTGCTCGATCTGGTTCATTGTAGTTTCTTCGAAGACGAATTTGATTTAGTCTTGTTTAATTGTATCTTGTTTTTCTTTAATACCTATTGTAGATGTCGTTTGGCCTTCAATTAATGAAATTTCTCTTTCAAAAAAAAATAAAAGAACATATAAAACCAAGGATGTCTTGGCCTAGTGGTTAAGATTGAGGTGCTGTGAACGATAGGTCACAGGTTCGAATCCCCCCTCCCCTTCTTTGTAATTTGTACTACTTTCGTGGCTCATATGGATCAAAAAAAACTAGGAACATATAGATATACGCCCATTAAAAAAACTTTGGATAAAACTCCCAAACATAAGAACCACCTGCTCCTAATATAATACTTCGAACTCAATGAAACCACTTACAAATTTTCATACTTAAACTTCACATAGCTTAACCAACAGCAACCAAGCAAGTAAGAAAGAGCAGCAACCGAGAAATAGTAAGCCGAGACGTCAAACACCAACACTAGCAACACAAACAGTATGCTGCATTATTACGTCTTACAATTATCGATCTTCTCAACTGACCACCCCTAACTTCCACCACATATACCTTAGTCACGTTTGGCAAAACCACATACAACACATCTACAAATTTTTAGTTCAAAGGTAATAAAAACAATAAACAAACCAACCATGAACATGAATTTTTCATAGAAACAACCTTTAATAATGGTAGCACAATACCGTACTTAAAATTATGGCTATTCACAATCTTTCTTATCTAACAACAAGATTTACAAATAACCATGTAATCATGTAATCAATAAACCTCATAAAACAAACAAACAACATGAAATTATTCCCACCCAAATTCTTAGCATATACTCCCTCCGTCCCTAAATAGAGTGCCCATTTCTTTTGGGCACAAGTATTAAGAAGAAATCATGTGTAGGACCTTAGTTGTATTAAATCATAATTAAATATAGAAGTTGGTACACTTTTTATGAATTGTTTATTAAGGAGAGAGAATGTGGGTCATATGAGAAAGTGGGTGATATTATAAAAGTTGAAAGCAAAATAATATTTTAATTGGTGGACCATACCAAATAAGGAAATGAAAAATTTATTTGGGACAAACATAAATGGAAAAATGGGCACTCTATTTAGGAACGGAGGGAGTATAATACTAACCCAACCTAACTATTAAAACTAATATATTTCTTATGCGAATTCTAATCGTCCTAGGAAAACCGTTAGTTGCCTTTGAAGACCTCCAATTGTTTGCATTCTTCTTCTTGAACATTGTAAATTTCCATAACCTGCTGTTCTGTTTCGACCCAGAATCCCGACAATTGAAAGCTCTGATTCACAATCTCTCCGGTCAAAGTGAAGGCCCAGATGTCCTCAACATGCTTTCCAAATTTGAGAATGATCTAACGGATAGATCTCCGGAGATAGTCATTTTCGTGAAGGTGTGACAGGTTAAACCTGGATGAACTTTTCTCTTCTTTTTCTCTTCTCTTCTTCCCTTGAAATGGCTGAATGGTTTAGGGAAAAATGACAGATTTTCTTGTTAGAAATTCTAGCTCAAAGAGAATAAAAATGATGGGGGTTACAAAGGGTGATAAACAAGGATTAAAGGAGCACTTATTGGGAGGTTACATGGGAGTTATAAGAAGACCAAAAGCCACTCTTCCCACTTCATAAAATCTGATTTTTGGACAGCACTTAGGAACATAAACCTCAAGGCTAAAAAGTCGCTACAACGGTCCAAATGCGCTAAAAATTGATAAAATAAAAATAAACGTAGCTCAAACGCTCAAATTTAAATACTATAAAATATATAATTTCTAATCAAATACATTTTATAAAAGTTGAAAATAAATAATATAAGATATAATATTATTACGGAGTAAAATATTCTAATTTTAACGGAAAAATAATAATTAAGGGAAATTAATTCGAATAAGCTATGAGCATAAATCCGTGGTGTTACATGTTGTGTATGGAAGAGCCGCCCATATTTATGGTCTTCAATCGAGTCGTGATAAGAAGAATGTTGTAGTGGGTGAAAAGAGAAAAATCAAGGGAATTTCAAAAAGAACAGGAATGGGAATGGGAATTTCCAAGGGAGAAATGGTCAGGGCTACAGCAATAAGGGCCAGTCTAAGAGGATTTACCATTGTAAGAAGTGCAGTAATAACCACCCTGGTAGAGACTGTAAGGGAGACCTAGTAACCTGTAACTACTGCCAGAAGAAGGGTCATAGGGAGTATGAGTGCTTTACCAAGTAAAAGAACGAGCAAAATGGTAATGGGAGTGGTAACCAGGTGAAGTCTTATTGGGGGGTTACATGGGAGTTACAAGAAGACCAAAAGCCACTCTTCCCACTTAATAAAATCTGATTTTTGGACAGCACTTAGGAACTTAAACCTCAAGGCTAAAAAGTCGCTACAACGGTCTAAATGCGCTACAAATTGATAAAATAAAAATAAACGTAGCTCAAACGCTCAAATTTAAATACTATAAAATATATAATTTCTAATCAAATACATTTTATAAAAGTTGAAAACAAATAATATAAGATATAATATTATTACGGAGTAAAATATTCTAATTTTAACGGAAAAATAATAATTAAGGGAAAATAATTCGAATAAGTTATGAGCGTAAATCCGTGGTGTTACATGTTGTGTATGGAAGAGCCGCCCATATTTATGGTCTTCAATCGAGTCGTGATAAGAAGAATGTTGTAGTGGGTGAAAAGAGAAAGGATTTCAATGCTGGGGGAAATCAAGGGAATTTCAAAAAGAACAGGAATGAGAATGGGAATTTCCAAGGGAGAAATGGTCAGGGCTACAACAATAAGGGCCAGTCTGAGAGGATTTACCATTGTAAGAAGTGCAGTAATAACCACCCTAGTAGAGACTGCAAGGGAGACCTGGTAACCTATAACTACTGCCAGAAGAAGGGTCATAGGGAGTATGAGTGCTTTACCAAGCAAAAGAACGAGCAAAATGGTAATGGGAGTGGTAACCAGGTGAGGTCTTATTGGGGGGTTACATGGGAGTTACAAGAAGACCAAAAGCCACTCTTTCCACTTCATAAAATCTGATTTTTGGACAGCACTTAGGAACTTAAACCTCAAGGCTAAAAAGACGCCACAACGGTCCAAATGCGCTAAAAATTGATAAAATAAAAATAAACGTAGCTCAAACGCTCAAATTTAAATACTATAAAATATATAATTTCTAATCAAATACATTTTATAAAAGTTGAAAACAAATAATATAAGATATAATATTATTACGGAGTAAAATATTCTAATTTTAACGGAAAAATAATAATTAAGGGAAAATAATTCGAATAAGTTATGAGCGTAAATTCGTGGTGTTACATGTTGTGTATGGAAGAGCCGCTCATATTTATGGTCTTCAATCGAGTCGTGATAAGAAGAATGTTGTAGTGGGTGAAAAGAGAAAGGATTTCAATGCTGGGGGAAATCAAGGGAATTTCAAAAAGAACAGGAATGGGAATGAGAATTTCCAAGGGAGAAATGGTCAGGGCTACAGCAATAAGGGCCAGTCTGAGAGGATTTACCATTGTAAGAAGTGCAGTAATAACCACCCTGGTAGAAACTGCAAGGGAGACCTAGTAACCTGTAACTACTGCCAGAAGAAGGGTCATATGGAGTATGAGTGCTTTACCAAGCAAAAGAACGATCAAAATGGTAATGGGAGTGGTAACCAGGTGAGGTCTGGGTTCAACCAGTCAGGAAATCAAGTATCTAAGCCTGTAGGGTCACAGAACAACCAAGGAAGCTACAATAAGCCTGCTAGTGAGAGCAACAACAACCAGAACAAGGCTCCGGGTAAACTGTTCGTGATGAGTCGTAATGAAGCTGAACGATCTGCCGATGTAGTTTCTGGTACTTTTTCTATTAACTCCGTTCTCGTTAAAGCGTTATTTGATTCGGGGGCGACTTATTCGTTTGTTTCGTCGTCTGTCATTAATAGTCTGGGGTTAGTAGATTTTGAGGTGATTGATTTGCCTATTAGTATACCTACTGGAAAGACCATAAGGTGTACCAAGTTGTGTAAAGATTTGCCTCTAAAGATAGGAGACTGTGTATTTCCTTCTAATTTGATAGAGTTTAAACTGGGAGACCTGGATATAATTCTTGGGATGGATTGGTTAGGTTTCTATACAAGGCCACGATACATAAACTTTGCATTGAAATTAAAATAACTTGAGGAGGAAGAAATTAACCAAAGCAAGAAAGGAGGAGGAAAACGCCGGCGGGAGGCGGCGGCTGGTCGGCTGGGCTGTCCTGGCTGGTCGGTCGTCGGCGACGGTGGTCGCACGAGGAAAGGAAGAGAGAGAAGGAAAATAAGGGGAGGCCGAAATCGTTGGGGAAAAAGGAGGATAGAGAAAATAAAGTTGTGTGGGAAAAATTTGGGCTTATGGGGGGGTTTTTATAGGTTCCCCTTGTTGGCTTAGGAAAAGGTAATTGGACTCAAACTAGAGTTTAATGATTGATGAATTTAGTGTTTGGGTTCCTCATACCCAATTAGGAATCCTTTTCCAAATCCAAAAAGTGTTTTAAGCTTTTCAAATATTTTTCAAAGCATGTCTAGACAAAATGTTTAACTTCTTTAAATCATTAAAATAATTCCTTCGACTTTCAAATAATCAACCTTTGAAGAAATAAATCATTTAAATACTAAAATATATTTAAATATATATAACTATACAATAAAATATATTTATAAAATTCATAGATTTAACGGGGATTACAGTCTACCCCTCTTAAAAGAAGTTTCGTCCCGAAACTTGACATGAAAACTCACACATTTTCAAAAGTTTTTAACTCAACTCCCATTTGAGAAATACTTGTGTCACTCATGTGCACACTTTTACCCACTTTAAAAAATCACTTGTGTTACTCATGAACACATTTTCCATGCGGATAATCTAATTATTTTGCACCAACATGTGCAAATCGCCAAAATAAGCATAAAAATGCATAAAAATATCATAAAAATAGGTAAAAAGCGCGAAATTCTATCGCATTCTACCCCCTTAACGAAAACGAGTTACGCGCTCGTAACTCACCTCAGGGAATAAGTCTGTATACTTCTTCTTCATCTCGTTTTCGGCTTCCCACGTTGCCTCTTCAGACTCATGGTTAGACCAAAGTACTTTCACGATAATTACAATCTTATTGCGTGTACTACGCACCTTCTTATCAAGAATTTTCACAGGCCTTTCCTCATATGTGAGGCTACTATCGATTTGGATTCTTTCAAGCTCCAAAACATGACTCTCATCAGGGATGTAACGCTTGAGTTGGGAAATATGAATTAAATACGTCGTGCATCTTCTCGAATTTCATTGGCAAAGCCAACTTATAAGCTACCTTCCCAATTCTTTGCAGAATCTCATATGGACCTACATATTTGACACTTAATTTACCCTTCTTCCCAAACCTCATCACTCCCTTAGTTGGTGATACTTTCAGGAATACTTTATCACCTACTGCAAACTCATCTTCTCTTAGCTTTAAATCAGCATAACTCTTTTGCCTATCTTGAGCAGCTTGAATTCTAGCCTGAATCAACTTGACATTATTAACAGTCTCCTCAATAAATTATGTCCCCAATACTATATTCTCACTAATATCATTCCAACAAATGGGACTTCTACACTTCCTTCCATACAGTGCCTCAAAAGGTGCCATCTTAATACTCGCATGATAACTATTGTTGTATGAAAACTCAATCAAATTTAATTGCTCTTCCCAACTACCGTGGAAATCAATAGCGCACGCTCTCAACATATCTTCCATAGTTTGGTTCGTCCTCTCAGTCTGACCATCGGTCGCAGGGTGAAAGGCAATACTCATTTTTAATGTTGTCCCAAGATTCAACTGGACCTTTTGCCAAAATTTCGAGAGGAATCTCGAATCACAATATGAAATGATATATGATGGAACCCCATGCAATATCACTACGTGCTTGATATACGTCTTCGCAAGTTGCTTCTTCTTCCATGTCTCTTTAATTGGAATGAACACGGTCGACTTCGTTAGACGGTCCACAATAACCCAAATAGTATCATTGTCGTTCCTCGTCTTAGGCAAAGCAGTCACAAAATCCATCGATATGGAATCCCACTTCCATCCCGGAACCTCTAAAGATTGAACTTTTCCCATGGGTATCTTATGATCTATCTTCACTTTCCGACAGGTTAGACACTTAGACACGAATTCAGCAACCTCACGCTTCATATTTGGCCACCAATAGATTTGTTTAAGGTCCTTATACAACTTGTCACTCGCAGGGTGCACAGAATATGGAGTATTATGCCCCTCATGCATAAGTCGTCTCTTAAGCTCATCACATTTTTATGGTACACACCACCTTCCTTTGAATCTCAAACTTCCATCATCATGAATCTTAAAGTCGACTTCCTTACCTTGCTCCATCTTCTCCTAATCTTATCTAGGTGTTCATCCCCAACTTGACCCTCTTTGATCTCGTCGAAAACTGACAACCCCAATGACAAAGCACTCAATCTTGCCTCGATCTCCCCAGGATTTAAAATTTCTAGGCTAAGCCTTTGCATATCTTGACACAATTCCTCAGGAACTATCAAGGCATTCATGCTATGGCTCGACTTTCTACTCAAGGCATCGACAACTACATTCGCCTTCCCCTCATGATACTGGATGTCTAGGTCGTAGTCCTTGATCAACTCTAACCATCTCCTCTGTCTCATATTGAGGTCTTTCTGGGTGAAAATGTACTTCAAACTCTTATGGTCGGTAAAGATCTTACAGGTTGCCCCATAGAGGTAATGTCTCCAAATTTTCAAGGCAAACATGATCGCAGCTAACTCTAGATCATGGGTAGGGTAATTAGCCTCATAAGGTTTCAACTGACGCGATGCATACGCGATCACCTTCCCATTTTGCTGCAAAACACATCCCAAACCATTCTTTGAAGCATCACTATACACCTCAAATCCCTCATTTCCATTAGACAGGGTTAAAATGGGTGCAGAGGTTAAACACTCCTTTAAAATCTGGAAAGCTTCCTCGCACTTCTCACTCCACTCAAACTTTGACTATTTCTTCATCAAATTGGTCATTGGCCTCGCCATCTTCGAGAAATCTCTCACAAATCTCCTATAATAGCCAGCTAGACCTAAAAAACTTCTGATATCTGACACCTTCTTTGGAGTAGGCCACTCACTAACAGCTTGAATCTTAGCAGGATCCACAAAGACTCCTTCTTTAGACACATAGTGACCCAAAAATGCTACTTTCTCCAAACGAAACTCACACTTAGAGAACTTGGCATACAATTGATTCTTCCTAAGCGTCTCTAATATAATCCTCAAGTGTTGATCATGCTCTTCTTCACTCTTTGAATAAATCAGAATATCATCAATGAATACCACAATGAACTTATCTAAGGACTCATGGAATATCCTATTCATCAAATCCATAAATATGGCAGGTGCATTGGTCAATCCAAACGGCATTATAGTGAACTCATAATGACCATAACGCGTTCTAAACGTAGTCTTAGGTATATCCTTATCAGCTACCCTCAACTGGTGATACCCCAAACGCAAATCAATCTTCGAGAACATGCTTGCTCCATTCAACTGATCAAATAGGTCATCTATCCTAGGCAAAGGATACTTGTTCTTGATGGTGACATTATTCAGCTCCCTATAGTCAATACATAATCCATACTCCCATCTTTCTTCTTAACAAACAACACAAGAGCTCCCCAAGGTGACGCACTAGGCATAATATAACCCTTATCCAGCAACTCTTGCAACTGCATCTTTAATTCACTCTTCTCAGAAGGTGTCATTCGATAGGGTGCCTTAGATATAGGCGCAGTTCCAGGGACTAAGTCTATGGTGAATTCAACAACTCTAGCAGGCGGCATACCCGAAATTTCACTCGAAAACACATACATAAACTCATTCACGATTGGCACATCCTCAATATTCACCCCAACCTCTTTACTCACATCTTGCACACTACAGAAAAATAGCTCACACCCCTTCTTCATCAATTTCTTCACTTGCATAGCAGAAATAACCCCAAAGTTCTTAGGCTTCCCAAAACGTCGATATGAGGTCAACTTCCCAAAGGGTTTCTCAACACTACTTTATGAGCTTCACAGTCTATTTTTAAGATATGTTTTAATATGATTATGTTTAAAGGTTATAGTTTGATGATTTATTTATGAATCTAAGATTATATAATTTATGTATTGAAGAAATAAAAATTCAGATTTACATATTAGGTTTGAAAAGCATAAATCAATAGGGTTTTAAAGGTTGGAAAATCATAGTAGTATATTATAGTTTATGAAATTGATTATTCCTATGATTTTAAATATGTTCAAGTATGTTTAAAAAGAGTTTTAATATGTTATATGCTGCTGGAAATTTGAAAAGAGTATTGTTGATGGAGTTTTTATGATTTAAACATGGGTTTTTGAGAACTAGTGTAGTAGTACTATACTACACTAGTGGAAAAAAAACGCAGCCCTTAATAGTGAAGGGTTGCGGTTAGCCCAAAAACTGTAGCCCTTAACCCACCCGCGAAAACATTATATCGATGGGCTTTTTTTATTTTGAAAGGAATTCAGTGGGCGGGCTTTTAAATATTCAATACTCAACGCTCATTCTCCCTCCTCTCTCACAAATCTCCGCAGCCCACTGAAAACCCTCAAATCCCTAATCTCACCTCCCTTCTCTCCAACGCCTCTCTTACAGTTTCTCTCCTCAATTCGACCCTCAATCATTCTTATCAATTATTGCATGCATTTTCATTTTCGATTCTTTTTTATTCTTAATCTCGTGCGTAAAAAACCCTAATTTTCAGCTCGAATTTGGTGTTTTTTTCGACGAAATTGCAGTTCTCTATGGAATTAGGTTAGACGAAGAGAGAATTAAAATCACACACAACAGCAGCAGCGACCAACAACAACGGGCAGCAGCAACAAACGCTGGAGGAAGGTTGATAGGTTGTCGTACACCTGTCAAAAATAATTCCTGCAAAACCTTCTAACAATGTAGTAGGGAAAGTAGGGTCGAATCCACAGAGAGATAGATGTTTTAATCTAGCTTCTAAGGTATAGAGAAACTAAACAAGTTCAAGAATATTTGAATTAAAGTTATAAACTAATCAAACTACGAAAATCAAAACTAAAAAGGATCTAGAGCAATGGTTCACCATGTTCATATTTATAATCCATCAAAATATCATCAATAGTTCAACTAATCAGATATCTAGAGCAAAGGTTAATCCTACGGCCGGGTCTTAACGCTCTCAAATCAATATATGCAGTACGGTCGCTAACATAATCAGATTTGCTAATTGTAGGTAAGCCTCTAAAGAATACTATCTCTCGATCTATGACTCATTATTAGCAATATTTAATCAGACAATTGATCAGATTGCAAGATTAACAATAAAAACACTAATCAATTAGAGATATCAATAACTAATCAAAACATCAATAAATATCAATCAAGAATCATAGCATATAAACACGGATTCCCAAACCCTAGAAATTAAAACTACTTTATCATGAAATAAATAATGAAATCTAAATCTACAAAGAAAAGCATAATCAAAGAAATCAAGGAAAGAAACTAAAGAAACTCATGAATTAATGAAGAATAAGAAAAACTAGGGTTTACAACTAAAGCTAGAGAGAAAAAAAGAAGAAAACTAAACCTAAAAACTAAGAAACTAAAACTAACGTGAAATGGGAGGAGGGAAGAGAGATTTATTATCCTCTTCTAAATAATATTCAATAACCTTTTTTTTTAAAGTAAAATTAATTCATTAATAAAGGAGTCATACGACATCTACAATAGAAATCAGGAATAACAAATACATAATAATTTTGAACAAATAAAATTCAGAATTTGTAAAACCACGATCGTTGTGTAGTAGATCTAACAATTCTGCATACCCACTTCCACATCGCTGTTTGATACAGCCTTCAACGAGGGGGTCTTCTGATATGCTGTAGTTTTGAAATAGAATTAAATCTGATATCATTGATTGTAATTGTAGATCTGAAATCTGCTTCGACACCGCATAATTCTTCATCAATGATCCAAAATTACGATAATTCATCTAGAAACAAAACCCATGTTTAGAAACAACGACGCGAGATAGGGAAGGAAGCTTTGGCGACCGAAAAGAAGCAATGGAGGTGGCTTGGTGGTCCGATGAGAGAGATGCAAAGAGGTTGAGAGACTGATGAGGAGAGAATGAGTGATTTAGAGATGAATCCAGTTTCAAATTCGGATTCGTTATTTTTAGGGTTATCTCAGCAAGTATTTGTTGGTTGCGCCTTAATATCTAAGAAGAAGCAAAGTTTCTTGCTAGATATATGTTGTCACATTATCTTTCTTCATTGTTTTGTTGATTTTTGAAGTTCTTGAATTGTGATTCTGCTAGTTTGTTTAAGATTATTAAGTTTTTGAATCTTTGCATAGTAGAACTGAAATGTGAATTTTTTTAATGGAATAGTTTGTTACTGAGATTAGTTCTATCTCAAACATTTTCATTATAGTAGGATTTTTTGACTTTAACCACCTTATAAAATCAAGTTTTTGGAAATAACCACCTTATAAAATCAAGTTTTTGAAAATAACCACCATTTATGTCCATATTTTTTTAACCACCTTATATGACCTAAATCCTTCTAAACACCTACCAATTAACAGATTTCGTCAAGGAAATCATCCTCAAAAAGGGTTTAAGAGTGATTCAATCACCTCCACCTTTATTCATTACAATGTATATAAGGTTTTAACCCTTCTTTAACACCGATTTCTTGGACGAAATCCGTCAATTGGTATGTATTTAAAGAGATTTAGGTCATATAAGGTGGTTGTTTAAAAAAATGAACTTATAAGGTGGTTATCTTGAAAATTGTGATTTTAAAAGGTGGTAAAAATCAAAAAAATCCATTTTAGTACTCTGAAGTCATGAGAAATATTTTTCAAGAATATGTAATGAAAAAAATGCGGTCACAAGGCTTTGTAAATAATTTTGTTTGTAGAATTTGTTATGTTCTCGATTTTTTGATATATTTAGGAGTAAAAAACGCAAAAAAAAAAAATCACAAGGGTTGCGGTTATGGTCAAAACTGCATCCCTTTGTACAAAGAAGGGTTGCGGTTTAGGCCCAAAACCGCAGCCCTTTAATATTGGAAGGGTTGCGGTTTTGAGCCTAAATCGCAGCCCTTGATAGTGAAGGGATGCGGTCAAAGAAGGGCTGCTACGGCAAGGTCTGCGGGCCGAAAACGCAACCCTTGCGTTTTTTTCCACTAGTGCTAGGAGGTTTTAATGATCAAGTTTTTATGATGTGAAAGGTTTTTAAACATTTTTAGGAAGGGTTGGAATATTTTATTATTGCTGTAAATTTATAAGGGATTGATTGTGGATTTTTATTGGTTGTTTTAGGCAGAGAATTCTCATTAGGCGACTTTTAAGGTTGTGAAAGTGGCCTCTCAATTTGTCTACACAAGGTACGTACATACCTATGTGTTGATTGGATTAGTATCATGATTCTAAGGATGAGAATTATGTAGTATCATGTATAGGGAACTATTTTTAGTTCATATGTGATTTCTATTAAGTTGGATTTGCATGTTTTGTGCCGTTGTGTGAAACATGTTGGTTATGATGTTTATATTATGTTTGTATGGAAGATTGATGCAAGCATATGGAATTTGGGAACTTTATTGTATAAATTCATATGAGGGATATATATATATATATATATATATATATATATATATATATATATATATATATATATATATATATATATATATATATATATATATATATATATATATATATATATATATATATATATATATATATATATATATATATATATATATATATATTGGTTTGGATCGTGATTGAATCATGTTGTTCCCTTTTAATTATTTAATTACTTTATAAGGACCGAGGGTCTTATTCGTTAAGTTGAATTATTATACCTATGAAAGGTTGGTTGGTTGTTGACTTGGTTCAACAGATAAAGGAAGATTATGAATTAAAGTTGGAATTAATCTTGGGTTGTTAAGTTGTTGTTAATCACCTTATTTAATCCTAAGATAAAAATGGAAGTTTATGATTGTTTGATGATTACATTATTTGTTCTACTTGTGAGTCATAACAAGTAATAAATTATTAATCATGTAAAGTGAAACGTGGATAGCAATAGCTTTAGACTTGTGCACGTCTAAAGTGTTGGACAAGTATGAGTTGGAGTACATGGTGGTAGCCCATGGCTTTTCCTGGGATCGGATTGATCACCGTGTCCTATTTTTATTTTAAGGGTTCCTCGATATCGTAGGTCATGGGAATACGGAGTCGCGCCCGCATTTCGTTTTCCAAAGGAAAGGCTGGTTTTAGTCAGACAACTTGTTCCATTGACTATTCCATCTAAAGTAATTAAATTATTGGTTGAAGTTAGTGCAGAAAAGTATCTGCAAGGTTATTATATTATTATTTATTCCTGCTTATCATGTATTAGTATCATGTTAGGTTGGTTTATTTATTTACTATTTGTTGGTTACGTGCTTTTGTGTGTATGTTGATCATGGCTATACCTTATTGATCCTGTGATGACCCATTTTGGTGAGCAGTCTCTAGGGATCAATAGTGCATTGTCCATCTACAGGTTTGAAGATGATGCATCATGGGTTTGGGATTTGGAGAGCTTGTGTAGATTGTTTTATCATACTTTGTCTTTTACTTTTCGTAGTTGACTTTGACTATTGTCGTTGACTTTGACTTTTGTTAGTTTGACTTTTAGAGTTGACTTTGTGGTTGACTAAACTTTATTTATAAAGTTTATTATTATGTTTTCCGCTGCAAAATTCTGAATAAGCCGATACGTTTTCACACGGGCGATAATACTTTGATGATTCTCTAAGTTTTATATTAAAAAGGTATTTTAGAAAAGAGAGAATTGTCGGGGTGTTACAGTGTAAGTCTCCCGTCGCTAGATCAACACCAATTCGCGCGCGACTCTGACGTTAGCCTCTGCAGCAAACGCCCTTCCTCCTCCTCCTTCGGCCTCACCACCACCGCCGGATCGTTCAAGCTTCGCGGTCTTCGCCCGTCGCCGCCTTTCATCTCTTCCTCTCTAATCACTCTTGGCTCGTGGTCAGTTCGTGGCTCGTGGTCAGTTTGTGGCTAGTGGGTGTCCTGCATCTCCTCCTGTAAATTTTTTTATTTAATTTAAAAACCTTTAAGAATTTGTTGTCTTTGTTGTTGTTGCTTCTCTCAGCAAACCGCCAAAGTTTTCAACTTTTGGGGTTTAAATTTCAATTATTTTAAAAATCTCAAAAATTATAGCTTTTTTTGGGGTTTTTGATCGAGTGAAAGAGAGGGAAAAAATGGGTTCTGCTGCTGCATCTCCTCCTCGTGGGTCTTACATAATTAGTTTTAATTATTTTTTTGATAGTTTGTAATTAGTTTCAATTTGTTCTTTAGTTAGTTTCATTTCCACATTCTCTTTTCTGATTTCTTTTATTTTATCTTTTGTATATTGTAATTGTTTATTTTTATTATTTATGATTTTATACTCAATACATGGATTCAATGTGTTGTACCGGTGGGTTTTAGTTACTTTTAGTTTTTATTGAATTTTAACATTGAAAATAGTATGAAGATTTTAATTTCAAAATAAAATTTATGTTTTTAAAAAACGTGTACCTATTGCTGAGGTTTTGGCCCAAAACCGCAGCAATATGTGCTCTTTTTTAATATTTAAAAAATACATATTGTTGCGGTTTTGGGAAGAAACCGCTGCAATAAGTTGACGTATTGCTGTGGTTAAAAACCGCAGCAATAGGTAATTACCTATTACTGCACCCTAAATTGCGGCGCGGCTAAAATCGCAGCAATAGGCCACTTAATGACCGCCGCAATAAGCAATTATTCTACTAGTGTGAAAGTATTTTTTGCTTTGCAAATTTGCTTCCACACCCAACTGGAATTTTTGGGAGCATTGTACTCCCACCAATTCTCATCCTTGATGTAGACACTGTGGACCCACTTTATCCAGAGAACATCCTCTTTCTGAGCAAGCAACTTGCCATATATACTTCCCAATAACAGCAAGGTTCCAAGTAATACAATCTTGCAGACCTAATCCTCCAAGCTTCTTAGGCCTACACATCCAATTCCAGGTAACAAGAGGACTTTTGTTCAAAATCAGTTTTCCTTCCCATAAAAAAGCTCTGCACAACAGCACAATCCTTTGCATAACACCTTTGGGGATCAAAAATACCTGAGTCCAATAAGAGTGAATGCTCAACAAAACACAATTGATCAGTACTGTTTGAGCTGCATATGAAAGATGCCTCGAGCTCCAACAAACAATTATATTCATAATTCTATCAATAAACACATCACAATCTGCTTTTGCTAATCTTTTAGAAGTGATTGACACCCCTAGATATCTGAAAGGAAAAGAACCTTGCTTGTAACTAGTTATCTGCAAAATTCTTTGTTGAACCTCCTCTTTCACATTCCCAAAATAAATGGCAGTTTTATCTGGGCTAGCATGCAAACCAGAGACAAGAGCAAAGGCTTTTAAGGTCCTTACCATTAAGACCACTGATTGTACATCCCCTTTACTGAAGAACATTAAATCATCAGCAAAAATAAGATGGGAAAGCTGAGCTGTTTACATTTGTAATGAAAAGAGAATAACTCTTTTTTGCAAATTTTCTTCATAAGTCTTGTAAAATACTCCATAGCAAGCACAAAGATCAAAGGTGATATAGGATCACCTTGCCTCAAACCCCTTTTCCCTTGAAAAAAACCACATGTATCTCCATTAATGTTCATGGAAAAGAAGGGCTAGTGATACACTCCATTATCCATCTCACAAACTGCTCTGGAAATTTCAAGCCCACCAATAACTCCTTAATGAAACTCCAATTTAAAGAATCATAGGCCTTCCTCAAATCTACCTTCAAAGTACTCCTAGGAGGTTGAGATTTCCTTTTGTAGTGACAAATGAAGGTTTTTGAATTTTGGTTTGTACGTGATAAGAGCAAGGGAAGTGAGGAGAAGATGGCGGTTTTTAGATTTTGGTTTGTTAAACCTGTGGAATAGCTTTGTTTATCAAACCTAAAAAAATTAGCTATGTTTGCCCCAACATAAGAGAACACTATATTATCGGATTATTTTTTAACTTGACACCAATTTGAGAATTATTTTCTTTTCTAACACTACATTAGGACATCATTCCTCTCACATACAAATACATATATACATGCAATAAAAACAATTACTACATGACCTTAAATATTTAAAACCTGAACACTCTCAATTAATAAAGGGCTTTGCTAAATGACGCCCTAAAATTACTTACTAACGCCCTAAATACAGTATTTTTATACTTTATATGTATACCTCCATCTCTTTTCCTTTTCCATTTTTTTCTATTTTTCTCCCTTTCCCTTCCCCTTTCCCTACCACCACCAGTCCAGCACCGCCGGATCCCGCCACCACCAACACTGGCGCCACCACAACAGTAAAAATATACCCAACAATCAAGCAATATTCTTACAAAAATTCACAAATTCCGTCCCCAAACACAAATGTTGAAGATGAAGTTTGAAACAACCCCAGAATTACCCAGAAAATGGAAGACTAATGTTTGATTCTGGAAGTTCAAAGGACAACAACAATATTCAAAGTTGCAAAGAATGAAAGGTACCTCAATGATTTGGGCATAAAGCTAGTGAACAGACATATAGCTCTTCATACCATCAGTTAAAAAATTCTGATTTTTTTAAATAAAAAAAATATGGTGAGGCGTCCACCATGGACGACCCACCACTAGCCAGGCGTCCATGGTGGACGCCGCGCACTGTGGTGAGGCGTCCACCATAGACGCCCCACCATTGGTGCAAGCGTCCACCATGGACGCCTGTGTCTGTGGTGGGGCGTCCATGGAGGACGCCTCACCATATTTTTTTTTTTTAAAAATCAAAATTTTTTCTTTCTCATAAACTCAGATCTGAATTTTGCTTTTGTGGGATTTGTTTTGTGGATATGATTTTTGTTTTGTGGGATTAATCTTTACTGAAATTGTAATACTCCGTATTTTTCGTAAGTTATTAATTCTAATTTTTTAAAAGGATTTTAATTATTAAAGAGGTTTATTATTATTATAAAGGTTTTAAATTGGCTTTTATGATATATTATGGGGTTTTCAAATAAATTCTAGCCCAAATTATATATTGGGCCTAAGTTTACAAATTATAATCCAAGTATGAAGATATTTCTTAAAGAAAATCATAAAAGATTTACAAAAAAAAAAGGAAAAAGATTTAAAGAAATTTCAAAAAAACAAAAGATTTTACAAAAAGATTTACAAAAAGAAAAAAAGAAAAAAAAAATTATCCGGCGGCAAATTCAACAGTGAGCCGCAAGCAAAGTTTTGGTTACTTTTATTTTTTTTACTTATCTTTTTAATTATTTAAGCTTATAGAATTTTGTTTTGTGGGATAATTTATATCTTTTTCGAATTTTAGTTGGATGATCGTAAAAATTTGTTAGATCTTAGCTAGATTTGTTTATCTTTTCTCTTAAATCCATCTTTTAGTTTCCTAGTCCTATTCCGACTCTACCTATCCAACTAGTATAAATAGGGGTCTCCACCCATCATATTCTTCACACCAAATTTGAGAAATACATCTCTTTTCTCAAGTTTAAACTCTCTCTCTCCCTCTTAGCCTACCTCCTTTCTCTTCTCCCTTAGTAGTTATTAATTCTCAAGGTGCGTGTATATGTAGATCTTTAATAATTATTTTGCAACCTTAGTATCATGTTTTTAGGAAAATATTTTGGATTGAAGTCCATGTTTTTTATAAGTTTTATTATGAACTACATGTGTTTTGTATGAACATGTTTGAATGTTTATTAATTTTATTATGCACTTGAATGATGTCTTTAGTTCAATATTATTATAAAGTTTGATCTTTGAATCTGTATTCATATAATTTACAAGGAGTTTGATATTTAAATGCATGTTTAAATATTTAAAAAGGAGTGTTTTTGAATTATTATTATTTTTCAAAAGTTACCTCTTAAGCAAGTTATTTTATTTATGCCTTTATATGGCTAAATTTATAAGTAGTACTATTCTTTTTAAAGGAGGATTATTTCAGAAGGATTTTTATTAGATATATGATATTTTATGATCACAATTATAAAGAGGCAACGGCTTGTTATTTATTATCAAGAACGGTAGCTATTATTATTTACCCAGGCAACGGCTTGTTATTTATTAGTAAGAACGGTAGCCATTATATTATTTACCCATGTACTTTTTGTATAAGTCATGTGGACAAGGTAGTAACCCCTCGTAATAGACTCAGTAGGGAATACTAAACTTGGGGGGTGTGCACACTTTAGGAAAGGTACCTAGGCAAGGAAAAAGGATTTTTATTAAAGTTATATACTTTATATTATATAAGTATTAGAAGTATCCAAAGAAGGTTTATGAAAGTTAAAAGTTTTGGAATGTTTTATTAAATAAAGTGTTTTTATATTCCGCATATACATGTACTCAGTATTTTCACTGACACGCTTTTATTTTTGTTTTGTTTTGTTTTATGGCTTTGTCCCTGTGATGACCCTATTTTGGCGAGCAGAATTTACAGGTTGATATGATGCATACTTCATATGGGGGAGCTAGTGAGGAATCATAATTAGTCAAGGAGTTGTTATTTTATTTTCTTTATTTCCATTGTTATAGTTGTACAATAAAGTTATATCAATAAAGAGAAGTTATTTCAGCTATTCCGCTGCATTAGTTTAAAGTTCAGTTAGTAGTTAGTATTAAAGCCTTTAACGTTATCACGTGGCGGTAATACTCTCAAATTCTCAAGGAGTTTTATATTAAAATAAGTTTTCCAAAAAGAGAGAAATTTGGGGGTGTTACAAAGTAGTAACAGTTTAAAAGCCTATGGATATAAAACTGGAATCTAAAATTAATGGGTAGACTTAAGGATGGGCATATAGGTTAGAGAGTTTCGCATTCTTTTTATATTTATATTAAATATGCATAAAAATCTATTTTATTATTTGAGGAAAAACGATTGATTTGGATAAGTTGGGTTGGCAATGTTTCTGGCAAGGAAAGGCTTGGGCTCTCACCAACGTTGCGTGTAACCAACTCTTTCCTGGGAAATTCATTGGCCCGGCTATTCTTTGTCATGAATCAAGTACTCATTATAAAACATATTTGGAAAAACAAAAGGTTGAAAAAAATAATTTTGACAAGAAAAGTTTTAGCATTTTATGTGCATAAGTAGAATAAGATGATAGACTTTGATTTTTTTCGAGTACCTAAATAGTAGTTAGAGTTTCGCATTAATAGTTTGAATTTTGTTTCCTTATTTACACTCGCATTATTATTTTGAATATATTTCAAGGAGGTTTGACTTATTGTCAAGTTAATATGAAAGATCTTTGTATTTTTCATAAGCAGAAGAAGAGTTTATTTATTTTTTATTATAAGAATTGAGTTATTATCCTGTCTTTCATGGCATATTATTAAGAAGCTACTTGCAAGTTGTGATATTACTATCTCTTAAGGCATACTTTTTTTTGCACGGATATTTTCTACGAGATGAATCTGGTTATTTAACGTCTTATATGACATGTATGCATGTGATCTAATTCATGCAAAGTGATTTATATGTTTGTTTTGTTGATTTATAAGTGTTACAAGAAACTATGACTTCAAAGTAAGCCTAGTTGTTTTAGATTCATTAAAGGTGAATACTGTTTTGGTTTATTCCTTTAAAGAAAGAAGTTTAGTAGTTATGTTTTTTTTTATAGACATGAAGAAGACATTACCTTATGTACGTTATGCTAAGAATTGAGAAATTAGTCATTTGAAGTTTTATGAAGTTGGATGATCTTTAATATTTAATAACATGAGTAAGAAAGGGAAAATTTATGATTTTTGGAAAGTAGAATTAGGCGATCAATGATTTATACTCGTTTGGGATGAATTATCATGATTTAGATAAGTTATATATTATGTTTGTGGATATAGTCAAAACCATTTTACTATTTTAGCTATGATATAGCTATAACCTTTAAAAAGGTGACAAAATAAGGGATATTATGAGGATATTATAGGTATATGAGATACCATATATGAAGCTGGGTTTAATTAAGGAATTTTCCCCTATGCTGAATCGCAAATATTTAAAAGGAGTTATCGTTGTTATAGTTAAGCAAGGAAAGTATGAAGTAAGACCATATTTGAAACTTTAGCAGGTTCCTTTAGATCATTTTTGTTTTAAAAGGTGAGTAAGATACTAGAATTCTCTAAATGTATTTTAAGTTGATTTTGGAGATTATTGAGTGTCAAGAGGAGTATTATTTTTGGGAGTAGTCTTAAACTTTTGCTTGAATGATAGTGTATAATTGTTGTTTTGGCAATATGAAAGATAGAGTGACTATATATAAGGATTGGGTATATCACTTATTGAAACAAATAAGTGACTCTAATAATAGAAGAAATATATTCTTTTGGGAAAAATCGGGAGCTTAATAAAGGAGAAAAGGGAAGAAACTGGTCAATGAAGGTAAGTGATTTTCGAAAGAATAGTCGTATTTTTGTATTATGGACTTAAACATTGAGTTTATATTATGTGAAGGAGTTAATTTTATTGGAATGAAGATTGTATGAATTTTTAGGAAAAGATTAATTATTTACTATCTCAAGTCCTAATTGACTACTGTCTATTTTGAGAGAATATTAAATATGGTACTTTAAGAAAAAAAAATTGAAGATAAATTTCGAGGAGTTTTAGTTTTGAGGACCTAAGTAAGGAAGTTTATTTTTCTTCAAGTATATGTTGTGTTAGTATATATACTAACAAGTTTTGCTTGTGAATAATGATGAATTGATTTTTTTTTTTGATATGTAGTAGGATCAAGGGTAATTTTTTTTTATGATATTCATTGTGAGACCTTCATGTGTCATGTGAAAGTGATTAAATTTTGAGGAGAAAGCAAACATATTTTACAAACAAAAGGAAAAGCTGTTTGAATATTGTATTTTCGAGTAAAGCTTACGAAAAGTTTTATAAAATTCTTTTGTTCTCTTTATATTATAGCATTTTCATAATATATTAGAATTTACCTCAAGTTTTTTTTTCCTGCTACTCCTGCCTTTAGTATCAATTTGTAATTCTTTATTATTCTAGAATTTGGAAAAATTTCCTACTCAAGTTTTCGAAAAATTTCAGTTTCTCATAAACTATAACCTTTCGTACTTATTCAAATACTTTCTTTATTATGTTGATCTATTATTGAAGATAATTAATTTTTATTATTAATACCTTGAAACAGAAGTTATTTTTTTTAAAAGCTTAAAAGTTATTTTGGAAGTGTTATTATCTCTCTAGTGATTTTATTTCCAGCAACGATTCTTATTTTGTTTGCATGCATTACAAATTTGGTAAATAATTTTAAGTCAAATTTTCAGCCTTAGCGAGTTACGGGGGCGTAACTCCTTTTAAGGGGGGTAGAATGCGATAGAGTTTCGCGCTTTTAATTTAAAATGCTATTTTTGACCTAATTTTGACTTATTTTATGAGTTATTAAATGAGCCAACTTACTTTGATACAAAATTTTGTGATATATGTGAATTACATGCTTTATTTTAGTTTGCTTGCTTTAAGTTTCGAGGACGAAACTTCTTTTAAGGGGGGTAGTCTGTAATACTCCGTATTTTTCATAAGTTATTAATTCTAATTTTTTAAAAGGATTTTAATTATTAAAGAGGTTTATTATTATTATAAAGGTTTTAAATAGGCTTTTATGATATATTATGGGGTTTTCAAATAAATTCTAGCCCAAATTATATATTGGGCCTAAGTTTACAAATTATAATCCAAGTATGAAGATATTTCTTAAAGAAAATCATAAAAGATTTACAAAAAAAAAGGAAAAAGATTTAAAGAAATTTCAAAAAAACAAAAGATTTTACAAAAAGATTTACAAAAAGAAAAAAAGAAAAAAAAAATTATCCGGCGGCAAATTCAACAGTGAGCCGCAAGCAAAGTTTTGGTTACTTTTATTTTTTTTACTTATCTTTTTAATTATTTAAGCTTATAGAATTTTGTTTTGTGGGATAATTTATATCTTTTTCGAATTTTAGTTGGATGATCGTAAAAATTTGTTAGATCTTAGCTAGATTTGTTTATCTTTTCTCTTAAATCCATCTTTTAGTTTCCTAGTCCTATTCCGACTCTACCTATCCAACTAGTATAAATAGGGGTCTCCACCCATCATATTCTTCACACCAAATTTGAGAAATACATCTCTTTTCTCAAGTTTAAACTCTCTCTCTCCCTCTTAGCCTACCTCCTTTCTCTTCTCCCTTAGTAGTTATTAATTCTCAAGGTGCGTGTATATGTAGATCTTTAATAATTATTTTGCAACCTTAGTATCATGTTTTTAGGAAAATATTTTGGATTGAAGTCCATGTTTTTTATAAGTTTTATTATGAACTACATGTGTTTTGTATGAACATGTTTGAATGTTTATTAATTTTATTATGCACTTGAATGATGTCTTTAGTTCAATATTATTATAAAGTTTGATCTTTGAATCTGTATTCATATAATTTACAAGGAGTTTGATATTTAAATGCATGTTTAAATATTTAAAAAGGAGTGTTTTTGAATTATTATTATTTTTCAAAAGTTACCTCTTAAGCAAGTTATTTTATTTATGCCTTTATATGGCTAAATTTATAAGTAGTACTATTCTTTTTAAAGGAGGATTATTTCGAAGGATTTTTATTAGATATATGATATTTTATGATCACAATTATAAAGAGGCAACGGCTTGTTATTTATTATCAAGAACGGTAGCTATTATTATTTACCTGGCAACGGCTTGTTATTTATTAGTAAGAACGGTAGCCATTATATTATTTACCCATGTACTTTTTGTATAAGTCATGTGGACAAGGTAGTAACCCCTCGTAATAGACTCAGTAGGGAATACTAAACTTGGGGGGTGTGCACACTTTAGGAAAGGTACCTAGGCAAGGAAAAAGGATTTTTATTAAAGTTATATACTTTATATTATATAAGTATTAGAAGTATCCAAAGAAGGTTTATGAAAGTTAAAAGTTTTGGAATGTTTTATTAAATAAAGTGTTTTTATATTCCGCATATACATGTACTCAGTATTTTCACTGACACGCTTTTATTTTTGTTTTGTTTTGTTTTATGGCTTTGTCCCTGTGATGACCCTATTTTGGCGGCGAGAATTTACAAGGTTGATATGATGCATACTTCATATGGGGAGCTAGTGAGGAATCATAATTAGTCAAGGAGTTGTTATTTTATTTTCTTTATTTCCATTGTTATAGTTGTACAATAAAGTTATATCAATAAAGAGAAGTTATTTCAGCTATTCCGCTGCATTAGTTTAAAGTTCAGTTAGTAGTTAGTATTAAAGCCTTTAACGTTATCACGTGGCGGTAATACTCTCAAATTCTCAAGGAGTTTTATATTAAAATAAGTTTTCCAAAAAGAGAGAAATTTGGGGGTGTTACAGAATTGTGGAGTATAAGAATCTGATGAGTAATCTTTACTGTGAGTAATCGGACGAGTTTTCTTTTTTCTCAATTTCTTTGTGAACTGGACTTCATAATTGCATTGGAATCATCAGATGCAGATATCTAGAAGTATGTAATTCAAGATTTTAATCTTACTTTTCTTAATAATGTGGCCAAACTAGTATAACTGATTAACTGGTCATTATAAAAATCAGAAAATAGAATTTTCAATTTCAAGAGAAAGAAGTTGTAAAGGAAGAACGAAAACCCACTGTATTGATGGGGAGTCCATGGTCAAGCTCGCCGGAGAAGATGGTGTCGCCGGAAAATTGGTGGTGGTGGGGGCTCCAATGGTGCAATTCATAGTGGTGATGAAAGAAGAAGGGAAAGGGGAAGGAGAAGGAGAGGTGAGAGAAAGGGTAGAAGGAGGATATACAGATACAGTATAAAAATACATATTTAGGAGTAGGAAATTTTAGGACGTCATTTAGCAACCCAGTTAATAAATGATACAAGCCCTAATAAAAATGATAATTTTGGTAATGGTAAGTGTAACTAATTAGTTAGTCCACTATAGAGTCAAAGTAAAATGCAACAGGAGTATGTCTTAGCCTCACTATTGTGAATTCCTGATCCACATCTACCCATACGGCCATACCAACCCAATTAAATAAGTGAATATGACACAGATCTAGACCAAGCTACCCTATGGAGTATTTTTATATATTTTCCAAATATATATATAGGCAACAATACGATCCTTGGATCAATGTCATTATTCCTAATCTTTCTTTTTTCTTTTAGGTACAGGATCAATGTCATCATTTTGACTGCATCTGTATCTGTTAAGGACACCCAGTACAGAATCTTCAGATTAGCCCGGCGGAGACGCTATTTTGGCAGATTAGTATATTTAAGAAGCCGCACAATCATTAATTAACTAAACTAACGAATATCTTACTAATATATATTCTGGTCTTGCATGTCAATAAAATAAGTATATATGCTAAGCTTAGTGGATGTTAGTTAATATAGGGTATATTCTCTTCAATTTATATTTTCTGAACTTAATTATCTTATTTTTCTTAACTTTTTTATATATTTCTCTATTAATCTGAACTTTTATATCTCATTATAAACTTCTCTTATTTATTATGAACATTTCAAAAGGACTACTCCTTTTGTTCTTTCTATTGTGAGTTGTGACTTTTGTGTTTGACTGTTTGTCAATGCACTTCTTTGACTACAAATATCTTTCATTACATATTAGGCTAAATTATAATGATTGAATATTAATAAAGTTTCATAAAACGAATTAAACAAGACCCTGTGTGACTTTTTTTTCTTATTGTTTGAGAAGAATTTAGAAGATTATGTTAATTGTGAATAGTGTCAAGATTTCAAACGAGAAGAACAAAAGAGAACGAAGGGAGTATTAACTTTTCGTTAACTTTCACATATTTTTCTAAACTTTTCTTTGTTTTTCTGAATAAAACAAACCCTTAATTAGTTGATAATGTCATTTGGGTGGTACTCATGACTTGAAATAATAGAATTTTGTCTATATCATGTCGTTATGATTCTCTATACACCAAGAAAGAAAAAGATATGAGACATCAAAAAGTCACATAAGGTAGATTTATAATAATTTATTGAAATCATGTAGTTTTTCTATCTTTATAGTGGAGTAACTCATTATTGCTAAAAACAAATTTTGATATTCCCTTCTTGTACCAATATACTAAATCTCTATCATATTTTTACCTTAATTTATTACTAATATCATATTTATTTTTGTTACATCATCTCACTGTGAATTTCTAAAATTTACTCTTATTTTTAGAATTTTAAAAAATTTGGTCAAAAAAAATATCTTAAAGATTGTAAAGAGGAAAGGGGATTATATAACTTAAGATAATTTAGAGTAATTTTCAATAAAAAAATTTGGTCTAGTGATAATGATTTGACCTCATGATTCTAAAATGGCGGAATTAAATTCCACTACTGGCTATTTTCAGGCGAGGGAAACTCTTATCATTCCCCATCACTTTCAATAAGTCAGACTTGTAGAAGTGACTGATTATACTTTCTAGAGACGAAGTTAATGGTATGGCTTCCATTCATATTATTACCTACCTAAAAAAAACTTTCAATAAATTATTGTGGGTCTTAAAATTATGTTGATCCTTAATTACATTACTTAATTCGATTAATACGACAGAGCTTCTGATTGAATTGAACTATTAATTTTAAATTCTCTATGATGATGTAGAGTGTAGATACTAGATAGTATAATAAGGAGACCATACCTTGTGGTTGGCTATATACTAAAGGGACGTTAGCATGTGGACTACAATCTTTATTTGCATGCAATTAATTGCCTGCATGGTGGGTCCCCAATTTTTTTTATGGGTTCCCTACTTCCCTTCACTACAAGAGTCAGATCTGAATATATGGAATTTTTTGCCTCTTTCTTTGTCTTTTTATTCATATTGAATTGTTTTGTAGATCTCAATCTACTTGAGACCTAGCTTCACTAAACAGTAAACATGCACTTTGGCTTCCAGCTTCCTAGAATAATGTACTCAATAATCTTGGAGTATAACGGTTTGATTTGGAGATTATTGGTATATTAATTTTGGAGAATTTCAGATTTAAACATGCTTTAATATGTGATTAAGATCTGACTCTTTGATTTTATGTAAACAGTAAACATGCTTTTATGTAAGTTTGATATTAGATTTAAACATGCTTTTTACTCATATCGCCTTTCTAGTTTAATACTATCTCCGTTCCTTTTTAATAGTTACACTTTCACTTTTGACACTATTCACAAATTTCCCTTTGACTATCATTTGTGGTTTATAGTTAAAAGAAAATATAGTCATGTGGTGTCTTGTTTGATTGTCTCGATATGTACTTTTAGAATATCGACTTTTTATATTTCTTACAAATACAAAACTAGAGATATAAAAGCTCAAAGTAGTGCATCGGCATGCATGAAAAGTGTAAGTGTTACTATTATTTAGGAACTGAGGTAGTAGTATGTTATCCTGTCCACAAGAATATCTAGGTAATTTAAAATAATTGTCATATCATGTGTCACTTCAATCAAAATAAAGCATATCTATACTAATATATTAAAAGGCGTTTCTAAACAAGGAACGGTGCCACGTGGCGCTCTCCATAAGGGCATTTTACTCCATGTAATGGACATACAATTAAAAAAAATTAGAAGTTGCATGCTATAGGGTTCGATCCAATGACTTCAAGTTGATATACTAAAGTCTTAACCACTAGACCAAGTATTATTTAGTGTTATTATTTTAAAGTATAATATTAATAGATGAAAATTTTCCTTACCCGAGGCATAGCCCGGGCCTAATAACTAGTTTAAATCTAATTTCAGACTCAATTGTCCTTTTAAAATAATGGCGGCTTGAAAAAAAATTGAAAATCGAATAAAAAATAAAGGAAAAACTAATATTCTTTGTATGAATTATGATAAATGAATGATATGGAGAATAAGTGTTTCATATTTAAAGACGTGTGATCAATTATTTTGAATCAAATGTGATTTTACTGAATAATTGCTTTGATTTTATTATTTGCTTATAGAGAACTATTAAAGACAATAATATATATCATGTAGTCAAAATTTGATTTAAGATTCTAAGTATATCCCCTCCAACAATTTTGTGAAATAAGGTTGACTACCTAATGTAACTAATTAGTTGGAATAAGTACTTGCAAATAAAAACTACTAATTAGGGCCCGTTCGGCATCATTGTAAGTTTCTAGTTTTTGGTTTTTATGAATATAAAAGTTATATGATATAATGGGTATAATAAACTTAAAATTAGTCATACTTATACTAAACATGTCAATTTTGAAAACTAACAATAGAAAACTGGAAACTACTTTTTGTAGTTTTCATATTTTTATTTTTGGTTTTCAAAAAAACTAAAAACTAGAAACAGAAAATGATAACGAACGAGCCCTAAAAATGTAATAGACGATAGCAAAAGTTTTAGATATGTATGCAAACTAGTTGGAAATAATAGCTTAGGTTGCTTATTGGACATTAACAAGTCCCATTGAAATGCAATTAAGGATTTTAATTTAAGCTTTAGTTATTATATATTTAGTACTGATGCTTTTGCCTTTTATTGAGGTATTGAGGAACTTATAACTCATTTATAAGAATCCAAAACTTCAATATTACTTTGATAATCAAGGTTAAAAGTCCTTTAATCAAATTTGTTAGTGTCAAGGACAAAGCATATATTTTTCATTAATTAAAAAAGCATGTAGAATTTTCACAAGGTATAGGGATTTCATTGATGCATTAAGCAAATCTAAAGATTAACAACTTATTTTCTACCTGACGCATCACACACTGAAATAACAATAGTACTGTACGACATTACGAGTAATTCCATGTATACATCATTAACAACCCCAATTATACTTGTCAGTAGCCTCGTACATAATATATGCATAATGCATTTATAGCAACTCTCAATAATCCTCATAATTCTTATTAATAACTATTACATAGTATAGGAAATTTGTAAAAGCTTAATGCTAGTCTCACCATGTAATTCGACCCTTTTCATTCACAATTCACAATCACGCAGCAAACCTCCTCTTTCCTTCCTCTTTAATTATTTCTTTCACATATTTTTTTTTAGGTGAAGATTTTCACACAAATAATTAATAAACCAATAGTATAGTGTAACGATAAAATAAAAATAAAAAAAGACCATCAAAAGACACACATGACAATTGACAGAGAAAGTGACGCTGAGAAGACTGTTTTGTTGAGAGAGAAAGAAAGAAGAAGAAACTCACACTGTTATTATTAACAGAAAAAATAAATAAATAAAACTATCCTTTCTCTCTCCTCTTTCTCTCTCCTCTTTCGCCATTGTCGAACATTTCAATTCCTTTAATTGTACAGTAATATTTACCTCATTTCCTACTCTTTTCTCCCCCACCTATCCCTATTTAATTTCATTAATTATCATCATTATACTTTTTGGCAAATTCATCATTTTCATAATTCGATCTTTTTTTTATCCCTAGATTTTATTATTATGTGATCCGATCTTTGCACATTGCTTTTGTGCAATTCGAAGTCCTAATTTCCGATTAATTGGGGAAATTTAGTTGAAGATCGGTTTATACTCTTTTCCAGTTCGTCGAAAGTGGAAACTCTCAGCGTAATATTGTTATTATTTGGTGGAGGTAAATTAAATTCTGTTAATTTTGTTTTTGTTCGCTATTTTAATTAATTTTATCTCTGTAATTGAGTATTTCAAGTTGTTTATTGTACTGAATGAGGGTTTTATATGCTTTGGAAGTTGCGGAAATTTGTACAAATGAGATTAGTTAGGTTTTGTTTTTTAGTGTGTGATTGTTAAGAACAGTTAATTGAAGTGAAAATGAACATGTTTGTGGTTTATTTCTTAGTAATAACTTGGATTGTTTGGGAGATATGTAATTGACAATTTGTATGATTGTTTTAAGTGATTTTGATTTGTTTTTGAAATGAGCAGGTGGATTAAGTAAATTTGTATAACTGGCGTTGTTAATGCAAATGCCAAATCCCTTATCCTCTGAATCAGGAGAGCTCGTATCGACTTCTCGACAAAGGTTAATATTATTTACTCTTTCATGATTTGTGTTTTGCTACCAACTGATAGATGTATCACTGATCTGTAGGATATTTGTTAATTGGAATAATTATTGAAAGAAGTAAGAGGAAAAAAAAAGAGAGCGAATTTTCTGAGAGAATTGTTTAAGTGCCTTGTTGTATTGTATGTTACTTTGGCTATTCATTTGGAAACAATTTTGCGCCTTCTGAAATTCGGATATCCTTGGAGCTTGAAAGCTGGACGATTAATAGTGGATCTAAGTAGATGGAAGATTCTGAATGTAGTCTGAATTCCGACCCTTGGATCCATAACCATATTAGTACTTGTTCACGAGCCTAGGTAATATCACTTATTTCCATAATCTGCTGATTGCAGTAAAACACTGGAAAATCAAGTGTGTATATTTAGGGGTCCTTTAAATTTTTCTAGTTGTCATCGATTGTTAACTATTGGATTTTGACAAAACTAAATATGGACTGGTTGCTCTCTCAGGGAACCGAATGGAGCAGCACAATTGGATGAGGAGGAAACAATGGCTACAGTTGCTCGACTTATAGAGCAGCTGCATGCCAACATTTCTTCACCTCACGAGAAGGAACTTATAACGGTACGGTTGCTCAGTATTGCTAGAAAAAGGAGGGATGCAAGGACAATTATTGGTTCCCATGGCCAAGCAATGCCGTTATTTATATCTATACTCAGGGCTGGTACTCCTGGAGCTAAGGTGAATATTGCTGCAACTCTTAGTGTCCTCTGTAGAGATGAAGACTTAAGGTTAAAGGTGCTTCTAGGTGGCTGTATTCCTCCGTTGCTTTCACTTTTGAAGTCAGATTCAGTCGAGGCTAGGAAGGCAGCCGCTGAAGCAATATATGAAGTGTCTGCTGGTGGATTAGCGGATGATCATGTGGGTATGAAAATATTTGTCACTGAAGGTGTTGTCCCAACCCTATGGGAGCAGCTAAATCCAAAGAATCAGCAGGACAAGGTAGTAGAAGGCTTTGTGACGGGGGCCTTGAGAAATCTTTGTGGTGACAGGGATGGCTATTGGAGAGCTGCACTTGCAGGTGGTGGAGTGGATATCATTGTGGGACTTCTATCTTCTGACAATGCAGCTTCCCAGTCCAACGCTGCTTCACTTTTGGCCCGTCTGATGTTAGCATTTAGTGATAGCATACCCAAAGTAATTGAGTCTGGAGCTTTTAAAGCCTTGCTCCAACTTGTTGGTCAGGAAAATGAGGTTTCTGTCCGTGCAAGCGCCGCTGATGCTTTGCAGGCTCTTTCTTTAAACTCAGATGAAGCTAAGAAAGCAGTGGTCGATGCTGGTGGTGTTCCTATTCTTATTGGCGCTATAGTTGCTCCTTCTAAAGAAGGTATGCAAGGGGAGTTTGGTCAGGCTCTTCAAGGACATGCCACGGTAGCTCTGGCTAATATATGTGGTGGAATGTCTGCTTTGATCAAATATCTTGGAGAACTTGCCCAGTCTCCTCGGTTAGCTGCTCCAGTTTCTGACATAATTGGAGCACTGGCATATTCTTTGATGGTCTTCGAACAGAAATCGGCTATTGAAGAAGAACCATTAAATGTAAAACAGGTAGAAGACATACTGGTGACGCTGCTAAAACCCCGTGACAATAAGCTGGTCCAGGACCGTCTACTTGAAGCTATGTCCAGTCTCTATGGAAACATGTATCTCTCAAAATGGCTTAACCATGCAGAGGCAAAGAAGATACTTACTGGCCTGATAACAATGGCTGCTCTTGAAGTGCAGGAACACCTGATTGTTTCTCTCACTAGTTTGTGCACAGATGAATTAGACATCTGGAATGCCATCAAAAAGAGAGAAGGAATTCAGTTGTTAATATCATTGTTGGGGTTATCCAGTGAGCAACATCAGGAGCATGCTGCTCAGCTACTGGTGATATTAACTGATGAAGTGGATGATAGTAAGTGGGCTATTACTGCTGCAGGAGGGATCCCTCCACTAGTGCAGCTTTTAGAGGTAGGATCTCCAAAGGCTAGGGAGGACGCAGCTCATGTTTTGTGGAATCTATGCTGTCACAGTGAAGACATTCGTGCATGTGTTGAAAGTGCTGGAGCTGTCCCAGCTTTTCTATGGCTTCTGAGAAGTGGTGGACCAAAAGGGCAAGAAGCATCTGCCAAAGCACTGATGAGGCTTGTTCGGACAGCTGATACTGCAACCATCAATCAGCTGCTTGCTATGCTTCTGGGTGAGTCTCCGAGCTTGAAAGGGCACATTATCAAGGTTTTGGGTCATGTGCTTGGTATTGCTTCACACAAAGAGCTTGTACAGAGGGGGAGTCTAGCTAACAAAGCACTAAAGTCCCTTGTTCAAGTGCTTAATTGCTCAAATGAAGAGAATCAGGAGTGTGCAGCTTCTGTTCTCGCTGATCTCTTTAGTTCTAGACCAGAGATTTGCGATAGTCTTGCAACTGATGAGATTATCCAGCATTGCATGAAGCTTTTGACTAGCAAGACACAACTTGTGGCTACTCAGTCAGCTCGAGCCTTAGGTGCTCTGGCACGGCCTACAAGGACGAAAAGTTCAAACAAGATATCTTGTATATCCGAGGGAGAAGTCAGGCCTCTAATTAAGCTTGCCAAAACTTCTTTTATCAATGCCGCTGAGGCCGCTGTTGCTGCTCTAGCCAATCTTCTCTCTGATACTCAGATTGCATCTGAAGCTCTTGCTGAAGATGTTGTATCAGCTTTGACAAGAGTATTGGGAGAAGGTACTGCAGAAGGCAAGAAAAATGCATCACGTGCGATATACCAGTTACTGAAGCACTTTCCAGTTGGGGCTGTGCTGAAAGGGAATTCTCAATGCCGTTTTGCTGTTCTTGCTCTTGTTGAATCATTACATACGATGGATCTAGATGAGATTGGTGCGGCGGATGCCTTAGAAGTTCTTTCACTATTGGCTAGAACGAAACAGAGGGCTAATTTTACACATCAACTCTGGTCTACCCTTGCTGAAGTTCCTTCAAGCTTAGAACCTCTTGTTCATTGCCTAGCTGAAGGGCCTTCTGCAATCCAAGACAAGGTGATTGTAATTCTTTCTAGACTTTGTGGAGATCAACCAGTGGTGCTAGCAGACATGTTGATTGCTAAATCAAAGACTATTACTTCTCTAGCGAAAAGAACAATGAGTTCGTCTTGCTTAGAGGTTAAAGTTGGAGGGACAGCATTACTTACTTGTGCTGCAAAAGAGCACAAGAAGCAGTCAATGGATTCACTTGATTTGTCAGGATATCTAAGACCCCTGATGAGTTCGTTAGTTGGCATGATAAGGCAGAATTCTGGTTGTTGTTCATTGGAAATTGAAATAAGAACTCCCAAAGCCTCCAGACGAAGAACATCATTTCAAGAAGATGATGAGTATGGGGTTCCCGATCCAGCCTCTGTTTTGGGAGGTACAGCTGCCTTGTGGTTGCTATCCATTTTGTCTTCTTTTAATGAGGAAAATAAACATGTTGTGATGGAAGCTGGAGGGGTAGAAGTACTTTCTGAGAAGCTCACAAGCTATACTTCCAACCCACAGGTATGACTTGATTGGGTGGTTTTCAGTTGTTTTACAGTAAGGCATTTTAACTTTAGTTGTTAATCCTACAATCTGTGCATAAATTGTTCTACCAGGACGATGACACTAGTCGTACTGATATTCCTAGTATTAGTCTGGTTTGTTACAAGGTAATAGAAACTGTGATATAATTGTGAATGTCTAATAGCCTAGTCGAGTATTAAAGATATCAGAAATCACAAGTTCGAATTCAATATCCTCTGCTGAGTGCTAAATTTTTTTACAGTGATTTTTGCTGGAGTCCCATGATATTCAAAGATAGACTTATGAATGGTATGTTTTGCTTAGCCAATTGTAATTAATAGGTTTAGAGTTACTAATCCTTGTTAGGTACTTGTATGCTTCTAGAGTTTTGTTGGTGGTATAATGTCCATGAAGATGAGATAAATGTTGCAATTTTGCTCACTGTTCTTTTGAAGGCATGGAGATTTTTTTAGACTATGCACTAGCAGATTAGAAATTATGCCGCACATTTTTGCCTTTCTACTTATTTGAAGTCATGCTAAGATCATGATTCTTCAGAAACTGCTGCCTTGTTATTGCTGTCTTTTGTATGAAAAGATGAATATGGAGATCTTCTGGATTCTCTTTTCTGCTGCTGCACTTTGAAGATACAGTGGTGATTAGTGTCTCTATAATCTATCCTCTCTTAACATTTCATGTCAAGTAACTGAAGAAACTTCCATTTTTATTTATTAGTTACTTGTATTCATTCTTTGGATTTATTATTTTTAGATGCTATGAACTACTTTGATGATGTCAGATTGTCAGTTATGATTTTTCGATGGCTGGTGTCATATTCCGAAACTTCTTTTACGTGGGCAGGCAGAGTTTGAAGATGCCGAGGGTGTGTGGATCAGTGCTCTGCTCCTCTCTATACTATTCCAAGATGCAAGTGTTGCTTGTGACCCTGCAGTTGTTCGCGTCATACCTTTGCTTGCACTGATGCTGAAATCTGATGAAATGATTGACAGGTTCTTCGCCACTCAAGCAATGGCTAGCCTTGTCAGCCATGGGAATAAGGGGATTATGACAACAATTGCAAACTCGGGTGCAGTTGCTGGTTTAGTGACCCTAATTGGTTATGTGGACACAGACATGCCAAACCTAATCTCCTTGACTGAAGAGTTTTCTTTGGTAAAGAATCCTGAGCAAGTTGTCTTGGAGCACCTATTTGAGATAGAAGATGTAAGAGTGGGCTCAACTGCACGTAAAGCTATACCATTACTGGTCGATCTTTTGAAACCAATGCCAGATAGACCCAGTGCACCTCCAATTTCTGTCCACCTATTGACCCTAATTGCAGATGGTAGTGATACAAATAAACTGATAATGGCTGAAGCAGGGGCTTTGGAAGCTCTACCAAAGTATTTGTCATTGGGTCCTCAAGACATCACCGAAGCTTCTATTTCTGAGTTGTTGAGGATATTATTCACCAATTCAGAGCTCCTTAGGCATGAAGCTGCTATTAATTCACTCAGCCAGCTCATAGCTGTTCTTCGCTTGGGGTCCAGAACTGCTAGGCTCAGTGCTGCGAGGGCTCTGCATGAACTTTTTAATGCCGAAAACATCAGAGATTCTGAATCTGTGAATCAGGCCATTCAGCCTCTGGTTGACATGCTTGATGCTACATCTCATTCTGAACAAGAGGCTGGCCTTCTTGGACTGCTAAAGTTGACTTCAGGAGACACTCCAAAGGCCAATTTATTGACAGATATTGAAGGAAATCCACTGGAAAGTCTCTGCAGGATTTTGTCTTCTGCGTCATTGGAATTGAAAATGAAAGCTGCGGAGTTGTGTTTTATTTTGTTCAGCAATCCAAAATTAAGGTCAGCACCAGTTGCCACGGAATGTATACAGCCCCTTATATCGCTGATGAGATCTGATACTGATTCAGCAGTAGAATCTGGTGTCTGTGCTTTTAACAAATTATTGGATGATGAACAGCAGGTGGAGAATGCATCAGCATATGATGTTGTGGATCTCCTTGTTTCCTTGGTTTCTGGGTCCAACTATCGACTTACTGAGGCCAGCATATGTGCTCTGATTAAGCTGGGTAAGGACCAAACTCCTCGCAAGCTAGATATGGTCAATGGTGGAATTGTTGATAATTGCCTGAAAATTCTGCCTGTTGCTCCCAGCTCTCTTTGCTCAACAATCTCAGAGCTGTTTCGCATTTTGACTAACAGTGGAGCAATTGCTAGAAGCTCAACAGCTCCAAGAATTGTGGAACCGCTATTTAGTGTTTTGCAACGTCCTGATTTCAGTATGTGGGGACAGCATAGTGCCCTGCAAGCACTTGTGAATGTACTGGAGAAACCACAGAGCTTAACAACTTTGGAACTCACCCCTAGCCAAGTCATTGAACCGTTGACATCATTTCTAGAATCACCTTCTCAAGCAATCCAGCAACTGAGCTCTGAATTATTATGTCACCTTCTTGCTCAAGAGCATTTCCAGCAAGATATAACGACTAAAGCTGCAATAATTCCTCTTGTACAGATTGCAGGAATTGCAAATTTGAACTTACAGCAAACTGCTGTCAAAGCTCTGGAAAAGATTTCTCTGATTTGGCCGAAAGCAATTGCAGATGCTGGAGGTATATTTGAGCTTTCCAAAGTCATTATACAGGACGATCCTCAGCCACCTCATTCGTTATGGGAATCAGCAGCACTGGTCCTATCTACTGTGCTACATGTGAGCGTAGAGTATTACTTTGAGGTGCCTCTGGTGGTTCTTGTGAAATTGTTGCACTCGTCACAGGAAAGCACTGTCAGTGTGGCTCTTAATGCTCTCATTGTTCAGGAAAGAAATGATGGTCGCAGTGCTGAATTAATGGCTGAGGCTCGAGCTATAGATGCTCTCTTAGACCTTCTAAGATCACATCAATGTGAGGAAACAGCTGGGAGATTGCTGGAAGCGTTATTTAACAATGTGAGAGTTAGAGAGATGAAGGTCACTAAATATGCAATTGCACCTTTATCGCAGTATCTCCTTGATCCTCAAACCAGATCCCAACCTGGCAGACTACTTGCATCTTTGGCTCTGGGTGACCTCTCACAACATGAAGGGCTTGCTAGAGCAAGTGATTCTGTTTCTGCATGTCGTGCCCTGATAAGTTTGTTGGAAGACCAGCCAACAGAGGAAATGAAAATGGTCTCTATATGTGCACTGCAGAATTTTGTCATGCACAGTAGAACAAATAGACGTGCTGTTGCAGAAGCAGGTGGCATTCTTGTTGTTCAGGAGCAACTATTATCCTCTAACTCAGATGTTGCCATCCAGGCAGCTTTGTTGATTAGGTTTCTCTTTTCAAATCACACACTTCAGGAATATGTATCGAATGAGCTCATAAGATCCTTGACAGGTAACCTCGAATTAAACTATCTCTAATTGTATTATCATTCTAATGCACTCATCTTTACATAACCAATAGACAAATCCGTTCTTCATTTTAAACATTCAGTTTTGAGACTAACATCCAGCTATTGGTGATTTATCCACCACGTTACTCACCTGTTCCATACCAAGTAGTTGGAGCACTGAAATAATGCAAAAGAAATAAACAACTATATTTGTCCCAAAAGTATTTTGGAAAGACATCATTGGTAGATTACAGAAACCCATTGTGAAACCTAGGATATCATTTTCTTCATTCAAATTCTAGATGTGGTCAAAACAATAATGTTAATTCCTACTTTAACCAAAATATTATCAAGAAGTGCTTATCTGTCTATATGCATATAAAAAAAAGATCAAAATCTGCCCATATAAAGTTTTTGACATTCTTTTTCTGTGTGTAAATATTGTTTGTTTGGTGGAAGTACAAAAGCGAAACAACCTGTGTTTTAGAGTAGTATTAAATGGTTTTTGAAAGATTTAAATAAGTTCACCGCATAACTGTGGCTTTATTGGCTTTTTTCTTTTTCATGTATTCAAAGTTCAAACAGCCAAAATTACGTTTGGGAAATGACTAGCTTTTGGATGTTTCCCAGATCTTGGATTGAAATTTGTATTTTCTGACGAGTTTCTTCTTGATAAATATCTTTCTTATTCACTGCCAGAGCTGAAATTTGTATTTTCTGACGAGTTTCTTCTTGATAAATATCTTTCTTATTCACTGCCAGAGCTGATATCTAAATATTTTTCATCGTCTATTTCCAACTACTTTCTTTGGTTCAGGCATCATAATTTCCAGTTGCGATAAACGGATACTAGGATTTTCAGATTTCGGATGATTTTACATGGTTGTACTCTCTAGCGATCCGAACATAGCTAGATATTGACTCCTATATTAGTATAGAAACAACGAAAGATTGGGCATGATGAGGTGAGGTACTGATTGCTACCGACTTCTCAAGGGAAATTACATTAATGTACTGTCATCAAATGACTAACCGTGGGATATCTTTGTCAAAAAGCCGTATTCCCTATTTAAACTATCCTCTCCAAATGGACTCCCTTCACCTAAACCCACTTTCAAATTAATAGCAAGCTACCCCAGAGATAAATTTTGCAATCACTTTCATAAAAGATATTACACTTACGTAATTCACTCATTCTGTGGAAGTTCAGGTATTTTGTGAATCCAGGTGTCGAAAGACAATTGGTTGCAAGAGGAAGCCACCACAAGCATTTTCCATCTAAGGCAATGTTGTGGTTATGAACCACATTCTCAAGATTTTAGTCCCTCCTCCAGCCTGCAAAACAGGCTTGCACCCACCAAGTGGTCTATTGTGCTCTGCCTTCTCCAGAAATTGAACTAAACAATCAGTAGACTTGTGTGACCATAGAATACTCCTCTCACCCCCAACTTTATCTGAGAAAATTATCCGTTAGGTCATTTGTAGACCAAGGCAAGCATCTAGGTGGTTACCAACGGACTAGGAGGAATTTTTTTGCTTGAAATATAATGGAAGGGAGAGGCCTTTTGAACTTGACCAGAAGTCTCTAGTTTTGGTGGCTGGTCCTGTCATCTCTTCCCAGACGGTTTTATTGTGGTATTCTTGAATGCCTACTGAACTTCAATTTTATTTTTTTGAAGTGTCAGTTGGTGTGAAATATTAATTATCTTCCTTCTCTCAATGTGTGGATACTGTCTGTGTTTCATGAAGTATTTAACTTCCTTTATCTTTCGATGGCTGGCAGCTGCATTGGAGAGAGAACTGTGGTCTTCAGCAACAATCAATGAAGAGGTTTTAAGAACAATAAACGTGATATTCACTAACTTCCCTAAGCTTCACATATCTGAAGCTGCAACTTTGTGTATTCCTCATTTGGTAGCAGCTCTAAAATCTGGAAATGAGGCAGCCCAGGAATCTGTACTAGACACCCTATGCTTGCTCAAACATTCGTGGTCAACCATGCCTATTGATACTGCTAAATCACAAGCTGTTGTTGCTGCTGAGGCAATCCCAATCCTGCAAATGTTGATGAAAACTTGTCCTCCGAGTTTCCATGAGAGAGCAGACAGTTTGTTGCATTGCCTACCAGGGTGTTTGACTGTCACAATAAATCGTGGTCATAACTTGAAGCAGGCTATGGGAACCACAAATGCTTTCTGTCAATTGACAATAGGCAACGGTCCTCCGCGGCAAACCAAGGTAAGCTTACGGCTAATAACTTTATGAGCCTTTTCTCATGATCTCTTCTTTTTAGTATCAAATGTTTTTATTGGCATTTTGAAACTTGGGGTTGCTTACAGTACAGGGATTTTTTTTTATTATTGTTGACTTGTTGTATCTGGATATATTCTTACTCTCATAACAGGAAAAGGAAAGGGCGGGGGGGGGGTCCCTTCATTCTAAATATCCTGGAGTTGTGAATGAAACTCATAGCTCTTTCTTTTCCGGTACAGAAAGAATCCTAGAGTCAGGCCTAACATCCATCTATGACAGGCTGTTTCCATCAGTGATCAGTCTACAGAGGGAAAATCTGACCTTGTTATGTTTGAAGCAAGGAGATCCATCATCTCTCCTTCACTTCTTCTCTCACAATGTTTCGAAGAGGATGATTTCTAACAGAGAGATAACTGAATACTGATCATAGTGATGAGTGGGTGAAAAAGAAAGTCTTTGCGTCACATTTCCATTTTTTGTGATGGTACTGTTTTAGCTCTCTAATGATTTGGAGAGGCTAAAAAATGCTTTTGACTTCTCGTCTAAATTTAAGCTGATCTCGGGGCTTAAGATCAAGTCTAGTGTTAGAACTTAGAGGGTTGACGTAAGGATTTTCTTCTTTTGGAGGGCAGTCAGTCTGCCTATTTACTTATATTGTGTCTCCAGCAGTCCGTCAGGAGATAATCTCAAATTCTAGAATCCAACAGTGATTAAAATAATTGTTTTTGGTGAAAATTCATCCCTAACCCAATTTGTTTATTAGCAGGTTACTGAATCTAACTGTGATTAATTGATTATATTACTTCATTATTGTTTCAGTTAAAGTAAAAGTGCATGCTTAGATATCTTTTGTAACTAATGTTCCAATTTTGCAATTTCCTTTTCTTTTTAGCTCCTTGTCCTTGTAATCTGTAGTTCTTCTTGTCTGATTGACCTCGTCTTATTCAAAAAGGTCATTACATATACTTGCCACATACACTGCATTCTCAACATGCTGCTTAAAATTCGACGGGACTGCTTCCTATTAGATGAGTTCCCATTACATATTTTGGCACATTGGTACATGATTAACTTGTTCATGGTGCTGGTTTTCAGGTCATGAATCATAGCATCTCTCCAGAGTGGAAAGAAGCCTTTACATGGGCATTTGATGTGCCACCAAAGGGACAAAAACTCCACATCATATGCAAAAGCAAGAACACTTTTGGAAAGGTGATTATCATTTGTATCATTTGCACTGATTAATTTTAGTTCTGCACTTACTTGCATTACTCAGGTCCGTATTACCCAATACTGCTAATGCATGGTGGCTGATCGCAATAGAACAATAGTACTTTGAACATGTATCTCTGTTCGTTAACCATTATGGCCAAGCAGCCATATATCTCCTCTGCTTTTTTCTTTCTGACTATATGATTGTGGTTCTGCTCTGCAGGCGACTCTTGGTAGAGTCACCATTCAAATCGATAAGGTGGTGACAGAAGGCGTCTACAGCGGATTTTTCAACCTTAATCATGACAGCAATAAAGATGGATCCAGAAAACTCGAAATCGAGATTATGTGGTCCAACAGATTATCTAATGATATTATGTAAACAAGAAATTGTTATAGAAGGAAGTTCTATGAAGCGAGCGAAGTTGCAGCGATGCTACCAGTGAAGTATTGGTGGTTTGCTGTCCCTGTAAATTCAGAAGGTTCCTTGCCTTGTATGTACTCTCCTCTAGTCCCCTTTACAGTAATCATTTTTGTAGTGAAGGTTTTGTTGCCTATATAGATTGTATAATCTTCATAAAAAATGTTGAGGTGAGAACAATCCACATTTCCTGCAGTATGAGGAAATCTTAAAAAGTTTCAGAAGTTGGTTGTACAGCTGAGTTTTAGGTGCTAGGAAATCCATGTTTCTGAAAATTGTCCAGAACATATATTCTTGAAATTATGAAGAAAAGGAGAGAGAATGTATCATTTGCCTTTTTATTAAATATTGGCGATCTGATCCAGCAAAATTTGAGGTGAGGATTGTCTTTAGTTGTACTTGTATTTTTCCCTTAGCAACTTGTTTATGTAAAAAACAGCCAATGAATGGTTGTATTGTTCAGAGAAAGCAATGCACATGGTATTACGTGTTTTTAATCTTCCTTTCGATCTTTGCTAAGAAAATCACCTATGCTTGATGCTCATGTTTTATTCCAGCAGAGTAGTTAACAAAGAAAACAGAGATTACTTGTCATGGCACCCTCAGAGTATAAATTTTGGTGGGGTCGCTTGCCATGTGATGGAGATTCAGTGCAGAATTTAGCCAAGATTTTTTTAGGGGAAAAAACAATTTCAAATAATGTACTCATTTGTAAATAAGAGTAAAAGAGTACAAGTCGTGTATACAAACAAACTTTACTGAGAAGAAAAAATAGTTATGACAATCATCCAAGTTGCCTCCTTAACTTTTGTATAAAGCAGATTGGCCCGAATACAAGGGTGCGTCAATATACACAAATTATTAGAATAAACGGTCTAATTTTAACATAAAATTAGACAAATTCAAGCCTACATTCTCCTAACAAGCTCATTCCATCTCACTCTAATCCATCACTATTTCTAGGCATCTCGCACCATCCTAGTCGTCCCTTCTCTTCCCCTTCCTTGTTTTTCTTTGAATCTCGAACTACAACATACATTTTTAAAAATAACACGACAATCTTACCGAATGGATTAAACTAGTTACCAAATGGATTAAAGAATGTGATTAATAAATGAATGAAACTAGTCACTATATTTAAAAAAATGGTTCGTTCTCTTCTTAATATTGGGCTTGGACCGCACCTAATTTTAAATTAAAAGTAGGCGGTCTCTTACAAGACCAACTGGTCAATATATGTCTTTCGCACGAGCTCAACGCTTATTAAAGCACAGTACTCATCTGTCAATTTCGACTGTTCATCTCTCCATGCTCCCATAATTGGCAGCACTAAAGATGAACGATAGAACATTAGAACGTTTAGAGCTTGACTAGTTTATGGTAGATAACCCATTGTCATGACAAATTAGTAAGAACGCACAAGTGATTTTCCTACAATCTAGGAAGTCATTTACGTACCAATTCACATCCTTCTTATGAAATTGTTCCTATCTTTTTTTTTGTTAAATTGTTCCTATCTTTTTTTTTGTTAAATTGTTCCTATCCTACGAGCACCATTTAAGTTTTTAACACTTGCAGCTTAGAAGTTAGAAAAAAACATCTTCCCCAAAAAGGGAAAAGAAAATCAATGTTCAAAGACCACATATGGGGCAAAGGGAGAGGAATGCGTACTATGAACTTGCAGTCGCAGTAATGTTCATGCTGAAGTAACCTTTTTTCTCTTGAGGGAATGCTGAAGTGACTTCAACCAACGAACTCGCAGCCATGGTAATATACTTAAATAGACAATAGAGTTGCATAAGTCTTAGCTGCTGAACTGAAGAAATGCTCATTAAAGTACATAACAACCCTTAGAAAGCGCCTTCACATGTCCCCACACGCTTGGAGGGTGTGGAGGGTAGGTTTAAATTTACATATGTAATACATGAAGAAAGCTTCCACCAAATCTGGGGCCAAAACGAAGCTACCTAGCTACCAATCAGGTCAGACACCTTTAACAACAGTAACATAGACATTTCTGATGTCTAGGCGGACAAAGGGAAACAACTCATGTACTTCGTAGAGGACATCTAATTTGCGGCTGCGACCAATGCAGAACGAGCCTTTGTAAATGAAGCAATAAGAGATCCAAGCTGTAGCTTATCGCTACATCCAAAACTTAGTCTATACCTGCAATTAAAATTAATTTGTTGTTAACAATTAAGTATTCCATGAACTAACTCCTCCCCATGTTCAAAAGGTGTGCGCTGATTTCAGGCATGTTATAGATCCAAGAGGCACCAAATTAATTTAGGTAATTCCTAATTATTATAAAACCTCTAATATTGTATTGAAGGTACATCACATAATGCAACAACATTCCGTGCTATCTTTGATACCCACTAAAATTCAAACGCACATTATAATAAACAATTATAGATTAGCATTAGCAGGCCAAAATGCATACTCTATATCGGCCATATCATTAATCAGTTGAACTCGAACATCTGCAGGCATCCTAATTCGAAAAACAAACCTGTAAACACAAATTCAGTAAGTTAATTCAGAGCAGCTCAGGTGATGAGTGCATAGATACTAGGAAGAGAAACTCACATTGTCACTTCTCTTATGATGTCCACCAAGGCCAGTCCTTTTCGGGTCTTCATATCAGAAACTTCTAAGAATAGTTAAAGTAACAAATACGCAAAATGCAGATCAAAAATTACACTTAACAATACTATAAAGCACAATGAGTTTGTAGGATACGGCTATAACTAGTAGCAAAAGTCTCATTGAGAAGCCAATATGATATTTGCTCAATATCCTTTGGCAGAGGATTTCCGGTGCACAGGTAAACTGCTTCTTCTGTTATTTGTTGAGACGCCATGTGTGTTGACTGCAAGCATTGACAACAAACACATGGTATACAAGGGAAGCAGAAGGTCAACTTTAATTCACCACCCACGAACTTTATCTTGTGCCAATTAATATAATAGTAATATGAATGCAATGGAGTAACACTAACTCCTTGATTCGGTCGCATAAGAGAAAGGATGCAATTGTTGTGAAATAACATGAGATAATGTCACAAAGTGCTACCACTATACTGAACAAAGAGCAATGGATGTATGGAAACAAGAACAAAGTGTTCTATAAAATGAATTCAATTATGCAGCTTGTACCCATTAACCAGTAATGCGACACAAGTATTATACTAACTCATCAGACATTATAGCCTTACAAGGTGCCATCTCTAATAACAGCAGAAAAGCTCGTAATAAGAGAGCACTAGCTTTCCAATTCCAGAATCAAACTACATTGCTCAAAGAAAAGTCTATTAAGTTTAATTATCAAAGTGGCATGGGAAGGGGGGATTACAGATTATTTGGGCAATTCCTGCTACGATTTCAAAAAGCACAGCATAAAACTATATTAAAAGAAGCTATAAGACCTGCAAAATATTCAGAGCCTTTCGCATGTCCCCAGTACTCAATCGCACGATTGCAGCTAAGCCAGACTCGGTTACATCAATTCTACATAACAAAATAACAATTTAGTACGTTTATGAGCTTTCTTACTGCACTTATGGAACAATTTACCAATAACATCAGCATAAAAAGAACTGAGAACAGAAAATAGAGCCATAACACACAAAACACTCATATAAGCAACATATTAAACTTAAAAGAATTAAAATAGCATCCCTTTTACCCATGATATGGCCTACTTAGCATAACAACAGAAACTTTCTCAAGTGCCACAGAAGGGTGCAAACAAATCTTATTTATTCTACGAGAAGTTAACGAGAGGATAAAGCTACTATCTTAATTGTCAACTGCACATCATATACATACAACCAATTCACAGAACTAGGATAAAATCTACTGGGAACTGATTGATGTATGCCTGCCAACGTGATGAATGCTTGTGCTCATAAAAGGAAGACAATATAGCCTCAGACAAAACCAGTAGAAAGGACAAAGATCAAACTAGGCAATAACTTCAAATAGTTCACTGTCACTGTATCTCCCTCAATCATACACCCAAAGCTTCTCAAGTAAGAATATTCTGCACAGTCAAATGATATACAATCTAGAAAGGGAAGGAGAACAAATAGGGCAGTTTAGATACCACAGTAGGAGATCATGATCAATTAGACTTCAAAACAATGCTCCTACACTTAAACAAATTCATCTTTCAACTTTCATCTTTCTTGATCATTCTGATGGGTCAAGGGATTAACATTTACAACTCACCCTTCACCTTCTATAACATGTTTAAGCCGCTCTGTGACATGTGTAGAATCAAGAGGAGCAAACCGGAATCTTGTGCATCTTGACTGGAGTGCTGGAATGACCTTGTTAACGTTGTTACAGATTAATGCAAATCTCGTGCTTTTTGTGTATTTCTCAATTACTAAATCCATGAAAAAAAAGACAAACACTAAAGTCAACAATGAGGGTGAAAAAAAAAACAAAGAAGAGGGGAGGGAAAAAAACTCATCAATACCTCGACGTAAAGCAAACTGTGCATCCTTTGTCATTGCATCTGCTTCATCCAGTAAGACTAATTTTACATGTGACTTTGCACTGCCAATATTTGAGTTGTAATGATAATCATCAGTATGTCAGATAAACAGCCACACAACTCAAGAATGACCACACAAAGATCAAACACATACAAAGGTAAAAGAAAAACAAAAGAGAACTACAATCAGTTTCTTTACGAAAGAAAAAATCAACTAGAAGCATTGCAAACATGTTCAAGTTCATGGAAAAGAAAAAATAATAGATGCAAGATGCTTATCCCATCTCATATAATATACATACCACAAAATTATGCTCAGATGCACGTGCAAAAAAGGGGAACATAGCTATTAACAAACTATTTACTAAGAAGTGAAAGAAAAGCCTATATATGGGCTCAAGTAGTTCGAATACCACCTACCGGAGAGAACTAGCAAAATAAATTTTCTTGTACATCCACATCTCTTTTGCTATCTCCATCTACCTAATCGTTTACCAATCACATCATAGTTCAAAAGCTAAAATAACAAAAGAGGGGGAGAAACCAATTTAGACCCTTCTAAACACAGGACTTATGCTTACATCCGTCGATGAGACATTTTCATTACTCAAAGTCTCAAACTAAAAAAGAATCACACTAAATCTTTACGTGGGCTTAAATTAGCATATGAGACCCTTCAGCACTTAAATTGCAAACGACACTTAAGGTATAGACTTATTATAATGCTATATCTGGAACCTTGACACCACAGTCTATAGCCTCATATTAGTCATATATCACTGTCATTAAAATATTTCAGCTGCATTACCACACACAGCTATGTTTCCATTGATAAACCCATCAACACAGACATACTTTCCTTTCACTCGCTACAATTTGACTTCCATAGTTACCAATGCACAAGTTTGACCATTAATATCTCTAATTTTCAATTAGCAGATATTATTGTCTTATAGAAAGTTGATATTATGAAAATATGCATAGATGAATCACACATCTTACATGCTAACTTTTAGGGTACAATAAGGCTTTGTTCTTTTGGACTGAATTAATGTAAATTCAGTTCGGATAAATTCACTTCAGTTCGAACAAATTTAGTGCATTTCCTCTTACAATTTTAATTCACTCCAGTTCAGACAAATTAAGTTCAGTTCAGACAAATTCACTTTCGTTCAGTTCAGTCCAAAAGAACATAGCGGCAAAAGTCAAATTGTAGCGGGGAAAAAAAGCCAGAGGTAGTATATAACAAAACAAAAAGCAACGTGAGTTATTTTGATAAAACAAATTAACAATTACCCAAAAGAGAAACTTTGGGTGCTGGCAAAATCCTGAATTTGCTGACGAACAACATCAATTCCGCGTTCATCAGAAGCATTAAGCTCAAGAATCATGTTATGAAACTGATTCCCGTAAAGTTTCCTCGCAACCGCCAAAATTGTCGACGTTTTTCCTGTTCCTGGAGGTCCGTAAAGCAGTAGATGCGGCAATTTATTCTCGCTTGTCAACCTATCAACTGCTCCCAAAACATACTTAATTAGAACATAAACAACAAAAAATAAAAAATCCATAACCCTAATTAGCAATCAAAAAAGAATAAAATTGGACAAAAAGTAGGAAAATTACTGGTATCGATAATGTCGCGGTGGGCTGCAACATCGGCGAGAGATTGAGGGCGGTATTTTTCGACCCAAAGGCCGGATTTACCGTCGCCGGGGACGACGACGTTTTTGCCTTTGTTAGGTTTGATGATAGGATTAGGAAAGTTGTGGTTATCGGCTTCGTCGACGTCCATGAGAGAGATTGTTTCCGCCATTGTTGTGTGCTTAAGAAGGTTTAGGGTTTTGGAGAAGTGAGAAGAAACTGGGTTTCTTTCGTGTTGGGGTGTGGTTTTGAGCAGGTTGCTCCCAAATTGGCGCCAAATTAAACTTTTACTTTACTACACCTTTTTTTTCTAGGAAATTTGGAATAAGTAAACCTTTGCGAGGTGTTCTTAAATTAAGTCAACATTTGGATTATCTTAGATTAAGCAAATATTACAATTACTTAAAATTTGATTGGGTCAAAAATAAATGTTACCTGCAACAGTAGGTACCAGCAAGTTAAATGGTGATGTGGCAAAAGCCGTTGGGTTTATTTTCCCAAACAATTTTTTTTTGTTTTAAACCTCTATTAAAAGCCCTAAGTTTTCATCTTCTTCACCAAACCTCCCTCTCTACATCCTCTCTTCCCTATAACTCCATCTCTGCATCCTCTCTTCCCCATAACTCCATCTCAGCATCTTCTTCACCATGTCTGCGAGAAAACAAAATTCCTTCGGCTCTGGATGTTCCACAAATTCACGAAGGCTTTCCCAACCAAAAGTGAAGTGTAATTGTGGGAATGATGCGGTGGTGCAAACGGTTAAGAATGACCCTAATCTTCTTTCAAAGCTCTATGGATGTCCATTGTGGCCTGTAAGTTGCTAAATTTTTTTGCTTTATCAAAGTTCTGATATGGTTGCTAATTTTACCCAAAATTGTGAATTGTAGGATACTAAATGTGACATGTTCAAACTGATTCATGAGGGCAGTGGTGTGGAGGAGCTTGAATTTCAACTTTTTGAGAAGGAAACCACCATATCAGAGATGGAGATGGTGCAGAAATTTAAAGAAGATAAGATTAAAAAGTTGCAATTGAAGAAGGTGAATTTGGAAGAAGATGTGCAGGGGTTGAAGGATGAACTGTGCCAATTGTGAATTGCCTTCACCAAATCTTCAACAAATGAAAAAAATTTGTTCATGGCCCTTTGTGCATCTTGGATTGCATTTGCTATTATTTACTTTCTTAAGTAGACATCCTTGATTGTATTGTAGATCACTTATGAGTGATGATGTTTGGAATTGATGGCTATGATGTATACTTGGTTAATGTTTAATAATAGAACAACTAATTTAGCCTAATTGATAATGATCCAAAATGAGCATCTATTTAGTGATTGAACTCCAAACTGTGATGACAACAAAGTTGTTGTAATAATAGGCACAAATTGTGCTCCCATTGCAGATTTGTGTTTCCAACAGCAAGTTTCATCTGATTACATTACTCAGTAAAACCTAAAACATGATGTAATGTAATGATGACATACAAAAACTGATCACAAAAAACTGATCCAAGTCAGTCTCTGGGCCCACCAACAGCCCTCTACTTGGCCTCCTACCACTCTGACCTTCATCACCACTGTCTGGAGGTGTGTGGATGTCATCCTCACTATCATAATATTCACTCTCATAACCTCTTTCCCCTCTGTTTCCCTCTTCTACAGTAGGTTGCTTGTGTGAACCCTCTTGTGCCCTCAATTTACCCTCTGCAGCCTCCCTTTGGAGTTGTTGAGCAGCTTCAAACAACCTAGACTGACATGACTTCACTCTTTCCCTAGCTATGTGAAACTCCTCATCACTGTTGTCTGACTCATTCCACAAATCATCACCTTCTAACTCCTCAGCCTCACCTTCATCTACATCAAATTCCTCATTTACTAGCTCAGGGTTAATTTCTTCATCACTGCCAACAAATCCATCCCCATGCAACCTAGATGTACCTACCTCAGGTTGATAATTAGGGTCATCCGAATCATCACTCTCACCACCAAACAGATCCTCATATCTTATTGGGCTATCTTGCCTAGGATCCTGCCACTCATAGTTGTTTAAGAAAGCATTATCAGTAGGTTGCTCAGGGCTATCTTGCCTAGGTTCAGTATTGGGAGTGTTTGAAGCTGGGCTATCTTGCATGGATTCAATATTGGGAGTTTTGTGAGAAGTATTTGCTAGGGGGCTAGGGTTTGAAGAAAAAGCCAAGGGGGGGATCAGTCAAAGAGGGGGGATAAATAATGCAGTTGATGACCTAGCGGCATCTATTGGTGTTCTTGATGTGGCGGTATCTCGATGCTACCGCAGATGTGTACGTATTAGGCCCCCTTTTTGTGGTCCCCTCTTAGGTGTCAATTTACTTGGTCTATAAAATTGGTTGTGTGATATCGAATTGGTTCGCCCTCTTTTGTTAAGTCCAGGTTTGTGCCTTCATGTAAAACAAACAAATCAATTGACCTATATTTCACTGCTATCTCTCCCATTTCAACCACTGTTGCATCATCAACTACCTTCCTTAGACCTTCCACTAAGATCTGTCTTGGAATCAGGAAATAAACCCCACCTATTGTGCTATAAGTACCACATTTCTTGGCTAAGTCTAGGATATCCCAATAACATAACTCATCAGGGTCAATTGGGAATGTTCTCCCTTCCCCACCTACATATATCATCTCACCAGCTTTTGCAATTCTAAACTTCCCCCCATGCCAATATCTCAGAGTAACATTGTCATTTACCATTGTTACCTATCAAGAAGAATAATAAAGTTTCAATTTTGAACATGCAAAACAATTTGACAGCAACATTCTTCAGCATTCAACATAAAGTTGCAAAATTTACTAACATATAGTTGCAAAATTTACAGTAAAATAACATAAAGTTGCAAATTTTGCACCCAGTAAAATTGGGTTAAGCGAAAAAAAAAATCAAAGGAAGGGAAGGTGAAGCCGTACCTGTTCGCACCCAGCTTTCTTCTCCAAAATTCAAGCTTTACCAACACCTCAGCAATGGCATAAATGATTAGGTTAGGAGGAGTAAATATGGTAGGTACATGAGGAGAGAGAGAGAGAAATGGGTGAGCAGTTGAAAAAAAGGGGGGGAAAAGAAGTCAGAGGGTCATTAAGGATGGGTTCAACCGGTAAGCAGTAACAAAACCCAATTAAGTAATTGTAATATTTGCTTAATCTAAGATAATCCAAATGTTGACTTAATTTAAGAACACCGCGCAAAGGTTTACTTATTCCAAACAATTTTTCCTTTTTTCTATTCCAATTTTATTCGCAACTTACGAAAGTGAAAAAAAATCCGTTGCCCAAAAAAAAAGTGAACGAGATTAGGAGAGATTCATTTATTTTATTCTATTTTTCCTGTCAGAAAAATGTAAGGATAAGTGAAAAGGAACACAATCTCTGCACTGTTTTTCTACAAACTCTCCCTAAAAACCCTAGCAAAGCAGCCGCCCACTCCTTGACAGTAGGCTCATTGGTGGCCTGAACGTTGACCGCTCCCCTTCGTCGCCGGCGAGCCTGCTCCATCAGCACCCCGACCACTGTCTTGGTGATCCCGTCGTTGTAGCAATTGTTCTTTTCCCGACATTGGAGGAATTAACCGGGTCTATGTTCACACAACCTCGGGCATCCTCTCTCGAAAGCTTCCCCAAACGCCGTCGTTGATAATCTCGCCGATAAAGGTAGAGTTTAGGGTTAGGGTTTCTTGTTTGGGATAGGAAGTACTCTAATAGGTTCTTTTGGCACTCCTTTTTACCGGATCTAACCTTGTCGTCGTCTTGTGGTTTCGGATTTACCCCGATCTTTTAATATGATTTTTCGGCACTCCTTTTACCGGAGCTAACCTTGTCGCCGCCATCTTGTGGTTTCGGATTTACCCCGATCTTTTAATATGATTATTTGGTACTCCTTTTACCGGAGCTAAACTTGTCACCACAGCTTGTGGTTTCGAATTTACCCCGATCTTGACCGTAAAGGAAAAGATTAGGTTAAGGTTTTTGTTTTGGTATTAGGTCTAGCCATTTGTCATGAATTGATGTTTAAGTACGTTTAGTGTTTGTTGTTTTTGGTGGGTAGTTTTGTTTTGGCTTCTCTTTGGTTATGTTGGATGTTTCATGTTTGAGGTTGTTGGTTTTAGTGTCAATCATGGTTTTGGAATGTGTAGCTTATATTTTAATTTGATATCCTATGTCGGATAGTCTAAATTGGAAGATTGGTGAAGTTGGACTGTTGGGATTAGTGAATTGGTTCCTGGAGGTAATGGTAATTGGGGTCCTTTCCTCCTTCGACAAATGAAGTTTGGATTTTGGAAGAGGTGTTGTGTTGAGTGTTGATAAGGAGGCCCTTTCTTAGTTAGAAGTCTTGGAGGCTATTTTGTGAGTGGTATGTCAAGGATTAGAGACTTGTGTGGAAGGGGGGTTTTGGTATTCCTGGGTCTGGGTTGTTAATTTGTCTTCAAGATTAACTTACGTTAACTTATTCGAACGCTGCTCCTAATTCTTTGAATTATTAAAGCATGCTTACCGAGTCACTTTTAGTGACTCATGTTGCTTGTGAGCAATTCACAAGTCCTTTAATTTGCAACCAGATTTGATCCCGTCAGTCCGTCATTACTACTCTTCTGTTTCTATTCTTGTTTTCCAAGCTCTACAAGCTCTCAAGGGCCTTCATTGTCAACACTGCCAACTGGAGCTCTGTAACACCCCCGCCAACCCGAACCCTTTTTCATTTAATAAAACTCGAGATGGGGGAAAATCCACGAGGGTTCGAATCAACGAGCGTGCTACCGCCGCACTTATCTCCTTGGAAATAAATGCAAGGCTAGATTAAAGCATACTAAATTCAAATAAATTAATCCTTACAACCAAGTAAATCGTTCATTAATTATTACTAATTATTTAAGTGTTTCAGAGTTCCAGCGGAAGCTAAATCATAAGCTAAGTGGATGACAACTCTAAATGATCTCCCTTTTGTTCCCCCGTCGATCACCCACCTGCATAAATACATTGAAAAGAAACAAGAGAGACAAGCTCCCAAAAATCAGAAAAACTGAGTAATTCCAACTCCATCCCATAAAATACTTAAGTTGAAAAAATATTGTAAAATAGTAGATTAATAGGGTTGAAAAGCATAGCACACATACACATATATATATACAATGAATAATAGCATAATTAATTTAATTAATCCAATTATTTAAGGAGAGGAAAGAGAACGCCAGTAAGCCGGGGTCAATCCCCTGTAACCACTTACTTCAACATTGTAGGCCGGGGTCAATCCCCTGTAACCACCTACGGATAACATAATGGCCATAATAACAGAGTCCCTAGTGTGCACACCCCTTCTACTTGGATCACAACAAGATAGAAGGAAGACAAGAATGAATAATCGGCATAGTAACCGAGAAAACCCGTAGGGCCGAACCTCTCATACAGGGCAACCTGTTCATCATTTCCCTCCGATATTTCACTTTACGTGATTAACATCTTTTAAATTTCAAGTCATCACATAAATCACATACACATTTATGTCATCTTGTTCAATCCAATGTGAGCATATTCAATCCATCATAATCTCAATCCATTCATAATCTCAATCCATTCATAGTGGTTTCAATAACTCATTTCATAAACACAACCGTCACTTGAGTTCATTTATCACTTCAGATTCATAATCATTTCATTATCACAAGTTCTTACCAATTTCAACTTTCATAAAGTCTCAATATTAATAACAATAATAATATTCATGATAATCATAATGATATATAGTAATAATAATAATAATAATAATAATAATAATAATAATAATAATAATAATAATAATAATAATAATAATAATAATAATAATAATAATAATAATAATAATAATAATAATAATATAATAATAATAATAATAACAACATTATTAAATGACATTAACCGATTTTAATAACGTTATAATAAACATATGTGTCATATCGTATATCGTCCATAGTCATGATTCATAATCGATATCGATAGTCGTCGTCCATTTTGTCATTCGTTTTCATAATCCGCATTAAATCGATAATCCATAATTATAGTCCATACTTATATATATTTTATAAGCACACATAATAATCACATAATCAATTCGTTTTACACTAACGGGATCTATGTTTAGATGGACATCGGAGATTACCTCGTGATGCGTGTCCAAAAGTTAGATTCACGAACCAATTATCACTCTTGATATTCCTCGTCTACGAAATCGGAGTCTACAATAGACATTAACGAGATCTAAGTTAGTTACCTAAATAACCCCCTTTTTATATATAAAATAAACAATTTAAATAATTCAAATAACTTAAAGAATTCTTAATGATTAAAGTTTAAAGTTTTCAAATTATTTATGAAATCATTTTAAGTACTCAAAGATTACTTCAACTTTATTTTTATTAACTTAAACAACTATTTTAACATAGAAAACTAACTTTCTTATACTCATTTTATTTAAGAAATATTTTCAAGTTATAAAAGATTAACTTAAACTAAAATATACTAACTTAATTAAAGTAGGCTAGTTTAGGAAAGTCATGGGTTTTAGTTAAAAAAAATAAAATAAACAAATAAAGCTAAAATAAAGTGGAAAGGGGGGGGTTTTACTGATTCAAAGAATCAGTTTCATTAACCCAAAAAAAAAGAAAGAAACGAAGAAGGGAGGAAAGAAGCAGAGGAGGACGAATCGGGGGGAAAAAGGAGGAGGTTGGGCGCCTGGGTTTCGGGCGGCGCACGGTGGCCGGAGTCGGGGCGGGGTCGGGGGGGGTCGGGCGGCTCGAGCGGAGTGGGCGGTCGCGGGTTGAGGGAGATGCAGCGAGAGGTCTTTGCGAAGGGAAGGAAGCGGCGAAGGGGGAGGGTGTTTGGTGGTGGTTCGGGTTGCGGTCTTTGCGGTGGTCGTGGTGGTTCGATGGTGGGTTTCCGGCGGTGAAGTCGAGGTGGGGTTCTTGGTTTGCAATTTTTATTTTTATTTTCAAAATCAAAAATCAGAAATTAAGGAAGAAGATAAAGGATTGAAGCAAACCTTTGAAGTTTGTTTGCTTGAGCAATTGGGGTGAATAAAGTTCAGTATTTATAGAGGTTTTGGTCAGAATTTTTGAGCTTTGGGTCAAGCTCCATTAATGGTGGAGGTGAGGTGTGTGGGCTATGGTGTTTAGGCTTTTGAAATTGTTGCCCCTAATATCTGAAAATTGTGGATTGAGTTTCAATTATTTACTGACAAAGCTGAGATTTTGTGTTGAAAAATTTGCTCTTGTATGCTGAAAATCAGGAACGAAGGAAGGGAGGAGAGGAAGATGGTGATGAAGATCCCATTTTCTTTCTTTCTCTTTTTTTTTGTTTTATTTTCCTTTTTCTTTTTGGCTAAAAGACATATGGCTATGGACTTGTATTTGGGCTTTGGATTACTAAAATGGATGGACAACTTGTACAAGGATACCCATAACCAAAAATAAAGAGTTTAATTTACCATAGTTAAATTATTTAGAAATAATCATTTAAATTGAACTTGGTAAATAAATCAAAACTAAATGAAATCATTATTTTAATAAACATAGTTATCAAATAAAATCGCATGATCATAAAATAAATTTTAAGTGGAAATAATATTAAACCTTAATAAATAATAAAATAAATTTCGAAATTTCGGGGTATTACAAGCTCAATCTTCTACAATAGAATGACTACTAGTGGCTTTAGCACTCTTGAACATTGTAAACAAAGCTATTTCAACAATCAAGGGTCCAACGAAGAAGAGCTTGTTACCCGTTTCATTTGTAGTAGGTTGTTTTTAGTATTTCGTACGTGTTGTAAGGATCTCCAATGACTCTATAAACTTTCTCTTTTTTTTATGTATGCAAATTAAGTTGATGTCCAAAAAAAATTATGTGTTAATGTAGTGATGAGATGCATCAAAGCTATTCATTGTAACTTGTTGATAATCCGAACAAGAAGATTTGTGAGGAGGGAAAAAAGGTATAAATCTGTTACTTGAAACTTGAAAGCGTCAAATAACAACTCATCTTTATTAACAATTGCAAACATACAACTTCAAATCTAGTTCATGAATATACGAATGATTAAAGGAAAATAATTTCTGTTGTATTCCATGTTTTGATGATGCCAAATAATTAGGTCATGTATAGTTATTTATTTTAAAAAATATAAAATCACAAAAATATTGTCATGTTAATTATTTATATATCTCGTGGAGAAAGATTATTTATTTAATCTAGTCAAGATAATTTTTGTTCATGCACTATGACTTTATATTATATGGTATGTTTGATAAATCTATTAACTTAGAATCTTTGGGTAAAAGATTCTTAAGTTTTTAGATTGTTTGTTGTTGTTGTTATTGATTGAAAAGAGGTTGAAATATTCGTGCCTACAAAGAAGGGAAGTAGGGGCGAAATTTCCTCAACCACCTACTGAATGTAAGCCCACTAACGGATAGTGAAGCGGTTGATTACCGTTGCAATAAACGTGGAGAAAGTGCAGCGCCTTTTGGGCCATGATCTCCATAACTCTACAAGCGCACAACATGGAGAATGTGGAGCATTACATTTTCAGAAAGAAAAATGCAGTAGCTATATATATAGAGGATGCATTGTTCGAAGAAAAATATAACTTTCAAGCATTCAAAAGTCAATCTTTACTTAGAAAGTTTTTTCTGTAATTTTTCTCTCATATTCAACAACATACTCTTGTAATATTCATAGTGTTTGGGTGAGAGAAAAATCTGAGAATATCCTTGTAATCAAGACAGAGAAAGAAAGAGAGAAAAGAGAAGATTTCGAGTGAAGTCAAGTAAATGTCATCAGTTCAGGGGGAACTGAGTGACTGGGAACAAGTTCCTAGAGGAACAGAGACAGGTCCAGCAATAGGTTGTAAAGATAGTCTTTTGGCCTATTATATTAAAGAGAGTATTGAGTCAAATCTTGTGTGCTTTTTTTCTTTCGTTTTTAAGTTATTTCAATTCCGCATTTTAAATTCGAAAATTTCTCCTCAACTATAATTCACTCCTCTCTTGTAGTTGGTCTAGTGTTTATACTAGAATAACAATTGATATCAGAGCCTAGTACCTCCAGAATCAGCTAACACTGAGGAGATTGTACCTGGAACAATGAACACTACGGGAGAAAAACTTGATGAAGGGTACTCAACCCAATGTCCACCTATGTTCAATGGCAAGCATTATCCATACTGGAAGAATCGTATGGAGATCTTTATAAAAGCTGAAAATTACCAAGTTTGGAGAGTCATCGAACTTGGTGACTTCGAAATTACAAAGAAGAACGACAAGGGCGAGCTGATTCCCAAACCTCTTGAAGAGTTTGACAAAGACGACTTTGACAAAATGGAAATGAACAACCTGGCCAAGAAGCTACTCCACTGTGGTCTTGGGCCCATGAGCACAACAGAGTCATGGGATGCAAGACTGCTAAGCAGATGTGGGAACTCCTACAAGTTACTCGTGAAGGAACAAGCGAAGTGAAACGATCGAAGATTGATATGCTCATGCATAAATATGAATTGTTTCATATGAAACAAAAAGAGCTTGTTCACACTAGTAGAATAATTGCTTATTGTTGCGGTCATTAAGTGGCCTATTGCGGCGGTTTTGGCCGCGCAACAATTAAGGGAGCAGCAATAGGTAATTAACCTATTGCTGCGGTTTTTGACCGCAGCAATAGGCCAAGATATTGCTGCGGTTCCTGACCAAAACCGCAGCAATATGTATTTTTTTTATATTAAAAAACGTACACCTATTGCTGCGGTTTCTTCCCAAAACCGCAGCAATAGGTGCACCTTTTTAAAAAAAAATTTTTTTTTTTTGAAAATTAAATCTCATACTATTTTCAATGTTAAGATGCAATTAAAACAAAAAGTAACTAAAACAAAGTAATACAACAGCTATACACAGTGGTTCGTGCCACAAACAAATTACTTACAAAAATGAAAACTCAGATCTGACGGTATCATTCACACAATGTCACTACAATATCTCCATTCGATTCAAATATCTCTAAAAATTCATATAAATCTGCTAATTAAAAAAAATATCGCTAATAAATAAAGGCATTTCGCTAATGATCTTGAACTCAAATTAGAAATGTGACATTCAAATTCTGAAAACTTCAGATCGATCGAAAAAATAAACAAAAAGTGCAAAATTTTCAAATGAAACAAAAATTAGAAAGTAAAATTAGAAAGGTACAATCTGCTTGTGAAACATAGGTGGATCTTCAAGGTCAATGAAGGACGCCATGGATTTATCTTCAGAATGAAAGAATGTAAACTCAGATCTGGCGGTGCGGTCGAATATATGGCGGTGCGGCGCCGGAGTTTCAACCCGTCCAACGCGCGCGCCGAACGACGACTTGCGGACGAGCGACGACTTCCTCTTCCCCGACAACCAAACCGCCGGAATCGCATGAGATCTGGAAAACTTCGTTTTCGTATCTCCAGCACTTGAGATCTGGAAATTCGAGGAGGAATTTCGAAGAGAGAGAGGACGAGCGACGATCCACGAGGGACGAGCGACGACTTGCGTTTCTGGGGGTGGTGAGGACGACGAGCGACGACTTGCGGACGACGACGACTTGGGGTGGTGAGGACGACGAGCGACGAGAATTTGGGAGGAAGGAGGGTGGTGAAGGAGGGAGAGGAGAGATATTGTGAGAGAGAGAAATGACCGAGTATGAGGAGTGAATTATGATGAGGAAACAGCGCCCAAGAGGATTAAAAAAACCCTAGTAGTTTTAAATATTTACCAAGGACCTATTGCTGCGGTTTTTGCTAAAAACCGCAGCAATATGTCTCAGTCAAATAGTCAAACTTTTTCAAAAAATATTCGTTGAAACCATATTGCTGCGGTTTTCTGTCGAAACCGCAGCAATATGGTTATTTTATATTTTTTCTTTTCTTTTACGTGATATATTGCTGCGTATGGTTAAAACCGCAGCAATATCACCGCAACAACAATCAATTATTCTACTAGTGTCAAGACATGCTCACTCGCTTCTCAAACATAATCGAACTTGAATCTCTTGGAAAAGTTATCTCTCCAGAGGAACAGGTTCGTAAGGTACTAAGGAGTCTTCCACAAGATGAAAAATGGATGGCTAAGACTACGACATTGTTGGAAACAAAGGACTTCACAACTTTCAACATTGAATAACTTGTTGGTTCGTTAATGACCCATGAGTTGCATCTAGGAACTCAAGAGACTGAATCATCGAAGCCTAAGGCTTTGACTCTCAAGTCAGAGGAGCAAGAAGATTCAGTAACTGATGATGAAGAAGCAGCTATGATCGTGAGAAGGTTCAAGAAATTCTTCAACAATAATTACAAAGGAAAGGTCACAAAGAAACCATCAAAGTTGAGTTGTCATAAATGTGGAGCTCTTGATCATTTCATCAAGGAGTGTCCTCAATAGGATAACGAGAAAGCAAAAGGGAAGTTCAAGGAGAAGGGCAAGGATCAACAAAAACCCTTCTCGAGAACTGACATGAAGAGAGTCATGGTTGCAGCATGGGGAGAGTCTGACTCAGAAGAGGAGCAGGAACATACTGAGGAAGAAACTGCCCATCTATGTCTCATGGCGAATGTTGAGGACAAAGTGGAATCATCAAACCCTAAGGTATGTTTTAATGCTATTGAGGAGGAACTTACAGGACTTAATAAGAGCCAATTAATTAAAATTTTATTAGAAACCTTAGATGATTACAAGGAAGTTTGTGCAAAAAGAGATCAAGTGATAAATGCCTTGAGAATCACTAAGGATCATTCAAATTGGCTTAACACTTTAAAGTGTAATACTGAAAAAAGATTCTTTGAACTTTTTGACAAGAGTAGAGCTTTTCAAGAAGCCTTCGAAAAGGTCAAATTAAAAACGAGAATTATCTTTTGAATATGGAAATGGCAAAATTGAAACTATTTATGCCTGAAGGAACAAGGTCTTCATCTAATACCAGAACTAATGTTGAAAACTTGAGAATTGATTATGAAATTTTTTTACAAGAAAATCTAGTATTAAAGAAGAAACTGGAACCCTCAAGGAACAAACTTCCTGATCCAGTCACTATACAAAAATATCAGAATAAAGGAAGAGATGGACTTGGTTTCAATCATAAGAAAAAGAACAAAAAGAAAAAGTATGTTGATCTGCCAAATAGTAAAATATGTTCTTACTGTGGGGACAGTGGTCACATTGTGTCTGAATGTTCCACCAGAGAAGAACGTATTGAGAGGAACACATACTTAAACAAGTATGGAAAGTTAAGAAAGACTCAAGTCCAACAAAGGAACCCAAGCATGACTGGGTTCCTACCACTAACTAGTTTGTTGTGGTACAGGCTGAAGTGAGGGGGGACAACCTGTGGTACCTCGACATCGGTTGTTCTAAGCACATGACACGAGATAGATCAAAATTTCTCTCACTTTCAGTTTACAATGGAGGAACTGTGACCTTCGGAGACAATCTTACAAGTAACATTGTAGCAGTTAGTAAGATTGGAAAAACTCAGTCACATTCCATAGACAATGTATTTTGGGTTCAAAGCATAGTTTACTTAGTATATCTCAGTTTTGTGATAAGGGAAATTCTGTGAAGTTTACTAATGAGTCTTGTGTAGTCAGCAATGAAAGTACAGGAACCAAGATCCTTGAAGGAACAAGGAAAGGGAACACTTACATGGTTGACCTAAACCTTGTTCCTAGGAACAATCTCACATGCTTAAGCATAATTGAAGAAGATCCTCTACTATGGCACAAGCGTTGCGGTCATGCCACCTTGTCCCTACTGCATAAACTAAGTGGGAAAAACTTAGTAGTTGGTTTACCAACAATTAAGTATTTGAACCACGGTGTTTGTGATCCATGTGTTAAAGGCAAGCAAGTGAGATCCTCCTTCAAATCCAAGAAAATGGTAAGCACACAAAGTCCATTGGAACTCATTCATATGGACTTATGTGGCCCTGTACGAATCCAAAGCAGATCTGGTAAGAGATATGTGTTGGTCATTGTAGATAATTTTTCTAGATACACTTGGGTTATCTTTTTTCATAGTAAGGATGAAACTTTTGATGAATTTCTAACCTTTGCTAAAAAGATTCAACGTACTAGTGGTTATAAATTGAAACATCTAAGATCTGACCATGGTAAGGAGTTTGAAAAATCCAAGTTTGATGAATTTTGCGGCAATGAAAGGTTAAACCATAATTTCTCAGCTCCAAGGATACCACAACAGAATTGTGTGGTAGAAAGGAAGAGTTAGACCCTGGAGGATATGGCTAGAACAATGATAATTGCAAGCGGTCTTCCGAAGAATTTTTGGGTTGAAGCGGTGAACACAACATGCTACATCATCAATAGAGTCATGCTAAGACCAATTACAATGAAGACACCATATGAACTCCTTAGAGGAAGAAAACCAAATATCTTTTATTTTCGTGTTTTTGGATGTAAATGTTTTGTACACAATAATGGAAAAGACAATTAAGGAAAGTTTGATGCTAGAAGTGATGAAGCTATATTTCTAGGATATGCTTCAAATAGTAAGGCTTATCGTGTTTACAATTAGCGAACAATGTGTGTTGAGGAAAGTGTCCATATTATCTTTGATGAAACTAACTCACTGTAGGAACAGAGTTATGATGATAACTTTGAAATTGGTTTGACTCGACCTGAAGAGTCTAATCATTATGATGAGGAACTAACCCCTGCAGGAAAAGAAAAGAAGCATGTTTTTAAACCTGAGAACCTTGTGCCTGATCCTCAGGGGGAACAAGCAGCAGGAGGAACTCAGGAAGAAGAATGAACTCTTGAAAATGAAGAAGATCAAAGGACTATATATGAAGCTCCAGAAACAACCAGGAGATTTGATCCAAAGCCTTGGAAACACCAAAATTCTCATCCCTTAGAATTAATTATAAGTGATATTGAAAAGGGAACTCAAACGAGATCCCAAATGAAGAATTTTTGTGCTTTTCATGCCTTCTTATCTATGACAGAACCTAAGGATCATATGGAAGCACTCAAAGAGGCTGATTGGATAAATGCTATGCAAGAGGAACTGAATGAGTTCCAGAGGAACAAGGTCTGGCACCTTGAGCCCAAGCCAAAGAACCAAAAAGTGATTGGACTTAAATGGGTCTTCAGGAACAAGCTTGATGAGCATGGTACAGTTGTAAGGAACAAGGCCAGACTTGTAGCCAAAGGATACAATCAACAAGAAGGTATTGATTTCGATGAAACATTTGCTCCTGTTGCTAGGATAAAAGTAATTAGAATTTTGATTGCCTTTGCCGTATTTATGGGAATTAAGTTGTACCAAATGGACGTAAAATGTGCATTTTTAAATGGCTTTTTACTAGAAGACGTCTATGGGGAACAACCTCCTGGATTTGAAAATCCCGATCTTCCAAATCAGGTCTATAAGCTTGATAAAGCTCTTTATGGGTTGAAACAAGCTCCTAGATCTTGGTATGAAAGGTTATCAAAATTCTTACTTTCACATGATTTCATAAGAGGTAAAGTTGATAGAACCCTGTTCCTTCGTTCAAAAGGAACAAACATATTAGTAGTCCAGATTTATGTTGATGATATAATATTCGGTGCTACTAATGATCTTCTTTGTAAGGAGTTTGCTGATCTTATGAGTAGTGAGTTCGAAATGAGTATGATGGGAGAATTGAACTTTTTTTTGGGATTGCAAATCAAGCAAATTGAAAGAGGAACAATGATCCATCAACAAAAATATGTCAAGGAACCGCCGAAGAAATATGGACTTGAACAATCTAAAACCAACCACACTCCCATCGGAACAGGAACAAGGTTAGATGAAGATACAAATGGTAAGTGTGTAAACGAGAAGCAATATAGAGGTATGATTGGATCTTTACTCTATTTAACTGCAAGTAGACCTGATATTGCTTTTAGTGTTGGTTTATGTGCACGATTCCAATCGAATCCCAAAGAATCTCACTTAACAACAGTTAAGAGAATTCTTAGGTATTTGAAAGCAAGCGATGACTTATGTTTGTTCTATCCTCGAAGTGATGTTTTTGACCTAGTAAGTTACTCGGATGCGGATTATGTTAGGGACTTGGTTAATCGCAAGACCACATCAGGTATTGTTCAGTACCTAGGAACAAGCTTGGTCTCATGGAGCTCAAAGAAGCAAAACACTGTTGCCTTGTCCACTGCAGAGGCAGAGTATGTGGCTGCTGCTGCATGTTGTTCCCAGGTCCTCTAGATCAAGCAACAGGTAAGAGACTTTGGTATTAAGTTTAAGTGTGTTCCTATTTATTGTGATAATACTAGTGCAATCTGCATCTCCAAGGACCCAGTACATCATTAAAGGGTCAAGCATATTCACATTAAGCATCACTTTCTTAAGAACAATAGGTCTTGTTCAAGTTGAGTTTTGTCCAACAGAAAATCAAATGGCTAACATTTTAACTAAACCACTTCCTAGAGAAAAGTTCGAGAAAATTCGCTTAGAGCTAGGGATGATTAGAATTCATTAAATGTGCTACTTCTAATGAAACCCTTAGTTAAAAAATTACACTAAGTGGCCAGCAACATTTACATCACACAGTCATTGTAAAGGACTCACATTAGTCTTCATAATACTCCCCTTATTGTCCACACATATACTTGAGCAAAATATAGTAAGGTCTATGTACAAACAGCTTGAACGTGTAACATGCTTGAGTTCATTCTTTCTTTGTATTTTCTTTTTCCACGTAAATATCTTCTCCATTTTATTTTATTTTTTATTTCCATAAATTTATTTCTCTCTTCATTCATCCCTCACAAATAATTTTTGGCAACGCTTCACCAACGTTCAAGTACATTCCCTAAAATATAAAAATTCAATGGATTAAGGAAGGAAGGGAAAAGCCGCATTAAATGTGTTTTCACCATCCCCCATAAATCTACCTCCAAATAAAAGCCTCCATCACATCAAATCAAAATTACATGGCAAAAATCACTTTTTACCTCAAAACCATTACCTCTGCAAAACCGCTTACTTTCTCTCTCCAAAACCTCTCAACTTCATCTTCTTCACCGAAACTTTCCATGGCACCCAAACGCAAAACCTCCGATGAAACAAAGAATTTTCTGGCAGAAAAATCTTCTCCTCTGGTGGATTACAACGAAAGTGAGAATAAATCTTCCAATTCTAATGAAGATTTCCCTGGGTTCTCAAGATAATTCAACGGCAAATGAAGTAATTTTTCCAAAGAAGGAAGAAGAATCGGATGACGCGGAAACAGAGCAGGAGAAGGAAATCTTGGTTCCAACTAAGCGTGGTAAGAAGTTTAAGTCTTCTAAATACATCATAGGGTTTTGTGTCGATTTTTCTTGGTGCAAGAAAATCAAGTGGGTCAGTTTCTTGATATAGTGAAATTTCAAAAATGGGCTAAGGTGTTAAGTTTTGATGAGGGTCTATATGAATGTGAGATGAGTGAGTTTATTTCAAGCTTTGAAAATACGGTTTTTTCACCATATACCCGTGACAATTTTTTTTACACCATATACCCTTTCAACTTTTCAAATTCACCATATACCCCTCACGTTTGAAAAAATACATCCACTTACCCTTAATGACTAACGCCGTTAAACTCCGTTAGTCATTAACCCTTAATCCCCCATCTAACCTAATTAACTAACTTAACCCTAACCTTAACCCTAACCCTAACCCTAATCCTAACCCTAACCCTAATACCCTAACCCTAACACTTAACACCCCACCCCTCTCCCACCACCCCCTTTACCCTGACCCACCCCAACCGCACCGCACGGCCACACCTGCTGCACCACCACCCTTCCACGGCCCCCTCCCCTGCCCTCCTCTCCTTCCCCCGCCGCCACAACTCTCTCTTCAACTCGCCGATTATTCATCAAAGAACAAGAATCCTTAACATAACATATTTGTTCGAAATCTTCGGTGTTGAATGTTTGGAACCAAATTTTTGCGATTTAATTTGTTCTTGAAATTGAACAAATTTGAACCACATTTTCGAATTTTGTTCTTGAAATCTTTGAACCGGATTTTCCATTGTTCTTAAAATCAAACGAAATCAAACTAGATATGTGATCATGAAATCGAAAAATATTGAATTCAACCGCATAGAAATTGAACCAGATTTTCGACCGCAAAATCTCTCCTCCTTCGCCGACATCCTTACATCTCTCTCCTCCGTATATGAATCGAAGAGTTGCGAAAATCCTCCATCACTTTTCGAGATTTGTTCTTCGAGGATTTGCATCTCGATTAATGTTCTTCACTTTTCCATCACTTTTCGAGATTTGTGGCGACGGTGGGGGAAGGGGAGGGAGGTTGCGCGACGGCGGGGAAGGGGAGGGGTTGCGGCGGCAAGGGATGGAGAGGGGGGGGAAGGGGAGGGGGCCATGGGGAAGGGGGGCATGGGGGAGGGGGAGAGGGCTGGGGAAGGGTGGTGGTGCAGTGGGGTGGGGTGGGGGTAAGGGGGGTGGTGGGGGAGGGGTGAGGGTGTTAAGTGTTAGGGTTAGGGTTAGGGATTTCGGGGTTAGGGTTAGGGTTAGGGTTAGGATTAGGGGTAGATTTAGGTTTGTTAATTAGGTTAGATGGGGGATTAAGGGTTAATGACTAACGGAGTTTAACGCCGTTAGTCATTAAGGGTAAGTGGATGTATTTTTCCAAACGTGAGGGGTATATGGTGAATTTGAAAAGTTGAAAGGGTATATGGTGCAAAAAAAAATTATCAGGGGTATATGGTGAAAAAACCGTTGAAAATAATGAGGGTTTATGCATTAGTGTGGTAAATGGAAAGTTGGTAAAATTCAGTGAAAATAAATTGGCTGAGTGGTTTGAGGTACCAAATGAAGGGTACAAGGAGTATGTTAAGGGTAGGGCTAAGTTGAATGTGAATGGGGCTTCTAACGCCACAATTCTGGGTTACTTTGGTGGTGCTGCTACTGATCAGTCCCTAGATCAAAAAGATCTCTCTCCTTTTCACAAATTTCTATTTCACTTAGTTTGGCGCTTCATTTTACCAAGGACCTCCAAGAGGACTCAAGCGAGCCTCATGGATCTTTCTTTAATGTTTTGCCTTGTTAACAACATAAAAATAAGATTTCCTGCTTTGATGATCTCTCATCTCTCCTACTGTATTACACACAATAACAAAGTTGGGTATGGAAACCTCATCTCTATCATTCTAAAATATGATCAAATCGAACTTCCAGCCAGTACCTCTTTTGATCTAGAGCCTGACAATTACTTGACCAAGGACACACTTTCTAGGCTTAAGTTGAGGGTACATGGTGACAAGTTGGAGTATGAGGTAGAGGAACCCAAGGACAAGGGAGAGACTGGGGTCAAGAGGAAGTTTGAGGAAGAGGTCAGTGCTGGGGGACCAAGGTCAATTCGTAAGAGTCAGAGACTAGCTGAGACTAAGTCTCCCAAGGAACAGGGTCAAGGTGCTGTCACCATAGATCTGGAAGAGGATCAGGTTTCTCCAAGATCAAATGTTGTGGATTTTCCTCTTCTCTCCACTACTAGTCTTCATGGGATTCTGCATTCTATTCAGGAGTCTCTGTCTCTCCTGCACACCAGGATCCAAGGTGTTGAAGCAAGGGTAGCAAGAGTGGATCTTCAGCAGGAGCAAATCCTAGCTGCAGTGAAGAGAGGAGAAGCTGCTGTGAGGGAGAAGATTAACGTTGTTGTCTCTTCTTTCTCTGTTCGCCCCAAACCCTAATTCCCTTTCCTTCAATTAATCTGTTTAAATAATATTATGTTAATTTTTGGGTTGTATCAAAACAATGGTGGTTTTTTGTTACTTTATTTTGTCATCTTTTGGATGTGGCTCACACATCAGTTTCTGATGATACTTTTATTTTTCTCTTTTATTTCTTTCATCTCTTATTATTTCTCTTATCTTGATTATCTTTTTGTCCTCTTTGTCCTCTTTGCTTCTTTCCTTCATTTTTTCTTGAACCCAGTCTGTGCATTTTTCATGTCTCTGTGCATTTATCTTGCCTTATATGCTCATTAAAATGACTGGATGGCTAGTATTATTAGATCAAATGTTTGAGCTACTGATGGCTAGTATTATTAGATCAAATGTTTAAGCTACTTTGCCTTGATATTGTTGTCTTTGATACACTCTTAGAGTACTGCTGGTTTCTTAGATGTATTTGATGATGACAAAAGGGGGAAGTAAAGTGGCACATAAAAAATTCTAGTCTTCTTAGTTTCTGTAGTGATGCTTTTCGATTTTTCTTTCCTTGTTTTCAAAACTGATTAGTATTAGTTTTTAATCTTTTGTTTGTTAGTGTTTCGTAGTTTTATTTTTTTAAGCCTCTTAGCTCTTGATTCTTTTGCTATGGGTTATTTATTTTTATTTCTTTTTCTTTCTTTTGTTTATTTTTGTTAACTTCATATTTTTATATGCCTTATATTTGCCATCATTAAAAAGGGGGAATATTGTTGTATTCCATGTTTTGATGATGCAAATAATTAGGTCATGTATACTTATTTATTTTGAAAAATATAAAATCACAAAAATATTGTCATGTTAATTATTTATATATCTTGTGGAGAAAGATTATTTATTTAATCTAGTCAAGATAATTTTGTTTCATGCACTTTGACTTTATATTATATGGTATGTTTGATAAATCTATTAACCTAGAATCTTTGGGTAAAAGATTCTTAAGTTTTTAGATTGTTTGCTGTTGTTGTTATTGATTGAAAAGAGGTTGAAATATTCGTGCCTACAAAGAAGGGAAGTAGGGGCAAAATTTCCTCAACCACCTGCTGAATGCAAGCCCACTAACGGATAGTGAAGCGATTGATTACCGTTGCAATAAACGTGGAGAAAGTACAGCGCCTTTTGGGCCATGATCTCCATAACTCTACAAGCGCACAACATGGAAAATGCGAAGCATTACATTTTCAGAAAGAAAAATGCAGCAGCTATATATATAGAGGATGAATTGTTCGAAGAAAAATATAACTTTAAAGCATTCAAAAGTCAATCTTTACTTAGAAAGTTTTTCTGTAATTTTCCTCTCATATTCAACAACATACTCTTGTAATATTCATAGTGTTTGGGTGAGAGAAAAATCTGAGAATATCCTTGTAATCAAGAGAGAGATAGAAAGAGAGAAAAGAGAAGACTTCGAGTGAAGTCAAGTGAGTGTCATCAGTTCAGGGGGAACTGAGTGACTGGGAACAAGTTCCTAGAGGAACAGAGACAGGTCCAGTAATAGGTTGTAAAGAGAGTCTTTTGGCCTATTATATTAAAGAGAGTATTAAGTCAAAATCCCACAGGGTCAAGGTTTTTCTAGGAAGTTTTCCTTGTAAAAATCTTGTGTGCTTTTTCTCTTTCGTTTTTAAGGTATTTCAATTCCGCATTTTAAATTCGAAAATTTCTCCTCAACTACAATTCACCCCCCCTCTTGTAGTTGGTATAGTATTCATACTAGAATAACAATTTCTATCTTCTTGGTTTCTTGCACCTCGCATCAATATTTACCCTTCTTTCTTTAAGGCCATTATACGGGGAGGTGTAATCTTTCCACTTATGATGCACACAGGCTCATTCGTAGGGGAGTGAGAGAATTTGAAGAACACGGCATGACCGTGTTACACACTCAAGAAAGAATCCCACTTTACACCAGATAGGTTCATTAATAGGAACCCTAGAGTTAACCTGCGTCAAATCCACACTCGTACCCCACAACCTAGACAAGACCCGTACCACTTTCCTCATGTCTATGTCAATAGGAACTATGAGTCTTAGTCTTCCCCTGAGGATTTCTTTGAACCCGATGAAGAGTTTCACAACCCCCATAACCCACATGACCAATACTACTCAGATGATAATTCACAAAACCATACCAACCCACCCCCTGACTTTTCGAATGATTCAATACGCCAACTCACTCCATCTCAACTAAGTTAAAGATTTAGAGACAGGTACCCAGCATCCCCTACCCCTGGTCGTCACTTGGAAGTACGAGTTGACCCTACTGCTATCATTAATCCCCTTCCTGTATCCGGACCTGAAACCAGTCAAAACCTAGACCGAAATCAACTCCCTGACCAGACTAACCCTATGGGCCCAACTACCCACCTGGACCCAGCAAACACTGAGGGTGAAGAGGGTGCAAATGAATCAAGTCAAGGGGGGGTGTTCCAAACCCTAGGGTTATCAGAATGGGCCCACCGCTCAATTTGTACAACACTTGGATTAAGTGCTAATCCGCGAATTGGGCCAGTCTCAAGCCCAAACCACGCCACTTCAGAATTAAGGCTTGGTTCGGTTGCTCAGGGGACAAATACTCAAGAAGGCCCTACACAAATGGATCGTAGCACTTTACATGATTTTATAAAGCAGGGTTGGGCAACGCGGGCTCCCCCACGACAGCGAGAAGCCGGCCCAAGCAATTGGTTTGAGACACCCCAACCAGTAACTGGGCCTCCTGATTTTCAAGGAGGATGGTGGGATCCAAATGTTGGAAATACCACGCCAGAGAACTCAGATTCAGAACCACCAGAGCTTCAAACATTTCGGCGTTCGTAGAACGACGGGTTCCGAATCTCTCCCCTATTTTCGCACGACCCACTCGACGAATGTTTTGCAGGTTTCAAGTGAACAGGATCCAAGGCGACAAAACCCAGTCATGCATGAACAATATTCACCTACAAGTCCACTTAATTTTGAGGATATTAATGAACAGTCGGAGCCACCTTCAATAAACAATTCTCAAAATCACTACACTTCGAGGCGACCAATTGTGCTAGCTTTGCCTTATACAACTACCTTGTTTTGCGGTAAAAGACGACGTGATACTCCTCTCAATCGAAGCCAATCCCTTGCAACCTATTTAATTGCAGGTAAAGATGCATATAATGAAAGAGGTAAAAAGAAGAAATGCCAAATGGAAGACTGGGACGCCAAAGGAGGTTTTAACTTATGGAATAGGAATGAAGGCAATAAATTTATGTCCGAATGCATCACAGACACATCAATGGTTCGTCTTTTGGGAGTCGAATCTGGTTCAGAAATTACTTCTATGGTCACTAGGAAGACTGGAACTTAAAACGCAATAAAGTTTCGGAGGCACCACTGCTCATTAAAGACACATCGCAGCACGGAGATCTTAGCATTACTAATATGGATATACAGACTAGCATATCACCTAACAATGAAGAGCAGGTTACTGAAGAGCGGGAAGACGAGAGGGTTGTGGTTGCCCCTAAGCAACGACCACCAGCAATATGAAGCTGCTGTCCTGGAACTGCCGCGGGTTGAACGCCGGCAACAATGCGGTAGTTCCCTATATGTACTGGTTGATATCACACTTTACTCCTACTTTCCTGTTTATCCAAGAAACAAAGACAACAGTAGTATAATGTATATAGTCTACTTAGGTCTACTTCTCCTACTTTTGTATATGGGGTGGATGCCGAAGGTACTCGGGGTTGGCGGTTTTTTGTTGGGGCCCTTTTGCGATAGATGTTGTGTGTAGCTCTAGGAACTACATCTTTTGTAAGATCATAGCTAGTAATGGGAAAATAAAAGTATGTGATGTTCTTGTATGGTGCGTCTCAACGACAACACCGGCAACAACTTTGGCTTGAATTGCAAAACATCCTAAGCTCGTATACAAACTTCGTGATTACAGGGGATTAATCAACTTGATAACTACGCAGACAAACTTGGGGGTGCAATTTTTATAAGGGGATGGGAAGACATTCTAGCATGGAAACAGGCCTTAAACTTGCAGGATGTTCCCTTCTTCGGGCCTCGTTTCACATGGTCTAATGCAAGAGACGGGGATGATTTGATCCTAGAAAGGCTCGAGCCTATGCTTCTCAAGCTTGGTTGGATGAATTTCCAGCTACTATGGTCCGTAATCTTCCTCTCACCATATCTGACCATGCTCCTATTTTTCTGCAAACCGACCCTCCTAGTACTGCTTGCAAAAGACCGTACCAAGTAGAGGCTTGGTGTTTGAACACTCCTGAAATTCTTAATATCATTCGAGAAGTTTGGTAGGTACATATTACTGGATCACCAATGTATGTGCTTTCAAAAAGGCTGTTTATGGCTCGGGAATGAATGAAAGCTTGGTGCCTTAATTGGCGCCTGTTTCGTGGTGTAAATTGGAACTCTATTTTTAAGGAACTCCAACTAACAGGGGATAATATTCAAACTCTACAACAAGGACCCAACTACATGCATCGGAAACATAATTTAAGTGAAGAAGCGTCTTTAGGAATTTTGTATTGGAAGCAACGGATTAGGGATCATATCACGCGCATAGGTGACTTACCATCAAAATTTATGTTTCAAAGAGTCCGTCAATGGAAGAAACGGAGTCACATCTACATGCTCAAAAATAGTGATGGCAATTGTGTTGATAATCAAGAAGAGATTGCCATGATGATTTTAAACCATTTCACTCAACCATATTCGCCCTGTGACAATAGAGATTTACTCTCTCTACAACATGCCAAAAACATTAATTTGGTCATCCGGGAGCTCCATCTACCTTGCTTATCCGATGATCATAGAAACTCTTTACTAGCTCCTTTTACTCCGGGTGAGATAAAGGAGGCTTTTTTAATATATCAAATGACAAATCTTCGGGTTTGGATGGTTTCCCGGCTGAATTCTTTAAGCGTCATTGGGCATTGCTTGGCGAGTCAGTTATAACTGCAGTTTAACGTTTCTTCTCCACAGGGTTTATGTTGAAGGAATGGAATCGTACACTTTTGATTCTCATTCCCAAGTGCTCTCCCCCGGAAGAGGTAAATCACTTGCGTCCTATCAGCTTATGTAATATCGTTTACAAGTGTGTCTCAAAATGCATGGTTAATAAAATGAAACCCCTCCTTCCCAATATTATTGAAGACTACCAAAATGCATTTATCCTGGGACGACATATGAATGATAATATCCTAATCTCTCACGAGATGATGCATGTCATAAACAAACAACGTGCAGGGAACCGTCATCTTGCGGCTATTAAAATTGACATGAATAAGGCTTACGATCGAGTGAGCTGGCTTTTTATTCTGAAGATTCTTAAGGCGTATGGGTTTCCTGATTATTGGATAGGGTTAGTTAATCAGTGCATATCAATAGTTTCTTACAGAGTTATCATCAATGGAAGGGTCACCAACGCTTTTGCTCCCACATGTGGCCTTCGTCAGGGAGACCCCTTGTCCCCCTACCTATTTCTGTTCTGCATGGATATCTTATCTAGAATGACAACGCTTGCAGCGAATATTAGACTTTTCCAAGGAATTGAAAGCAAGGCCTTACTATTACACACCTATTCTTTGCAGATGATGCTATCTTCTTCTTCAAAACCTCTGATGCTGCTTGCACCGCAATGACAACACTTGTGAACCGTTTCTGTAACATTTCTGGGCAACTTCTCAACTTATAAAAATCTTTTGTCAAATTCTGTCCGAACATCTCATCAGAGCAGCAACAACACTATAATTAAAAACCTGCTACGTATGACAACACACAACAACATGGGAAAATACCTAGGAGTTCCAATTGACATACAGGAGACTAGGGTGAGTCATTTAACCCCTCTTTTAGATATTGTGTCCCAAAGAATTGCACAATGGCAACATCGCAATTTATCTCAATCAGTGAAGCTTATCCTCATCAACTATATCCTGGTGGCTTCAATTATTCATTATTTATCCGGTTTTTTCACCAAGTACCCCCGAGTTTTCAAAAAATTCCCCTGGTACCCTCCATGTTTTCAAAATTCACCAGGTACCCCTCAGTTTTATGTAAATACACCCAAATACCCTTAATGGCTAACGGCGTTAACCGCCGTTAGTCTTAACCGTAATTAACCTCTAATTATCCTGACTAAACCCTAATTAACCTAACTAAACCTAATTAACCTAACTCCTAACTAACCCAAACTTCTAACCCTAACCACCCACCCCAACCCTCCCACCACCCCATCAACCCCACTATCCCAGCAGCCCCTCCTCCCCACACCCAACACCACCACTGCGACCACCCTCTACCGCACCCCGGCCGCGTGAACCACCACTGCCGCCCAAAACCCCTCGCCACCACCTGAGCACCACGACCCCGCAAAACCCCGTCGATTTTCATTCCCCCTCTCTCTCCTCTTCATCCTCTTCTCTCTTCATCAACTTCCCCTCGATTTTGTCTCGAATTTGTGCTCAAAATATTTTCGATGCTAAGGATGCAAATCTGGAATGGGTAAGTGAGGGAGGGGATGAAAATCGACGGGGGTTAGGGGGGGTTTAGGCGGGGTGGTGCTTGTGGGGGGCGCGGGGGTGAGGGAGGGCGGGGGCTGTTCCGAAATCGAGGGGGTGCGATGGTGAGGGAGGGGGGGCCTGCTAAACCGAATCGGGTGGGGGGAGAGGACGGCGGGGGGTGGGGGTAGGGGCTGCGGGGGGTGGGGGAGGGGGGCCGGGGTGGGGGGAGGGCGAGGGGGTGGGGAAGGGGGCCGGTGGTGGTGGGAGGGTGGGGGAGTGGACGAGTGGCGGATCTAGAATCGGCATCGAGTGGGTTCAAGTCAAAAGTCAAAAGTCAAAGTTTTAGACTGAAAAAATAAATAAATAAATAAATATATATATATATATATATATATATATATATATATATATATATATATATATATATATATATATATATATATATATATATATATATATATATATATATATATATATATATATATATATAACAAAAAAATAGCAATTTATTAAAACTTAAAACAACCTAACAAAAATTTAAATATTAACTCATCTTCTTTTTTGACAATTGTCCTCGGCGAGGTTTCATTTTCTGGAAATACTGCATAACATCTTCATTTGTGACTCTACCAAACATCTCATCTTCTATGAACGTTACCAAACAATCATTCATCCATTGATCACCCATGCGGTTTCGCAACTTGTTCTTGACATAATTCATGGAAGAAAAGGCCCTTTCAACACTTGCTGTAGCAACTGGAAGGATTAGAGCTAGCTTTAAGAGAAAATACACCATTGGATATACAACATGTTTCCCCGTTTCCATTAACTTAAAAGAAAGTTCACCTATCCCGTTTAACTCACAAAATTCTTTCTTAGAACGCATATCAACAATATAATTCCCAAGTTGATTTTCAAGTGGCCCAAGATCACCTATAGAAAAGTCGCTTGGATAGAATTGAGCTAACTTGAGCAACTTTTGAGTATCAAAAGCCTGAAATGAGTTGATTGGACTCAAGGAAGCCACACATAAAAGAATGTCAGTCGTCTCCTCATCAAACCTATGGTTGATCTCTTGGAGAAGAAAGTCAATAGTTGCAAAAAATATTTCAGCACGATAACGATGAAGATTTGAGATCATTGGTGCCTTACGCTTTGACTTTCCTTCCAAAATAAATCTTTCATTCATATCGGGAACGGAAATTTCATGTGTTTTGCAAAATGAAGAAACTTTATCTAATAGAGCTTCCCAACCTTCATCTCTCATGGCTTGTAACCGTTTCTTAGTTATGTTAACTTGGTCAATAGCATTTAGAATATCCTGGTCTTTGCGCTGTAATGCCATAGACAAATCATTTGTAATTCCCAATAGCAAGAACATGAGATGTAAAGGGAAAACAAAATCGAAAGATTCAACCAACTTCATCATTATTCGTGCTTCACCTCTATGTTCAGACTCTATGCCTTCCTCATCAATATACTCAAGGGTATCTACTAATGAAGAGAACATGACTAGTAAACTATTGAGAGTTTTATAATGAGAACTCCATCGCGTGTCAGCAGGCCTTTGTAGGCTTGTTTCTTGATGTAGACCTCTCCCGCTTTGAAATGCACCACTGCATATGCCTTCTTTGACTTCATTTACCCTTTTAGCACGAAGTATATCACGACGCCTACAAGATGCTCCAACAATATTCAACAATCGTGATACTAGACTAAAAAATGAAGCAATATCACCTTGTTTTGATGCCACTGCTACAAGTGTTAACTGAAGTTGGTGCGCAAAACAGTGGATGGAAAATGCTGATTTATTTTCTTTTAAAATCAATGTTTTCAATCCATTAAACTCACCTTGCATATTACTGGCTCCATCATAACCTTGTCCACGGATTCTTGATACAGTCAAACCATATTCTGACAAAATAAAATCAATGGCTGCCTTCAGTGTCAAAGATGTGGTATCAGGTACATGTATAATACCTAAAAATCTCTCTGTCACAATACCTTTTCGATCCACATATCGCAAAACAATAGCCATTTGCTCCTTAATTGAAACATCACGTGATTCATCAACTAAAATACCAAAAATGTCATCTCCAAGATTCTCCATAATGGCCTTCACTGTCAATCGAGAACAAGCATGAACAATATCTTTATGAATCTCAGGAGAGATCAGTTGCAATTTTTTTGGAGCATTTTCAAGAACAACTTTATCAATATCTTCATTGTTGTTTGCTAGAAATTTCAAAAGTTCAACGAAATTACCCCGATTTTTTGAATATGTGGACTCATTGTGTCCTCTAAATGCTAAACCCATTCGCAAAAGCCATTTTATACATTCGACTGTAGCTTCTAAGCGATTGCGATACTCCTCCTTCTCCTTATCACTAAATTCATTGAACATGTCCTTGACAGTTTTTACTTCGTTCTTTAAAGTTTCAAACATAGTGTATGCTTGATTATGAGAACTACCACATTCACCCACATGGATATCCAATCTTTCTTTTTTATTCCAAGATGACCACCCAACGGTAACAAAAGCATCACCTCCCCCTTTTTGAGAATCATCAGACTTAAACAGATAGCAATATCGACAATATGCTGCATCTTTCACAATACTGTATTCCAACCAATCACCATAAGTATCATACCAATCTGGATTAAAACGACGTTTGAGTCCCCCAATAATTCTTTGAGGAAAATCATGTTTACGAAGTTGAAAAGGTTCTTGTAAAACATAATGTTTTCTTATTTCAATCTGATCATTCGTATGGTAATCAGTAATTTTGTTCTTTACGCCTGGATCAGCAGGGAGTGTGCTTAAATCAACACGTTTATACTTAGATGGTTGTGCAAATATGTGCGGCAATCTATTTGCATCATTCCCATCTTCACTTTCTATCTCTACATCTTGATTTGTTTCTTCTTCAGTTGCGTTGTTTGATTTAAAATAATTAAGTAATGTATTCCGTGGACGTTTTGACATCTACATTAACAATTATTGTAAACAATTAAAAGAAATTCTAGATATTTCAATTATTGACAATACTCAACTACTCTAAATACTCGCAACATAAAAAAAAGTACCAAAAGTTATTGAAAGTATAGCGTAAAAAATTAATGTATTTATTATGTATAGAATGATAGAGCTTATAAAAAACTGAAATAATTCTATATTATAATCATAATTCATTATTGATTTAGATCTATAGAAGAAAAAAATAAATAGTATTTTCTTTTACCTTTTATCTCGTCGAATTGGTCGTATGTTGGAATTGTTGAGAATTGGAATAATTGTTGTCTTCAAAGTTCGAAACTTGCAGCTTCCTCGGTAATTTTTTTTCAAAAAGCCCGAACAACTACTAATTGTAAAATGGTAAATTGTTTTCGGGTGAAAAGAGAATTGCTTTCTGCAGAGTGCAGACTTGGAGTACTACTGGTCACTAGAGAGGAATTGTTTTTTTTTTCGGTTGAAAATTGTCAAAAGAAAAGAAAGCTGCAACTTTGCAGGATAAAAGTGGTGTTTAATTTACTTTTTTTTAGGGTTTTTGTTACCTTTTCCAACTAGGCAACTACTTTTTTTAGGAGTATTTACTTATTAGACTTACCTTTTCCAACTACAATACTGCCAAGGAGTAGTAGGAGACGTGCTGCAACTGTCATATGTTTCATGCTTTATTTTTCTTTTTTCTTTTTTTCCCAAATTTTGTTGATTATATTTTTTTTTTGTAAAATCAAGTGGGGTCATTTGACCCCACACCTGACCAAATAAATCCGCCCCTGGGAGTGGGTGGTGGGGTGGTGGGAGGGTGGGGGAGTGGGTGATGGGAGGATGGGTTAGGGTTAGGGTTAGTGGTTAGAGGTAGGGGTTAGGATTAGGGTTAGCATTGGGGGGTTAATTAGGGTTTAAAACAGAAAATTAGGGTTAATGACTAACGGCGGTTAACGTCGTTAGTCATTAAGGGTATCTGAGTGTATTAGTTTGAAACTTAGGGGTACCCCGTGTATTTTGAAAACATGGGGGGTACCAGGTGAATTTGTTGAAAAGTTGGGGGTATCAGGTTAAAAAACCGTTATTTATCGGTATTTCGCATACCTCTATCTATAACGCACAAACTGAAAGGTATGCTTAGCGGGTTTTTTTGGGGAAATTCGACCTCCAAGGGTATTCACTGGCGTGATAAAGGAATGTTACAACTTCCAAAGGGTTTAGGAGGTCTTGGAATTCGTAACATTGAACTTTTTAATACAGCTCTGCTAATGAAACAAGTTCGACAAATGCAATAAAATCCACAGCTACTAATTTCAAGAGTCTTTAAGGATTCAAGACATCGATCACCATTTCCGTCTTCATGTCCGTCATCACAATATGTCATGGGGTATGCGAGGTCTACATCATGCTGAGACAATTTTGGAAAAAGGATACGCATGGAAGGTGGGAAATCATCAATCTATCTTAGATTCGAGCCATAAATGGGTAAACAGTATCACTCCTATCATAAGAGATGATGTCTCGTTAGTAGAAGCCGCAAGATTGAAAGTTGCGGATCTCCTTGTAGAGGATAGGCAGGTATGGAACATTCACAAACTCTACAAATACTTCATCCCGTCTAGTGCAAGGATGATACGAACGATGGAACTTCCCTCAAACTCCAACGTTCCTAACATACAATATTGGCTACTAACAAAATCGGGGGATTATTCTACTAAATCAGGTTACTTATTTCTTACTAACCTACAGCAAAATGACATCTCAAGCATGAACGATCCGATGAATGCGGCATTCTTTCGCATCATTTGGGGTCTGAACATCATGCCAAAATGGAAATTCTTCCTATGGAAGATGTGGTACAATGCTCTTACCACAAATTATAATCTGAGTAGGCACAGCATCGGGGATAATGCTACTTGCCCGATTTGCCTACATACCGAGGAAAATTTATTGCATCTTTTTTTGTTCTGCCCCTTGGCATGGGAGGTTTGGCACAATGTGACAATGACTCTGAACGCTCCTTTGGATCCACATTTCAACTTTAGGACATGGCTTAGGGACAAAATTTTATTTTTCCGAAATAAGGATGGCTATCAAGGTACTCGCCTTCCCAAATTTGTGGGAATACTTTAGGGCATTTGGACAACGAGAAATGCACAGGTTTTTCGTCAACAACGTGCAACTATGGAAGTATTCCAAGCCAATCTTGAAGACGGAATGGTCGCTCATGCAACATTTTCCTCCACGATTACTCCCAACATTAACAACCATCTAGGCCCACTTACCCCCCCGGGGTTTAGTATTGCTATGATTGGGAGAACCCCCATCTACGCTCCTGAGATCATCATCCAAACTGATGGCTCCTGGGACAAACGTACAGGGCGAGGGGGAACTGCTTGGGTTGCACTAGCGCCTAATGGGGGAATTCGAGATAATGGGGGATCCAATCTTTAGGCTCCTTCCGCTCTTGCTACTGAGGCCAAAGCGTGTCTTCAAGGTCTCCAATAATGGGCATATAAGGAAGGCATCAACAATGTAGCGGTACACACGGATGCCACAATTCTAATTCACCTCTTAAATTCGAAAGGCTCAGGTGATATCTCAATTAAACATACACATGACGACATTAAGAAAACAACACAACGCTTTAATGGATGCAACATTACTAAGGTTCAGAGGAGGCATGTTCAGAAAGCACATGATCTCGCCACTTCTATCCGTCAAGCTTACCCTTTTGGTTTAATTATTTAACTTCTGTATGTTTTCGCGATGTCAAAAAAAAAAGCAGCTAACATGCTTACAACTTTTCTGCTTTCGTCCTGTATGTCTGAAGTGCAGCTATACCCCCATTAAGAGGTGTAATTTGTTTTCTTTCTGTGACAAGGATAATAAAACATTGTTTCGGATATTACACATTACAACTCTTGTAAGAATATAATTCAAATCAAAATGGGAATAGTGCACACAATCAACTTTAGATAATAAGAATGTGGATTGATATTATTGTATATTTATCTAAAGATACGCGTCTTCCTTACTTACAAACCTCCCTTGACAACATGTATTTGCTAATGTTAGAGGATATTTCTTCAAATTAGATCTTCCTCCTTGTTACATGGCATAACTCCTTACATGTTATCCAACAATCATTGTTACATACATAGTTGATAATTTTTTTTGGGGAATTCTACATGGTACCATTATATTTTTGACTTTTCCATTTGGTACCCAAAATTGTTTTAGACTCTACATGGTACCACTGTAGTTTGGACTAATTCTCTACCGTAACATTCCGTTAAATAAAAGGGTTAGTTGGGGGTTAATTAGGGTTACGAGCTCACCTCGTTTTACGTGCTTCGGTTTGCACACCAGGAAAATCGATCGATTAAAGTTTTGGGGGGGGTATTATGCTTTCAAGGGTTAATTTTGAGGCCGAAATTGGAAAAAAAAACGAAATGCCTCGGTTTCCGCAACTAAAAAGAACAAGTAGTCTTTCCTCGCACGTAAAACGAGGTGTTTTTGGTCTTTTCTAGCCAATTTCGACTTCAAATTTGACCCTTAAGAGATAAAATGACCTTCAGAACCTTAACTAAGCTTTTTTCGACACTGAAACTAAAAGACGCAAACCGAGACATGCAAACGAAACAAAACTCTAACCCTATTTAACCCCCAACTAACATTTTTTAACGGAATGCTATGGTAGAGAATTAGTACAAACTATAGTGGTACCATGTAGAATCCAAAATAATTTTGGGTACCAAATGGAAAAGTCAAAGGTATAGTGGTACCATGTAGAATTTCCCGTTTTGACATCAAACATAGTTGATAATTTAGTGTGACATAACTTGACCATCAACAGTCCTACTTTATGAAACTAAGGTGAAACGCCTCTTGTTTTTGAAGTACGGGTTTCAAATATGAAGTTTCACTAGATTAATTTAAGACACTTATAGTGCAAAGATCTGCTGAATGCTATAATAACCTTGACATATTTGCAACGCCACGCGAACAATTAGGCTCTAAAAAGGGAACAAATGAGAAAACTGTAATTATTCCTTAGTGTCACGGTTCGAGTGTTGAACTCTCAAAGGTGCGACACACTCTTGTTGCTCCTGACGGTAAAGGTGCAAGCCTAATGCATAATGAAGCTTTTGTGCGCGTAGTAGGCATAAATGAGGATCTATCTGAAAGAAGAGATACCCTTGCCTATTCGTGTAGCTAACAAGAGCACGAGTTTGATGTCGATCGAGATTCATGTGCGCATATAGCAAATATAAGCGGGTCCGAGACGACGAAGCATGACTGTGGGAGGTTGAGATGCTATGACGTAAGTGCAATACTAGGTTAAAATGTTGGTAGTAAAATGATAATTAAATTGTGGAAAGGCGTTAAGTTTTAAATTTCATTCATCAATACCAAATAGGCTCAAAATTATATACTAGCTAGATAATTGTCGTTCCTGGTGAACATTGAAACAACGGTGACATAGTATTGCATTTAAACTAGCACCAAACTGAGTTCACGGGCCAACACGCACGATGTACCCAACTAGTGTACCTCAAGGACATAGGAAAGTAAACAATATACTTCCTTTGTATCAAATTAAATGCAACAGTTTCTAAAAATGGATGTTTCAAATTAAATGCAACACTTTTCTTCTTTCTATTTTTGGTAAAGATTTTGAATGTAAAATTACACATATACCCTTACTAAAACTAATTAATCCCCCTTAACCTAACCTAATCAAAATTAATCTACCAAAACTTCACCCCCCTTTCTATCTCCAACACCCACCTTGACCAACCTTGACCACCAAACCACCACCTACTTTCACCAGCACCACCCTATCACCACCTCATTTCACTAGCACCACCTCACACGACCACCAGCCAACCACCACCAGCCCATCGCAACAACCACGAAACCACGACCCAAATACCACGAAACCACCACCGCACAACCCAACCACCAAGAAACCACCACCGCACAAACCACGAAATCACCACCGCACAACCCAACCACCACCCCATAAACCACAAAACCACCAAAATGCGAACCCTAACCACCATGGAACCACCCATCCACCACAAAACCACCATCAAGTCACAAACTCAAACCCTAACCACCATAGAATCGACCACCCACCATGAAATCCTCATCCCACCACGAAATCCTAACCACGGTGGGTGGTGGTCACAGCCGAAAGGGGCGTGAGGGGCGGGGTTAGAGGTCCGAAATCGAAGGGGGCGCGGGGGGTGGGGTTAGAGGTCCGAAATCGAAGGGGGCGCGGGGTGGGGGTTGAGAGGTCCGAAATCGGAAGGGGGCGCGGGGGTGGGGTTTGAGGTCCGAAATCGAAAGGGGGCGCGGGGTGTGGGGTAAGAGGTTCGAAATCGAAGGTGGGGGGCGAGGGTGGGGGAGGGGTGGGGCGCGAGGATGGGGAGGGGGTGGGGAGGCCTGATGGGCTGCGGGGTTAGGAGCGCGGGGGTGGGGGGAGGGTGGGGGGCTGGCCGGGTGGGGGGGGGAGGGGGGCCGGGTGGTTGCCTCGGTGGTTGGGGTTAGGGTTGGCCCCACTTTCTCTCTCCTTATTAACATACCCACACGCTAAAAACTTTGCATTAATCTCACCCTAATAAGAAATTTTGCCTAGGAGTCTGTGTCCATTGAATTGTTGCGTTTAATTTGATACGGAGGAAGTATAAAACATTCTCTCCACCTAATTTGTTGACGTTCTCGTTGATGAATCATGTTCATTATGATTAACTATTTGCTAGGATATATTGTAGATTTTTTTTGTTGCGACAAAGTTGCATACAATGTGATTAATAACCGATAGATGAAAGGCGTCTTAAGATCACTTATTCCGTTGGATCGACTCAAACCCAAATGTTCAATGTCTTGGACACACAATAATTGTGGACCAAGTCCAACCTTGAATTGACACGACGCAAACTTGTAGTCATCATATTCAATATGAATTCGATTCATCCGTTTGTCAGATCTAAAAACATTTCTTTGACTGACATTAAATTGTGAAAAGTAGAATAATTTTTAAAAGATACTCCATTGTTTCTAAATAGATGCCCCAATTTAACTCTTGCACTATTTACATATTTTACTTTGACCATATATTTTTAAAATGTGTATAAAACCCAAATGTTAGCATATAATTATAAAGTGTTGTTGAGCTTGTCTCAATGTATATTTTAAAATATCAATTTTTTAATTTTTTTTTTCATGATCAGTTAGAGATATTAATTGTCAAACAAACGATGATGATATGATTGATTAAGTCTCAAAAATTGAATTCTAATTTGGTTGCCATAATCTAGCTCGAGTAATCTTCGTGACTAAACGCATAGGAAACTCCTAATTAATCTCGGAGATGGGTATATAGTGCAAATACAATGGCATTTTCGTAATAAATTTCTGTTTTTTTTTTAATTTCCCTTTTATGAAAGTTCGAATTTATGACGGAAATGCTACTCAATTTGCACTATTCACACATCTCCGAGATTAATTGGGCAGACTTCCTAAACTAACTCCCACCCTGTGGACTTATAAAAGGATTTGAAACTCAAACTTCGTCTATATTTATCCGTTCATTAGTTTTATAGTTTAGTGTTAAGGTAGTCATGGGGAAATTCCAAATTAATCTCGGAGATTTGTAAAATAGTGCAAATTTATTGGCATTCTGGTAATAAATTTTCTTACTTTTTTTTCTTTTTTAAAAATCTATTTTTTTTAAAAATGCTAAATTTGCACTATTCGCAAATCTCCGAGATTAATTTGGCAGCCTTCATGGTCGTGCACTCGTGCCTAGGGGTGCTTATCGCACGAGCCGAGCCCGAATTGTCTTGGGCTCGGCTCGTTTGTCATTTAGCTCGGCTCAGCTTGGCTCGTGAGCTCGATAAGTGAAGCTTCGCTCGAGCTTGTGAGCTTCGCTCGGGAGCTCGGCTCGAGCTCGATTTGAGACAAATTAAGAATAAACCAAATAATATTAAACCAAACATAATATTCATATACGACACTTAAAAAAATTATTGACATATCTTGTAGAATTATAGACTAAATTCAAAAAGTACCACGACTAAACATATTTTATTTCATTTTTACATGCTAGCCAAATGAATTACTTACAAATATACATTAAAAAAATCGACAAACTAGATCTAAAAGATTACAAAAAGAAAAACATGAATTATTCAATGTAAAAAATTATATAAAAAAATATGTATAATAATTTTGTAAAGTGTTTTAGCATATAATAACTTTTTAAATGCTTTAAGTTATATTAATTTTTTTTATATAAAATTATAGTCGAGCATGTTCACGAGCTTTTTGATGTGAGGTCAGTTCCGCTTGGCTCTAAGGTCCCGAGCCGAGCTCGAATCCGAACCGAGCTACCACAAGCCGAGCTTTGACCGAGCTAAGCCCAGACTGTTTCCGAACAGGCCGAGCTTATTATCACCCCTACTCTCGTGCCAACTCTTTCGCAAGTTTGAAAGACGCGCAATATAAGTTGCTCACCTTGGCCTTAGTCCCGCTTCCACTTCGTCAATTGCATTGCATTGCTGACCAACTTTTCCCAAGGTTAGCATATTCTATACTCTTCTAATCTTCTTCCTACATTTACTTACAATTTTGCTCTTCTACGCTTGATTATTTTCTCGTTTTACTGCAAAATCTTGTATGCTATACCAAAATTTTACTCATTCAATGGGTGAGAGTTGGACTAAATAAGTAGAAATTGAAATATTAGACTTTTGTCTCATATGAATTATAGGTTTTTCGAAATTTTGACTTACAATCCTTTCTATACTGCTGTATATGACCTTTCTACTTCCCTATTTTCCCAAAAATTACTTTTTTAACTGTATAAATTCTTTGATTTTGAGTGATTATCTTAGTTTGTATTTTAGGGCCTAACTTACAGTCTTACACACTTTTGACCATAGTGCCCTTAACAAAATATGGTGTATTATTAAATTTGGAATTTTGAAACTCATAAGTCATACTAACATAATGAGTTATGAACTTGGTATATGATTGGAAAAATTGTCAAAAACAACCTTGAGTGAAACTTTTTTTGAAAAAAACCACTTTGTACAATTTCTTCTTTAAAAAAAAACACCTTTTAACACCTAATTTTTTTGAAAACACCACCTAGAATTGTTAACGTTTTCGTCAATGGGCCCCACCAACTCTGGCACTCTGCATTCTTCTCCCATTTCTTATTAGGAAAATTTGCCAAAATAAAACTTTTACAAGTTCATTTTTGCAAAAAAAAAAAACTTATAAACATTTTTTGCGAAAACAAACCAAAATCAAAATTATTTTGCGAAAACAAACCAAAATCAAAATTATTTTTGCAAGATGAAACCTAGCCACCACTATCAGCAGCCCCCAACCCTCCCTCCACCCCCTCAGGTGGCACCCCACCCCCCCTTCGCCCCTACCCTCTCTCCTCTCCATTCTTCCCTCCCTCACCCCTCCCCCCTCTCCTCTCCCTTCGTCCATCCCCACCCCAACCGTTGCGCCCATTCGGAAAACCCCCGTCCTCCCTCCACCCCTCGGGCGACGACCCTCCCCCATCGTTGCGCCACCCGGAACCCCCTCCGCAACCCCCTCCCCGCGGCCCCCAACCCCATTTTCGCTATCTCTGCTCTCTCTCTCTAATCTTTATGCTTTTGGGCGCCGGAAAAACCTTGGCCGGGTGGGAGAGGGGGAGCTGGGGAGGGGGTGCGGGAGGGGGGGAATGGACGAAGGGAGAGGGAGATGGGGTGAGGGAGGAAGAAGGGAGGGGAGAGAGGGGGGGCGAAGGGTGGTGGGCGCCGCCGCCCGAGGGGGTGGAGGGAGGTGGTGGGAGATACCGGTGGGGGTGGGGTGGGCTGCAGGTGGTGGGGGTGAAGTGGGGCTGCAGGGGTGGGTGGGTGCTAGCGGCAGGTGGTGGTAGTGGTGGCTAGGTGGTGGTCAACGCCGGAATTGAGATGGTCAACGTCGGAAAATGGTCTTAGGTTTCATTTCGCAAAATAATTTTGATTTTGGTTTGTTTTTCGCAAAAAATGCTTTATAAGGTTTTTTTTCGCAAAAATGAACTCGTAAAAGGTTTTTTTTGGCAAATTTTTCTTCTTATTATTTTCTCTCTAATTTGACTCAATCACCCCTACATATATCCATTTTGACTTCAATTTGTCTTTACTTAGTAGGATGGTTAAATTTATGGTAGTTTAATTTTGCAAATTGAAGACAAAATGGCTTTAATAGGAATGATTGAGTGAAATGAGAGGGAAAAGTGGGAGAAATGCATAGTTGGTGGGCCCTATTGGCGGGAAAGTTAACAATTCCGTCAATGGGTGGTGTTTTCAAAATTTTCAAGTCTTAGCAGGTGGTTTTTTTATTGAAAATTTTTATAAGGTGATTTTTTTTAAAAGGTTTGACAATTGCTCCTATAAAATTTATGAGAATCTTCACCGTACAAACGGTAGTACCTTGTAAAGGCTATATTTTTTGCTCATTTGGTCACTTGGAGTTATCAAATGAGCAAAAAAATTAAATAAAAAAAGAAGCCATGGTTGTATACCTTGCATCGGGTACAACCGATCGACTGTATATGGAATAATAATATTCTCGTGTGATAACAGATGTGTTGTGGTTGCGTGGTGGTCATAATAAATGAACTACGAAATATTAAGTTTCAAGCATCTTCTTTTCAAGGTCTAAGTTTTCTTCTAGCAGCTACTAGTTGGATTGTACTTTTGTTGGTCGTATTATAGTAGGCTTTTGCAAATAATGTACAATGATGTGGAGAAATGTTGCGAAAATTATATGTAACATTTTGATAGAAAGATTGCATAAAGGAGATCTACTAACAATGCAAATAATTATGTTAAAAGAGGGTGGAGATTTTGGGGGGGGGGTTGCATTGTGAGCTCATGAAATAGATATAAAGATATCTTTATAAGTATTCATATTAGCAAATGAACTTATTGTATGTAATTCCCTAGAAAGGGGGATAAAAATTCTTAAAGATTGAAGTCATAATTTCCTAATCATAAAAACATAAAATAATTGATGATTCTAAGATAGCATGGGATCACTTCTAGGATGTTTTGAAGTGTGCTTTGTTTAGTACCTTCCTGTACGTTTACGGTAATTGTTGGTGCCATATTTTTCTCTTATTTCTTGTAAACCTTCTTATCTGCTTCAACATGGTAGGGTGGAAATGTCCTCTGGAGGGTCAAACTCTATGTCTATAGATCCAGGTGCTATTGTTCGTCCTCCTGCACTAGACGATGATTTGGAACCATCAGATCACAAGGATGATGGAGTATCTTCCATGCAAACTTCTGATATGTATAGTAAGCCAATGTGTGAACGAGCTGGACGCCTTAAAACTCTTCATCAGCTTACCTTCTATCCAATGGATTTGAGGAGAGAGTTGGCAAAGACTATTATTTTACATGACTATCCCCTTTCCATGGTTGATCATAGGGGTTTCAAAGGACTCTTTGAAAGTGTTTATCCCATGGTTTCTCAAAACACCCTGAAATGCGACATATCAAAGATCTATGAGTTCCAAAAGGATGTTTCAATGGTGTTGTTCAATGAAACTGACAGCAAGATCGCCATCACTGTAGATAAATTTGCTTCTTGTGATCAAACCAAAAAATACATTGCAATCACGGGACAAATGATCGATAGTGAGTGGCAGGTTCAACGTCGCATGATGAGGTAGTTTAATACATAAGTCATGTAACCATTTTTTATAGTAAAGAAAATTGGTTTTTTGTGCAGTTGCATTTTCTGTTTGTAAGTTTTTTTTTGCAAATCTAATTGTTATCTTTACACGTTTTGAAGGTTTATAAATCTTCCTCGTGGATGCACAAATGAGTTGGTTGCTAAACTCACTGTGAAGTGTCTTTTTGACTGGGATGTGGCTTCGAAAATCTCTACCATTGCTATTGATGATGCATTTGATGAGGGATTCCATGATTTCTTAGTTGATCAACTACCCAGTAGTTCACTTCTTTTGGGTGGAAAATTGTTGCAGATGAGATGTTTTGCTCGTACCGTGAGCTTGATGGTTAAAGAAGGTTTTGATATAATTGAAAGTGTGATTGATAATATACGTGAGAGTATCTTGTTCTGGACAGATACCCGTCAAAGAGAGAGGAAGCTCAAGGAAGCATCACTTGAGTTGAGTATGTGTGATAGCGATAGTAAGTTGGTTCTTGATTGTGTTGCCAAGTGGAACACAACATCCCTAATGCTAGAAACAGCTCTTTTGTATAAACCTATCTTCTCTCTTCTAAAGAAAGAAGAGTCTGAATACCTGTGTATGCCTAGTGAGGAGGAGTGGGAGTTGGCGAAAGAAATTTGCCAAAAGCTGAGGTTGTTCTATAAAGTGATGCATTGTGCCTCTAAGTATCACAGTGGAAACAAATTTTTCATCGATTTGTGTAAGATTAAACTGATATTGCGTAAGTGGGTTAGCTGCACTAATGAGCAGGTAAGAAACATGGCGTCAAAAATGCTTGAGATATTTGATAAGTATTGGAATTCAGTACGGGATATCTTTGCTATTGCTTCTGTCTTAGATGAGAGATATAAATTGGTTGAAGTTGAGGATTTTTTCCAAGAAATCTATGGAGATGAAAGTCAAAAAGAAGTTGAGCACATTCGCCAGCTTTGTTACGACTTGTTCAATGAGTATCAAAGTAAAGTGAGCTTGGAAAAGAAACAGAATGATGAAAATTCTTCTGGCCTAGAAGATTCAGGTGATAAAATAGAGGACACTTGGGAGACCTCTAAGCGGAAAAAGAGAAAAAGAGAGCTACGTAATAGTAAACCTGAATTAGATGTCTACTTGGAAAAGGGTATCATTTCAATCGATGACAGTGTAGAAGACATTGCAGTTTTGAATTGGTGGAGGTATAGATACAATACTATCTTAAAGAAGATGGTTAAAGATATTATGGCTATTCCTATAATGTCAGTTGCTCCAGAGCACATGTTTGATACAGGAGACTTCAGGCTTTTGAGTCCACATCGTAGTAGACTTCATCCTACAATGGTGGAGAAGCTGATGTGCACTCAGAGTTGGTTATGGACAGATATTAAAGGTAAGATTAACCATCCTTGTACGAAAAAATTTATAGAAGCATAGTAAAACTTAAGGTTGTGTAATCTGATGCTCTTTACTGTTGTAAATACAGGTTCTTATATGGTTACCAATTCATTTTCATGGGGCACAAGTGATGATTATACTGTGGTAGAACAACAGGCTGCTGCTGATGAAGCGGTAGATTAAGTAATAACATAATACAAATTTTAACTAACACTTTAATGATACTCCTCCTGTCCACAAATGATAGTCCTTAATGTTTTGCGTCACTTGCAGAATTGTGACTCACAGAGTCACGTATGCCAACGTGACCTATCTTTTGTGGATGGAAGAAGTAATGTAGTTTCCTTGTTTTTCTGCTAATACCATATCTCTTCATCCTTACTTCAGGCCAAGCTCGCTTAGTCACACTAATCAGATGATTCAATATGATTTTGAGGAGCAATTGAGGACTAAATGACTGAATGCTGATGTTCGTATATGATTCTATCATACTCAGTAGATCATAACCGATTAGGGATTGTACACAATACCCTGCAATGTGCCCGCTTGTTGAGAGCTTGAGATTGCGTACTGCCTATCATGAACCTCTAGTTATGCTTGTCTTGTATCGTATCAATTTGTCTCTCGTCTCTCTTAACAAAGGACACATGAAGAACTTCCCAAAGAATGTATAAATTTTTGAGAAAAATATTGCTCCTCCGGTTGCTGCTTCAGCATAGTAGTGACTGTTAACTCTACTTGTCTACTATATTTTGTTTCTTCCTCCAAGTTTTATGTAACATCATTTTTCTGCTTTCATTCATCAAATGCTCATAAACCAGGCCAATATACCAGGTGACATAATACAAGTATAATGTTAGGACTCTATTTATGTTATGTATTAGGAATAGGTTTGTTATACCTGATTAGTGTTGAATTAGGACTCTACTTTAGGATGTATAAATATACTTGATTGATGAATGAGAAAGGTGACTGAAATTGAACTAAACTTAACATGGTATCAAGAGCCTAAAACCTGAAAATCTCTCTACCAAAAATCTGAAAATTTCGAACCCCAAAACAGATCTAAACCCCGACCAAGACTCAATTTTTTTTCGATTTCTTTGACACACGAACCAAGATCATCTTTCTTGCTTCGAATTTTTTTCACTCTTCATCATAGATTCCCCGCTACGAACCTATTCTCGCGGATCTTGTAGAGTGATAATGACGGAAAATACCGAAACTCATCACCCAAAACCGGACCCATCCTATTTTCTAGGCTCTAATGACAATCCTGATAACGTTATCACGCCGATTCAGTTGAAAGATGATAACTTTGATAAATGGGCACGCGCGATTCGCATGTCTTTGAATGCAAAACGAAAGCTTGGCTTCTTGGATGGAACGATTCCAAAGCCTACTACTGCGGAAAAATTGGTAGATTGGAGCACGGTTCATTCAATGCTGTGTTCCTGGCTATTGAACACGATCTCCCCTACGGTGCGTACATCCGTGTCTCCCTCAATTTGGAGCGTGCAAATTACGAACGCCCAACTTGGACAACAAAAATTCAAATTGAGTCCTACCAAGTGCTTTTGTAAAGTTATCTGCCAACTGAAACTTAGTAGGAACATATGACGGACTCACAAGACCTTCAGTCACTGCATCCCGAACAAAATGGCAATCAGCCTCAATATGTTTAGTACGTTCGTGAAACACTGGATTCTTGGCAATATATAACGCAGATTGACTATCACAATATAATCTCATCCCTGCGGGATGCTGAACTCCAAGATCACCTAGTAGTTGTTTAAGCCACTTTAATTCACATACTATAGCAGCCATAGAACGATATTCTGCCTCAACGACCGAGACACGGTAGGCTGCTACTTAGTCTTCCAGGAAACAGGAGAATATCCCAACAACACAAACCACCCACTCAGGGATCGCCGAGTAATAGGACAACTAGCCCAATCAGAATCACACCACCCTTCAAGGCGAAGATCACTATCAGAACGAAATAATATACCCTGTCCTGGATTTTTCTTCAAATATCGAACTACTCTCAAAGCTGTCTCCCAATGAGCCACCTTAGGAGCCTGCATAAACTGTGACAAAATGTGAACAGAATATGCCAGATCAGGCCTAGTAACAGCAAGATAAATCAACCTGCCCATCAATCTACGATACTTCTCTGGATCATCAAACAAAGTACCATCCGCCAAAGCGAGCTGATGGTGCTGTTCCATAGGGAACTCGGCTGGCTTGGCACCAAGCAAACCGGCCTCAGAAATGATATCCAAGGCATACTTCCGTTGACTCATAAAAATTCCCTGCGGCCCCCTGGCAATCTCAAGGTTTAGGAAATATTTCAGAGCACCTAAATCCTTCATTTTAAAACATTTGCCAAGGTAAGATTTGAAGTTCAGTAAAGCTTCCTGATCATTCCCTGCAATAATCATATCATCCACATAGATAAGAACGTTCAACTGAATGTTTTTCCTGGTCAAAGTGAACAAGGAATTGTGAGAATAAGACTGCTTAAACCCATAGGCTTTCAAAGCAGTAGCCAATTTGGCAAACCAACATCTAGGTGCTTGCTTCAAACCATACAATGATTTTTTCATCCTGCACACCAAATTAGTATTCCCTCCCTGAAAACCAGGAGGAATTTTCATATACACTTCTTCCTCCAAATCACCATGTAAAAATGCATTGTGGACATCCATCTGATGAATATCTCATTTCTTCACTGCTGCAATAGCCAGGAAAGTGCGAACTATTGCCATCTTTGCTACAGGAGCAAAAGTTTCATTATAGTCTATTCCTTCTACCTGATTATGACCAAATATAACCAATCTAGCCTTCAACCGCTGCAGTTTTCCCTACTCATCATATTTTTCTGTATACACCCACTTACTCCCAAGGCCTTCTTTCCTGGAGGAAGAGGTTGCAATTCCCATGTGCCTTGATCCTCCAGAGCTTTAATTTCAGCTCCCATGGCTTCACGCCACCCTTCATCCTTCATTGCTTCTTTAAATGACTTTGGAGGGTGCCCTGCAGTTATAGCTGCTAGAAATCTGCGATGTTTATCGAAAAACTTTTCACATCTAACATAATGTGTAATAGGATAGGGAGTACCTGAGGACGATGTTGAAACAGGTGCCTGAGTTGATGAACTTTTCTTTTTCACTACAGTATGGGTCACAAAATCTTGCAACTTTTTATTGGGGATTTTAGTTTGTTTCCCCCTTCCCAACATCTCAACACTTTCCTCTTTACTCCCTTCCGACATCTGCGCCCTACTAGGCGGCAACCCACTAGGCATCCCATGGCCCGGGGCCACGCCTAGCGTCACACGAGGCACCACCGCCTCGGCCACACCTTCGACTACACGTTGTGGTCCATCATCGGGACCCACAATCACCTCCACATCCTGCGCCCCACCCCCCGTTGCACCAAGTCCCCCTTCAACCGTCACGGGAATTCAACAAGGGGCATAGGCATCTCCTCCTCACAATATTCGGCAATATGAGAGGCATCATTCGAGACTGACAATGGGTGAGACGCACCAAAGGGGTACTTATGTTCAATAAATTTCACATCCCGAGAAACAAAGTATTTTCTGGTCTCTAAATCATATAGTTTCCATCCCTTTTGAGTATAAAAATAACCAACAAAGACACAACGTCGGCTCCTACTAGCAAATTTATCACCCGCATAAGAAATATTATAGGCATAACACAAACAACCAAAAATCTTATATCTGTCATCAGAGGGGGCTTACCAAATAAACACTCATATGGGGTCTTATAATCAAGAACAACAGAGAGAGTTCTATTTATCAAATGGCAAGCTACCTGCACACAATCCCCCCAAAATTTCAAAGATAGATTAGCCTGGAACCTCAAAGCACGTGCAACGTTTAAAATATGGCCATGTTTTCTCTCAACTCTACCATTCTGTTGTGGAGTTTTAACACAAGAAGTTTCAAAAATAATTCACTGTTGCACAAAGTATGGTTTCATGCAATTAAATTCAGTTCCATTATCACTGCGCACACGTTTGATTTTCTGTTCAAATTGGCGATCAATCAAAGCCACAAAATGCATGAACATCATCTGAACTTCCAATTTATTATATAATAAATATGTCCAAACAGAACGAGAAAATTCATCCACTATAGTTAAAAAATATGAAGCACCACAATTTGACTTTGCTCGATATGGCCCCCATAAATCACAATGAATTAACTCAAAAATCCTACTAGCTCGACTATTATGGAGTTTTAGATTTCCAGGAAGAATCACATCTCCCTCATGAGTAGCTTCTGCAGAACTACCATCCGGTAAACCCACCGGACAACCTTTGATTTTCCGGGCAGCACTCAATAGTGAAAACTTTCCTGTCACATGATGTGTAGCACCGGTATCAATAATCCATAAAGACTCACCGTTGAGACGATCTTTTGATTTTGGCAAGTTAAGCAAATCCAAAAGATTCTGCCACTGTTCAGTTGTGATGCCTGCGAGCCCGACACTCACGGGATCACGCGGTTGGGAAGCCGAAGCCCCCCCACTCGGTTTGTCATGCGACGCACCACCACCAGCCACGGCTTTGTTGGCGCGTGCTGGTGGCGTGCCCCTGCCGCCACGTCCGCGGGCAGATCGGCCACCATGGTTCTCCGCACCGCCACGCCGGCCACGAGGGCGGTCCCTCCACCATTCGGGGTATCCAATTAATTCAAAACAGCCAGAAAGATCATGGCCCTCAAGATTACAGTGAGGGAAAACCACACAGTCATTAAAAGAACGAGTTTTTGGTTTAGATTCTACCTTGAACGCCATAGTCTCACCCGGCGAAGGCAAAGAAGAGGCGTTGGGGCCTCAAAGGCGCTCTTCTTGAGCGATGATCTGATATGCGCGGGCCACCGTGGGCAAAGGTGCTTGCGCGAGAAGATGTGATCGAAGTGGGCCATAACAATCATCAAGGCCAATCAAGAAACAATGCAAACGATCGTCGGAACGTTGTTGTTCAAGAAAGCGAATAACTTCGCAATCAGCACCACCCTTAGAGCAAGTAGGCACCTGTTTCAACATCGTCCTCAGGTACTCCCTATCCTATTACACATTATGTTAGTTGTGAAAAGTTTTCTGATAAACATCGCAGATTTCTAGCAGCTATAACTGCAGGGCACCCTCCAAAGTCATTTAAAGAAGCAATGAAGCATGAAGGGTGGCGTGAAGCCATGGGAGCTGAAATTAAAGCTCTGGAGGATCAAGGCACATGGGAATTGCAACCTCTTCCTCCGGGCAAGAAGGCCTTGGGAAGTAAGTGGATGTATACAGAAAAATATGATGAGTAGGAAAAACTGCAGCGGTTGAAGGCTAGATTGGTTATATTTGGTCATCATCAGGTAGAAGGAATAGACTATAATGAAACTTTTGCTCCTGTAGCAAAAATGACAACAGTTCGCACTTTCCTGGCTATTGCAGCAGTGAAGAAATGGGATATTCATCAGATGGATGTCCACAATGCATTTTTACATGGTGATTTGGAGGAAGAAGTGTATATGAAAATTCCTCCTGGTTTTCAGGGAGGGAATACTAATTTGGTGTGTAGGATGAAAAAATCATTGTATGGTTTGAAGCAAGCACCTAGATGTTGGTTTGCCAAATTGGCTACTGCTTTGAAAGCCTATGGGTTTAAGCAGTCTTATTCTGACAGTTCCTTGTTCACTTTGACCAGGAAAAACATTCAGTTGAACGTTCTTATCTATGTGGATGATATGATTATTGCAGGGAATGATCAGGAAGCTTTACTGAACTTCAAATCTTACCTTGGCAAATGTTTTAAAATGAAGGATTTAGGTGCTCTGAAATATTTCCTAGGCCTTGAGATTGCCAGGGGGCCGCATGGAATTTTTATGAGTCAACGGAAGTATGCCTTGGATATCATTTCTGAGGCCGGTTTGCTTGGTGCCAAGCCAGTCGAGTTCCCTATGGAACAGCACCATCAGCTCGCTTTGACGGATGGTACTTTGTTTGATGATCCAGAGAAGTATCGTAGATTGATGGGCATATTGATTTATCTTGCTGTTACTAGGCCTGATCTGGCATATTCTGTTCACATTTTGTCATTGTTTATGCAGGCTCCTAAGGTGGCTCATTGGGAGGCAGCTTTGAGAGTAGTTCGATATTTGAAGAAAAATCCAGGACAGGGTATATTATTTCGTTCTAATAGTGATCTCCGCCTTGAAGGGTGGTGTGATTCTGATTGGGCTAGTTTTCCTATTACTCGGCGAACCCTGAGTGGGTGGTTTGTGTTGTTGGGATATTCTCATGTTTCCTGGAAGACTAAGAAGCAGCCTACAGTGTCTCGGTCGTCTGCAGAGGCAGAATATCATTGTATGGCTGCTATAGTATGTGAATTAAAGTGGCTTAAACAGCTACTAGGTGATCTTGGAGTTCAGCATCCCGCAGGGATGAGATTATATTGTGATAGTCAATCTGCGTTATATATTGCCAAGAATCCAGTGTTTCACGAACGTACTAAACATATTGAGGCTGATTGCCATTTTGTTCGGGATGCAGTGACTGAAGGTCTTGTGAATCCGTCATATGTTCCTACTAAGTTTCAGTTGGCAGATATCTTTACAAAAGCACTTGGTAGGACTCAATTTGGATTTTTGTTGTCCAAGTTGGGCGTTCGTAATTTGCACGCTCCAACTTGAGGGAGGGTGTTAGGACTCTATTTATGTTATGTATTAGGATTAGGTTTGTTATGCCTAATTAGTGTTGAAGTAGGACTCTACTTTAGGATGTATAAATATACTTGATTGATGAATGAGAAAAGTGACTGAAATTGAACTAAACTTAACATATACACATTTGACATTGGTAAGATTATCTGCTTTCGATCAAAGACCTGTCTTAAAACATGTACTACTTTGCACTTAGGCAGTTGGGCACAGATTAGTACCAAAAATACACTCCACTTTAAAATGGAGAGTTTAGTTATCAATATTATTAATCTAAGAAACGGAGAGAGTTCTTATCTCTAACACCTTTATGACCAATATTTGTAAAGTTCCGATTTTAAAACTTCAGCCAAAGAAAAAAATGCCACCCTAAATTTTCTTACTAACGCCCTAAATACGTATTTTTGTACTGCATTTGTATATCCTCTTTCTATCCTTTCCCTAATTTTCCCTTCTTCTCCTACCACCACAATGAATTGCACCATTGTAGCCACCACCACCTATTTTCTGGCGACACATCATCTCCTCCCGCGAGCTTGACGTTATCGCCGACAACCCAAAAATTGAATTTTTAAAAAAATATAGTGAGGTGTCCATGGTAGACGCTCCATCATAGGGTCAGACGTCCATGGTAGATGCTTATGGTGGGGCATCCATGGTAGATGCCCCACCACAAGTGCAGGCGTCTACCATGGACGCCTGACGCTGTGGTGGGGCGTCTACCATGGACACCTCACCATATTTCTTTTTTTTAAAATCAATTGAATTTGAGTCTTCAAATTCTGAGAGAACAGAGGCGGTAATAAGGTTTGGGGAGGTGTATGAGAGAGTAGAGGCGGTAAAACAAGAGCAGTTGATTGAATTAGAAAAGCATAGGATGCAGTTTGTTGGAGTATCAAAGGATTAAGTTGTTTATGGATCGGATACTCAACTTCAGCTTGCTAGAATTAAACGCCCCAAACATTCTGATGATCCCAAAATTAGTTGTTCGATTGTTTTTACAGATTTAGGATGTGGTGGATTGCTAGTGGTGGTGGCGGAAGCGACGACTCCAGTGGTGGTGGTGGAAGAAGAAGGGAAATGGGAAGGTATACAGTATAAAAATATGTATTTAGGGAGTTAGTAAGAAATTTTAGAGCGTCGAATAGCAAAACCCTTTAAAAATATAATTTTATGCACTAAAGTAAAAGGGGTAAAAGCTGATCAAGAAAGAGATGAGATTCCATTCTTGCCCAAATCCATAGAAGATTTACTTAAAAGGGGAATAAAAACAAAACGAGACGAAAAATCAGGAAAATTATCATCCTCGCCAAATTGGCTATTTTACCCGACCCATCATCAAAATTGAGAGCATAACTCAAAGGATCATAGTTGAGTTTAGTAGGCCTGTTAGCATGCCTTTCACCCCAATTAAAAGCGCATAATAAAGATCTTCCATTTGGGCCCAACAATGATCTCGGACCACTCTCCGATCTTCTTCAGGCCCTTTAAACTTTAAAGGTCTGGCTCCACCACTTGTTCTCAATCTCAGCCGTTTGTTGAATCCCCTCCACATGGACGGCGAGGATGTCGATCCCCCAGCCCGAAGTACCGGGAAGAGCTGGGTCGTGACTCGAATTTCCTCTTATTTTACTACACTATTTTCCGCTTTTTGTAATTTAACATAGGTTTCAAGTGAATATCTTTGCTTTGGGTGTCGATTTGAACAAGCAAATATTTGAAGCCGACTCGCCTGATAGGGGCTTCAAAGGCTACATGAATAAGCACATTATTCTAGGTAATTTTATTTTTTCTAATACACATGTTTATGATTTCATTTAAAAATATTAACAATATATAGGTAATAGGAATCAGACACATAACCTTTGAAAGGAAATATGAGAGTTTAACCATCAATCCACTACCATTTCAAAGTAAAACATAATAAAATTTCAATGTATACTTATATGTAAAATGTAACTATAAGACATAGACAAGTTTTTTTATCTCTAGCACTTTTATTAAGGTAATAACATTCTCTTACCTCCAATTCCATTGAAATTGTTATTTTGATCCCTAGTTCTTTAGAAGTTTTTTTTATCAAATAACTTATCATGCCATAACCTCCATTTTTCAATTTCGCATTAGATAGAAAATTATGAAAAGTAAATAAAATCAAATACTTCCCCCGTAACAGAAAGAATGCACTAATTGGGTATTATTATTATTATTATTGACGGGAATAATTGGGTATTATTTGACATGTAGAGGTTGCACATTTTTCAAGGAGATGAGAGAGATAGAGTGATATGAAAAAGGGACCCATGTGATGAGGAAAGAGATAGAGAGAAAACATAGGCAAATTTAGTAAAGTTGCAATTACTCCCTCCGTCCCATAATATAGTGCTTGTTTCTTTTTCACACGGTCTCCAACATGAATCTTTGACCTTCTATATCTTCAATTCCCTATTAATAAAAAATATAAAAAGTTGATATTGTGAAACTACACATTGAGACGAATCTAACAAGATCTCACATAAATATGTTTTTTTATATGTATTAACTAGGTTTTTGACCCGTGCATAATGCACGGGAAGTTTTATGTTTACTTGTTTTTGAATATTTAATAGATACATGACGTTATGGAAATTAGAAAGGTTTCAAATACGCGAATGCATATAATCGAAATATCAATATAGGCCTATTATAAGTCTATCCAACATTAACATTCATAGATATATGTAAAATATTAGAAACTCGAGACATAAATCACAATATGGAAAATGATTACACGTTTTGAAATACTTCCTTGTACACTACATTAGTTGTTGTATTTGAGCTTGCTCTGTCTTTATGACAAACTAAATTTTCAATTCCTTTTTACTTTTTTTTTAAGTGAATTCAATTCCTTTTTACTTGTAACTCTTGATATTGCCACATAAAATTATCCATGGCTAAAAACTGGTCGAGGCAGAGATAAGCCTTAGACCCGTGCATAATGCACAAGAATTTTTTTGTTCAATAAGTATATTTATATTTTTTTTGGCAGTTACCTTCTTTTTCTCTATCTTCATCACATGGATCCCTCTTATATTTCTCTCTATCTCTCTCCTCTCCTTTATCCCCGTGCCCCCCATGTTTCATTTAGTTTAGAAAGGAGAATGTATTTACTAATAACTTCTATCTTTTTATGATGCAATGAACTCCGTAAATAAATTTTTCAATATTTTTTTTTAAACATTTAGAATAATGAGTTTTTTAAAATAATTTGACAATTTGTTGCCAAATGTGTTTTCTCTTTAAACCGGTCCCACATGTTATTTCCCTAAATCATACCCTATTCCAACAAAAAAAAAAGGTACAATTTATCCTCTTATCTCCAAACGCTATTTTCACGGCTCACACCCATCCTCAATTCTGCTGAATTTCCCCACCTATTAAAAAAGAAAAAGCATCCAACAAAATTCTTGATCTCGATCTTTCTTCCTTGAATTTAAATAGGAAAATATCAATTTTGGACAATTTAGGCAAACCAAACAACCTTCTCTATCTTATTAGATTCTAGTGAATTTCGAAGTGCAATTCACCAACTTTCATGTCGCTTTTCTCTTGCTTATTTGGTATTCGAGCTGGCGACGGAACTGAAGGTGATTCTAGAGAAGAAGGACGAAAACAATTAAAACCAAGTTTGAAGAGGTTTCTTGCTTGTCAATTCTTCATTTAGAGCACCAAGGTTTTGCCCTATATTTTGTGTTACCCAGGTCATTACTTCATTTACACCCAACAAAATGATGTTGCTACTCGTTAAAGCCAAATTCAAGTTTCACTCATTATAGTGTGTTGACATGTTGTGTGTATGTGAATATGTGATGTATTGTGTACTTAATAAATCAATCATTTAGTAGTAATGAAATAGAAGTACGATAACAGTAAGCAATTTAGATGTGTAATTTCAAAACCTCGGTAGCATAACCAAAATGGTGGAATTTAACAAAAAAATTAATTAGATTGTAGGTAACTTTATGATTTCTTAATTTGAGGAGAAACCAATTTTTTATTTTAAGCTTGACTATAACATACCATACTTAAAATAATCAAATGTACAACTCTTAGCAATTTCTTGATGTTTGGGCTCAAATAATCAGCAGCCCAATAAGAAGCCTAAAAGCCCCCCAAAGCAGGGCACAGGTGGCAGCAGTGGGTCCCACTTATAAGTTGACATAATCCCCAGTGTTTGGGAGATCTCTAAGAAGGATGGAATAATCATTGCCTAAAAAGGTAACATGCCCAAAAGGCCCATCTGAATAATGTTTCTTGTTTGGGAAATCCCCAACACTATAAAAGCCAACTGCTTCATCAATGAACAGGTATTCAATTCTCACCCAACAAACTAGAGCATCTCTCTCTAGACTTTATCTCTCTACCTCAATATCAACTGACTTGAGCGTCGGAGGGGCGATCCCGGAAACACCCCCGGGGTAGTCTAACGTCATTTTGCAGGATACAGGTGTACGGACATCGGAGCTCAGGCGAACGTTCTTGGGGCCCACATCGAATCTCACAACATATTACAATCCTTAATTTCTTAGCAGAAACAGTTTGGCGCCGTCTGTGGGGAAGACACAATCAAAATTACTTCGCCACCACTCAGTAAGAACCACTTCACAATGGCCCCAGCCAAGAGCACTCGCACCAGACAGCCTTCAGCACAGGCTCAGAGGTCCGAAAGGGATCCTTCACCATCTCACCAACGGAGGTCTGAACGGCCCAGGACGCCGACCGTTTAAACCCTCGACCATGAAGAGGAGCGGTTAATCGAAAATAGACAGGACCCCTCACAGCAGCTACAACACGCTGACCCTCATCCCATATCCACGACGGATATAAATTTGATAGCCCCTCAGCTCCAGCAGACCTTGCAGCAAAGCCTGATGGATATGTTAGCCAACCTACAGCAGGGACGTTTTCTTCAGCCCCCTAAAGACCAAACCCTGGTCCCTTCCCTTCGGGCAGAGAACCAAGGTCAGCCTAGCCGGCAGCGGTCGGGCCCGAGGGAGCATAGTCCGCACGATCGGCAACGATCCAAACAGGGGGAGGAAGAGCGGCACGGGTCTAAAGGGAGATCCACTCTGCGGGGTGAGGAGACGCACGTGTCCAAATCGCCCACGGGTAACGTCGGGAAAAAACCCCATGACGCTCGGCATATCCTAAACGAGAAGCGGCTCAGCAAGGGCTTAGATGCTCGGCATATTCTTGATAAAAAAGCCACTCAGCGGGAAGGGCGCGGCGACTCAGCCTAATCGAAACCCATTCGGATCAACAATGGGGCGCTCAAGTTTATGGTCCCATTCAGCCAGGACATACTTGAGGCGCCCAGCCCGGGAAAAATTAAAACACCTACCATCGAACCATTCGCGGGCCTAACAGACCCGGATGATCATATGGCTACATACAAAGCACAAATGAGCGTTCAAACTGGCTGCGAGGCCACTTGGTGTCGTTTCTTTCCCACGACTCTGAAAGGAATGGCCCTGAACTGGTTCCAAGAGCTTCCCGCAGGGATCATAACAGATTTCTCAGTACTTGAGGACCTATTCATTCACCAGTTTATCGCCGGAAAAAGACAAAAGAAAACAAGTCTCCATTTGATGGGAGTCAGGCAGGAGAAGAACGAAAGCCTAGCCGACTACATCAAAAGGTTCAACGAGGACTTGATACGCTCAAGTTATACGGTGTTTATATTATATTTTGGGTGCTTTTTGCTAAGGGTCTTGATTATAATTGTTGACGTTTGCATATATATTAGCCTTAGCGGAAGTTCGGAGTTTTGTGAGTTAAATTGTGTTAATGTTATATGTTCCGAGCTTTTATGGTAAAATGGGATTGAGCGATCTACTTGGAAGTGTTCGAGAAGTTGAAAGGTCGTAACATGAGTGTAGCTCAACAATATTGTGCCATCTCACCAACAACAACCAAGCTCCGCCAACAGCATCGCAAGCCTGCCCAGCATCGCAAGTTCAGCAGCAGCATCATCGCCCAGCAGCATCATCGCCCACCAGCCAAACTTGCCCAGCTCTCGTGCGCGCTCAAGGCCAGCAAGCACCACAACGCAGGTCGCACCTCGCGACCTGCTTGCTCGCACCTCGCGAGCTCCTTCGCACCTCACGACCTCCTTTGCCCAGCCAAATGTGCGGAAGACAGTGTACTCTTCGCACCTCGCGACCTGTACCGCACCTCGCGACCTGCTAGGTCGGTGTAATTGTCGGCTGATTTTTATGCTTTAGTATAAATACCAAACTTGTTTTTGGGACCTAGGGGAGCAGCCTCAAGGAGAGCGAGTCTCCAAAACTCCACTCTTCTCTTATTATCTTCTCTTTTTAGTTTCATTTTCTAGTTTAGTTTTTAGAGATTTCAATTATGGAATTGGCTTATGCTATGCCGATTGTAGCTTGAACTGTTCTTGAACGAGATTAACATGAAGCTTCAAGCATTATTGTGAGATCTTTCCTCTCTATTTAGTTTCTTTGATTATGGTTTAATTTCTATGATTGTTTTCTATGGTTTTTGCATAATTATGCTAGGAACGTTACTAGTTTGATTGTGTAATTAATCTAATGCTAGATTTAAGAATAGAATCGGATTGTTTTATTCTTTTATCAATTTGTAGCAAACTAGGGAGTAACTTAGATGCTGATCGTCTTGGTTATTTCTTGGGGAAATTGAATCAACTGTTGAATGTTTATCGCTTGTATGACGTTAGCGCAGTGTTGGTTCTCTCGTGTTTATTGCTGCTATTGGATTGAACTTAGACGCTATCGGACTAGGTTATCCTTTAGTTAGGGTTTTATAGTCACGCTGATCGTGCTATTCAACAAAGAATAAGGAGAACACGAGATTAATTCTCAACAATAGATAATTATGGAAATAATTAGAGTCGAGGTTCAATGATCGATAATGAATTGAAGTGGATGTTAATCGGATTCGAGATCTTTCCATATTGATTTCTCATTTTATTTAATTATGCTAGTTAATTTTAGTTTGTTTATAATCTACTTGAAACCCCCCTTGTTATTAGGTTTCTCGGCTCTTAACTTAATCTAGGTATTGGATCCCGCTAAATATAAAGCTCGTCCCTGTTTCCCTGTGGATACGACCCCTACTTTCATTATACTTGCTTAGTGTGCATGAGAGTAGGAGAAATTTTATCTTTGGTTGGGTGACTCTCACGACAAGCGCCCACCAGGAGTCATTAAAAATCTCCGATCTACAAGACGCAGTGGCATTCGCCGCCTTAATGTCTGGCCTTCAGCCTGGTCGGCTAAGATGGTCCTTGGCTAAGAACGAAGTGAAAACCTTCTCCGAAGCAATGACTCGGGCCCAAAAGCCACAGACATATGTCGTCACTCAGACTATGGGAGCAAGAAGAGGAAAGAAGAAGAAAATCATAAGGACCAGTCGAAGCAACAGAAAACAGGTGGACGGTCAGATAGGTTTAACGACCATGGCATCGACCCTCGATTCAACAAGAGCAGAAGAGAAATCTACTTAGACATCAAGGACAAATCGATGATGCCCCGCCCACCTCCCATCAGAACGTCGGCCGCTCGGCGAGATAAAAGCCAATGGTGCGAATACCACAAAGAGTGCGGTCACACCACCAAGGATTGTAGGGAACTTAAGAAATCCCTTGACAACCTAGCTGACCAGGGGAAGCTGAACCGATACCTCAAGCACTCTAGGGAGGAAAAAGGCAAACAGAAGGTTGGTCAATCCAACAGCGGGGATACAGAGGGCTTCATCGGGGTCATAGCGGGCGGCTTCGCGTCGGGCGGCCTAACCAGCCGCTCACGCAAAGCCCACCTCCAGAGTCTAAAGCACCAGGTGCTCGACGTCCATCATCCCCGACCCGACTGTCCCATCATGACATTCGGGGAGTCCAGTCGGCCACTGCACACGCCCCACGACGACCCCTTGGTCATCGATCTCAAAGTGGCTAACGCCAGAGTCAAACGGGTGTTGGTGGATAGTGGCCTCCGCAGATATAATCACACTAGAGTGCCTCCGGAAACTAAAGTACAATGAAAAGGATGTAACCCCACTCAATCAGCCACTCATAGGCTTCGCGGGAAATTCTGTACATCCTGTCGGATCCATAAAGCTGCCTACTCGGATGGGAGAGAAGGGCAAAGGAAGAAGCCTACCGATTGACTTCCTAGTGGTAGACATCCCTCTGCCATACAACATCATAATGGGAAGACCAACCCTGAACAAGGTCAAGGGCCAAGAATTTCAATTTATCGGCTCCTCATGCGGTTTGAAACCGACGAAGGTAAAGTCGGAAAGATCCGAGGGGATCAAGAGTGCCTAGGGGAATGTTATGTAAACAGTCTGAAAAGCAAGGCCGACGTCCCAGAGGACTCGAAGAAAAGAAAACGAGAAGATGGTCAGCCCTCAAATGGGCTCGGGGTTTACCTTACCGACAATCCCAAGCAATATGAGCGCCCTCAGCCAGCCGAGGATGACGAAGAAGTCATCATTGATGAGAAACACGGTCGGACTCTGAGAGTAGGCAAGGCCATGGACCCTCAAACAAGAAAGGAGATCATCCAAGTGTTAACAGAGTACAGAGACGTCTTCGCCTACGAAGCTGCTGAAAATGCCCGGGCTCGACCCTAAAGTGATGTGCCACGAGCTAAACATCAAAGAGGGGTTCAAGCCGGTCAAGCAAAAGCTGAGGCACCAAGGCCCCGAAAGAAACACCGCGGCAGCAGCCGAAGTCAAGAAATTGCTCGAGGCGGGGTTCATTGAAGAATGTCAGTACTCAGAATGGCTGGCCAACGTTGTCCTAGTCAAAAAGTCGAGTGGGGCATGGAGAATGTGCGTGGATTTTACAGACTTGAACAAGGCCTGTCCAAAAGATAACCACCCTCTGCCCAAAATCGACAGGCTGGTTGACTCAACGGCAGGCCATGCTCTCCTAAGCTTCATGGATGCAAACGCAGGGTATCACCAAATCCCGATGGCGAAACATGACCGAGTTCATACCGCCTTCATCACCAATCAAGGGGTGTATTGCTACAAGATGATGCCCTTCGGGCTCAAGAATGCTGGAGCTACGTATCAACGCACAGTCAACAAAATATTCAGCGATCAACTGGGTCGGAACATCGAAGTATACGTCGACGACATGATCGTCAAAAGCAAGATTCAGGGCGATCACCCCTCAGATTTGAAAGAAACACTCAGCACCCTGAGACAATTCTGTATGATGTTGAACCCCAAGAAATGCGTCTTCGGGGTAAAGGGAGGGAAGTGCCTCGGATTTCTAGTAGATGAAAAGGGAATCGAAGCGAATCCCGATAAAATCAAAGCCGTCATGGAGATGAAGTCCCCTCGGAATGTAAGAGAAGTGCAACGCCTAACCGACTGTTTGGCCGCCCTCGGCCGCTTCTTATCCCGATCGGCGGATAAGAGTCTTCACTTCTTCAAAGCTCTAAAGAGAACAGAATTTACTTGGGATAACGAAGCCGAGCAGGCCTTCACCTCCCTCAAAACCCATCTTTCAACACTCCCTAAACTCATTTCCCCCTTACCGGGAGAAACGTTGTTCGTTTACTTAGCCGTTTCAGAATATGCGCTCAGTGCGGTTCTGATAGCTGAGAGAGAAGAAAAACAGCACCCAGTCTACTTCATCAGCCATGCCTTTCGAGGAGCCGAATCCAAATACAGTGAAGTAGAAAAAATGGTCTTCGCCCTGGTAATGGCCAGTCGGAAACTCAAGCCTTACTTTCAGGCCCATCCCATTAAAGTTCTCACAGGTCAACCGCTCAGAAAGCTCATCGAAAGCAGGAACCACTCAAGTCGGATGACCGACTGGGCGGATCAGCTAGCGGACTTTGGGTTGGAGTATGAGCCTAGGAGGGCGATCAAAGCCCAGGCCTTGGCTGATTTCATCACTGAATGTACGTCCAGGCCCACGGTCAGCCGGCAAGACAGTTGGGAGTTGCAAGTAGACGGCTCATCCACCAAAACAGGGTGTGGAGTCGGGTTGGTCATCAAACCCCCGGTCGGAGAAAAGATGGAATACACCATCAAGTTCGAGTTCTTGGGTTCTAACAACGAAGCTGAATACGAGGCCTTGATCCTGGGGCTGGAGTTGTGCATCTTGGCCGGAGCCACTGTGATCAACGCTAAATCCGATTCACAACTGATTGTGGGTCAGATATCAGGCGAGTACGAAGCCAAAGAAGACAACATGAGAATGTATCTGGCCAAAGCCCAGGACATCATCAAGCGACTATCTCAGTTCACCATTACCCACATACCCCGATCAGAAAATCAGCAAGCTGATGCTTTAGCCCGAATGACCAGTTCGGCAGAAGGGTCGGCTCCTCGAACGATCATGTGGGAAGTCCTTCGGCAGTCTAGCATCAATGCCAGAGAACAGCTAGTACTGAATCGGACATCTGAATGGATGGAAGAGGTAGTCGGATATTTGTGAGACGGGAGACTACCTGAGGACCGCAAAGAGGCCGACCGGGTCAAGCACAAGTCTGGATGGTTCCTATGGCACGAGAATCAACTCTACAAGAAGTCATTCACCCATCCCCTACTTAAGTGCGTCACTCCCGAGGAAGGGAATTACATCCTCAGGGAAATCCACCAAGGGGCTTGTGGAAGCCATCAAGGGGGAAGAACCATAGCGGGAAAAGCCCTCAGAGCCGGATATTACTGGCCCACTCTGAAATCAGACACTCACGAGCTAGTTAAAAGGTGCCCGTCCTGTCATATCCACTCGGACATCCCCAGAGCACCAACCACCCCCTTGACAACAATTCAAGCAATCCTGCCATTTGATACGTGGGGTATGGATCTACTCGGACCATTTCCCCCAGCCTCAGGTTAAAGAAAGTTTCTGATAGTCACCATTGACTACTTCCCCAAATGGACTGAGGCCGAACCACTCTCCTCCATAACAGATAAACAAGTTCAAGCGTTCATTTGGAGAAACATCATCACCAGATTCGGAGTTCCCACGGTACTGATCTCTGACAATGGCCGCCAGTTCAACAGCGGCCCAACTCGGGAATATTGTACCCGATTCGGAATATGCACCAAATTCTCCGCTGTCTCCAGGCCACAAACGAACGGGCAAGCTGAGTCGGCCAATAAAATAGTCCTCAAAGGAATCAAGAAGTCACTGGAGGCTGCCAAAGGAGCATGGGTCGATGACCTACCCGGAGTCCTCTGGTCGGCGAGAACCACTACCAAGGAGGCAACCGGGCATTCGCCGTTCAGCCTTGTGTACGGAAGTGAGGCGGTCTTACCAGTGGAGATTGGCATCCCATCTCCTCGAATAACGTTCTATGAATTTGAGAAGAACGAGGAAGAGAAGCCGGTCAACTTGGACTTGCTGCCGGAAACAAGGGGCAATGCACTGCTAAAATCCATTCGGTACAAACAAAGGGTCACTCGGATGTTCAATCGAAAGTAAAATCCCGACCAATCCAACTCGGCGATTGGGTTGTCCGGAAAGTTGAAGCCACTGGGCTCTCGCACTTAAAGGGAAAGCTAGGACCTAACTGGGATGGCCCTTACAAAGTGACGGAAATCATCAAGCCCAGGACTTTCCGACTAGAATCCCCCGAGGGTGTTCCCCTGGCCCGACCATGGAATGCAGACAACCTCAAAAAATACTTCGTGTAGAGTTTGTTACTTGCAATACGGGGCATATATTGTAATAACTATAATTATAGTTGGTCGGCACTTTTGTAACAAAGTCAATCTTCTAAAGTTGGTTTCTTTGTAGAAATAGCCAGAACATGGCCGGTCGGCATATTTTGTATCATAGCCAGCCTATTAGACTCAACCAATCAAGAACAAATTGACATCCTTTTTGAAAATTACAGCTAGTCGGTAATCAGCCCGTTAATTAGTTTTCATTGTTAAGCCAATGAGATGCCAGATTCGGCAAATGAAATAAGTTAAAATAACACCTACTCGAGAAAGACTTAACCAGTCAAAGATCAGAAGACGGAATTAACTTTTCAGCGCGTGTCAATTGGTTCGTGGACAAGTCAGTCGGGCATTGAAGTTAATCGGATAATATTGCAATCAACAAACAACGAAATTGAAGAGATGATGAATTCCATTAAAGAAAGACGGGCATTACAGAAGAGGAGCCATTACAAAAGCAAGAGAAGCGAAACATAAAAACGGCGAAGTACAGATAAGTTGCCCTAAGAGCCAGGGGAAGGAAGATCAGTCGCGCCATCAGTAGCAACCTCGGCGTTGTCGCCGACCAGTTCAACCCCCCGATCAGCTATAGTTTCCTCAGCGGCATTATCACCGTCGCCCTCGATAACATCAACATTCACTCGGCCCTCCTCCTCATCATCATCATCCTCAGAATCAGTCCCCTCAGCCTCCAGTCGAGCCAAGATCTCAGCGTTATCAGCGTCGATCGACATCTGATATCCTGACCAGATGTCGGCCCAGACCAATTCTGGATGGGACTCGGCCAGAACTTTCTTCAGCCGATCAAGGGCCTCGTCTTCCCCCATTTTATGAGCCGCACTGCCAACCTCGTTAGTGTAAACCCCGGCCGAATCGGACTTCTCCCAATCAGAGAACCATTGCTCCTCGGTTTTCACCATGCCTTCAAGTTCGGTCAGCTTATCTTCGAGGGAGGTCACCTTCAGCTCGGCCGCTGTCAGCTTTGTAAGGGCATCGTCCATTGCAGTCTTTGCCGAGTCGCGGGCCAGGGTGAGGTCGGCCCTCTCCTTCTCCCATTTTGCACGCTCCTCGGTAAAATCATTCTGATCCTTCTCTATGGCCTTCTCCGCGTCCACAAGCTTAGACTCGGCGATTCGCTTATCCTCCTTAGCCCTATAAACCTCATCAAAATGTTTTTTAGCTGCTTCCTTAAGGTCAGCCACTTCCTCGACCAGGCTCACCCGATTCTGAGCAACGTTAGCCATCCGAGCGGAGAACTGAAACAAAAGAAAGGGTTAGAAATAGCAAAGTAAAATATAAAGAGGACAAGTAGAAAAAGCGCTTACATCGAGCCAGGAGCGAAAAAGCTCGTTGGTCTCGTTTTGACCATGAGTAATCTCGATGTACTCTCGGTCGGCAGGAGTGTATATATGTTCGAGGGCCATTGACCAGCGTCTATCCTTCTCTTTCCTACTCAGCCCCGTGAAGGGAACGGTCGCCGTCACCGCGCCCCTCGAGCTATCCCCTGGCAGCTCCGCAGATGGAGACAAAGGAGTATATTGGGGACTCCCGATCGGTCTGAAATCAGAGGAGTGAAGGAAAATGTCTCCCCCGTCGGTCTATTGGGGGGGACCCTTGGGGCTGATAACTTCAACGAATTTGCTCCGCTTGGCCTCCTCACGATCGGCCTTGGCTCTTTCCCGCTCAGCCTTTGACCGAGCGACGGCTTTCTCGGTCTGGGCCACTTTATCAGAAGACCGCTCTTTCCTCTTCTTGGTCTTCGGCTTAGCAGGATCCTGAGGCAAAGGGAAAATAGTCAGTAAAACAAAGCAAGTAAATAGTCGGTCGGGCTAAAATGCAGGCAACAGGAAGGTGAAATTTTTACCTTGGGAGGAGCAGGGACCTTCATGGTTTTCGTCGCTATCTCGGCCTTCAACCGAGCTGCTCTCATTGCCGCCACGGTCAGTTTTTCGGCCATGGTCGGATCCACTTCTTCAATATATGCTCTGGCGGGTTCTGTAAAACAAAACATAGTACACAAGTGTTAGTCAAAATAGAATGCAAAAATTATTAAACCGACCACCCCATCTCCTCGGCTGATTACCCTTCGGAAAGGTCGAGCTCAGACCCACGGCCGAGAGGAAGTGCTCGTCTGTGAAGAGCCTGCGGTCGGGCAACCATTGGCCAGGTACGAATACCTCGCCTCCATTAACAATCCTAGATTCGGTCTGCATGTAGCAGGCTGCCGCCCCTTCCTCATCATCAAGCTCTCCCACTCGGAAGTTAAGGGCGATTAGTGGCTCGGTCGAAGGGGGAACCAGGGGAATCCCCCAATCTCCGCCGAAATAGACGAAGGCAAATTCCCTCCGAAACCCTTTTTGTGACGTAGGGAGGTTAAGAACAGTCCGGTACCCCGGTCGGACTTGGAAACTCCACCAGCCCGTCCCGTTGTTTGCAGTCATAACTTCGACCAGCTTATAAAGATGCCTCCATAACTTGAGAGTCGGTCGGATTCGCATCAGGTCACAGAGCACCTGAAAAGCATTGATGCCTCCCCAGGAGTTGGGAGAAATTTGACAAATTGCCAAATCATACGCATTCAGTAACTCCTTGACGAAGTCGGTCAGCGGAAACCGAAGCCCCATCTCCATGGACTTGTAGTAGACGGCAATGCATCCGGGCGGTGGAGACAGAACTGTATGATGGGCTTCCGGTCGGACCAGATAGAAAGGATACTTTATTTGGAACATGGTCGCTGTCCCCCGAAGGTCCTCAGTCAAAGATTTTATTACGCCGGGTTCGGGGAAGAAAGTCCCTGGACCTCCTTTCGGATCCAGGTCGGGATATTCTAATTCTCGGCCCGAAGTAGACGCTTCTCCTGCTCCCCTTGGCATGGCCACCCGCACTACATCACGAGACAGATATTTGTCTAAGTAACTTCTCAAGGGGGGATAGGCCAGCGACACTTCCCAAGGATAGGGAATGATACCCTCGGCCTCCTCCTCCACCGAAGACGAAGGGCTCGGGAGAGCAACTGCGTCGAGCACAGCCGAGGGGTCGAGGCAATTTATTATAGCCGACACCAGAGTTATCCCCATCCCCCTCACCTCCTCGGATAATTTATAGGGAGGTGAGGTCGGAGGTGTCGACGACTCGGACGAATCTCCCATTATTTATAGACAAGGGAGTCGGCCGAGGTTATTCAAAGGAAAAGAAAGAAAGAAAACTTAAGAAAAAAACAAAGAGCGTACCTGGTCGGACGAAGAAGCTGGAGGAAGAACTTTGAAAAGTTGAGAGAATTTGGAGATTTTTGAGAGAGAGAGAATGAGGAAATGAGCAAGTAACTCTGAAATTCTCTCCCCTCTCATACCTATATAGGAGTGCCTTGGGGGATGTGCAACGCAAACTCCCCCGCGTCGCTCTAATGGGCTTCTAATAGAGGCCCAATTGGACCCCTTCAGTCCATTCCATCAGGAGTTCAGTAAAATCAAGAAAAGCATCCTAAGCCCGAGGAATTTGAAGCGTCAAAACTCCTTGAGGCGCCCCTCCAGCTCGGCATATAACAAGGGTCCCAACATCCCAGGTATCAAGAGTGGACATGTGGCGTGTCAAGGGGACACACCCAGTCGGACAAAATAGGTGCAGCCCCTCATCCGAGTGGCCCAACACCCTACTCGGCCAACAGGAGCTCCCCTCCTTTGCCGAGTCGCTTCTATGCTTGGTCAAATATGGCCAAGTATCAGCTAGCACCCACTCGGACCAACTTGGGGCTCCTTAGCTCCCCATCCGAGTGGCTCAACACCCTACTCGGCCAACAGGAGCTCCCCTCCTTTGCCGAGTCGCTTCTATGCTTGGTCAAATATGGCCAAGTATCAGCTGGCACCCACTCGGACCAACTTGGGGCTCCTTAGCTCCCCATCCGAGTGGCTCAACACCCTACTCGGCCAACAGGAGCTCCCCTCCTTTGCCGAGTCGCTTCTATGCTTGGTTAAATATGGCCAAGTATCGCCCGGCACCCACTCGGACCAACTTGGGGCTCTTTAGCTCCCCATCCGAGTGGCTCAACACCCTACTCGGTCAACAGGAGCTCCCCTCCTTTGTCGAGTCGCTTCTATGCTTGGTCAAATATGGCCAAGTATCAACTGGCACCCACTCGGACCAACTTGGGGCTCCTTAGCTCCCCATCCGAGTGGCTCAACACCCTACTCGGCCAACATGAGCTCCCCTCCTTTGCCGAGTCGCTTCTATACTTGGTCAAATATGGCCAAGTATCAGTTAGCACCCACTCGGACCACCTTGGGGCTCCTTAGCTCCTCATCCGAGTGGCTCAACACCCTACTCGGCCAACAGGAGCTCCCCTCCTTTGCCGAGTCGCTTCTATACTTGGTCACATAAGGCCAAGTATCAGCTAGCACCCACTCGGACCAACTTGGGGCTCATTAGCTCCCCATCCGAGTGGCTCAACACCCTACTCAGCCAACAGGAGCTCCCCTCCTTTGCCGAGTCGCTTCTATGCTTGGTCAAATATGGCCAAGTATCAGCTGGCACCCACTCGGACCAACTTGGGGCTCATTATCTCCCCATCCGAGTGGCTCAAAACCCTACTCGGCCAACAGGAGCCCGTCTCCTTTGCCGAGTCGCTTCAATAAGTGGAGACCGGGTCGGCATCCCTTCTTCAATAGGAAGGGACCCAGTCGGCTCTCTCCTCCTTCGATTAAAGGGTACCGGGTCAGCATTCTCCCCATTCAGCAGGGAGTGACCCGGTCGGCCCTCTCCCCATTCAGTGAGAGGTAACCGGGTCGGCATCTTTCCTTCAAACAGGAAGGGGACCCGGTCGGCGTTCCTCCTTCCAGCAAGAAGTGAGCCGGTCGCCAACCAGTCAGAAATGTGACGGTTTTTATTCCGCCACAGACAGGCATCTCACCAGTCAGGTTCCTGCGATCCCCCGTCTATGGCATGGGGCTAATTGTTTGGGCTCAAATAATCAGCAGCCCAATAAGAAGCCTAAAAGCCCCCCAAAGCAGGGCACAGGTGGCAGCAGTGGGTCCCACTTATAAGTTGACCTAATCCCCAGTGTTTGGGAGATCTCTAAAAAGGATGGAATAAACATTGCCTAAAAAGGTAACATGCCCAAAAGGCCCATCTGAACAATGTTTCTTGTTTGGGAAATCCCCAACACTATAAAAGCCAACTGCTTCATCAATGAACAGGTATTCAATTCTCACCCAACAAACTAGAGCATCTCTCTCTAGACTTTATCTCTCTACCTCAATATCAATTGACTTGAGCGTCGGAGGGGCGATCCCGGAAACACCCCCGGGGTAGTCTAACGTCATTTTGCAGGATACAGGTGTATGGACATCGGAGCTCAGGCGAACGTTCTTGGGGCCCACATCGAATCTCACAACATATTACAATCCTTAATTTCTTAGCAGAAACACTTGACTATTATAAAGGGTCGTTTTCTTTTAATTGACATAGCAATATAGATCTTAACCGGTTATTTTCTCGAGCAAGAATATGTAAGATTCATTAAATTGTAACTTGTTGAAAAAGAAAGATACATATTATCTCTATGCATTCAAAAATAAGGCAAAAAAGGGATTTTTTTATCATTGTAATAAACCAGTCACTAAAACATCCGGCATTATCGGGTTATTACTACAGTTAACCAATTGGCTTTTCACAAATTTTTGTATAACACATGTATACAGTGACACGGGTGTACAATAGTCTATTGTATAACGGGGGTAATATTTTGCATGAAAAGGTGTCACCTATATAAAAGTGACCCCTTTAAGGTGAAATTTTACCTGTTAGAAGGTGGTAACTATTATCCTAAATGGGTCCATTTTACTTATATAGAAGTGACCCATCCAAAGTGAAAAGTTACCCTTTGTTTTAAAGTGACCCATCTTGATTCTCTAGACAATGAAAAGTGATCCATATTGACTTAAAAGTAACCCATTTTGACTTAAAGTGAATTTATCTAATAATAATTTATTATACATTGTTGCACCCAATACTAATTGTAGTATCTTTGTGATACTTAACAAATTTAAGGTTTATTAGATATAGGTGAAAAAATGTCATGATTATCTATCAATGTCGATTCAAAAACATCTAATGAATAATGAAATCTTAGAATCTATGTAAAGATCTATTCATATAATTTTACAATAAGGAAATTTATAAGATTATATATATGTAAACTAAGAAGAATATGTGTAATTTTTAGGCTATATAGTTAACTCTAGCTCTAATAAAATAATCATCAACTTTTTATATCTATATAACAAAAATTCACCAATTAACCTTAACTTTATAGAATTTGAATGTTTTATTCTAATCAAATACCATGACCAGTTATATGGTATAAGAAAATATATCCGTTTATAGCTAATTGCTGAATTATCAAATATTTTAATGCTATCTATTGGTATATTAAATTAAGCTTCAATCCTGATAACATTTCTAACCTTTAGAGACGAACTTAATACCAATTATTATTGATTCCTTAGATCAAGGCTATAAAATTAAGAATCCTTAACAAATAGGATAATTTGTAAAAACATACATTTTATATATACCATTTCTTGTGAGAAACAACCTTTTATAAAAAATTTTGCAACTGAATGCCTTGAAATTTTATTGTTTTGCATGGTACGACCTTACCTTTTTTTCAAGCGTTGACCCACCGGTCCGAAGTTGATCCACTAATTTTCAGGTTTTAGGTACCACATTTTCTATCGATGCTTCATATGGGTCGGGTTTTTCTTCTTTCCATCATTTCCCCTACCTTTTATCCTTTAAGAATGTAAACCCGACCACTTGCACATGAGGATTGAAAGGGTAAACACGGAAAATCAGGGGGTGAATGATGGAAAATAGGGTAAAATTGTTTCTAGCAAAAAAAAATATATTTTAAGGTCTTAAATTACCATAAAATTTTTAAAAGGTTTTCTCCGAAAAAGTGATAGATTAAAAGATTTGTATTAACAAATTTTCCTGAAAGAATAAGTTAACGTTCTGAACAGCTATTTAAATAGTTGATTACCTAATGTGCTTCACCAATAAATACAAAAAGTTTTGATTACATATTTAATTTTTTTGAGGGGTAATTACATAAATAGTATGTTACCTTTAGTATGCAAGTTTGTTTAGATACACTCTGCACGTAATATTATATAACTCACATCGTTGATATTTGGCATCTATAAATTATACTAGTCTTTGATATCAATATTAGATACAATCCTCACGTAATATCGAAATACTCAAATAGCCAAATCAAATTATGCCCTTATTGCTACTACACTTCCGTATCAATGTTTTTCCTAATCAAAAAAACCAAACGTGTCAAAAAATAAACAAAAAACTCAACCTAAAAATTACGATTTCTTAAGATTATCATATGTTGCCATATATATTAACCGATAGTATATCTTTATTGAATCAACATAGGATTTGTTCTCTTCGGCATAAAACAACTGAACTGAACTGATTGCAATTGAACTGAACTGAACTGATTGCAACTGAACTGAACTGAAATGATTTATTAATAATAATTTTATCATTAAACATAATAATAATAATAATAATAATAATAATAATAATAATAATAATAATAATAATAATAATAATAATAATAATTAAATAATAATAATAAATTATTGTGATATAGATGGAGTAGTCCGTAATAAACAGATAAACTAATAATTTGACGAACAAAATTAGAATATCGAAATATAGAATATACTTTATCACCAAACGCTTAAAAAGAATGTTAGAAATTTAATAGGATGTGTACATTATATTTAACAATTTTCAATTTAAGAAAAAAATACAAAGGAGAATCTTTATGAAGGAAAAAACGAGAGAAATGCCATGAGTGGGTATTGACCCGTGTACTTCTAACAATTCCATGAAGACAATACCATATCTGTCAAGCTACATACTTGCAATACTATAGCTGAATTAAATACTTACAACTTTCGGATAATAATTGTAATGATGATATTAATATTTATAATAGTAATAGTAATAGTAGTAATAATAATAATAATAATTATCATTGTTTTATTATCATATAATAAAATTACCGAATCGAATCGAATCAACGCAATCGAACCGAAATGAATCAATCGAATCAAGCGATTGCAGAATCGAACCAATCGAATCGAATCGAAAATAAGTAATGCGGAACAGGCCGTAGTGCAAAAAAAGAGATGTCCTAAATTGTATCCAATACTATTATAGTATTACTTAATTAACTTAACATGATTTACCATAAATAAGAATTTATTTATTTTAAAGACACTATACAAATTAATGAATTACAGCACATAAAACATAATTAAAAATTTGTAGTATTTTGACATTTTTAAATCGAACCTGACATATATATTTGTATTTAAAATTTATACTGTACTAAATCTTTTAATCTAAGTATGAAATTTTATTTTAGGTAAACATTTTCATGTTAGTATATCATTACTTATTGAAATTTTATAGATGGATGTTATAATTAAAAGGGTAGATTATGACGTGATGCTGAATTCTTAGCCTGGTGCTAGTCTCCTTTGTTGCTTGGGCCTGGATGTCTCCCTTATCCAGCTCCCTTCCTTTTGCATAGTTAGGTTGCCTGCTGTGCCTCTGATTGTATGGGTCAGTTTTTCATTGGTGTCATTGGGTTTATTTCTCATTGTATTGGTGAGGATTTGTATTGGTCCTTTGCATTGTAGTTTTGAGCTAGTTGTAATGGTCTGTTTGACCTTCTCCTTTTGGATCTAATAATAAACCCAAATTATAAAAAAAAGGCAGATTATGAAAATTCTTATGCATTAGATAGCTAATAAAATTTTTAAGGTTACTACACATTTGAACGCAAGAATCAGCCAATTCAATATCAACTTCATCCATCTTTTTTCTTCATAACTAATAAAGAATAGATAATAGGTGAAGTATTTCATATAGAAAGTAAATACATATATATACATTAATTAAGCATAATAAAACTAATAATGAGCAGCAAGCCAACAAGTGATAGTCTAGTGGTGTTGGCATCACCTCCGATCCTAGAGATCCTGGGATTGAGTCTCACCCCTTGCAAGGAGGGATCTCCAATTCCCCCCTTCCTTGCAAGGGACTTCATTTTAACTTAAAAAAAAATAGTAATAATAAAACTAACAATAATACTTATAGTATACTATACTATAGAACCTAAGTCTTGATAGTAATTAGGCTATTAAGAACTCAATGGTTTGGTTTAGTACTAAATTTCCTTATCTAAATCTTCTTTTTCTTCTTCATTTCCATTTATTCCCATTGGTGTTGAACCTTTCTTGATGTTCCGCCGAAGATCTTACATAACCCAAGAAAAGCCTCTCATACTGTGTGATAGTAGTCTCTTGATGTTGCCCAATAGCTACCCTCTCCATGGTTTCTGTAATGAATGATAGATCTTCGAGTGCATGGTATGGCCCAAGTAAGCTGTAGTAGCCGTAGCAGCCATTGAGATTTTCTGCAGATTCTAAAATCAGCACCAACTAAATCCATGACACCATTGGAAGCTAAAATCTAGTCCTATCATATACTGTTCAACTAAACTCCCAAAATCTGATTTTATTTTACCTGTCATGAAAAAGTAATAGGCCACGTTTTTGAGTGGGGGTGAGGTATAATATGGTCTATATTTATACTTGCAACATTGTACATAGTATTGACCCTAAACCCTAAAGTTCGAATTCAAATGTGCATGATCGACAATTAAGATACCCAAAATCAAGGTTGATTGAAATTTTAAATTCTTACCATAAGTTACATTTTTACATATCAATCAAATAAATTAAAAAGGCAATGATTTAAATGTGATTTAGGTACATAAAGAATTGAGGATACTTATTGCCTAATATGAATGATAAATCACCTAAAATCACGCAATCATACATAATCTTGGCCGATTTGCTCAAATCTCTCCCATTTCGAATTTCATTGTGCCACTTGTCCATTTCTTAAGCCTTGTACACATAAGCAAAAAAAATTGGTGTTTAATTGACACATAGGATTTCATGGCCTTGCCTAAACGACACATATGCAAATTTTTCTAGCTTTATATAATATAATGATATAATGATAGTGTACATAGCATTTATTTTTTTAAAATAAATCCGAAATTAAGCTTGATTGACAATTAAGATTCCCAAAATTAAGGTTGATTGAGATCTTGAAATCCTTACTATAAGTTACGTTTTTTATATCAATGAAATAAATAAAAAAGAGGCAATTATTTAGTATTGATTACTCCATCCGGTTCCTAAAGATCTTCCCTCTTTTACTTTTCACGCATGCCAATGCAAAACTTTAGACACTAATATCTTTAATTGTGTATTTGAAAAAATTATAAAAAGTGGATATTAACAAAATACATATTGAGATGAATCTAACAAGATCCCACATGACTATATTTTTTCTTACGTATAAGTCATAAACAACAGTTAAAGTGAAACTTGTGAATAGTGAAAAATGTCAAATAGGGAAGATCTTTCGGAACCGGAGGTAGTATATACATAGAGATTTGAGGATACTAATTGCCTAAATAGAGTCATGAATCACCATAAATTAAGGATTTACCCTAATCTTGACCGATTTTGTGCAAATCTATCTTCCAATTCGAATTACTTAGTGCCACTTGTCCCTTCCTTAGACCTTGTACACATAAGCAAAAAAATTAGTGTTTAATTGACACATAGAATTTTATGGCCTTGCTTACCTGACACATGTGCAAATTTTTCTATTTTTATATAATATAATGATGAGAATATTTGGTCAACGATTTTAAAGTTTGACTAACCAAAAATGAAACAAGCCCTATATTATGAGACGGAGAAAGTAATATGAAACATCCAAATAAGTAAAATGTTGCAATAATTAAAAAATGGAGGAAGTATAAAATATTCAATTGTTACATTATTTTCGTTATGGATGCAGTATAAAATTTAGGAACATTAATATACATTTGATAATTGTAATTGACCAACAACCAAAATACTTATCAGCAAATTGAAAGAATATTAGACAAAATTTCTTCAATAGAATAATTTTTCGTACCCCGTGCAAACTTGTAGCATTAATTATTTTTAAAACCAACTTCCCAAAGTTATTTAACCCTACATCTATTTACTTCCTCCGTTTCATATTAGATGTTACACTTTGACATTTTACACTATTCACAAATTTCTCTTTGACCATCGTTTGTGATTTATACGTGAATAAAAATATAGTCATGTGGGATCTTGTTAAATTCGTCTTAATATGTATTTTATTGATATGTACTTTTTATAATCTTTACAAATACAAAATTAGAGATATATGTTCTCAAAGTTTTGCATTGACATGCGTGAAAAGTGAAAGTGTAACATGTAAATTGAAACGGAGGAAGTAGAAATATTAGTCTTATTTATACAGAAGAGCTACAAGCACGAGATAGTAACACCGATTGATACTTTGCACAGTTGCACACAACACAAGAGACCCACTTTCTGAATTCTGATGCAAATCCACTTAATAAATGGGGTCAATTTCCAGGTCATACTCATCCATACTCAATAAACCACACCAAAACAAACAAATTTCTCCAGAAATTTAAACTTAAATTAAACCCCAGATTTTGGAGGGACACCTATACTAATTCAACTTTAAGGCGGCAATGTCAGCTAACGCACGTGACCCCCACTCCCTTCTTTCACTTCTTCTGCAAATACAATTAGAGAGAGAAACACCGATTTTAGAGAGAGAAAGCAGCTTCAAGCTGCAACAATGGTGGGAAGTTCATCTTCTTCTAAGTCTCCTCGTTCCACGTCACCTTTCCGATCAAAAAAAGGTTTTCCGTCGCCGTTGACTTCGCCGGCGATTAAGAATGTCGGCGCACGTCCGGCGAGTCCGTCGTCGGAGCGTTCGGAGTTTAGTAAACCTAAGGAGAATGTTACCGTTACTGTTCGATTTCGTCCTCTTAGGTTATTTTACCGTTACTGTTTGAATTTGATTTTTTTTATTTTTTTGGTTTTGGAGTTATTTTGTTTTTTTTGATTTGATTGTTTTTTGGTGGTGGCAGTGCGAGAGAGATGAAGAAAGGCAATGAGATAGCGTGGTATGCAGATGGAAATTGTACTGTTCGGAATGAGTATAATCATAACCTTGCTTATGCATTTGGTCAGTTCTTCTCCTCTTTTTTCCTTAGGAAAACTTTGTAATATCAAATTATTACTAGATGTAATTACGCAACCAATCTAATTTTGATAATGATTTCGCACGCATAGCGTGCGTATAAGGCCAGTGAGTATAATCCTAACCTTTGCTTATGCATTTGGTCAGTTCTTTTCCTCTTTTTTCTCATATTTATGTGTTGTGTAGATTGTTATGTGGTAGAATTAGAATTAGACAATGATTGATGTTGTCATTATAAGCTTATAACTTTTGTTTTTTGTAATATGAACGTAGTAGATAATATGAAGCCTTTATGTTTCCTATGAATCCTCTTAGGGTGGTTGTTGGTGGTGGGGGAACAATTTATCGACTATAGACAAATTCTGGACTAGAGGCGGTTAGGCGAACTAGGAATTCATGAGAGTTTAGTGGACTGAAGGTAATTTTAAGTTTTCACCAAATGAGATGGTCAATCACATGTTTGGTAGAGAGGAGATACGAGGAGCGGATTAACCTCGAATCCCTCATTTTGCAAATGGTGGTTATGAGTGTTAGAGCTTAGAATAGAGGTTTGCATTTCATCACTAAAATGATATACATGTCCATTTTGTGCTCTGAAATCTTGAGCAAAGGAAAAATAGTTGTAGATATGGTGAATTATTACAACTGATGAAAATAAACAAAGTCATGGGAGAGGAAAAATTGGAAATCAACCAATTAGTTATTGCGAAGTAGTAATTGAAATTTCAAAGTGATAGATAAAAAAAGCTCCATAAATTTAGTATCAATAACAATTTAATGAAGGATTTGCAATAACATAAATTTAATGAAAGTATTATTGATCAAATCACTAGAACAACAGAAATTAGGATTCTGTCCCATGATTAATGGCATGTGAAGAAGGTGAAGGAATTCTCCGTATGAAATTAAGCAAAATTTGAGCTGTATACCTCACTTGTATAGGTGATATATAACAAATGTTGCTAGATCTAATAAACCTAAAGTGCTGGCCTCACTAGATATGACAATATCGAAAATGAAGGAAATAAGTAATGGAGAGAGGTCACGTGAAGAAATTATGAGGACACAAATTTGCGAGGATGAAGAAGGAGAGTGATTAATTAATATGAAGTGGAAGGAGTGAGTGAGAGAAATTGAATGAAGAAAGGAATGAGCTAAGAGGAGTAAGTGGTATAGGAGAAGAATGAGATTTCTAGATTCTAAATTAAGGGGAGTTAGGTGAGAAGTATGTGGTGTGGGGTAAAATTGCTTTTTTATTTTTGATAATCTAGTGATTTGGAGACCCATAAACTAGTGAGTTTTTCTTGAAAAAAAGTGGATTTATCAAATAAGAGTTAATATTAACGTTTTTAATTAAAAAAATTTCAAGAAGTGAAAATCAATACATACTGAATCATGCTGATTATCAATTTAATTTTTATTTATACAAAAGAAAAACGAAAAATGTAATAAAATATAGTTATGTCCTCTTATGTCATTTGAATAGCTTAAGTTAGCAAACAACTATCAATCATTGATTGATTTCACCACACTCTTGTACAAACGGCTAATGTATCAGCTAGTCAAACTAGTTAATGCTATTAGCTTGTCACAGCTGATGTAATAGGCTATCAATTAGTGAAATCAGCTAAAGTAATAAGCTATCAGCTATCTGTTGATTGCCAAACAGGACATACTTATTTTTGAAATTTTAATTGTTTCTGTTGTTTTAAGGTACTTTCAGAAAACAAGGAAATCAAATGATTTGATGGAAGTGTTGACAAATATGGGTTTCAAATTTCTCTAGATTTTTGGTGTAGCATGAGCTTTTTTTGTGGCAGCAAAAAGTTTAAGAATCCACTATGTAATGAATATTGATAACTGATCAGACAAGTTTAACTGAAAAATTAAGGAGCTCCTAAGGTTTAACATCAGACTTCTTCAATTTTTGTGAAGTATGTCTTTATTTTTCTGAATCTCTTGCACAGGTAACTTTGTAAATGTTTTTTACAAAACAGAAAATTTAATAATGGCAAAGCTGTAATAAAACAGATATTTTTTTTACCAATTTGAGCTTGGTGTCACTTAATGTTTTTTTATGGTATTATGTTATGTTCTGCTGATAAATTTCTTTTCACCCCTCTTTATACCTGATGCACTTCCTGAATTCCCCTTTGTTTCCTCACGTTAGTGCATATTAATATGCATTCATGGCAAATAAGTACTCAACTTTTGTCCCTAATGTATTGTATAATGTTGGATTCAGATAGAGTATTCGGCCCTGCAACAACTACACACCATGTTTATGATGTTGCTGCTCATCATGTTGTGAGTGGTGCTATGGAAGGAATAAATGGTAATTAGTCTTCCTATAAGAACTTGTTGTGAATTTTGGCAAAAAAGTTTTTCCGTTTCTGCCCTTTCTTTACCTGTTCAGTGTTCACTGTTTAGAATACAAAAGACTGCAGTGCCTTTTCTTTAGTTGACCATGGATAACAAGAAATAAGCGTTGAATCTTGTGTTTTGGCTTCTCTGCTCTAATCAAATTTGTATTATTGTTTCTTTTTGCTCCCTTGATTTCTTTTTGTACCCAAGGGAAGGAACAAGTTTTTATTTTTATAATATACGTATTGCAGAAGCAGTGGTGTTTCCTCATTCTAGTATGAGGTACTAAGAGCATGTACAATGGTAATGACTCTCCAATGAATTCTCTACTCTCTCTATTCAAGCTACTCTAAAAAACTATATCTAAAAAACATCCAACAACAATAAAGCTCTTTAAAGAGCTCTCCATTCTATTTTTCACTATGTAATGGTCCCATGTCGATTATCAAACTCATTCCTTTGTGCCATGTGTCACAAATTGATTGGTTGGGAAAGTGGAGAGCCATTTCTCATTTCTCCCAAATGGTATCTCCTCCAAGAGACACTTTTCAAAGTGTCTCCATGGAGATACACTCAAGAGTCGAAACACACCCAAGAGTCTCATTGTTGGGTAAGAAGTAGCTTTCCATGTTCTCTCTTCTTGGAGAGCTAGTTGGAGAGTCCTTCCAAGAACCCCATTGTACATGCTTTAAGGGTGCGACTGCATTCTATTCAACTTTTTTTAAACTTATCATTACTTATTAAAACTTATCTGAACTTACTGAAACGTATTGAAGTTCAATTTATAAGGTGTCAAAACTTATCGAAAGTTTTTTGAACTTATTTTTTCTTATATAAGTCAAAAGACATAGCCTAAAGAAAATTGCATCTCAATCTGGTTCTCTTTTGTCTAAGCTACTGAATTGATTTCTGTAGTTGGTGTTGGTAAGTAAGCTTTTGTTACTACCAAAAGGCATCCACAGCCGTGGATATAGCACAAGCTTCAGTAATGTCCAATCAAATACAGAAGACAAGGAAGATAATGAACTTTATCACCTCATCACTAATTGCTAATCCACATACATTGTTGCAATAACTGAAGGTTTTTGTTTTTGCGTGTCATGCCATCAGGCACAAGCTATCAGCTATACCATATGCTTGGAAAAGCACATTAAAAGTCTTAGCCTTTTAAGTTTGTGTGCGATGGTTTATGGCATATTGACAATTATACACTGTAGTGTATGTTCCACTTTTTAATCAATGTTATAACTCTGATGGGAAATGGATTTGTATTTTATTGGTTATTTTGGTGTTTGGGGGATGGAGAGAAGCAGAAAGCATTTGTAGGCCTGACAAAATTGACCAGACCCTAACCGAGTCAAAGTTTAGGGTCTTGAACACGACTTTTAGACTCAAAAGCCGTGATGCCTTGCTACAAATAATAGAATAATGGATAATTCTGACTTGTTTGACGTGTTCAAAGCTAGGAGATACTGACCGCAAAACATTATGACCGCCAATTTCCGTCTAAGATTACAGATTGATACAAGACGAGAAATACAACAACCTGATCCTATGAGTTTGGTTCAGTGTTACCTAATTCATGAACTGCGATCCGAAAGATGCAAATTGGTACATGCAATTGCAAGGGTTATACTTTTGGGCTGATTTAACGAAACTAGGTAGCAAATTGTGTCCCCCTACCCATTTTTCGTGAATTAGGTAACACTGATTTGGTGAGTAAAGAATCTTATAGAAATAACTGAAAACAATACTTCACTTTCCTTTTTCAGCCTGGAAAGTTGGGGAAAGTGAATTCATTAACCTTAATGCAGATTCTACTGGCTCTCTTCTTGTACTTTCCAAGTACACACAATGGCCCAATCAACAAAATTTAAATATTGATGGAGTATTTTTCACCCAAACTTATAGATCATATGTCTCTATTTTAAGGCTTAAAATCGGAGGATTGTTGTGCCTCACCCTCCTGTTTATATCTTCTTCCTGGATTGTCGTGGAAGAACCTTATCCATTTCATTCGTCTTTCACCACCTTTGTCATCTTCAAAGCGATAGGCAAGACTTATTTTCATCTATAACTTGTCTTTTTTTATTTCATTTTTTTAAATATACTTTCTTGGTAATCAGATAGCTATCTGCCTCTCTATTCTCTGAACTTTTTGTATCATTCTTGTCTATTATGTGCAATTTGCTCTCTTCTTCAGTTTAATACTTTAATGTCCGTTTTCATCCGTTAAGAGTTTGTATCTTGTGATTAATGTATGCATTATGAATGATAATGTCCATGATGTACAAGCTGTATGCTGAGTTGTTAGAAGTGCGGAAAATGTTTCACAAATGCGATTCTCGGCCTACAATGGCCTTGCTTTATTGTAGGTACTATCTTTGCATATGGAGTTACTAGTAGTGGGAAGACACACACAATGCATGTAAGAGATTTTTGCTTAGTCTATTTATTTTACTTCTCATATTTTACCTGTTTTTTGATTTATTCTGTTTTTCACTTCCACATTTCCACTCTGATCCCTATATAAAATCAATCTGATGAGGATCATATGTTCAAATATGGAAATCATGTATAATACATACCTTTTGTTCAAGAACTTATCAAATGTGATTTAAACGGTAACAAACGTTAGTTTCCACCTAGCTGTTAACAATTTTACTCTTGTGTGCTGTGTCCCAAAGCTAATGTACACACTGATAATGAAATGGTAAAGAGAGGGAACATGAAGCTATAAGATATCAAATTGAGTATGCGGTGTTTGAGAGCCTCCATAGTCTTCAATATTATATCTCTTAGTAGTAGAAATAGATGGATCCGCATGGATGAAATATTAAATATAAGGGGATTCTGCAGATAATAAATTTCACCTGTATATGACAACTGACAAGACATATCTAGCTGTGTCCTGTTTTTGGCCTATGTTGTATTTGAACTTTTCGGTAACAAGACATATAATTTTAACCATAGAGGTTTGTTGCCGCAAAGATGTGCATTTTGAAATAAAATGTGTGAGAACACATTAACAGATAGAAGTTTGAACAAAGATAAGATAAGTAAGTTCCGGTTATGATGGCTTGGGCATGTAAGACGTTGACTAGATAATGCACTGCCACACTGGCTAGGATAGTGAAATGTGGGGATAGTGGAGATCTCGAAGAAGTCGGGAGGCCAAAGATGACTGGGATACAGAGCGTTAGGAACGGTATGAAGGTATTAGGTCTGTGGGAGCATATAGTGCTGGATAGGAGAGATAAAGGCAGAGGATCCATGTGGATGATCACCAGAGATAAAATCTTGACTCATGGAGCCAACCCTATCTCATTGGAATTAAGGCTCTGACATTGTTGCTGTTGTTGTACGTGTGCAATATGGGTATTTCAGGAAGTAGCGACAAAGACACTATTATACCTGAAACAGTAGATTTTTGTCCTCATGTCTTCATGTGTACGCTTAAAATCTAAGTACTGATGGATAATTATGAGCATATGGATCCTTCTGAAATCCGATCTAAGAGATTGTTCTAAATTTTCTATTAGTGCGTTGCTGCTTTCCATTATATATTATATTTTGTTCACTTTGTCTCCTCATCAGCTAACTGTGATAAACCCTGCAATAACTCACTGCTTGTAATGTTAGAGAATTATGTGCATTCTTCTGGATGAAGATGAACATATAAAATATCTTTTTGTTCTAAATGTGGCCAGGTATTGTTTATCCCCATTCCCCAATCTCAATATTTATTTAGAAGTCAAAAGCTCCTCATAGGATTAAGGCTCCCCTCCCGGATTACCACTTTGTGTCTTGGGAGAGATTGCTGAACTCAAGCAGCAGAGTTGGAAAACAGTAATTTGACATAATGAATCCATTTTCCTGTCGGAGCACCAGGCAACATGTCATAACTATGAAATTAGAAAGCATATAACCGTATTGATGAGAGAGTTTAGATGACTTGCTAATTCTTCTGTTATCTGTGGAGCAATTGGCGTTGAGAGCTTTTGTCTCACATAATTGGCTGTCTTCTTCTGGAAAACCATATGGAAAAGCTGGCATAAGTTGCTATGTTGATGCCGTGATTTTGATTTCAGGGGTTGCAGAAGTCACCTGGAATTATCCCATTAGCAGTGAAAGATATCTTTGAAATGATACAGGAGGTACTTATTTAATTACTGTTTGATGCTATACTAAGAATTTACCTTATTTTTATTCTTTGGAAATGGGACATGATAATTGATACAAGGTAACCCTGTAGTTGTGGTGTTTCCGGGATGACCTTCACTTATTAAGAATTACCCAAGTAACCCTAAAGTCGGATAATCAATCCTATATAACCTTTCTTCTAACAGAATCCTAATTCTGTTGACTTTGGGTTAGTGTCATTATATGTGCTAATGTTGTTTTTGGGGAATTGTATAAAGCCCCAAATGCAAGCTCTTCAATCTCACAGTCTAAATAATTCACGAACTTTCAAAGTATAGGGTTGGTACCTCTCTATCATGCTTCTCCCTCTCTTTATCTTCCCTCTTTCATTGTCTTCTCATTATTCTCTTGTTCTTCTATGATTCTCTTTTCTCTATCAATATATGCCTTTACTACCTTTGCCTAAATGAGAATGTTACTAGGGGTGTTAGTTTCCTCTGTATAAATAACAATCTTTCTCATATCTTTGCATAATCTGAACATCCTCTTAAACTGAGCTTCACTTTTTATCTCAGCTAAATTATTTTCCCAGGGGGATGATAATACTTAATTATGGGGTAAGGGGCAGGGAGGACTCCCCTTTTTCAGGCCCTCTGTCTCTAAACTAGTTATCAAACCAACTATAATACTTTCTCCCCATTTGCGTCCTCAAGTGAACCGTCAAACTCTTACTCTCCGTAATTCATCCCACAAAATACCTCACCCAACTGTAGACAAAGCATCCCTCAAAAAAAAAAAAACCCGTAGACAAAGCACATTAAAATCATACAATAAAATTTACAGTTTATACAACTAAAGCAATAAATCAATCTAACAAAAACAAATATGAAACTGATTCATGACAATTATGAAAAACCGATTTAAGTAAAGTTTCTTAACATTTGTCCTTTTTTCACTTAAAATTTGACATTAAGAAAACCATGCTTAATACCAATTTCTTTATCTAATAATGCTGAAGACTAATTTCTCCTTGCTCTAACTCTTTGCTAAATACGCCATATTTTGAATGCAGAGCATGAAATTAAATTAACTTTCAGTTCTAACCAAATTGCTCAGAGTTTCGTACATCTTTGCTTTGGGAAGATGATGGAGCAGAGACAAAGTGAAGGGTTTGCATTAATTACCCACAACTACCAAACACTTTAGGGGAAAAGTACTCTTTTAATCCCGCATTAACTGTGTCCCAATTCGTGAACTTTTACACCATTACTGTGCTGCTAAACAAGTAATTCTGGGACTTTTCTTTTTGTGGAATTTTAAATGAGTCAGGGGCAATTCGGAAAACCATTATAAGTACAGGGTTACCTTGTCTAATTTTCTGTTATTTTTCTTACTCACCATTTGTTAACTATATCAGACACCTGGCAGAGAGTTTCTTCTTCGTGTTTCGTATCTGGAAATCTACAATGAGGTCAGAAGCTCTCGAATTTTTCTTTGAATGGCTGAACTACTATTGAATCAAACTTGCATTTATAACTGCTATGAGGTTTTGGCTGGTCTGTTGACATTTGTTTTCTGAAGCATGTGATGGATAGCACACAATGGTACTTAGAAATGAGTACATATAGAAAGATCACTTATAATGGAGTGTCTATTAGTGCTCCTTACTATCCTTGTTTTTGTCAAGCATTGCATCACAACTCATTTGCCATGCGATGTCTATTTCTTAAAAAGAGAAGAGTCTGCGAAAAGTAAAGCTTCATGAAAATTTCAGAAAACAGTGCATACTTATTCCATGATAGAAGTATAAGCCTATAAGATACTGTCGTATATGTGATTTCGCTTGTATAACAAACCCTTTTGTCCAACTGGGTTTGCTATTGACTGAAAAAAAACATGAGATGCGCCAAGTGTGTGAAAGTTTAGCAATATATCCTTTAACCCTGGAATTCATATTGAGGAAATTGAAGATAACATTGACTGTAAGTGAAAAGCATTGTTTTTATAGTATATTCATTATTTTTTCATATTTTAAAAATACCTTAAATCTGTTGCTGAAAAATTTCCTGTGTTGACTGTTGAGCTGTGAGCTATAGGAGCCGCCCTTTTGCATCGGTTTATGATGGGAGTAGGGATATGCCTTCATTTATAAGGAAATTGTACGAGTATATATTTTTCTAACCTTTTGATATTGTTAATGCCTCATTTTGAATTATTGAGAAACTTTTTTCTTAAAAAAACCCAACCAATTGCTTACGATGTGGGGACCTGTTTGTACTATTTAAGTCTCTGGTTCTGTACGGAAACCATTAAACTTGTTAACTTTCCAATCCTTTACATTGTTCTTATAGGTTATCAATGACTTGCTGGATCCGGTAGGGCAGAACTTACGAATTCGTGAAGATACTCAGGTACATGTGCTAATGTGGAGAGTTTAGACTGAATTTGTTCTTAGGACCAAAGGATCATGAAAGTGGTCTACTTTCAGAAAAATAAAAAAAAATACTATTATCAGTTCCAAATGTTGTAAAATGATGTATTATTCTATAGATTTGCAAATGCTTAATGCAAGTTCTGCAATAGGGTTTTAAGAGTGGACAAGTGAGAAGATATGCTAGAGGTTTTCATTGTGGAAGGAGCGAAGAAATTAATATGAGATTCTGCTTCCAAACTTTAGTAACGATGAGGATATAATGTAGAAAGATTGTCAAATATATGCGACCCCATATTACGTACAGAGGAATTATGACTCCAGAATCCATATAGTGACTGCTATGAAATTCTCAATCAATTGTTTGCCTTTCAGAACCTACTCATTTTAGTATTGTGCAGAATGTTATATTTCAGAGCTGATTGCCTGATTCTCTGCATGTATCATTTTGGAACCACAATTGATTGCTGCAGAAAATTCTTCTTTCTTCAATCAATTTGATGAAAGAATCAGCACAATCCTAGAAGATAGGGCTTGTTTAAAAAGAGAAATTGTAAAAAAAGGCTTATATCACTTAATATGTATACTGGGCGTTCAGTATATTGGCATTGTTCCTGTTGTTTACTTAATTATAGGCAGTCAATATCTTTTGCAGGGAACTTACATTGAAGGAATTAAAGATGAAGTTGTACTCTCGCCCGCTCATGCGTTATCCTTGATTGCTACTGGTGAAGGTATGCTCAGGTTCTAATTTGACTCTCTTCTTTTGGAAAGATACGGCTAGTTGCTTTCTTCATGTGCTGTATCCTTGAAGCTTTGAAGGCTGTTCCTGAAGTTGCGTTTCATAAGAATGCTAACTAACATTTGTCCTTTTTTTTCCGCGTTTATTTGTTCCATTGAGTCTGCAATGCTGTCAATTGTAGTCTGATCATGTATCACATCTGATTTATCAGTCAAACATTTGACTAATTTTCTCTATTATTTGCCAGCCCATAGACATGTTGGCTCCAACAACTTCAATTTACTTAGCAGTCGAAGTCACACCATTTTCACCTTAGTAAGTCTTTCTTTTATGCTAATAGGTAACTAGCGTGCATGCCTATTTTTGGTAACTTCAATTTACTTAGCAGTTGAAGCCTGTTTATACTCAACTTCCATCTGTCCTTAGATTTTTGTCTCTTTTGTCTCTTTACCATGTTTATTTTTGGTCCACTTGGTTTTGCCATAACTATGGCAGTGACAGTTCTAACACCGCAGAATCACTGTCCAAGCAGAACCACTGTTTATTTAACCGAGATCCAAAACGCTTGATGCTTGCTTAGTTCTCAACAAGGAATTTTCTGTGGGTGATAAGATGAGCAACAATTGAGTTGTCTCTTAGATATTAAAAAGCGTTTTCCTTGGTGGTTAGCCTGAATTGATGCTTACTTGTGGACCATGATTTGGTGGCACGATAGTTGGATGCTCAACTGTCATGGGACATGGCTCAAAATGGGCAGAAACCATGTAGCACATGTATGGAAACTAACGGTGCAATGATGCGGTTGGCAATTTGAGTCAGGCAACAAGAGTGCAAGTGCAACTGTAAGTTTTGCATTCTTATGGGTTGTGCAGGAGCTAGAGGACCTCAAGGGAGGGAGGACTTGATATTGATGCAACCGTGAATTAAGTTTGAGAGGAAACTATTGGTGTCTAGTATTAAGATATGAGGTGTGCACACAGTGGAGCACTGAAAGCTTGGGTAAGTAGGACTAAACCATGTGGCGGACTCTCACTGGAGACTTGGAGAGGCCGGGCTGCCTTGACAGGCTAATATGGGCTGCAAAAATTGCCATGCTAGTTCATGTAGTCTGATAAGAATGATAATGGTACTGGTGCCTTAATATCTTAAAATGTTAAGGATGAACTCTACTGTTAGCTGGATGCCAGAGTCTCTCTCTCTCTCTCTCTCTCTCTCTCTCTCACACACACACACACACACACACACACACAGTGTTACCTCTTTGTCTACTGGTGGCAAGTTGTTACCGCTGTTCTGCTCTTTACTGCCAGCACAGCCATTTCCCTTATCTGGTTAAAATTTGTTAGCACAAGTTTTTGATCCAACAAATATAGAGACCACAATAAAGTGCGATATTGAGGTTCAAAGATTGATTGTTTTGACAAATTCAACTTCTTTTGAAGATTATGGTTCTGCTGCGACGAACTTCCTTAATACACTTGTAAATTCAGGGAGTTAGCACTTGGCACTATTCGGTAAATAAATTCAGGAAGTACAATTTTCGGTTCCGTGAAATTTCAAGTTCCATATGTAAATAGCATCCATGAGACATGTATAAATGCTTGACTATGGGCTTCGGTAAGTGCAATTTGTCATGTGCCTCTATGCATTGCTGGAAATATAATGATTTTTTGCATCAACTTCCAATGAGAATAATTCTACCAAACAACCAAATAATTCCTTAGGGTTGATGCCGTATAAAGAAGTGTGACTTCCATTAAAGTTGAATTTGTTGAGCCAAACAATCTTACTTGAAGCAGGGAAACAATTTTGAAACCTCAAGGTCTTGAAGTCTTGAAGATTAAGTTATACTTTAAATGGAAGAGGATCCTGTGAAGGTTTTTTTGTTTTTGTGTTTGTTTTGCTATATTCTCTGGTATTTGTGACAAAGAAGGAAGGAAATGTGTTGGGAGCCGTTTAGAGCAATGGATTAATATGTGATCAGGTGGTCTTTGCAGCATCTTCAGGGAATGGGGACACAGTTTTTATCAGTTTGCATTTTGATGATTTATCAGTAACAGCACAAAGCTTTTCAACTACTTGTTCTGTCTTCCATAAGAGTACCCCAAGTATTATGTCCTTAAGTACGTCACTTAAAGAAGGGTGTCAAAGATAGTTTGCAGATTTATTTATTATTTTAAGAATCCGAAGGCATTGTTGCATTAAAATTTAATTCACAACAAGTAATGGGACAAAATTTTCTACCTTCTACAAATATTGGCTACTTTGCCAATCAAGGATGGGTTTATACCATCTATAGATATTTATCCAAGTGTAATGGGATTTTTCTCAGTTTTGAATCTGTCAGACAAAATCCTTGTGCTCTTATCATTTGATCTTTGACAAAATCGTTGGCTTTTCAGACCATAGAAAGCAGTCCACATGGCCAAAGTCAAGGAGAAGAAGATGTTACATTGTCTCAGCTGGCAAGTCTTTCCTAAATTTCATTAATTACCAAGAATTTTTCTTCTAAACACTGGAATTTCTTTTATAAACACACTGCATCTGTACATTCACCTTTCCCATCGACCCTCGTAGAACAGCTTGTTCAATCTGCTAATACAAGGATTTGTTTCAGTGTCCTCGCTGCCTTATTTGAAAAATTGTATCTTACTTTGCAGCACTTGATTGATCTTGCTGGGTCTGAAAGTTCAAAGATTGAAACAAATGGGTTACGTAGAAAGGAAGGCTCATATATTAATAAAAGCTTGCTAACTCTCGGCACTGTAAGTGGTTTCCTTGGTTTTTAGCAGCTTGTTATTTCTGTAACTATCCAAGGCTCCAAGCAACGTGTTTCATTGATCATCAAAGCATTTTTATGTTGGCTGATGGAAAACTTGCACACATTGGCTACTTCATGCTATTCTTTTCACCAAAATTTAGTTTGTTTATTTTTATTTTATAAAGAGTATGCTGGTTGAGTTTCCTGCAAATATTGTCCTTCCTTTAAAAGAGTTTCTGTTTGCTACATCTGAATTGAATATGGTGAAGGTAGTAATATTATATAAAATAATGGTGGTTGTAAGGATATACTTTTTCTGGTTGACATGGCAAGTATAGGTGTAAAAATTGTTCCGACTTGACTAGCTCTATGGTAAACTGTCATATCTTATCGTCTGCTACTGCAGTATATATCTTTGTTATATAGATATCATATTTCAGAGTTCAAAAACATAATTATTTCTATCAAATTCATTATATGTGTGTAGCAGTGTAGGTGTTTGTTTTTCATTTTTATATTAGAACTTTTACTGAAACTCTATAGAATATAGATACTAAATTTTATTTCATATATCAAAATATTACAGGTAATCTCTAAGCTAACTGATGGAAAGGCAACTCATATTCCTTACCGTGATTCAAAGCTCACCCGTTTGTTGCAGTCTTCTCTCAGTGGCCATGGACGAATTTCAGTGAGTTATTTTGTTAATTCATGTAGCGATGAGGCTCTAGCCAATCTGTTTCTTCTTCTGCAATAGGAGATTTTCTATGTGTTGTTGAAAATCTTTCATTTATGACTTTATCTTTTGTGTAGCTTATTTGCACAGTGACCCCTGCTTCTGGCAACAGCGAAGAAACGCACAACACACTTAAGTTTGCTCACAGGAGTAAGCATGTAGAAATAAAGGCTTCTCAAAATAAGGTAACTTTGGGAGAAACTTTCCTTTATTTTTTCTTATATGCTGTCATGAAAGTTCCTCAACATTGCTAATGTTTTTTTTTTCATCGACTATTTATTTCTTGAAGATATTGGATGAAAAATCCCTCATTAAGAAGTACCAAAAGGAAATTTTAAATCTGAAGGAAGAGCTTCAGACTTTGAAGCATGACATAACAGAGGATCCATGTAGGAGTGTATCAACACCAGAAGATATGGTTAGCCAAACAATGCAGGTACGTGACACTTTTTTGTGTATGCTCACTTCTCCCTAAGTCGCCTAAAAACTTCTAGGTTGGATTTGGCACTGATAACAAGGGTAGTTGCTGAATTTGAGTGAGAAATATGATAGTCGACAATGAGAGAAGAAAAGATGAGAGAAATTGTTATGATAGCGAGAGAAATAAGGGTGACGTGATGGAGGAGAGAAGTTGAGATTTACTCGAAATGGAAGAATGATTTTTTTTTTTTTTTAAAAATCCAAAGAGAAGATGAACGAAGGGGGTAGTTCAACAAGAATGTCGCGATCATGCTTTGCTTAGGAATAACATATATAAGAAAAAATATAGTCACGTGGGTTCTTGGTTGATTCATCTCAATGATTACTTTTAATCAATATTTAAGCGTTATAATTTTTAATAATATGCAATGAAAGATATTTAAAGTCAAAGAAGTAATTGGCAAACACGGACATCCAAAATAGGTTGAACCAAAAGAAACGGAGGGAGTGTATGTCAATATTAATGATTTAAAGTCCATTTTAACTGGTATATTTGAATTAAAACCCTGATCCCACCTATGCAATACGGCCGTACCACACTTTACAATAGCACTCACCCTGACCTTCATGTTATTTTAACAAAAGAGAGAGAAAGGGCATGGTTGGACCATGTATCTTAATGAAGTCTTGAAAAAGAATTGCAGAGGGTGGGTGGCTGTTAAATTTTTCTCGCGAAAGAGAAAAAGTAATGCGAGTGTTGGGTTGACCTTATATTTATTTATTTTGAATCAGGTGGTTTTGAAGTATTATAATTTTATTATAGGACATTACACAACCAATTTAACTTTAGCTTAGTGGTGAAAAATTTACTTTCTTTATTGGTTCCGAGCATAGTTAAAAAATGCGGTTTCGGTCACGATCGCGGTAATGGTCACGGTAAATCGGTAATGCGGGAACGGAGATGATACGGTTGTCGTACCGCCAAATATCGGCTTAAACCATGAGAAATCCCTAGAACGCGCCTAAAACGCGGTTTTTTTACACCTTTACGATGCGGGTAATATCGGTTCGGTAGATTTGAAAACCTTTACAACACGGGAAATACGATACGATGCGGCCTTGTTTTGACACCATGGTTCCGGGATTCGAGGTGTGTAGAGTGTTCATTTTATTTGTTAAGGAATATTTTCTTTCAAATGGCATGGTGTCATGTCACGTGCCCAGTGAGATTTATGGATGGTATGGCATGCTCGCACCGGTAGGAGGTAGATTACACCAGTGGCGAATCTAGAAAATAATGATTGGTTGGGCCCAATGCATAGTATGTTGTATATAAAATGTTGCATTCATGGAGAAAATTTTGACCATTTCCTGTGTCAATCTAATATTCTAACTAGTAAGGCTCTGTGTCTTCTGTTGTTGCCTAGTGGGCATGTCCTGAGGTTAGTGGTCTCCACCTTAGGTTGATGCAAGTCGTTTCCTTCCCTCTCCTAAAATAAGATGTCAAAGTCACCTTACTAAAATATACATGTAAAGTTATTATCATACAATGTAAATTGCAATCTTGCATCTCTTCTATAGAATATACTCAACAAATACGTACAAAATGAGATTACATTAAACATTAACCAATATATGAAAATAATAATTGTGATAATGATATTGTAGTTAAGTGCATTTTAAAAGTGTTAGCTACTAGTTTAGTAATTTAAAAGTTATATGATCCAAGATCTATTAAAAAATTGGGGAAAGGTAAACAAGGATAATGACACAAAGAGCAGGCGGAGAAAGATAATTTGCAGCAAGGGGATTCGGACCACCAACCAACTTTATATATATATATATATATTAGACGAAGATCGACTGAGCTACTTGCATGTCTTGCACTCTTGCCAATCTATTGAAACGTGTAATACTTAATGGAAATTACAATGATGTGGCAGGCCACGGCCCGTGCAAGCCTTAGGTTTCGCCACTGGATGACCGCACCAAGACACCTTCTTAAATAAATATCTATATAACAGCGGAAGCTCTAAACTCACGCAAGCTATTACTTGGATCCCCTTTAAGATTAGGCTTAAGAGAATGAACATTTTACAACATAAAGCTATTAAAACTTAGTTACAAAATAACAATCTTGAACTTCACAAATAAATTTTACAAACCCAAAATACAACAAGGTTTCCAAAATATTGTCCATCATGATAACAACAAACTGACAATTGAAGTCTTAGCATCTGTCATCCATACATAACATCAACTGCAACCTCATAAGACAGTTTCAAAGAACAAAACACAAGTCAGCAAAGCTGAGTACACAAATAGAATTTTAGAAAATATTATGGTGGCTGGAAGTATTTTTTTCTTTCGCAATCACTTTATTTCGAATGACCCTTCCAAAAGAAAATGAGATGCAACACATCACTAAACTTATTGAAGATACACCAAGTACCCACTTCCGCATTACTTCCAGTATAATATCATTACAATTCTTTCTATTGGTTCCACATCGCTATTTTTATTTATATACATAAGGAAAGTGAACACGATTAAAGAGGGGTCACCACTAGGGCTGCTTATCGGTCGAGCCGGGCTCGAAATGTGGTTTGCTCGGCTTGTGTTCGTTTAAGTTTATTCGAGCTCGAGCCGAACTTTGTTCGAGGCGAGCTTTGCCAAATGTTAAACGAGCCGAGCTCGAACTGTTCACGAACAAACTTGACTCTTTATCACCCCTTGTCTTTTACATGTTTAATTTGTTTTTCCTTTTTAATATTTGATTTTTATAGGTTTTCTTTTAGACGAATGAACTATTAACTTATTATTGTGTGATATCTAGGTTAATATATTTATGTATATACTCCCTCCGGTCTTTATTAGTTTACCCGTTTCTTTTGCACAGTTTTAGGAGAAACAATGTTGTGGGACATAGAAAGAAAGAGAAACTATTATTCTATGTTAAAGCTGAATGTATGTGTGATGGAAAGTTAGTGGTCCCATTCCAAAAATAGAAACAAAAGAATTGGGTAAACTAATAAGGGACATTCCAAAAAGGAATACGGGTAAACTAATAAAGACCGGAGGTAGTATATAAATATTATTTTTCTACATAAAAGTAAAATTAAGCCCGTTCACGAGCTCTTGAGCCGAGCCTTGCCTAGCTCAGCTCGGGTCGTTAAAGTCTCGAGCCGAGTTCGAATCCGAGCCGAGCCACCACGAGCCGAGCTTTGATCGAGCCGAGCCCGAATCGTTCGCGAACAAGACATGCTCATTATCACCCCTAGTCACCACAACCGACTGTCTTTAAATTGTGGGGGTCGTTACCCTCCTATTTACCATATGCTTGCAAAACTTCGAGGACATATCTCTATCAACTACGAGACACCACGCTCGCTTGGAACTATTGTTCATCACCATTCATGGCTACTTTCCCTTCCTTTAGGTGATCACATGCTAAGAACTATAGGAAGAGAGGGTATTTTAGATATTATCTTCTTTAGTTTACTTGGGGGTAGGGGTGGCAATGAGACGAGACAACTCGCGAGCTACTCGAGATCGACCCCGGCCAAAACTCGGCCAAAGCTCGACTCGAGTGAGCTCGAATCGAACTCGAGCTCGACTCGAGATGTTGGTGAGTCGAGTTGAGCAACTCGATGCTCAACTCGAAAACTTCGTGAGAAGCTCGAATACCCATTTATCAATAGCAAAATACTTAAATTCAACATTTTTCTACCTTATTGTTGCTTTTAACATGAGACACTGGCAAGTTTCTCGAAATCTACTCGGTTAAAATTCGACTCGAGTGAGCCCGACTCAACTCAAACTCGACTCGAAATGCTAACGAGTCGAGTCGAGCTAGCTCAAACTCGAACTCGACTCGCATCATTGCCACCCCCTACTTGGGGGTTAAGTTGGATTGTTTATTTGGAAAGTAGTATAAATATAGGGCGACAATGTGAAAGGCATGTTGAAAGTAGATGAGAATTTGGGTGAGCTTTTAAGAGCTCAATCGGGAGAGAATCAAGCCTCTCGAAAGCTTAAATATCTTTACATTTTGCTATATTTTTCGTTATTAATCAATCAAAGTTTATCTTCTTCCCTTAATTTCTCCATTTTAGCACTACAATCATGTCCAATCTAACTTGATTCTTAGCATCACACAAGCATATTGATAACTTTTAATTCCTCTTAATTGTCAGTAAGTCATTATTTAAATTTTTGCTTTGGATAATGACCTTGGTCTTTTTATGAGGAAGTATTTGAGATAATATGTAATTTGACAAAATCTTTAAGTTGGAACTTGTCATAAAACTAGTTAACATTGAAGGTGGAAAGTATACTATAAAGTAGAGTTATAACAAAAGGTAAACATTCTTAGAAAGTAGTGGTTATTATATAATTAGTTGCTTGAAATATCAGTAAAAATTAGGAATTCTAAAATCTTGGTGAAGAAAAACATTACAACTAATTATTTGAAATTGTATTATAGATGAGTATACGACTTGTTTAATACACGATTCTTGTACTTCAAAACTTAACAAGTGAGGAAATTCCTATTTGATAAGCTTAAAAACTAGTTTATGAGTAAAACTAACCCCTTTATAATGAATAAGGGAAAAACACGGTTGTAAGTAATTATACATTACTTTTCACTTTAAAACATGAGAATAGAAGTTTTTATCACTCAAATATTGTTCTAAACTTATACTTACAAATCTGGAAATTAGTGTATTTATTCAAAGAAAAACAGAATATGTCCATAATCAACAATTTTCAGCAGAAAACTAAAACTGTCATAAGTCTCTCCTCAAGAGAACTTCAATACGAACAACTTTTGTTAAATAGTATTTTTAATGGCCAGAATATGCCCAAACATGCATTTTTGTAAAACTGTCCAGATTTATACGAAAACACAGGTTGTAACTTTAAGTATTTAACTCTTGGGTTTTCTTTCTTAAACCATAACTTCCTCTAATATTTAAACACTCAATAAAATCACAAACAAACAACCACCAATTAACAAAAAAAACTTATCACTTCTGTTCCGCGGACTCGGCAGTTTGTGCCATATGCCCGGGTTGGTACGACACGACACCGACTCAGGTGTGAAATACGAGTCGGATCCTCCATATTGCACTTCGACACGGCAAACCCTAATTCGAACGTGAAAAGGAAAAGAGAAGAAGAGGAGAACTTACCTTACGATCGGCAGGAGCTTTGAACTCGCCAGAGCCACCACCGCCGGTCAGTTTCTTCTTTTTCTTCGCTTCTTTCTTTCTTAGCTTCTGGGTTCTCTGTCTTCTCTCTCTTCGATCTTCTCTTCTTCTCTTTTTCTTTTTTCTTTTTTCTTTTTGTCCTTTGTGGCCACGTGTCCTTTCTTTTCTCTTTTCCTTTTTTCTTTTTTCTTTTTTCTTTTTATTTTCCTTGTCCTCTCCTTTTCTTCTATTTTGCTTTCCTTTTTTTTTTAAACACTGCTTTTGGGTGGTTGTTCTTTCTAAATAACTACCTTAATTTATTACTACATTATAAATAGACAATTATAAAACTTAAAATTAGTATTAAATATTATATTATAGAATACTAATTTTGCCATACTCGTACTCGTGTCCAAATCTGGGAGTAAGTCCTCGACACTCGGAACCATACCCATACCCGACACTCCTAGCCGAGTCCAGGTTACATAGCTTATCACACATCCCTTATAATTTCTACCACAATACATGCATGTTCAAATTCCTTTTATAAACCCCAATTAACTCATTTGGAAACCCAAAAATAAGTTGAACTTCTGTACATTAATTCTTTACTCAAACTATCTCTTTTCCCTCCAAATTGCAGAATTTCGGACATTCCTATATTCCAAAGAACTTATATTAATTACTTAATTTTACCCACACAAGCTATCAAGAACAATTTCCTCTTATAAGAAAATTTCAACTTACCTTCACTCTTTGTGCTCGAATTTTCCGTGCTCCTCCCTCTTTTGTAACGGAGCTCTTATAGCTCCCCAATGTGGGTCTCCTATCACAATGGGATTACCTCTTTGGTTCATTTCATTAATGGTGATCTCAATTTCGCCATAACCTCATCAATTGTGACTTCCCACGTGATTTCCCTCTTGTCAACATCCTCTAATTCTCTCCTAGTTCCCTAGATAAAACCATTAGCAAAATACAACACAAGTAGCTCCCAATAAATATTCCTAAAAGAAATCCAAGGTTCACTTTGTGGTAGGGTTTTCACAACGGTATAGGCTTGAATCTCGAGGCGTGTGTTATGGTTTTCCCCATAAACTATCCGCTCATTATACCTTTGTATGTACTCCAACATCCTCCTCACATAACCTCTAGCTTCTCCTCCTCCTATGCCTATGTTAAGTAGGGTGATACGCCTATATGGAGCCCCGAAGACAATTATTTCAAATCGAGATCCCTGATTTTTATCCAATTTTTGGAAGAAATTACAGGAAGCATTTGGTATGAGAATAAAATTGAATACTACTTTCCACACCGCAACCGGTGCCGGACTCAAGAGAACGATACAATCTTTAATATGCTTCAAGTTTGTGTCTTATTCTTGGGAGGTTTAATGGAGGAACAAGTTGTCATCGATAGAGTTCTCTTACAACAATAGTCATCGGTTCTCGATTGAAATGTCACCATATAAAGATTTCGTATGGGAGAAGATGTGGAAGGCCTATTTGTTGGGATGATGTGCACCCAAGAGTCATGATAGGACGATAAATGATACAAGAAACAATGCAGCAAGTTAGGGTCGTTCGTGAAAGGATGAAGATATTTCAAGATAGACAAAAGAAGTACGCCGACTTAAGAAGGAAAAAGCTTGAGTTTGAAGTTGGTATCACCAACCCGTGGAGTGAAGAGGTTTGGAGTTCGAGAGAAATTGAGCCCTGAGTTCATAGGACCATAAGAAATATTATGAAGGACTGGGGAGGTGGCCTACGAGATAGCTTTGCCAATGAAATCATCCCGAATTCAAAATGCTTTTCACATCTTCCAACTTCGAAAGTATGTATATGATCTGTCCCATGTACTATCTTATGAACCACTGCAACTTGATGAGACCTTGAATTATGAAGAGAAGCCTTTGCGAATTCTGGATCGCAGAGACAAGAATTTGAGGAATAAAACTATACCGTTAGTGAAGGTCATGTGGATAAATCATGGTGAAGAAGACGCTACCTCGGAGAAGGAGATTGACATGAAAGAACGATATCCGCATCTTTTTCCATAAAGAGCTTCATATGGTGATATTCCAATTGGAACTGGTGACTATTGTTGTAAGAGAACTCTATCAATGACAACCATTCCTCCCATAAACCTCTGAAGTTTAAGTCACAAGCTTGAAGCATATTTTCTAATGTTTGTATCGTTCTCTCAGTCTGGCCGTCAGTTGTTGTGTGGAAAATAGTATTTAATTTTATTCTCATACCAAACGCTTCCTGTAATTTCTTCCAAAAATTGGATAGATATCAGGGTTCTCAATTTGAAATAATTGTCTCCGAGGCTCCATGTAGGCGTATCACCCTCCTTAACATAGGCATAGGAGGAGGAGAAGCTAGAGGTTATGCGAGGAGGGTGTTGGGGTACATATAAAGGTATAATGAGCGGGTAGTTTATGGGGAAAACCATAACACACGCCTCAAGATTCAAGCCTATACTGTTGTGAAAACCCTACCACAAAGTGAACCTTGGATTTCCTTTAGGAATATTTATTGGGAGCTACTTGTGTTGTATTTTGCTAATGATTTTATCTAGGGAAATGAGAGAAGATTAGAGGATGTTGACAAGAGGGAAATCACGTGTGAATTCACAATTGATGAGGTTATGGCGAAATTGAGATCACCATTAATGAAATGAACCAAAGAGGTAATCCCATTGTGATAGGAGACCCACATTGGGGAGCTATGAGAGTTGTGTTACAAAAGAGGGAGGAGCACGGAAAATTCGAGCACAAAGAGTGAATGTAAGTTGAAATTTTCTTGTTGGAAGAGAAAATTTGTTCTTGATATCTTGTGTGGGTAAGATTAAGTAATTAATATAAGTTCTTTGGAATATAGGAATGTCCGAAATTCTTCAATTTGGAGGGAGAAGAGCTAGTTTGAGTAAAGAATTAATGTACAGAAGTTCAACTTGTTTTTGGGTTTCCAAATGAGTTAATTGGGGTTTATAAAAAGGAATTTGTACATGCATGTATTGTGGTAAAAATTATAAGGAATGTGTGATAAGTTTTTTTTAATTGGTGGTTGTTTGTTTGTGATTTTATTAAGTGTTTAAATATAAGAGGAAGTTATGGTTTAAGAAAGAAAACCCAAGAGTTAAATAATTAAATTTACAACCTCTGTTTTTCGTATAAATCGGGACATTTTTATAAAAATGCAGGTTTGGGCCATTTATGGCCATTAAAAACACTATTTAACAAAAGTTGTTCGTATCGAAATTCTCTTGAAGAGACACTTATGGCAGTTTTAGTTTTCTACTGAAAATTGTTGATTATGGACATATTCTGTTTTTCTTTGAATGAATACACTAATTTCCTGATTTGTAAGTATAAGTTTAGAACTACATTTGGGTGATAAAAACTTATATTTTCATCATTTCATGTTTGAAAGTTAAAAAGTAATGTATAGTTATTTACAATCGTGTTTTCCCCTTATTCATTATAAAGGGGTTAGTTTTACTCATAAACTAGTTTTTAAGCTTATCAAATAGGAATTTCCTCACTTCTTAAGTTTTGAAGTACAAAAATCGTGTATTAAACAAGTCGTATACTCATCTATAATATAATTTTTGATATTTAGTAGTAATGCTTTTCTTCACCAAGATTTTAGAATTCCTAATTTTTACTGATATTTCAAGCAACTAATTATATAATAACCACTACTTTCTAAGAATGTTTACCTTTTGTTATAACTCTACTTTATAGTATACTTTCCACCTTCAAGGTTAACTAGTTTTATGACAAGTTCCAACTTTAAGATTTTGTCAAATTACATATTATCTCAAATACTTCCTCATAAAAAGACCAAGGTCATTAAGGCAAAAATTGAAATAATGACTTATTGACAATTAAGAGGAATTAAAAGTTATCAATTTTCTTGTGTGATCACCTAAAGGAAGGGGAAATAGCCATGAACGGTGATGAACAATAGTTGCAGGCAAGCGTGGTGTCACGTAGCTGTTAGTTACTAAGTTATAGATTGGAGGCGAGCATGGTGTCTCGTAGCTGATAGGGATAGAACCTGAAAGTTTTGCAAGCATATGGTAAATAGGAGGGTGACGATCCCCACAATTTAAAAGACGTTGTGTGACCCCTCTCTAATCGTGTTCACTTTCCATATTTATATAAATAAATATAGCAATGTGGAACCAATAGAAAGAACTATAATGATATTATTATGGAAGTAACGAGGATGCGGGTACTTGTTGTATGTTCAAGAAGTTTAGTGATGTCTTGGGTCTCATTTTCTTATGGAAGGGTCATTCGAAATAAAGTGATTGCGAAACAAAAAAATACTTTTAGCCACCAATATATTTTCCTAAAATTCTACTTGTGTACTTAGCTTTGCTGACTTGTGTTTTGTTCTTTGAAACTGTCGTGGTGGGGGCAGTTGCTTATGGGGTTGCATGTGCCTGTTTGTTATGTATGGATGACAGATGCTCTGAAGACTTGAATAGTCTGTTTGTTGTTGTCATGATGGACAATATTTTGGAAACCTTGTTGTATTTTGGGTTTGTAAAATTTATTTATGAAGTTCAAGATAGTTACTCCCTGCATTTTTTTTTAATTGTTACACTTTTCACGCATGCCAATGTAAAACTTTGAGGACATATATCTTTAGTTTTGTATTTGTAAAAAATATAAAAAGAACATATTAATAAATTACATGTTAAGACGAATCTAACAAGATCCCACATGACTATGTTTTTATTCATGTATAAATCACAAACGATTGTCAAAGTAAAATTTGTGAATAGTGCAAAATGTCAACCTATAACAATAAAAAAAACGGAGGTAGTATTTTGTAACTTAATTTCAATAGTTTTATGTTGTAAAATGCTCATTCTCTTAAGCTTAAGCTTAAGGGGGATCCAAGTAATAGTTCGCCCGAGTTTAGAGCTTCCGCTGTTATATCTCTATTATATAAGCCAAGGGGGGAGCAATGGTGTCCCCCTTTGAATTTACATATTCACCCCTCCACAACATAAAACCATTACACACATAAACTTACCAAAAAAATTCAACCAAATCTCTATTAAACCCAATCAACTCATATAATTGTCAATCACATAAACTTGCCAATAAAAAAGATTCAATCAAATTAAATTTAGATCCAATCAACTAAAAAAATTCGTAATCAAGAACTTACCAAAAATTAATACCACAGACAATAAAAAAACGGTTTTTTCACCATATACCCCCGACAAATTGGAAAATTCACCATATACCCTTAATGTTTCAAATATTCACAATATACCCCTGAGTTTCAAAAAACGTTCACAAAATGCCCTTTTCCTAACCGCCGTTAACTCACCGTTAGCTTTATTTACAAATTTACCACAATTAACCCCTAAACCTAAAATTTAAACCCTAATCCTAAACAATAACCCTAACCCACCCCTACCCCTAAACCCCACCCCTAACCCCCCCGCCCCCCATCCCCACCCCCCACCTCCACCCCCATCCCCACCCCCCCCCCCCCTCCCCTCCCCCCCGTCGACCCATCCCCCCCTCCTCCACGCCTCCGCCCCTCCCCCCCCGATTTCCCCCCTCTTCCCCTCCCCCGTGCGCCCCCATACCCTCCCCTCCCCTCCCCCTGCCCTTTCCCCCCTCCCCTCCCGTGCGGCCGATTTCCCCGTCGCAACCCCCCGGGTAGAATTCGAAACCAACCCCCACCCCTCCCCGTAGAATTCGAAACCAGCTCGATGTACTTCTGTCCCCACGCTTCGATCAACGTAAATGTCGCGTCTTCGCTCCAACAATCTCGCCGGAACAGGTCGCGATGATGATGGTGTTGAAGAATCTAGACCTTCCGCCATTGTTGAGAGCTTCAAAGAAGGAGGAAAATGAAGCTCTCAACCACGAAGGGTAAAGCGCAACCATCAAACGGGGATGAAGAAGAAACTTCCTCGATTTTGCTCATTTTTTTCTCTCTCCTAAATGGTGGAAGGCGTAATCGGGGTTGTTGTTTTTGAATCTGGGTTGATTTTTTGAATCTGGGAAATGGGGTGGGAAGGCGAGTGGTGACGTGGTGTGGCCGTGGTATGGTCACCGGTGATAACTCGGGGGGTGGGGGGATGGGGAGGGGGGAGGGGAGGGGGTTAATGGCGGAAATCGAGGGAAGGGGGGGGATGGGGTGGGGGCTGCGGTGGCAGGGGGAGGGGGGGGGGCGGGTTAGGGGAAGGGGTGGTGGTGGGTTAGGGTTAGATTAGGGTTAGGGATTAAAGATTAGGGTTAGGGATTAGTGTTAGATTTTAGGGTTAGGGTTTAATGGTGGTAATATCGTAAATAAAGCTAACGGTGAGTTAACGGCAGTTAGGAAAAGGGTATATGGTGAACGTTTTCGAAAACTCAGGGATATATGGTGCATATCTGAAACATTGAGGGTATATGGTAAATTTTCCTATTTGTCGGGGGTATATGGTGAAAAAACCGTATAAAAAATATGGCATTCTCATTACAAAGACAACTCATATACAAAATTAATCACAAATACAAACTCCAAAAAAATTTAGTTTCTTCATTACTTGGATATGCAATTTCATCACTTATACTTACTTTAAAATGTTTTTAGATACTATTTGTAAGTATTTAAATACTTCTTACTCACTAAATGAAGGTGAACGTAGGTACGTACTTTTATAATTTTATTTTTATTTCTTTTAATACCGAGCAATAGTTATGCCTAAAATGTCACCGCACGCGTAGCGTGCAGAAAAAGCTAGTAGATATATATTTAAGCAGGTGTCTTGGTGCAGGCTATTACATGATACGTGGCGGAGTCTTGTGAAAGCAAAGCCTTTTATATTTATAGTATAGATGTGAAGTTTTGATTAATAAACCTAAGTTGTTAGGTGACATTTTTTAGTCGTCCCCAGTGCTATTCTCTTATTTTTGTTGGGTCTTCTTTAGTGCTGTTTTACATAGGTAATTATCCCTGAATAATCAAAATTTGGGATCTACAACAAAATGGATGAAATTTGGGATTATCAATATCAATTTTTCCAAGAGGCTAGAGAGTATATGTTAGATGAGGAATTTATCCAATCAACTAGAAACAGTTGTAGAGCTTTATTATATTTTTAATTGGTATCTAAGTCCTTTTTGTTAACTCAATACGTGTTTTCCTTTATGGATATCGATGGTATTTAGCTCTTGGATATCTTGCTGATAAATTAATTATGTAATTCATAGTTATATGCTGAGACTGTCATGCTGAAAGTTGTTCATGCCTTATCTATATGCGGTTGAATTCTTAATTTCACGATTGATTCGTCGTGTTTTCTTTTGAACAGTAGTATTATAGTGCAGAAAAGCATGAGAATCTTGTTTTATTCTTTCAAGTTTCTTGTCTTCTTTCCTTCTGTCTTCTAATTTTCTTTTCCTTCCTCCCCTCGCTAAAGCAGGAAGCAGGTCAGACCAAGTTGCAGTCTAGATTGGAGGAGGATGAGCAAGCTAAAGCAGCTCTTACGGGAAGAATTCAACGGCTGACAAAATTAATTCTGGTTTCAACTAAAAATGCTGTGGGAACAAAGATCTCCCCAAAATACTGTCTATAGGAGAAGACAGTCATTTGATGAAGACGAGGTGCTTGATCAGCATTATATCTTGTCTTATCTGAACTTGAAGTTTGAAGAAGTTTTTTTTTACCAATTATCATAACTTGTAAAAGTTTTGGAGTGGATGCAGCTATCACATTTACCAGATAAGACAAGGGAATATGTAATTCATGGTGACGATGATGTTGATGGCAGTCTGGATCCTGAGGTTCTGATTGAGGGATGTCTCGATGCACCCGAGATAGTTAAGGATTACAAGAAGAACAAGAGAAGAGGAATGCTTGGATGGTTTAAATCAAAAGTAATTATTTTCCATCTTTTTTTAAAAAACTTTGTTTCTTGATTGCCATGAAAATTAGAATTATAGCCTAATAAATTTTCTACGTCTTTAAGGCTTGTCTTTTTTGTCCACAAGTAACCCTTTTTCTTGATTGTGTATCATGTCTTTGGTCATTAAGTTACTTGCTGTCTTTACTGATCTGATATATGTCCGAACTACGGTTTCCTTTCTTTCTTTGCTTGTTTTCCTCCCAATCTTGATCCCTCCTACGGTCCCTGCCCCCTACCTTATTGGTCTGATCACCAGTGTTGCATTTTTAATAGTAGATATTTGCTTTCTATTTTTTTCAAAGGGTGGATTGTATTAGCCCAGCTCACGAGAACTGCTATTAGATTGCTCAGGATTACAAAACTATATTCTGCTAATAGAAAAATAGGATGATAAAATGAAGATCTCTGCTCTACTTCGATATAACCAGAAATCTGACCGCTCGGTTCATGAAACAAACCTAATACTTTGTTCTTAGTCATAATTTTTAATTAATTCTTGCAATCTAATTTGACTTCGAAATTAATTATGAAGATTGTTTTGTAAAGCATTAGTTGATTCATCATATCTTTTGAATTTGATGTTCATGTTCGGTCCTGAGGATGAACAGAAAATTTACTTTTGAGAAGGTAACTAATAGTATAGCTCACTGGACAAAAATCGTAATGCAGAAAACTTATGATCCAGAAATGTTCGATATCTTGCTATGCATCAGGTGCAGAGGACCATCAAACTGCTGAGAAGCCAAATTCTCATATAAATAGGAACATGACCCAATTCCACAATTTTAGAGCCATCTAAGCTATTGTACTCTGATTATCATCAAAACTGCATGCCGCCAGAGGACCTATATTTTGGTTGAAATTCTTTGACTCCTAGACACTCAATCAAATCCTTTTTTTATTTATTTGAAAATGTTGCCAAATGGCAAGTATGAGTAACCTACTGGTCCCCTCTGACCTCAAAGAAGTCCGATGTAAAAGTTTGCAATCTCAGTCCGATGTATGCAGTTTATCTTATGTGTGGAGCGGTCTAGAGTTTCCATCTGAATTCTGAGCAAAAGCCTTTTCCCTCACAAAACCTTTGTGAAATTTTTTTTCAAGATGGGCTAGGTGCTGATTTAGGGCCTTGGGGGGATTTCTAAAAATTGTTTGTAGAAAAAATTAACAAGAAAACTGTCTAATCAGAAATCATGAGAATTTGAAATTTAAAACTTCTATAAACTGTGTAATTGGGGTTACTAGTCCTGTTTTGTGTGTCTTTTCCTTCTGGGAGGCCTAATACATGTATATCATCTTCCCAAAAATAAAAAAAATAAAAAGAAAAAATGACAGTTGGGGTTGCCAAGGCTATCTATCTTCTCTTTATTTAGAAACCCTATATGACTTGATATGAACTTATTAGCACTCATCTGAACTTGTTTTTATGCAAGAATTATGTGGCTGATTCATAGCATTTTGAAGCCCTTATCTGGACTTACATTAGTACATACACATTAGCCTCATCTGAACTTATTGGCACTCAGATTTCTTTCTGGAGGGCCCCTTTTGAAATTCGACCGAATCTCAGCCATTGGCGGGAAATTTGTGCTCAAATGTCAAATTTGTGCATTAGAGCTCTTCGCTCGATGTCCCGGGCTGCCGCGCAATGTATATTACATTCACTCCCAGGCGACAGGAAGAAAAGCTCATTGCACATGCTTCTCTTCTGTCAAAACCCAGAAAAATAGTGGTGGCATATTATAAATGCTTGAAGTCCCCACTGGCCTCCTGCATAACGGGTCAGCTAAAGGTCACTGCCATCACACTAATTAGATAGTAACCAATCAATCTTGAACCCGGCCACTTATTTCCTTCCACATTCTGCTACTGATGCTCCTGAGTGCAGATGTAGGGTTGAGTTGTCATCCAAATTTCCGAATTGAGACACTTACCCGCTCTAGAGAGCGGACCTGAAACTTCTATTTTTATGTGAAAAGAACATTGCCTTAGTCTCACATGAATAAGTAATACTCCCTTTGTTCTTTATCAATTGCAACAGTTTGAGTTTTGCACTGTAGTTTACTTTAACAAGCGTTGGTGATTTTATATGTATGGAAAAACATAGTCATGTGGGAACTTGTAAGGTTTCAGAACATATATTTTGCAGTATCAACTTACATAATTTTACTTGCAAATAATCAAAGATATTGAGGTTCAAAATATTGCTGGGGCAACGTGAAAAACTAACTGTTGCAATTAATTAAGAATGGAGGGAATAAATAATTTTAGGAGTATGGAGGTAGCATGTGGATGTGGGTCTGTCGAAGCGTTTGAGGGTCAAAAAACAAAAGAAGAAAAAACAGCGTTAGGCTATCTTGTAAAATTTGATCCTCAAAAATAAGAAAAAAAATCGGACTTTGTGCAGCACTTGGCCCTAATATACAATACACTCACAGATGATAGTGAGATTAATCGCTTGAGGAAGCTCTGCCTGTGATATCTTTGTTTCACATGCACCACCATGTTGCCAAACCAAAATGGAAGGCCTTTTACCTTGGCTTGATATATTTATTATTGCATACTATTCTTTTTTATCTTATATATTGCCATCAATAACCTCATGCATTTTGTGCAGAAGCCCGATCCTACTGGATTGTCACCAGCTACTTCTGATGCTCAGAGTTCAGCTAGTGAATCTCCTGCATCTGTTTCCATGTCCTCACAAAATAGAGTAATGGCTTCTGATGTAAAAGACAAACAGAGAAAATTAGACTATAGAAAGCAAGGTGATCCTTCAGTTACGAACTCATATTCAGAAAAAGGCCAAACTGGTGACTTGTCTAGCATTGGAGTTGAGCTTTCTCATATTCATCTGGTGAGAGAATTCAAGTTCTTTTATGTACTAATCAGTCAGAGACTTGTAGATTGAATTTGATCAAAGATGATTAATTACGTTAATAATCAGTGTTGTTTGTTCTTCTGCAATTTTTTTGTCAGTTTTTTTTATATTTGTTAATATTGGAACACCATTAGGTTTTCAGGATTACCATTTTGGTATGGTCCTAGAAAAAACTCGAACATTGATTTCACTTTTTGTTCATGGATCTGTATTGTTGGGTTCATAAGTGATTTTAATGCTCTTCCTGGGGAATTTTTTTGGTGGGCCAGGTGCATGGGTGTCTTTGTCCTTATAAATTCTTCAACCACTGACGGCTACTTCCATTTATGTGCAACTTAAGTAGTCTATTCAAAGCTTTGTGAAACTGCCGTATTTAATCATCATTAGTTCATTATTTGTAGAAGCAAATCTTCTCCTGGTTGAGTCTCACTACTGGTCATATATATTGATACCATTGGTTGTTTCCTTTCATCTAGCTATTCCTACTGTGGCTCGTCAATTATCTTAGTTCTTAGAGTCTGACTGATGGTTAGCTTATACTGCAAGTATCACGTTCATAGTAAATTGCTGTCATGAAGAATCTAAAGATCTGTTCTTCACATTTCCTCAAAATTTATTTCTGGATGAATTGAAATTGCATTTTGCAGACCGGGACAACAATTACAGATCAGTTGGATATTCTTCATGAGCAAGTGAAATTGCTCGCCGGAGAGATTGCATTATGTACCAACTCTCTTGAAAAACTGACGAAGGAAGCAGTAGACAACCCAGAAGATTCTCAGAATGAGGTACCCTTTGTGTCCTCTAAGCTCTAGTACAACCCAGACCGGGGTTTCACATCCTATGACATAAAACCTAAGGATGTATTCACATCTAATAGATATGTGCTTAATAAAGTTCAACACATTATAGGAGCAAATACAGAAAATGAAGAATGTAATAACTGAAAAGAGGCTGCATATGCATCAGCTTGAGCAACGCACTATTGCATCATTGGAAGCAGCTCCACAAATGTCGAGTAGTTCTGAATTGTCTCAGGTATTAACTTAATGAAAATCTCCTATCTAGCTTATCTTCTATAAACACAGTTTATTCTTTTCTCTTCTTCTGATTACTCTTATCAATTCTTCACTGATCTTCTGCATATTGTTCACCATCAATTTTCCTTTTTTCCTTCGTATATCCCATCTCACCACTCCAAACTCCTCTTCTGAGTTCCAACACCACATGCCCGCTTAAGCTTCTCCACATGACCACATCAACGTCCCACCACCACTACCACACAGGTTGCGTCGTCGGTGTGAAGAAAGTTTGGTAAAACCTCCGTCGAAATATATTTGATTGCCACTGCAATTATAATCGTAAAATGGTGAATGGGGAAAGTACGGGGGTTTGGATTTTTTTTTTTTGTGAAGTTTTTAAGATCTATAAAACTAGGGCCATTAACAGAAAGAGAAATTACCAAGGATTTTTGCAAGTTGGTGCAGTGGAGTTCTATAGAAATGGTGGCTTTACTTCATTTCTTTGTCCATGGAAAGCGATCTCACATATGGAAGGAGAAATTCCTTTTTTGATTCCTTTCCACTTAATGTGGAGATGATATGGACCTATATATCATCGTGGATATAATAGAAGCCTAAGATTAAGAAAATTCTACATGTAGAGTTTTTTCCTAACTCTACCAGATCCAATCCGCTAATATCTACTACTTCGTCTGTTCTACAATAGTTGTCAATTTTTCCTTTTCAAAATGTCCTCAAGGAATTCTCATGTTTCTATCAGTAACAAGGAAAGGCAATTAATATGCCCCTTAACTAAATAGCTACTGATAAATTGTTACGGATTTGGTGGGTGAACGTTGGAAATAGCTGATGTTATGATCTTACTTATATTCTATTCATCTCCTGAGCATGACCAGTGTTGTAGAACAGAGGATAATCATAAAATTCGGATGTGTCAGAGAGGGCAGGACCTTGCCTTTTTTTGCCCAGTAGGAGGGCCTAAAAGGGGTCTGATATGGGATTACAAGCTGGGTCTACACTAAATTTTTCCAAAATGATTTTTTTTTTTGGTTATGACTGCTCTATTCCTGTCAGCTCTGCCAAGTAATCCGCTCACTTGAAGGCAGCAAGGATATCTGCCACATCAGTATGTTTTGAGCTTTGAACTGGCTATCTAAAGTTCTAAACCTATAAGCTAGCTCGATATTCTATTTTTTTTCCTCAACTATTTTCCTCTGCAAGCTATACTTCAGTGTTGCCTTTTGCTTTAGGCTCAAGTAGCCTATATTATATTACAAAACTTTGTTATGCATAAACGTTGAAGGTGATCAAAATATAATATGATCAAAAATTATTATTTGTCTTGTAGTTGTGGGTTTTACTTTCACATTCTTGCTTTCTCATGTAGGCGTTATCCAAGCTTGCTACTCAGTTAAATGAGAAAACTTTTGAGCTTGAGGTTCGTGGAATTCCTCCTGCTACGTTCACTATTGTATTCTTTGGAATTTCCTCTTGTTCTTTCTTCGACGGTAGTAAAAATAAACCTAAATGAGTTACTAATAGTTTCTTGTGATTGGTATTTTAGATCAATTCAGCAGATAGAAAAAATCTTCAGGAACATTTACAAATGAAGGTACTAGTGTGCAATATTTTATACTCTTTCTGCATACCTAATTTGATAAGCTGCTGAGCAATCTCCCTAAATCTTAAGATCTCAGAGAATGCTGAGATGCAAGAAACAATTCTTCGACTTAGGCAGCAACTTAGCACATTGCCAGATATATGCTTCATCCATCCAGGACAAAATCAGTCTGCTAAGCTCAGCACTCGTGCTATAGATTCTGATCCTATCAGTTCAGATGACAAGAACAAGGGAGGGAAAGATTCACCTCTTGATGCAACTACGCCAACTAGAATGATATATTCTCAGGATGATCGAAAAGATGGCGAGAATGCTGCAAGCCCTAATTTGCAGGTATTATGCTGGTCATCCATTGTGCTTTATGTATTTGTAAGCTCATCTTATTGATATTTCTCAATTTTCTTTCTACTAGCTAGAATCAAAGAGAGATACTAATATTGTTTGTTAAAATGTTTTATTAAATTGTTATTTTGCTATCTAGGCTTCCAAAACAGAGAATCTCAAGCTAGAGAATGCGAGATTAGCTGAAGAAAAAGTTGGACTCGAAATCCACAGCCAAAAAGTGGCGGAAGAAGCTTTATATGCAAAAGAACTGGCTGCAGCTGCAGCAGTTGAGCTTCAACATTTGACTGAAGAAGTAACTAGGCTGTCGTATCAGAATGCTGAATTGATTCGTGAGCTGGATTCCATGAAAGAGGCCCAATCTGGATCTGGATGCTGTCAACATCTGTCTGAAGCCGAAAGAAAGTAGCAGTAAGTATGCTGACACTGATGCTGGCTTAAGGAAACTAGAGTGTGAGCAGTTGGTTCAGTACTTGCAGAAAGAGCTTAATTCTAGATATCAGAGGGAAGCCCTGCTAGAAGCTGCTCTATCTGAGAAAGAACAAGTAGAACATGAGCTGCAAAAACGACTTAATGAGGCAAAGAGGAATGAAGAAGTTTTAGAGAGTGACTTAGAAAATATGTGGGTTCTTATAGAAAACATGAGGAATTCTGGCATAGAGACTGATGACATCAATCTTCATAGGATTAGTACATCTGATACCAGATCAGCCAAGATTCCAGTTGGATTATCTTCAAAAAGTAGCTTTCTATCAGCTGGAAGTCAAGTTCATAGAAATCTGGACAATTTAAACTCAGCTGAAGAGTTAAGTACCAGCTCTTCCAAAGCCAAGGAAAGGTCCCAAGAACTAGAGAGGCTTATTTCAAGACTGAAGGCATGTAACTCATGACAAGATTCTTTAAACTAGTTGCTCATTTGCTGAATTGACCTTGAACATTATGCGTTTGAAATTATTCGTATGCTTTATCACTTCAATAATCTCTTTTCTGTATATCTTCACTGAAAAATGCATTCGATTTCTCCCTTCATCTTTAAACAGGGGACATTTGTACCAAGTTTGTTATTAGTACAAATCAGTGTCTTCTGATTGTATAAGCTAGTAATGGTCTAATTCCTCAGCTCTTGTCTCCTTATCTCCAGCTCTAAAAGATCCTTCACTACATTATTGCAATTCTTACTAAAACTTGTCTTAGACTCTTGAAAGTGCATCATATCCTTGCTTTAGTACCTCATATTTTCTATCTAGAGATATGTTGTCTTTTTGAGTATGTTTGTCTTGCAGGTAGAAGGATACACTATATTCTGTTGTAATTTTTAAATCTAATTAAGTTGTCTTCTCTGTCACAGCTTCTATAATATTGTGAACTTAAGGTTGATTTGATATATAGTTATCAGCCCACAAATGCACTGGAAATAAGTGCCTGTGACTGATATTTTTTCTACCCAAACAATTTCTTGGTCAGGTCGAGGACTTGTCTGGTCTTGATATGGCAACTCTGGAAGAATTGCAAAATGTTCATGTCGAAGCTATAACCAAGATATGCCAAGCAAAGGTAAGGTTTTTTCTCCTTGTGTAACATTGAGATGAAAATCTAGATAGAGCTCATGATGGCTGTTAAGATGGAAACTGACCAAACCGTAGTATGTCTCCCATGATTGATAGTAGCAGAATTTTTTTGCACTTGTCTTTGGTTGCATTTTGTGATGCTTATCTTTTGATATCCCCAATCTGTTGGTGACAATGTTGCAGTGCGCTAATCATATATCGTAGCAGGACATCAGAGTATCTAGCCCTCCATTTGGGGAGTCTTTGAAATTACATTTGCGGTTAGTGTAGACTTTGTTCTGGAGTCTTCCATGAGTTCTGATAGTTGAGATATGAAACTTGTAGGTTGATGTAAATAAACCCTGTTCACCAATCACCATAATTGATAGATGTTTTTATTGCCTTCTACAGGTAGGTGTACTGTTGTGAAGATGCAACATCATCAAAGAGAATTTTGTAGTTCACATATTAAAATTTAAAACGAGGCTACTGGCCACAGGTGATGTTCTAAATTACAAAGTTGATCCCTTGACAACTATTTTTATAATATGTTTATTTTAGGTGCAATAGTTTGATTATCACACTTGCCAATGAACATTTTGATCATTACTATCTTCAATTATCTATAACTAAAAATTATAAAAAACTCATGTCGTGAAAATATCTATTGAGATGAATGTAGCAAGATTCCACTATTATCATGTTTTTCCTTGCTTGCAAATCACCATAAATGGTTAAAGTGATATCTGAATATTGCAAAAGTCAAACTTCTGCAACTAAAAACATAACAGAGTAAATTCTTTTTATGTTTCTTATATAAATTTATTCTCTGTTTTGGTTCAGCAGGACCTTTGGGAGATTATATTATCAGGGCTTAACACTGCCATAATGTATGTAATACTAATTTCTTTTGGATAAACATGCAATTGGATAAATTAACTTTGTACAGTCTCATGTATATATATACTCCATATTCCAAAATAAAAGATCTTGTAAGCTCTTCAGCAGCTGCTTCCTTGTTATCTCATGTGTAACCATATTAACAGTGATCTGTGTTGTTGTGAGATGCCATCCATGAAAAGAAAGGTTAAACAATGCGCAGAGATTTGATTTTTAAATGTCATTACTTCCTTTTTTCTACTTTCATAATCCATAAATAATTAAATACCCAATTCTATGATTCATTGCCCCAAGAAAAAGGACCTGTTTTAAGACATTCTATAGTCGGCGTTGACTCTATTCAAGGCAATAGCCAAAAATGAAATACGGCCATGTTGTTGGTACCCATGATTGTAGCACTTCGGCCTGCAAATTTCTACGACAACGCCATACAATGACCATCATTCTTAAGTTGCACGTCCTTATCCTGTTTATTTATTTTATTTTTCAATTAAGGAGACAATAACTTCTTCATTGTTCCTATGTTGTAACTTGTAAAGTTGTAAGATTGTTTCTTCGAAATTTCGGATTTATTAGATTAAAATATCTCTGACCTGGATAATAAATTTTCGATAAAATGTGTAATCAATAACATCAAAAAAATAATGTTTATATTTTCTTGTGAGTGGATATAATAGTGTTTGGTCATAAGTATGTTATTTAATAATCTAATAAATATATAATTGTAAATAGTACAAATTAAAAGGTTCATCTTGGATTCTTTAAAAAGTGAAAACAAATGTATAAGAATTTCTTTTATTCATTCTTACCAATATTGCCACGATTTTTGTTAAATATATTAGTTTCAATGAATATTTTAAAATATTAATTGTTCTTACATTTTACTAAAGGTATTAACGTTCAAAGTAGTAAATTAGAAGTCGTGAAAAGAGAATAATGGTAGTTAAAATGAAATAGATGAAGTATTATTTCATTTTTCTTTCTCTTTCTATTCCATTACTTCATATTTCTCTATCATATTCCCTTTTACTTTTTTTTTTCACTTCCACAATTTTCAAATTCCAAGCTACATTTCAAAATCATTTATAATCTTTGTGCCCAATCTAAATGTGAAATTCATTATGCAATATTATAAAATAAGGATGCACTACCTTTCTTAGATCCTACTCTAGCTACTATGGAAGTAGGTATATACAGGTCACACATAAGATAACTAATTTTGAGTATTTTTGGATATAGATACAAACTCTAGAAAGTTAAAGAAGTTAAGAATAAGATGACCAAACATACATAAATAGTTGGTCAGCTAATCACATAAGCAACTTGAATGTAGTCAAATGATGGTGATGGTGATCCGTTATTTTAAATCTTAGTCATGAAGTAGTGAAATTGATAGTCTTGGAATACTTGGGTAATGGCGCTATTGTCTTCGATCAAGACCCAATTGTTTAAAAGGAAATATCAAGAATGATTAGCGAAAATTTTACACCTTAATTTACTATTTTCACACCATAAATTACCATACTATGTGAGGATCTTTTCTATATCGGTTAAAGATGCAGGTAAACTCAGAATAGACCAAATTATTACATGCACCTTTTTTTTTTGTTTTGAAATCGATTATTACAAGCACCTAAGAATAACTTGAATAGTGCTTCCATTGCTGTAATTCTAGGAATGATATGTGCTGTTGATGCTCCATGCCATATGCAAGTGAGATGTTTGGCAGCGTGTGAGGGACACATGTAGGCTTTAAAGCACCTCCTCGGCTCCTCCCATGATGTTGGGTGCACCTTATGGGCCTAGGTTAGAGCTAGGAAGACCATAAAACAAAAAAAAAAAAAAAAAATCAAGTTTGTCATCTGTAAATAAATTTTATTAATTTCCACATCTTCTTTTAATTTAATGTGCTGTTAATTTGATATGTCAGAAAGAGATTAGCTACTTAATGGTTTTTTTTATTTTTTTTGGTTACATCTAGTAGGTAGCTTCAACTTTTACAAAATCTATCGTCTTTTGTAGCTCTAATGAGTCGTAGAAAATAAATTAACAAATTAAGTGTGCGTTCTTTTTACCTTAAAAAAAATTAGTTTTAAATTTAATAAGTTCAATTAAGTTCAGATAAGTTTAACACCTTATTAAATGAACTTCAATAAGTTTTAATAAGTTCAGATAATAAATTTAGGAGAATTCAGGTAAAGAGATTACCCCCCAAGTGTTCCCAAGAAAACCTCTTATATGTACTTAAATATTTAGAATTTCTTATCATGATGTACCGCACCATTAGTTATTAATGCAACGTGAGTTACTCTATAGCATAATTAGGGTTATTGAAAATGTATTTATGAGAATAATGATATACTCCCTCCGTTCTTTTTTAGATGTAACACGTTGACCTTGACTGTTCATCCACCTCCATTTAACCATCAACTGTTATATATATATATAAGGAAAAATATAGTCATGTGAGATCTTGTTGGATTCGTCTTGATATACACTTTCCAAATATGTATTTTGTATAATTTTACATTTATTAAATTAGAGACATTATGGGTCAAAGTTGTGTCCGGCCAAAGGTGTAAAAAGTCAAATGTTACATCTATTAAAAAACGAAGGGAGTATATTACTAACGTTGTAATAAAGTTACCATTATTACATATATGAGATTACTAGCAAATTCAAATAAGATTATTTGATGATGTATATATAAGGTATCCCATATCGCGCCTCATTTAAACATACGATACATCACACGAATGACTGTATATAAATAGAGTATAAATATCAATAATTACTTAACTAATCAATAAGGTAAGAAGAGCAATAAAGAGTGTTTATACACTATTCCTAAGGCTTACCATATTCCCTAACGTGACATAATTATATCCTAATAAAAAGCTCCCTCCCCTCATAAGCCACCTTTTCTCCATGAACAATTAGGTTATACAGCCAAGCTATATATTCTGCTTGCTATATTTTCTCTCTCTCTCTCTCTCTCTTCCTCTTTCTCTCTCTCTTTTTTTCCAACTTTATCATCTTCTTCTTCCTGTATTTTCCATGGATGCTGAAATAGAAAAGTCGCACGAGTGCTATAATTTTCCTGGAATTCGAGATATTTTGAAAAAATATAAATCAAATTCTGCAAAACCACAACATGAGCATCATAATCGTCGTCGTCCCAAGAATCATATTTCTTCCAATAATAACAAGGTCAAACCTCGTGATAACTTCAAAACTAATCCTTATGCATTCCAAGATGAAATCTTTAAGGTAAGGTTACATTTAAATTTTAGAATTTTCCTTGTTATTAATTGATAGCAATTATGCATGATCTTTTAGAAAATGTTGTGATTTAGAAGCTTATTATAATGCATATACAATGTGTCTTTTTGTTATTATTGTGGGAAAAATCATTAGGACGTGCGTTTTCATTTACTAGTTCTTTCATATTCTTTTATGGAAGGAAGTTCTTTCATATTTTTATTATTCTCTTATTTTTTGGTGTATTTTTCTTACAAAAACTACTATTTAGTATAAAATCATTAATGTTTTTTTTATTGAAAGTTAAGCTGAAGAACGTATGGTAGTTCCACAGGTGCAAGGATCATGGGTTAAAAATGGTTTAAATTGCCTTTATCTTTAATTTTTTGAGGGAAATAAATTTCTTTATTGGATAAGGACAATACCGACCAAATTTGAAGGTCAATAGCTTTGTTATCAGTAAGTTATGGTAAGAAAATCACGTATAGTTTAAATTCTACGTGCACTCAAGACGATCCCTAATCCCCTCATAACAGAGTAAAAAAAAAAAAATCCCGAATCTCTTGCTCCGTTGTTGGTTTACCTATTATTCCCGCATATCTCATATTCTTTTTTTGATCCGCTTGTTATTGGCCAGTAACCACATCGTCTAACTTGTTTTAACTAACAACCTAACCTTTATTGACCCACCTTGATCCCCCAATAAACCGAGCTAATTTTTTTATTACTCTCACTTCTAATATGGCTCCTTCGATTCATATTACCAAAGTATAACTCTTTTAAGTATTAAATTATAAATTACTAGTGAATCTATATTTCATATATTCAAAGTAAAAGTTTTTTTTAATCCATCATACATTAACATGGTAATTAACTTGGTGGGAGGAAGTTGTTGGATATGATATGCAAATTGGTCAATACAATATAGTTTACAATTGGTTAAATATCTAAAATAATGCTCTATGCTTCTCAAGCTATGAATACTTATATGATATTGCAATGTGCACACCTAACCCTTCCATGACTTATTTGTTAACGTTTTTTGTTTTATTTTGGCAGGCGACCCATGATAAAAAGCAAGATGTCTATCATTTGCATGACTTTGATATGGTCAGCCAAAATGGGAATGGAGTTGAAGAGATTAGCAAAATGAGTCACAAACAAAGCCATAATTATCATAATCAACATAATAATTGCTTCAAAACATTATTTATATTTAGCGTATCCAAGAAAAAGAAAGTGCCATCACGAGTCTCATCATTTGAGCCCCAAAAAACCCAAACTATGGAACAATTAGAAAGGCACTTATCCAAGGCTAAAAGTTTGGAGCCAATTCCTTCGTTAGGTAATTTTTTTTATCCAAATTCGCGTTAATTTTTTCAATTATGGCAATGACCATAGTAAATTATCTTATCTTGTTTTAATATGGCAATTTTCTTTGTAATTACTTGTGCTCTTAATGTGCCCATGTGTTAATATATTCGAGATCATAAATTTCCATTAACAATTAGGTACTTCTTCCGTTTCTTTTTAATCTACTCACTCCACTTCGAGGGAGAATCCAGTGAGAGAGAGAAATTGAAAAGGTAAAAGTGGACCACATGGGACATGTTACTTAAAATAGAAAAAACAACCGTGTGTAGATTAATAAGAAAAATACCAAAAAGAAAAATGTGTAGATTAAAAAAAAAAACAGAGCAAATATTTTGTTATTATTTTTCTTACCACTTAGAGATATAGATACACTCTATTTTTGGTTGGAAGGAAAATCATTTTCTTTGAATATTACTTTTCCATCTTTTTCATGCTTACACTTAAAAATTTAAAAATAATTTTCTTTGGTTAAAAGAAGTGTTTGTAAGTAGTAGAAAATATTTATGTTATCGAATAGATAAATGATTCATTTCTTTTCTTATCTTATCCCTTACTTTTTCCTCAAACGAACCCTATGTTTGAAATCTGGTGTGAATTGAGAACTACAGGTTCATTGTTATATTTGTTGGCTTTGTCGCATTGAGCGCAATGTGTAAGAAATCAGATACTTGTAAGAATATAATTCTTTCAAACAAATAAACCAAAAACGCTCCTAAAAGTAGGGGTGTTCATTTCGGATATCCGATCCGATCCGATCCGAAATTTCGGATATCCGAAAATTTCGGATCGGGAAAAATACGATCCGAATCCGATCCGAAAAATTTCGGCTCGGGTCGGATCGGATCATCGGATATCCGAAAACTAAAAAAAATGAGAATTTCAAAGGAAAAGTTCATAAAATAAGTTTCGGATCGGATCATCGGATATTCGGATATCCGGCCTAGAAAGCGGATATTTCGGATCGGATATCCGAAAAAACCCAACAAATTTCCATGTTTCGAATATTTTCGGATACCCGAAAATGAAAAATTCTGATCCGTATCCGATCTGAAAATTTTCGGATATCCGATCCGAAATATCCGAAAACTAAAAAAGCGGATCGGATATCCGAAATATCGGATCGGATCGACCGGATCACGGATCGGATCGACCGGATTGGATAATTATGAACACCCCTGCCTAAAAGTCACAACCCAACTATTCGCCTTACTTTTCACCAATAAATGAAACTTATTGGAAACTTATCTTTTAACATTGATCACAAGTAGGTTTTGACATAAAATGATATTGCCCATGCATCGTTCCACATGGACAATATCATTTTCTTAATTCATAACTATGTAGAGTGATAATTTCCGAAAATGTTTAACTAATTTATTGAATTCATGGTATATGTAACATGCAGGAAGATCAAGGAGCATAAATAACATCATAAATGAACATGGGAGAAAAACACCCAACACTTCAAGAGGACCTTCAATCAATAGGACAACATCAATGGGTAGTAAAACAACAAGCTTCAATGGGAGGAATGGATCTTTTAATAGAACTACTAGCATTAGTAGATCAACAAGTGATGTGGCGAATAAAGTGAGAAAAATGAGTTTAACCAAAAGTGGTCCTATTATTATGTTCTCCAACTCAAGTGGAATGTTAAAGCCTCCTACTACTGAAAAGGAGCTTGAATGCAGCCTTGAGGAGTTATATCATGGTTGTGTTAAACATATAAATGTTTCAAGAGATGTCTACACTATTACCGGGTAAGTCCATTAATTAATCTCTATAAATCAATTTTTTTTTCATCTAATTGAGCTTCAAACTAGTTATTAGGGGTTTGAGTTGTCCATACCAATTGGTTTTTACTGGACTGAAATTATGTTGTTGATTAAAGGGTCGTTCTCTTTACCTTTTAAAATTAAGATTTCGGGAGTAATAGGTTCTAATAAGTTTAGTTAAGTTCGAGACAAGTTTACACAAGTTCTAACACCTCATAAAATAAATTTCAATAAGTTTAATTTAGTTCAGTTGAGAAAGGTTTAGAAGAATTCAGTTAAAAAGAAGTAAAGAACGCACCCTAAGATTGATTTTTACTAATTTGAAACTGGTTTTTGGTGAATGATACTTATTTTTGTTGATTCCATGCACAGTGTTTTTCTCTTATGTACTACTGAAGTTATAGTGACTAACTGATTTTTCACTAATAATATATAATTGTTTTTGTTGATTAAACTGATTGAAGTTAGTTTTACTAAAATTGATGTCGGGTATACATATGTTTCATTGTTTCAAGTGCTACATCCATTGAAGTGAAGGCAAATAGAACTCCCTTAATTTATTATCAAATTTGACTTGAGTTGAGTTTCGACCGATTTGTAACTGAAGTGTTGTCTAGTAGTTCATCAATAACTAGTCTGAAATATCAATGCATGTAGTTTACCCTATTGTATCACCTTGACCTTTCATAAGTGAAGAGAGAATAAAGCACCCATAATAAAGGCATTTACTATCTATTCTTAGGATGCAGACAAGTAACATATAATTTTATGTCCAAAAACATGCAGAAAAATAATCCAAGAAGAAGAGATTCTAACCGTGAACATAAAGCCAGGATGGAAGACAGGAACAAAGATAACCTTCCAAGGAAGCGCCAGCGACGATCATCCAGGCGAGTACCCGGAGACGTGATCTTCATCGTCACCGAGAAACACCACCCTTTGTTCCGAAGAATCGACGACGATTTGGAGCTAGATATAGAAATCCCTTTAGTTGATGCACTTACAGGCTGCAACTTAACCATCCCTTTACTAGGGAAAGATAAAATGAGCATCACAATTCATGACATTGTCTACCCTGGCTTTGAGAAAATCATTGTTGGTCACGGCATGCCTAACCAAAAGAACCCTAATCATAAAGGTGACTTGAAAGTCAAGTTTCTTATAGATTATCCCAACAACTTAACTGATGAACAACGGTCCCAAATCTCCAAAATTTTGACTGATTAGATTTGCTTTTCAAATCTGATTTTGTTGAGGATAACGTAGTTATCCTAATTGAGGATAATGTGATATTCTATCAACTATGATGAAGGGAATTCCGTAAATAGTTGGGAGAGTTTTTAAAATGCTGGTGGGTTTACAAATGCGGATTAGAGATCGAATTATGTATCAAGCTTGTGAATTAATAGTAATTTGATTCGTTCTTTGGTGATGAAGTTGATCTCAATCAAGATTTTGTGCTTCATGCTGATCAATTTATGTTAAACCAAACTAGCTAGATTGAATTACAACTAAATTCTCGAATAATGATTTCTCCCAACGTCTTTGAATAACACTATTTTTTTCCGGGAAATCTTAATGATGATTAAGGCAAATAATGGAAATTTGGACTGGTTTTTGCATTGTTGCAATTTTATGTAAGTGGGACAGCTTTGCACTATTCTGCATTTCTGTTGTATCATCGTCATTACTCCCGCGTAGATTAGCCTTTATATCTTATCTAGTCAATAGGACTTGCATTTGGTAGCAAATTTAGTGACATAATTCATATGCCAGGTATTCGACACAAATCTAATGTTGCACATATTAACATAGTCCCGGGAGCAACTTAATTTCTCTGAGTCTATGTACGTTGAGGCGTGTGTTGACTATAAGCCGAACATCGGATTAACTGATGTAGAGGTAGACTCGGTCTCTTTTTCAAGTCCGAGCTGGTGAGCTCGACAAAGCAAGTCAACGTGGGGGTCGCATTTCGCCGAACAATATGGATGCTCCGATGTTGAAAAATAGGCCCTATGTATAAAAATTCTAAGGCACAATTGTTTTTCAACTCTCATTTTTTTTACGTCCTTCAAGTCCGGAATCTTATTTTCTAAATTGAGGGGGCATAATTGAAAGAATATTCACAATTATTAATAGGAATCTAAATTGAGGCCATTAGATGTTATAAGTAGGCGTTAGAATCTTAGGTTTTCTTTTCTTAAAAAAAAAAAATCAATCCTCATAGATACCCAACCATCCCAACAACCTCTTAAGTCTTAGGAAAAATTGACAGGAGAGGTCGAACTTTGCCTATAATTTTTAAAAGGTACTAACTTTGGATTAACAACTATGGGGAGTCTTAACTTTGGGAGGGACCTTAGTGACTGATACCGCTTAATAGGTCAAAAAAATTTAAACGTGGGTCCCTTAAAACCCCACGTGACACTCTCATCCATCTTCTTGTTCCTTTAGCCCTCTCCTTCTTCAACCACCACCCTCTCCTTCGCTGCTCTTCTTCCGCCGTCGCATCCCACTCCTTCCCTCACCCCCCACGCAACCCACGCCACCGCCGGCGAAGGACAAAGAGAGAACTTCGCCTGATTTCTCTCCTCGCAGCTTCGCCTGCTGCTCCTCCGCTACCCCCTTAAGCTCGTCGGAGCAATCCCCTTTCTCTCTTCATTCGTTGCTGCTCTATGATTCTAATTTCTACCTGACTCTAATAAAGACCGACGTCCCCGCCTACGATCCATCACCTCTGCCTCAGGGGTAACCAGGCCTTGAAGAACTCTCTCAATGTGCCCCGAAAAATAATTCTACTGCCCCACCCTCCAAGAACAAATACTACAAGTTACTTGGTTAAATCCAGAACAAACAATTTCGATGAAATCTAAACCCTAATTACCAAATTACATCAACAGGGAGACAAAGAAAAAGATATGAAATTTAACAACATATTCAAAAGCCAAGAATTTTAGCAGATAAAATCTACACCCTCATTACAAATTACAAATTCAAAACGAAAGAAACAATTTCAACAAAAAAAGATATGAGTTTTAAGTGAAATATGAATTGGTGTCGACAAAGAGAGAGAGATTACCTAAATATCAAATTAAAGACTTCACCTTTTTCACTACTCTCCCCTGCCCATGGCGCTTTTCTCTCTCCTCTATTCGTGTGTGTCTGTCGTTGCTACTCGTAGGTGCTGCTACCGCCATGGGTTGTTCCGCCTGCTGGCGTTCCCTGCTGTGTGTTGGTGGTTCGCATAGAGCCAAAGGGGGTGGCTGGGGAGGGGTGTGAGAGGGGAGGGGTGGCAGGGGAAGGGGGATGGGTGGCAGGGGAGGGGGCAGGGGAGGGGATTTCGGGGGTGGTTGGGGGGGGGGAGGGGGAAGGGTGGCAGTCAAAGTTAAACTCACGTGCCTCTTTAATGAGGTCACGTGCTGGAGAACCTGTTGTACCAGGTTAGAAACCTACCAGGTCCTCTCAAAGTTAAGACCCCCAATAATTGGGATCTGCACAGGTTAATCTAAAGTTGATACCTTTTAAAATTATCGGCCAAAGTTCAGACCTCTCCTGTCAATTTTTCCTAAGTCTTAATACAACTTCTCTCACCTTATATTGTACTTCTCTAATTCTCTTTTCAAATACAAAAGTTGAAATCATTAACCAATTTTTTTGCCCAAAATAATACAAAAATTAATAGATACACCAACATGAACAAGCAAAAGTCAAAATTCCAAACGAGTTCAATAAATCAAAATCAAAAAGAAGAAATGGGAAAATGATTTAAAAATCTGAAAATAAAACTGAAAAATTGGAAGCAAAAGTAGCATACTGATGCGAGCTGAGAAAAACAATTAATATGCAAATAGATAAAAAATCAAAATTAAAGTAATCAAAAGTACAACGTACGAATGATGTTCTTCTATTAGACAACCTCATCCGTTTGAGAGAGAGAGAGAGAAAGTAAGGAGAGAGAAATTTGGGGCCCAAAAATTACTCATTCACGCTTGTCTTGTAACGCGGTAATGCCTGCCTTGGGCCATGGGCTTAAAAATATTTTTTTAAATTTGAGGCCCCTCTAAATGTGAGGCCCTGTTCTGAGTCCCATTTTGGACTGGTTCATGGTCGGGCCTGCGTGGGTCAAACTCTCGATGGTCGTGCAACACTCTACATGGAAGAGAAAATATTTTAGATCAATGAAATCTTCATTCCTATTTTCTCTAGTAAAGTTAGTGACAACAAAAATTTGCCGAAAAAATGCAACAAGGCCAAAATTTATTATCCTATTGTGTATTGCACGAAGCAAGACCACGAGATTACAAAGAAAGTAACTTGGGGGAGGGACTAGGACACTGACGCTTTCCAAATGTGACCTTTGAACCCTATTGCGTTGTGCATGTGGGGGCTTCCTTTGTTTTATATAGGATAGTCGTGAAAAAAAAATACGTTTCCTTTCAGGTTGAAACTTGACAAAAGTTACATAAAGAACCCTAGATGTGCCTGATAGCATGTATCACATATTCTCGGGCTCGTTCCTTATCCATGGTGCATTTCGTAAAACAACGCATGGACGAAGATTTTCAAATTTTTATTATAATTCTATGGATAAAAATATTTATGCTCATTTGGCTTCCCCAATCTAATGATATAGCATACATAGTTTGTAAAATTGTATAATAACACCATATTATTATTACATAAACAACAATAATTGGAATTTGCTAAGTACACAAATGAATGATACACATAAATACATTAGTTAAGTAGCAGTTTACTATACTATGCAGTCTTTTCTTTAAGGGCAGAGTAACTAGACCATCCCACCAAGGCTTGCAATATGCCCAAGATACTTCCACCAATTAAAGCTTTCAATAGTCTCATTTTTCCATGGGTGTACGGTGGGTATCGAACAGAAGCATCGCCGATAAAGCTTCGGTAAAGAACTGCCTTCTTGTGGCTGAAGGCTTCAAAAGAAAATTTGCCATGGTATGCACCCATGCCACTCTCCTCTACTCCACCAAATGGTAAAGTGTGAACTGCAAGCTGTACATCAATCCCAACAGAAAAAAAAAAGTAAAATGAGCTTCAGCAAAGAGAGATTTGCATTCTGGAATGCTTGCTATACCAAAATTACAAGCACCGACTAATAAACTCTTTTTCAAGTTCCTTTCCCCCCTCTGAAGTTGTCATTGGAGATTAAGGAAAAGCCAGGGACATATATATAAAAAAAGTACAAATTTACAAACAAGGGGGTATTTGGTTAAACAAAGGAAAAGTAATTTACGATTATGTTTTCCTTTGGGAAAAGATTTTTCACATATCCTTTGAAAATGTTTTCTAGTTCAACCAAACAGAGCCTAATTCTAGACAAAAAAAAAAAACAGGGGCATAAAAATTAAGAGTCTGAAATTCTCCAACTCTGCCTATACTACCGAGTCAGCTACCAAATAAACAAGTTGAATGAAGAAGCAATATCAGTTCATAGATCTTCAAAAGCAACCATAAAATTGCTAGGGAAGCTCATGAGATATAATCGCAGTTCCACATTTACTAGTGTTAGTACTAAAGTGAATGAAAAATGTGTGTAAAATGTTGGACCACTTACATGTATGGCTGAGTCATTAATGACCAAACCCCCTGCAGAGACAGTTCTGACAAATTGATCCTTTAGGTTTTTCCGGTTGGTGAATAAGTATGCGGCAAGGGGCTTTGTTCGTGACGTTATTATATCATAGCTTTCTTCCAGCTTCTCCACCTTCAGGAAACAAGCGCATCAGAAATATCACTAAAATACTCAACTCAACTCAACTAATAAATGGTGATATGGCCAGCAACCTAGCAACTTCACACTCTTCCTTTCTATTTCCATTGGTTTCTTATATGCGTTCACTTTTATTTTCTGGACTAACTCTATAAGGAAATATAAGAGATCTGTCTTTTCATTCAGAGACAACTATCACAATCAAAACTTAGATACCTGCATCTTTATATATAATAGAAACTTAGAATTCATATTTCTAGGTCTTCGGCCCACACTAATACAGAGACAATAGCATAGTAATTGACGCAAGCAGCATTTGAAAACTATCAATACAGATCAGAACAGAATCTCCATCATACCGTGATAATGGGAAGCAATGGACCAAATATCTCCTCCTTCATGATTAGAGAGTCTAGTGGGACATCCAACAATAATGTGGGAGCAATTTTTCTGTAGCAAATAAGAAAATCATCATTGCTGGGAATAACTTATCTTTGTAAACCATATGGAAAAGAACTAATGTCTAATGGTGAATGCTTACAGTTGAGCTTTGTCTTTTTGACCCCCCATAAACAATTTTACCAGCGACTTTATCCTCATCCAGAAGCCTTGCCAAACGATCAAAATGGTTGGAATTCACAATTCGTGATAAATCATTTGATTGCAGTGGCTCAGAACCATAAAATCTCTCCAACTCGCGTTTTAAAGTATCTATCTGGATTACAGCAGCATCAGTGGAAAATCATCAACAGACTTGTTTATTTCATTGCAGTGGCTTTAATCATAGATCTATTAATTTCCATAACCTTACCAATCTAGGAGCAAATTCTCTTGTAGTGATAATATAATCAGGAGAGATGCATGCTTGCCCATTGTTGCACCCCCATTTGCCCACAATAATTCTTCTGACAGCAATCTACAAGAAAGTATTCCCAACGTGTCAGGAAACAGAAATACACACAAATTAAGGTGCTCAGATGCACAGCTTTTCCAAAAAAGGCTCTTTACTTTTAGATTGACATCAGAATCCACTATTACTGGTGATTTTCCTCCAAGTTCCAGGACAACTGGGGTAAGATAGTTAGCAGCAGCTCTCATCACTACACGTGCCACATTTCCATTGCCTATAATTTCATGGCGTCAATTAATTTAATGAGGTGGCATTTACAGAAATAGCATCTATAAAGGATAAACAAACAATACTGCTCCACAAAAATCGTATCATTAACAAAGCATAATATAGTCCAACTTTACTCATCTACGACAATGTTGTGTTTGTGTTGAAAGTTGGTCGACTGTGTAATGAACCAGCATACATGGTGACCATAAACAGTAGATTAGTGGCAGACAATAGAAATTATGGAAGTGAGAAAGATGATTAAGGAAAAACAAGCAATGCTATGATTGAATTGATGATTAAATCACCTATTACAACCTAGTCACTCTTTCGAGAGGAATGGCACTCTCCAAGCTAACTATACAATTTAGTTTGTATTGTAATAGATTGGCCTAAGGGGAAGGGGCACTTTTGGTAATGCAATTTAGTTTGTTATGAGTTAGCTTGAGGAATAAGGAACTAAGTTAGTTAGAGGAGAGAGTAGGGAAAAATCTTAGAGTAGGGAGAAGGAAACCATGTTGAAAATTGTGGTGAAAAATTAGTAGTGTTAGCTTGGGAGAGTGCCATACCTCTCGAAAGAGTGGCTAGGTTGTAATCGGTGATTTAATCATCAATTCAATCATATCATTGCTTGTTTTTCCTTAATCATCTTTCTCACTTCCATAATGTCTATTTTCTGCCATTAATCTACTGTTTATGGTCGCCATGTATGCTGGTTCATTACAGACTGTTGCATATAAACATTAGCTCAAACAGCTACAGTGATTAGCAATTACTTTCCCAGTGACCCACAAGAATTTCAATTTACCCCTGTTTCACCTGTCTCGAGAATATAGAGAAGAGAGGCTGAGTACAGAGATAACTAGATAACACTAGTTCTATGAGAGAACCTAAAGACCTAGACAAAAACAGAAGGCCTGAGTCTACAGGGACTAGAGTAACAAGCTGAATAGTTGATGCTAACCATTCATATTCAAGGGAAAGGGCACTTTAGATAGTGTTGATATGCCTTAAATCTGTAATCTGGCGCTCCCAATAACCAAGCACGGTTTGCTATTCCGATTTCTGTTTTGGGCCCTATTTTTTTTGGCCTATTCTGTTTAAGTTGATTAGAAGGGTACTATACAAATCTTCTAATTAACTTCTGCCCCCCCAATATTCTGTAATTTGTACTCTCTCCTCAAAGATAATAAAACTGTTTCTTCTCAGCATGTGGACATGGCTAACACATTGTTATTGAACCACGTTAAAACAGCGTGTTCTTCATTGTTTATTGCGTTCGTTACAATAGATAGTAAACTCATAATTAATTGGTTGGTTACTTGGAGAATAAGATTGGTAGTTTGTTAGGAGTATAGCTCTATATATATATGAAGCTTAATAGAGAGAGAAATAGTATGTTGAATATTGCCGTAAGTAAATAGCAGTTACTATCCGGGGGAAAAAAAGTATTAGCAGTTTGTAGCTTGGGAGAGTGTCGTTCCTCTGGAAAGATTGGCAAGGCTGTAATCGGTGATTAGTCACCTTAATTGGCATTAATTCTGTCATATCTTGCTTGTTCTTCCTAAAGCTTTCTTCTTCCTCCCTTAATCTCTCTTTTCTGTCCACAATTTCTCTGTTCCGATCAGTAATTTGAGCTGATTTTTAGCAGTTGAACACACCAAAATATTGCCTTGTTGTCAAGTGTACAACTTTACAATAATTAGAATGACACATCAGGAAAAGGTAGTAATAATAGCCGTTCATGTTTCAAGCTCAACGTTAGTAAGATACATATCAGCAGTGCAGCTACACAAGACAAATTAAATTGGCTGGTAAGCACATAACAATAATTGCAGAATTCAAAAACATTATCACAAAAAATATACTGAAAGCAAACCTGTATAAAATATTTTATCCCATTTTTGCTCGAGGAGAGCAGATGTTTCAGGAATGGCCCCCTCTACAACTCTGACTGCAGAGGTGTCCAAATATTGCCCCACATACTTTGCCAGCAATGAAGATGTAGCAGGAGCAATTTCAGACGGCTTTAAGACGACAGCATTACCAGCTGCTATTGCGCCAACAACAGGATCAAGGGATAAAACTGAAGAAAGCAATATACACAAGGTAAATGATTGCTCAGCATAAGGGAAACCAAAAGAAAATTTCAAAAAGCATCATACAAAACAAAGGAGGCTTATGCTTGACTAGGTTCAATTTAAGTGGTTTGATTGGAAAAGGCAAGGAACACCACAGACAACTACTCAACAAGTATATTAATGAATCAGAATTGAATATCGCAGTTTAGATCAAATCAATCAAGGTTGCAGTTTCTTCTACAAAGATCAAGAGAGAGCTTCTTAATCCATAAACCTTTAACTCTATAGATTGCTTACTGCATGCGGCATGTTGTCAGATTTAAATAATAGTGAGAATTTATGAGATGTACATCAGGTTAAGTACTGCTATACAACGATTGTGTTCTAGTTGCATGAGTGATCTTCACATACACAAATGAGGTAACATTGAAGTTAGCAGAGGCAAAGTAAAATCAGAATTTCAAAGTGGGCTACCAAAGTTCGGCTGCCAAAAGGATATAGTGAAGAAGTCAAAAGGACTTAAATTTTCTAACTACATAATCTTGTTCAGCAAGACTAACCATTCATTGTGTCTTGTATTTTTTAGAGGTCTATGAAAGATGAACCTGATTAATATTTCCAGCACGGAAAGGGGGTGGAATGATGAACAATATTAGCTAACCTAGGGAAGACAATAGAAGTTTCCCCTTCACCACTATCATGTTCATAAGGTTCCATCACACCTAATTGCGATTTGTAATATTGTCATTTGTTTATACATAGGCAAGTACAAGAATAAATAATAATGATAAAAAAAATCTGAACAAGTTTTCAACTCACGAATAGGATAATTCCATGCAGAGATAACCAGCACAACGCCTAATGGTTCTGCTACTATTTCTGCTGTTGAAGGAAATGCAACTATCGGCGTTTTAACCTGAGGCACAACCCAGCTTTAAGTTCAGAAGAACTCGAACTACAACAGGAAATGTGGAGAATATATGTAATCGGAGTTTTACCTTCTCTGGCTTCATCCATTGCTTTAACTCCTTAAGAGCCACTCTACATGAGGACTTTAACATAGAAATCTGCAGCAGCATAAAATTCTCAAATTTCAAAAATGTTTAAAGAAAAAGAAGAGGAAGGAAAGAAAACATTACAGGCCAACATAAGAAGAGAAATGAAATTATAGAATCACATTTCAGCACATGATAGGACCAAATTGTTGTTCATTTGCATAATTGTTTCTTCCACCTTTATCTTGCCATCGTAACTACAATTTCCAGGTCTAGAAAAGCATAAGAGCTGGAGTTGCTCTCAAGCGTTTGTTTTCAAATCATTCATAGTCTAGAAGCAATGATAAAAATACAAAAAAAATCCAAGTGTTCAATGTTAGTTGGCAGCTCTTAATACTGATATAGCACTCTAGTTTCAAACTTAAACATGTGCAACTATAGCATAACATTTTGTTTGGATAGCAATATAGGAGGGAAAGGAAGGGGCGGGATAGAGGAGGAAGGAGAGGGGAAAGAAAGGGAGGGGGAAGATGGAGCTCAATTTTCTCTCCAAATCTCTCTAATTTGGGAGGAATGATGTTCTTTAAAGAGCGAGGGGAAATGGATCCTTCCCATTCCCCTCCCTTCCTTACCCTAATCCCTTATCCAGACCACGGAACCTATTCCCCTCCTTTTCCCTATTTCCCTTTCCCTCCATTTCCTCCTATCCAAACGCAGTGTAAATGACCAGTATAACATAAATTTGTCCATTGTTCCAGAGTGCATGTCTTAGTTGACTTTACATGCATATAGAGGAAACTGAAAAAGATCCAATGATAATAAGTTTTAGCGAAGTAGTGAAAGCATAGAGTGTAAAAAGATAATTAAGGCAATCAAATTGACTTTACACTTGCTTTCAGCTATCCTTGGTACATCACAGCAGAAAGTATTTCGTTTTTCTTTCCTCCTATCTTTGATCTTTTTGGAAAAAAAATTAGCATGGGGAGCTAAAGTCTATGAGCAGAAGGTATGGATCATTATGTGAGTTACTCTTAAATTTTAGATATGAAAAAAATAAAAAGAATTAGACTTCTTAGAGACAAGTAGTGAGCAGTACACCATCCAATTTGCAACAGTCAGGTTTTATAGTTACTAGATTATTTTTTAATGACTAGAGAAAGTATGCAATGTAAACTCAAAACAGAGCTACATTGTCAATTTGTCATGATAGAATTGTGGCGATATCTTATAGTCTAAGAGCTAATTCATGAAGAATAACAATTTAGCAGCAGAAGCAACAAGAAGTCAAGATGTTTTCTCCTCCCTTCCACCCTTCACTTTTTAGAATTTGATGAGGTAGCTTTAACATTCTGATACATGCAGCACTCAGATATGCTCTGCTTCACATTATTGCCAATGCTATGGATGGGAATATTTGTTAACATCTCCTATCTTGGTGAATATAATCGACAAAATTAACAGGAGTGGGAAAAAAAACAATGTGAGCAAAGCATGCTTAAGTACTTAAAGTAGAACCATGCAACTATTGACCTTCCTTAAAAAGCAATCCAAAGTCTAATAGTTAACTAACAAGCATTAAAACAACATTTACAACAAGATCTTAGTTTTTCCCAAATCTACCAACCAAAGAGATGAGACATTAGTCACAATTCACAAAAGTGCAGCAACATATAATGATATAAACAAAGGTACAAAAGTCAACATTGATTCTTCTGGAAGCATCTTGTTCATTGGATTAGCCTCCAATATTGACCATAATTTTTCTTCTTACCTATAAAAGCTAACAACTTCTCACTCTATAGTCTAGATTTCTCCACCTTCTCCCAGAAAGAGAAGGCCCAAAAATATTGCACCAACAGGATAATTAAATTAATGTGGTAGGTTGATTTTGTAAAAAACAGATATCTGATTTAGATTTGTTACAGTACATGACTATATTTATCCAGCTGCAGTTTGGGAAGAACCAATACTTCCACAAATGAAAGAGAGAGACTGTATAAAGAAGAAACATATGGAATATAATAATTCCCTCATGACACTGACAATAGTCATAATACTTCATTAATTATACAATACCTTGCCCAATTCAAGGGAGACCCAAAAGACAGAAACAAAGAGGGGTATATAGGCAATTGCCAAAGCGGTAGAAAAATGGCAAACCAGAGTTTTTTGTCATAAATTCTCACAACTACTTCCCACCAAAAGTATTATTATGTCTATTTCAAAGGATGCAACTATTTTTCGAAATTAGGAATTAGGATTATTTCACTAATTTGACGTCATATGACATCTATAAGAGAAGTCAACGCTAGCAAATACATATTGAATATGATTGAATATAACATCATTGTGAAAAAAACCACAATAGTTGATGAGATCTAATACTTCTGCAAACCATTTTCCAAGAATGCAACTAATCCAAGAGTAACATCAAATACTCCAAGCAAGAATAAAGAAGCTCATATGTCCAAGAAAAACATAACATAAAACATTAAATGCTTATACAACTACTACTTATAAATGGTCATTAATTACATGCTCATAAAATCACCATGATTCTCATCGTACTCTAATAATAATACTCCATATATCACTTTCTACCCAATCATCTCCACCCTAACTCTTGAATTGTCAACATTGAAAATTCTCCACCTCCTCTCCTCGAAAAATTGACACCATAAATATCAAGTTTGCGACCTCTTCCCATATTAATCTCAAGTTTGATTTATTTACGAATACTTCAAATTCAGAGATATCCTTACCATAGTAGTCCCAATTTAAAGTTCACCAATAAAAACATATACTTCATCCCTTCTAAAATAACTAAAACGCTTCTCTCTTGTATGTAAGAGCTTTTTGAGAAAAGTGTTTCACTCATTTCAGAACAGACAGAGTAAATTAAATCCTCAATATCCATCCGTTTCTTTTTTATACTCCTAGTTAGAATCTTTTATAGGCCGAAAAAAAGTCAAACTAGGAACGTTAAAAGAGAACGAAGGGAGTACAATCCATGAAGTTAATACAATAAAAAGTAGTAATACTCAAATTTGTTAGCAGTAACAAAATTGTAGAGTCAACGGTTCCTGAAAACTGTATCACCAATCACAAATCCAGAAAACAAACAAGTCAACAATCCTTCCTCCGTTCTGAAATAAATGAAAAGTTTTTCTTCTCTCTATATGAGAGCTTTTGAGCGAAACGTTTCATTTATTTCAGAACGGAAGAAAGGAGTATAAAATGGAGTGAAAGTTAGACGAAGAACAAAAAGAATCGTTGAAATCACCTCATATAAGATGGATTCAAATGGAGGTTTATTAAGATCAGAGCGAAGAGCGTCAACGATCTCATTCTCACATTCTTCGATCATTTTGACTATACTTTTTAACTGATTTACTCTCCACTCATAACTCCGCGTATTTCCACTGACATAAGTCCGCCGAAGCTGGGCCACCATCGCCGCCGCTTCATCGCCGGCAAACGCCGTCGTAACCTCCATTGAGGAGAGAGAATGAGGGGGTGGGGTGACTCGTGTGACGCGGGAGTCGAGGCGAGTTTTTAGGAGAAGACAGTTACTATACTATTTTCAGAAATAAGCTGGAGGAGGAATGAGGAATGAGGAATGAGGAATGGGTAGCAATTAAATTTATTTAAGTGATGAAAATTGAAATGATTGGATTTATGTGACGTGCTTCATAAGATAATGTTGGGATTTTTGTTTTCTAATTTTTTGTTGGGAAATTTGCTGGTTGTTTGTTGTTGCTACGTGCGCCCTGTAGTCATATATGACATTTCTAAGAGTAGTCTCATAAGTCATAACTCATAATGTATTCTTCGTTTGCACCAAAAAGAAAATATCATTATTCTTTGTCGTTAAATTGAATTTACGCACAATGCACAATTTTTTGTCAAATCTGACAAGTGACATCTGCACTGTTTCACTGTGTCTGTTTGTGTTAGGTTGATCGTAGTGTATCTCGGTGAGCGGATGCAACAAACAATTTCACAATTTCACAATTTCACAATTTCGTCTCATTTCACAAGTTGACACTCATAAGTCATAAGTAGGGATTGGCGGATGGCAATCCAGTCCGGATCCGATCCTACCCGCTCCAATACGATGAAAAAAATCCGAGCCGACTCCGTCAAAAAAATAATCCGACTCAGTTTAAAAAGTCCAATTAACCGAAAATCAAAATTGAAGCTATTTAATTGAATGAATTGAATTAAAAATAATAAAAAAGCTCGATATTGTTACAGTTGAAGCGTCGCCATTTATATCTTCACCGTCATTTGCTTCTTCAATGGAAATTCTTCAATTTGTTTCAATAGCAGATGGATTGATTTTTGGAATATGGAATATGGAATTCGATGGGGTGGTTGGGGGGCTGCAGGGGGTAGGGGGGGGGGGTAGTGGGAAGGGTGGTGGTAGTAGGGGTGAGGGAAAGTGGCAGTGGGTGGTTGGGGGGGTGGGTGGGGTGGAGGGGAGGGAGAGGGGGTGGGGTGGAGGTGGAGGTGGAGGGGGAGGGGGAGGGGAAGAGGGTGGTTGAAATGGTGGTGGGTAGGAGTAGAGTAGAAATTGAAAATAAAAATAAAAGAGAAATAAAAAATAAAAGAAATTACCTTGCTAACAAGTTACAAGTCACCCTGGTTACATTTTTGGTGGGACCTCCCTAATAATTGAGGTATTTAAAAATACGGTTTTTTCACCATATACCCTCGACTAATTTTTTTTGCACCGTATACCCTTTCGACTTTTGAAATTCACCATATACCCCTCACTTTTGAAAAAATACATTCATTTACCCTTAATGACTAACGGCGTTAAACTCCGTTAGTCATTAACCCCTAATCTCCCTCTAACCCTAATTAACTAACCTAAATCTAACCCCTCTAACACTAACCCTAAACCCTAAACCCTTACCTTAATCTAATACCTACCCTAACCACCCGACCCCCTTCCCCCACCCCATCACCACCCCTCCCCCCACCCCACCGGCCCCCCCTTCCCCCCACCACCCATGCACCCCCATCCCCCACCTCCGAAGTGCCCCTCCCCTTCCCCCATGCCCCACTCCCCCGAAGTCCCCTCCCCCAGCCCCCACTCCCCCGAAGTCCCCCTCCCCCGCAACCCATCCCCTTCCCCCCAGCCCCCACTCCCCGAAGTCCCCCTCCTCGCAACCCATCCCCTTCCCCTGCCCCCCACTCCCCGAAGTCCCCCCCCCTCGCAACCCATCCCCTTCCCCGCAAGACCACTCCCGAAGTCCCCCTCCCCATGCCCTCCCCCTCCCCACGGCCCCACCCCTGAAGCCCCCCTCCCCGCATCGTCGCAGCCCCTTCTCCCTCCTCGCATCCCTGAGCCCTTCCCCCGTAGTCCAAGAAACCCACCGATTCGAAGTTTTTTCGTAACACAATCGGGTGGGAACAACCCAAATTTTTCGAATTGAACCCGGCGGGGAAGGGGAGGGGGCGGGTTTTGGGGGAGTGGGGAAGGGGGTCGACGGGTTGCGGGTGAGTGGGCGTAGCGGGGTTGCGGGGAGTGGGGAAGGGGAGGGGGGTCGGCGTGGGAGTGGGGAAGGGAGGGGGGTCGGCGTGGGAGTGGGGACGTGGGCTCGGCGGGGTTGCGGGGGAGTGGGGAAGGGGGTCCCGGGGAGTGGGGAAGGGGAGGCGGGTCGGCGGTGGTGAGGGGGGTGGTGGTGAGGTGGGGTGGTGGTGAGGAGGTGGAAGGGGGTGGGGAGAGGTGGTTAGGGTTAGGGCCCAAGTTAGTGGTTAGGGTTAGGGCCCAAGTTAGTGTATTAGATTAGGGTTAGGGTTAGAATTAGGGTTTGATTTAGGTTAGTTAATTAGGGTTAGGGAAGAATTATGGCCTAATGACTAACGGAAGTCTAACACCGTTAGTCATAAGGGCATGTTGATGTATTTTTTGAAACGTGAGGGGTATATGGTGAATTTGGAAACTTGCGAGGGTATACGGTGCAAAAAAAAATTAGTCAGGGGTATATGGTGAAAAAACCGTTAAAAATAACTCATAGTTGGGGGTATTAAAAGCAGACGGGCTAAAGTTGGGGGTATTCTGATCCATTTTTCCTATTATATAAGATGAAATAAGGATTGATCATGTCTTATCAGATTTAATAAGTTTGGTTCAGAATAAATTAGGTGGAAAAAATACCCTTAGTGAACGCACCCTAAGGGTGTATTCTCTTTACCTTATAAATATAAGTTTCTAGTTTAATTACACTTAATCAAGGGTGATCAGGTTTAATCAGATGTAAACATAAGGTAAAATCAGGATTGATCAGATTCAATATGGTACAATAAGACCAATTATGATAAGTTCGGATGAAGAGAACAAGTGAACGACCATAAGTCTTGTTTATTGAAAAATTTGCTAAAATTATTCAAGTGCTAGTGAGGAAGAGGAACTAAGAGGAGTTGGTGTGGGCCATGACCCCCATCATTTTAAATATCTATTAAATGGTAAAGATAAAAGTACTAGCTATTATTTCCCAGTGAAATGTTACATAGGTTTGGTTTTCCTACCAGAAAAATATTTGTCCCGCCAATACAAGCTACACAAATACTATTTGCATTAGCTATTTGCCAAATCTTACACATTAACCAAAGAAAGCAACAACTGAATGTTGGAAAATCGCATCTCTCGATTGAGTGTGGTTTTTAGTTGTTCCATGCATCAAATCCATGATCTTTCATCCAACATCCTTTTATATATTTTTGCTATTATGAATATTCTTCGTCTCTTCGAGAGTCTTACTAATTGATTCAAATAAGAAGGGATATTATATAGTGTTTGAAGTACTATCACTATGGAGTGATATAGAACTATAGAAGTGGCAAACTCCACACACGCGCTACCAATGTTCGACTATTTCACTTCATGTTCATGATCGACGATTTTATGAGATTCGACAATATTACATTTTTACTTAGTCCAATTTTTATTACCGATGAGATTTTGCAACAATTTCATAATTTCATAATTGTTGTCCATATCTTCAACCTTTTAGCTCACCTTCAATGTTACAAGTTTTAAACCCCCATAATCATGGTTATAACTGTTGTCTAACCTTCTCTTTTGTAAGCGCACACTAATTGGAGCATGATTTTTAGTTGTTCCATTTCTCAAATCTGACCATGCTCTTTCATACGACACCTTTTTTATAATTTTGCTATTAAAAGAATAGATTGCATCTACAACCTTATTAGTATTTTTGTATATTATGGATGCTCTTAGAGAATCTTACTTGGTTTTAATAAGAAAGGGTTTTATATAATGTTTGAAGTGCTACCACTAAAGACTGATTTAGAAGTGGCCAACTCTACACACTTGTCGTCGATGTTCGATTTGTTCCCTTCGTGCTCATGATAGTCATGCTTTATGAGATTCGATAATATTTACGATTTTGTTTAATCCATTTTTTATTACAGCTGAGATTTTGCAACAATTGATTAATTTCATAATTGTTGTCCAGACTTCAGCCCTCTAGGTGTTAAATCTTGAGGGTGTTGCATACATCTGTTTACACATGTGTTAGAGAAAAAGTGCATTGTGTTATACACGTTACTGTAATTTTCTTATCAATAATACTTTTATTAGCTTGCATTCTGCCCCTATAGTTTTCTAATTTCCTACAAGGTTAATCAATACAGTTTAAAGAACCCAAATAGCCTGATCTCATGAAATTTAACCGACAATATTTTGGTTATAAGGAGCATTTCTTACCGTACAAAAATAACTATTTGATTAAGAAAAACCCTAACATATTTGAAATTCAAACCAATAGACTTATACAAAAACTCAGGAGCCCACAAATTTTATAAGACTTTTAAAGCTTACCTTTTACTTCTATAAGACTAAAGGTTTCTTTATTTCTAAAACAATTTAAATTTCAAAATTATATCTATTTCATGTGAATAAACATATGAAATTAAATAACGGTTTTTTCACCATATACCCCTGATAATTTTTTTTATTCACCAGATTCCCCTACTTTTTCGGAATTCACCATATATCCCTCTGAATTTCTTGAAAATACATTAGAATGCCCTTAATGACTAACGGTGGTTATCCCTGTTAGTCATTAACCCTAATTTTTTGTTTTACACCCTAATTAACTCCTAAACCTAACCCTAACTCTAACCCCCTAACAACCAGTCAACCACCACCACCTCCCCCCCGTTGCCCCCCACCCTAGCAAACCCCCGCCCTCCCCCACCCCCGCAGCCTCCTCCACGCAGCCCCTCCCCCCACTCCCGCAGCCCCCCCATGCATCCCCTCCCTCCACCCACCCAAAACCCCCCCCCTCCCCCAACCCTTCAAATTTCGCAAACCCCCACCCCCCACCCCTTCGAATTTCGCAGCCCCCACCCCCCCCCCTCGAATTTCTTATCGTTGTTGAGTACAAGACCGAGTGTAAGATTCGATCTCGGGGCTAGTTGTGTTATTCACTATGGCGTAATTATTGGTAAATGCATGATTAATGCCATCATCGAGGTCCGCCGCAATGAAGGTGTCGCGGAGGGTGAGGTGTTGGGGGGCCGCGAAATTCGAGGGGGTGGGGGCGCGCGAAATTCGAGGGGGTGGGGGGCTGCGAAATTCGAGGGGGGGTGGGGCTGCGAAATTCGAGGGGGGGGGGGGCTACGAAATTCGAGGGGTGGGGGGGGGAGGGGTGGGGGGTTTGCGAAGGGATATTATCTCAAATGACCCCGACATATAGGCCTTTTCCCCAAATAACCCCGACATTTTCACTCCTATCGCGGATAACCCTAAACTTGTATCTTGTCATTAAACTTGATGGATTGGTTGACGGCGTTAACTCTTTGGTCTTTGTAATTAAAAACCTATCTTTTATAAGAAAAAAAATTGTGTTCTTCATCTCCCTCTATCTTGTTCTTCACCCCATGTCTTCATCTTCTCTCCTCCACCTCCTTTACCACCATGATTTTCTCTCTCCTCCTCCATCCACCTGTTTCGCCACACTATCTTGCCTCCACCTCCTCAACCACCTCCTGATTTTCTCTCTCCTCATCTACCTCTAAAATTAGAGTTGTTGCTCTCCTTTAATGGAAATCTTCAAGCAAAAAAGAAAAGAAACCCTTATAAAACTCACGTCATATCCTTTCCATCAGTTCACAATCACATTGCAATTTCATCCTAAAAACATATTGTCATCCATTAACAAAACAGAAGAATTTCATCATTCATCAAAAGAAACCAATCAACAACCAAAGAAACCCACATAAAAAACATGAACTTTTAGGAATGTCCTTGAAGTCTTCTCCCTCCAACGCACCACCAGCAACACCAAACCAACGACGACCCAGCACCGGAATCCACCGGACAATACCACCACCCATTTCCACCGTCACCCTCCCCCTCAATCTCCTCCCTTAGAAACTTCGCCATTTCCAAAGAATTCACAGTCGCCGCAACGCCGTCTCTATCTCCTCTAAGACGACTGCTCACCTTGAACTTCTTTCTATGTTCCCAACACCATTACTATCTTCAACCACCATGGACACATAGCCAAACATAGAACTTGAATGTTGGAGATTAGAGGCAAAAGGTTAAGCCTAAAATCGTTGGAAATCGAGCAAGGGCATCAGAAAAATCGATCAAAGACAACACAGAATATCGTTGAAGAAAAATCTAGACGCTAGCGGGAATTTGAAGAAGGCAAAGAACTATGAGAACTGGTCAAAAACTGTTGCTCAACCGAGCACAAAATTGGTCAAAAAATCGCTATGAAACTCGAGCAAAGGATAGTCCACAAAGCGAGTAAAAAAACACTCGAAGATAAGATCTGGAACATTCCTAAGAGAGTGGCCAAGCAGGTGGATGGTGGAGGAGGGGGAGGAGATAAAGACATGACAGGGGTGATGAGCAAGAGAGATGGGGACGAAGAACACAAATGATTTTTTTTCTTTCAAATAAAGTATGTTTTAAATTATAAATGCCAAAGAGTTAACGCTTTCAACCTTTCTGTCAAATTTAATGACAAAATACAAGTTTAGGGTTATCCGCGATAGGGGTGAAAATGTTGGGGTTATTTGGGAAAAAGGTGTATATGTCGAGGTTATTCGAGATAATACCTTTTGCGAAATTCGAAGGGGGTGGGGGAGGGGTGGGGGGTGGGAGCCGCTGGTGGGGGGAGTGGGGGGGGCCGCAAATTGAGGTGGGGGGGGAGGGTGGTGGTGGTCTTGGGGGTCGGTGGTGGTGGTTTTTTTTAAGGGAAGGTGTTGGTGGTTAAATGTTGGTGGTTAGGAGGAGAACTATGGTCAATTAGGATTTTTTAGGGTTAATTAGGGTAGATTAGGGTTAATGACTAACGGAGTTAACCACGGTAAGTCATTAAGGGCATTTTAATGTATTTTCAAGAAACTCAGGGGTATAGAATGAATTCCGAAAAAATTAGGGGTATCTTGTGAATAAAAAAATTTGTCAGGGATATATGAAACTATTCGTTTTTTCATAAACGTTTCCGTTTTCAACCACCTACCCCGCCCACTCACTAGTCAGTACTCACTAGAGCGTGCCCCAGGCCCCAATCTCCCACCGTGAAACAAAAAAACGCGTGGTTGGCGCACTTCTTCTTGTAATCCCAAAAACCAGTAATTACAGGAGAGAGAAAAACACCCCAATCCCAACTTCACAACCGTTCTTTTTTCCCACAACCAATGACTGATCGTCTATCAATGGCATCTCTCACTACAACTTCCGCCGCAGCCGCAGCAGCCTATCGTCTTCTTCCTTCTTCCTCTATCTCTCGTCTTTCTCTCTCCTCTTCATCGTCTTCTTCTTCCTCTCTCAAATGTCTCCGATCATCTCCTCTCGTTTCTCATCTCTTTCTTCGACAGGTTTTTCCTTCAATCATCACATTTTTTGCCTTTGTTTTTTTTTTTTTTGAAAATTTGTATTTTAATCTGCAATTGTTGATGGCAGAGAGAAGTTTCAGCTTATGTGACGAAGACGAGGTTTAGCACGAAATGCTACGCTTCAAATCCTGAGCAGCTGAAGAATGCTAGGGAAGATATTAAAGAGCTTCTTAAGACCACGTTTTGTCATCCTATTATGGTGATACTTTCTATACTATTTGATTTGGTTGATTTTCAGTTTTTTTTTGTGTTGCTTTTTACGATGATTTTGAGCTTTAGGTTATAAATTGATTGCTGTAGTTTTTCAAGATTGATAATTTTGATTATATTGAGAAATTAGGTACTCTAAATAGGTTTCAATGAGTTAAGCGTGTCGAATGTCGACAACTAACTTGTTCAATGATTTATCATTGATATTAATGCTGTTTGAGCCTAATTGGACCTGTTGAGCTTAGCTTAGACACGGACTTGAATACAATTTTAGCATGATTGTAAGTTTTGCTAGAGGAGTAGTTGCTATTCTTGTGGTGTTCTCTGATAATGAGCTTGATATGTTAGTTGCGGTTTAGGTGATGTACAAATGTCAATTTCTAGAACTTTTTTACTTTAACTAAAGTGAACATTTGGTGGAATAATAAAGGAAAGGACTAAGGCTTGGTTTGGTAGGGTGTAAAATGTTTTTCATGAAAATGAGTTTTCCTTTTCCTCTCATTTTCCGTCGTTTGGTTTGGTAAGGGGTGTAAAACAAGTTTTCCATCAAGGAAAAATAGCTTTTGTATAGGTGAAAATCATTTTCCTTTAAAAAAGAGGAAAAACACATTTTCCTCCCTCCTCCCTAGCAACCTTTTACTCTCCCCTTATCCATCCTCTCCCTTCCCTTTCCATTTTTCTTTTTCCCATAGCTTTTTTTACATTGAACCAAACAAAGGAATATTAGCTTTGCAATTGATTTTCCATTGTAAAATGTTTTACATGAAAAATCATTTTACATTGAAAATATTTTACATCCAACCAAACGGAGCCTAATTCATTATTGTAGCATGAATTTCGGAGGATTGATTTGAGACTTCCCTAGTTGTTGCCATTTTGGGAATAAGAGAGGGAGGGAGGGCGGGGAGAGCTGATAGGTGCACTTTAACTATCACTGGTTCACAGCTATCTAAAGTACCAACTACGAGGTATGGAAGGGACAGACTACCATGGAGTTCTGGTGTTTGTGAAACATTTTTGTGATGTATTGTAAATAAGCACCAAGCTGATGGTAAGCTGGTAACTGGGACCGCAAAAGAAATCGGAGAGATGATAACAGCTTGTTTGTTGTTTCCTCATCTATTGTGTAAAATCTGTGCCTAGCTTGGTCAGTAACAAACTCATAATGAAGTGAGCTATCAGTTCTTTTAGGAGAAATCCTTAGGAGCAAACAAAAGCGATTATAAAGGAGATCGCTGCCAGCTGCTATTACATTCCCCTGTTTATACAATTATGAAATTAGTGTGGACTGTGGCTTGGGGACCTAATTATGAAGGTGATCATGCTGCCAGCTGCTATTATGTTACCATGTTTATTCAACTTTTAAATTAGTGTGGCTTGGGGGTCTAAGTATGAGGTGTCCAGAAAACCTCTTAAGATAGGAAAGTTTATAGGTCTTTTACTGTCCACACATATTGCGGAGCTGACCATTTAAGAGAATTGCTGTAGATCTCATCTTTGCCGTCATGTTGTACATTAGAGAAGTTAATATTCGTTCTTTTTTCTTTTTTTTTTTTTTTTTGGTGATGGAGGGTGGGGGATGAGACCTATCCAATCTGCTGCAATTCAAGTAAGCACAATCCTGAGATGCATTCCGACACCAATGTATGAGCTTTGAGGTAAACTCAATTGTGCCTATTCTTGCACTTGTTATGTGGAAGGTATAAGGAGCAGGGATTAGGGTGAACCGGTGAAGAGAGGCATTTACATTTTAGTGTCACTAAGAAGGAGTCAATTGAGGTGAAACTTTCCAAATTGGCTTCAAGAAAGGTGTAAACAGATGTTGGAGCTTTTAGGGTAGTCGACAAAAATGAAAATTTGTCACCCTTTTAAAGAGTTCTTATCTTGAAGAAAGAGAACATTCTCTTGTACTCCCTTAGTCCCTCTTTGTTTTCCCATTTTCCTTTTACGATGTCCTTAAATGTTTGCTCTATTTCTTTATATAACAAGGTCTTTCTCTCTACTTTTTTTTTTTGATGTTGGATCCCTCAATTACCCACCGATTTTTTCTCTCTCTACATTTCTCTCTCATCAAAAGCATTCTTTACCCCAATGGGGCAAACAAAAATTGGACAGGAGCAGTATTATTTGTCATTCAAGGACATGGAATAGGTTAAATCCCGAGGGTCATATCTTTCTTTTTGGAATGGATTGTTGACTTTCTTGGTCTTATTTGAATTTTCTAAGAGCTATATTCTGTTGCAATATGAGTTGGTCGCTTGTCCTTTGGACTAGAAGGAAGACTTCGAGTAACGTGTTCCCTTTCCCTCCAGCTTCTACGCTTAAATTTACACTTGAGGTTGCACTTTCCTTGACTCTGAAGTCTGACCATGAAGACTCAGAACAGTAATGACAAGTTTGTTTTTCCTGCTCTCTGGTTTGCAGCTTTACCATTCGAGTTTTACCAATGGCAAAGGAGCCTATTGGCAAGCTATTATCATCGTGCAATGTTATGTGGCAAGAATAGAAAGTAGAAGTATGAGACAGCTTGCCTTTGAGTTTTGTGGGAGAGTCTAGAAAAATTGGGCGATGAAGTGAAAGGCTTTATTTAGAACATTCTCTTGGGCATAATTAGGCCCAGCTCCTGATTCAACTGAGAATTTCTTACTGTGCTCAGGCAAAGTGTTATTGCTTGTTATGTTTCGTGTCAATTTGCCGCACCCCTTTGGAGAAAATGTTTAATCTTAAACTTCCTCCATTTCATAATTCATGGAACACTTGCACTATAAAGGTCAAATTTAATGAATTTTTACCCCGAATTCTCACCATTATGTTGTTAAAAATATAGTCATATGAGGTCTTGCTAAAGTCGTCTTAATGTGCAGTGTTTACATATAATTTTTTTTATAATTTTTACTAATACCTAATTGTAAGATATTAAAGGTTAAAGTAGTGCATTAGAGACTGCAAAATTGCAAATGTTGCAGGAATTATGGAATGGAGGAAGTATGATTAAAACCTAATATACATTTTCCAGGCCACTACTAAAGTAGTTGTGCAACGATATCAAATATTGAGTGTTCTTATGATCTTCAGAAAAATCAGTAAGGTAGAAGTGGTAAAATGCAAATGGAGGGAAAAAGGAAAGAATTAATTATTGCATTCATCTTCCACTATTTTTTCAAGACCATAAGCACATGTTCAACTTCAGCAATTTTGTAGTCGACAATTGTTGACCTCAACAATTTTCCATTTCCACGCATGTGGTACTGTACAATTAGAAATCATGGTTCTTACTGTAATACAACCTGGTGCATGGCTTTCTTCCTCCTATTCTAGGTGAATGTCTTAAATCTCTTTGGCTCTCTACATGCATGTCAGTGGAGACACCGTTGTTTTTTCAAGACCTGTGCAAAAGGAACTTAGCACTTTACCTGTAGGTTCGCTTAGGTTGGCATGATGCTGGTACTTACAATAAGGACATTGAAGAATGGCCACAGAGAGGTGGAGCCAACGGCAGCCTGAGGTTTGAGGTTGAGCTCAAACATGGAGCTAATGCAGGTAAGAACAATCTCTCTTTCATATGCTCATTTCGACTGTGGATCTTTTGCCTCCCTGTATCCATTATTGACTTTCTTCAATGCAAATGATTTTGAAATAAATAAATGAAGTACGATTTATTAAAGTGAATTACTTTTTCTTAGAATTGATGAGAGTAATAAAGTGATAAATTGTGCTTAGTTTCTATGAGCAAAGTATTGTGAACTTTTGGGATAGCTAGCTTTCATCTCTAGTTCATCTGATCCTTTTAATCATCTATGATATAATATAAATACACTCTTTAAGTGCACGTAAGTGCAAGGGAAAACTTGTGGTCAATGGGGTCTAGTCCCTCTATTGAAGGACCCATCAAACAGAAAAAGAAACACTCTATCTCATGTGGTGTATTTTTTCTCTGACAATTACTTGTTCAGTTAAAGAAAATATGGGTTGACAAACTGGTGGTGCTATAGGTCTTGTAAATGCCTTGAAACTTCTCCAACCCATAAAAGACAAGTACTCTGAAGTTACATATGCAGATCTGTTCCAGTTGGCTAGTGCTACTGCAATAGAGGTATTCTCATATTTTCTCTTATATCTTATTGTAGAGGTTTTCTCATCTTTCCTTGTAATTTCAATGATCATTTTGTTGAAATTTTAGGAGGCTGGTGGTCCTAAGATACCCATGAAGTATGGAAGAGTGGAGGTGACAGGGCCAGAGCAATGCCCAGAAGAAGGAAGACTTCCTGGTAAGAGAACTTTTCATAATTATATTTTGTTATGGTTTGATTATGAAGTCAGTATAGATCTGGCAATTTCTGTGAACTTTTTCTGCACAGTATAGCTGAATTATGTGCATGTATTGTTAGTATTGTATTATTATGGACTTTCAGGACTGAGCATCTGAGCCAATGTACTTGAAAATAAGCTTGATGACCATGTTTGTAACTGGTGAACTTTGGACCTTGAAATCTACAAAAGTTCAATGTGGAGCCAATTCCAATTGTTTGTTTGACATTATGCAGTATCATGTTCCGTTTGTCTCTTATCAGTTATCAGTGTTATACATATATATGATTCTCTGAATCTTAGGAAATAAGTTAGGTTTCTTGAGACTTCTGATGAGCTCTTGTAACTAATTGTGTGTTGTTAGCATAGGCGGAGTATATGTTCAAGTGAGGATAATTTATAATATATGCAACTATGCAAGTGCCTGTTTGGACTTGAGTTAATGAACTCTGGTCATCTCCCATGAAATAGTGAGTTCTTTGTGGAGACCGAGAATAATATACCCTTAAATACTTTCTGTAGAGTTTTTATATTGTTGACTAGTGTTGGACCAAAAGGCATTGCTAAAGTACAAAGAAGCAAACTATTCAACTATAAGATGGAAAACTTTGAGAACCTTCCACAGTCCACTACTTATCTAAGGAAAAGAAAAAAAATTGTGGACATTCTACACGAAGTTTCCCTTTTGGCTTCTGATGAGTTTTAAAATAGTACCGCAAGTGCACCAGTGTCTGTTGTTAGCAGAGACTTAGCAAATACGGGTCGATCCACGACGAGAGGAGTTCTATAGATTGATGTTCAATTACTCAACTAATTCAAGAGAAAAATAGCTGAATGAATAATAACTAGACTAGAATAAACTAAATCACGAATGGATGTAATTAAAACCTAGGGCATTTGCTCGGTCCACCCTGCTTATACCAATTTAATCAATACAATACAATTCAACAATAGTTGGATTGAGGGTCGAGTAATTAATGAGCAAGAGGGAAAGAAAGGACTCACTCATCATCGTCGGACGCATCTCCAGTAAAACCTCCACAGCTACCACCTGTATCACCAAAAGGAGCATGACTAGTAGTAACCCCAAAGTGGGGTGCACCACTAAAGTCAGTGGTCTCACGTACTTGTGGTGTGTACCATGAAGTATGTGTAGCATCATAGGGAAACAAGCCCCTGCTGAAAGTAATCATGAAATATGGGATACATAGCATAACACATGTCAGATTCCACAGTGGTCAACCGTGTATCCAACGAGGTCAGATGGGTCTAGATGGTAGTCTGGCCAAGCTCAAGGCGTCCCATCTGAGAGGCAAAGGCAGACGGTTAAAAACCGCCATCATAGGGTCCATGGGTGCAGAGGAAGATGAAGCCTTCCCAACGGGCTGCCTATGGTAGGTCCGTAATGGTCGACGAGCAGTGGGATCTTTACCACGCATAGGAAGGAGGTAAGACCCAACACCAGGTTCTAGGCGAGTTTGAGCAGGGTCAGGGAGAAGGATAGACTCCTTAGCAATTAACCACCTAAACTTGCTCGCAGACTCAGCAGTGATCCATTTGGCATTGGTCTGATAATCGATGCAAATCTCAGCAGGACTAGCCACTGCATTGTTTATATCGGGAACAAACCCATAGTGAACAACAATAGTAGTAATGAGGCCACCTAAAACAATAGGTTGCCCCCTAGTGCTACCATCATCAAAGAGTGTAGGAAATGAAGCGGCAGTCCGCTTAAGCTGAGACACAAAAAGGGAGGGGAGGCACAAAGAATAATCCAAATTGGGGAACAAATAACTGGCCATCAGAAAAATCTCTTGTTTTTTACAGGAGTGGGGCTCAGCACGCCCAAAAATTGTAAAGCCCAAAAATCGCTGCAAGTAGCGAAGACTCGAAAAATGAAGATGATCAGCAGTCATGTGCTGAGTATTACACTCGACATCCCCTGTAAATGCCTCCCACAAAGCAGAAATGTTGACATGGGGAGGGGGTTGAGTCTCACCTGTAATAGGTAGGCCAAATATAACAGCTAATTGGCCTAAGGTGAGCTCCTGATCTTCGCCCATAAGGCGGAATCGGATAACTTGGTTTTTGTTGTCTACTTGCAGAGAACTCAAAAATTCTAGTGTTAGATCCAGAAAAGTCCAATAGAACATGCCAAACATTGAGCCTAACCCCAATTTTTCAAACAATTTCTTAGTTTCAGCATAAATACCCAATGAATGCAAGCAGTTCGAATCAACAAAGCGGGTGGGGATAACAATCCTAAATTTCAGTTTTTGGAATCGTTGTTTTTGTTCTAAAGTTTTAAAAATTACATGTGGGAAGTCTGGATCTGACAGAATTTGGTTGCTTGATTCGCCTCTTTCTCGTTGCCTCTTCATGTTAGGTCTTGACATGGTGCAAAGATGGAGATTTTATATTTTTGTGGAGAAGAGAAGTGAGGTGGGAAGAAGAAAAGATGGAGTTTTTGTGAGTTTTGTGTGTGAAAAGATGAAGAAAAGTGATGGGAGATGGAGAAAATTGAGTGAGGTGAAGAAATTTTAGAAGGGAATGAAGGTAGTAAATAGTACGGTTTTTTCACCATATACCCCCGACAAATTAAAAAATTCACCATATACCCTCAATGTTCCAAAAATTCACCATATACCCCTGACTTTTCAAAAGTGTGCACCAGATGCCCTTTTTCTAACTTCCGTTAACTCACCGTTAGCTTTATTTACGATTTTGCCATCATTAAGCCCTAACCCTAATTTTAATCTAACCCTAACCCTAATCTAACCCTAACCCTTACCCTAATCCTAAACCTAAACCCTTACCCTTACACTAAACCCTAACCCACCCCACCACCCCTCCACCCCCAGCCCCAACCCCCCACCTCCCCCCTCCCTCCACCGCCGCATCCCCTCTCCCTTCCACCGCCGCATCCCCCCCCCCCACCCCCCCTCCCTCGCATGACCCATTGCCCCATGCACCCCCCGCTTCGCATACCCCCCCACCCGCATCCCCCCCGCCTCCCCTCCCTCTCCCCTCCGCCGTAGCCCTACCCCCTCCCCCTCCCCTCCCGCCCCGCAAAGCCCGGAATTTTGAAAGCCCCCACCTTGCTTTTCTCTCCTCCCTCACTCTTCTCTGCGTTCGATCTACTCCACGGAGAGAGGTGCACTCGCGCCGGTGTTCTGCGTTTGTGAAGGGGAGGGGTGGGGTTGTGGGGAATTCGAAGTCGAAGAGTTTAGGGGAATTCGACTGGGGAAGGGGGAGGTGGTGGGGAAATCGGCGGGGAGAGGGGAGGGGGTGGGGTTAGGGGAATTCGACTGGGGAGGGGGAGGGGGAGGGGAGGGGAATCGACTGGGGAGAGGGGAGGGGGGTGGGGTTAGGGGAATTCGACGAGGGGGGGGGAGGGGGTGGGGGAATCGACGGAGAGGGGGTGGGGGAATCGACGGGGAGGGGGAAGGGAGGGGGAATCGACGGGGGGGGAGGGGGTGGGGGCCGGCGCCGGTGGAGTAGAGGGGGGGGGGGGGGGTAGGGGGTGGGGTGCGGGGGGAGGGGGTGGGGGGTTGGTTGGGGTGGAGGGTTAGGGTTGGATTAGGGTTAGGGTAAGGGTTAGGGTTAGATTAGAATTAGGGTTAGGGCTTAATGATGGCAAAATCGTAAATAAAACTAACGGTGAGTTAACGGAAGTTTGAAAAAGGGCATCTGGTGCACAGTTTTGAAAAGTCAGGGGTATATGGTGAATTTTGGAACATTGAGGGTATATGGTGAATTTTTTAATTTGTCGGGGGTATATGGTGAAAAAACCGTAAATAGTATGGCTATGGAGCTTGAAGGAGAGAGAGAGAGAGAGAGTTTGAGAGGATGGAGAATGATAGAAGATGAAAAGAAGTGAGAGGAAAAAGAAAAGGCTAGGCGGAAAAAACAAGAGTGCGAGTTCGCTGAATTCGGCAACAGCCCGGTAATTTTTTTTTTCGCGTTTCTTCCTCGCAGAGGCCCGGTCAGACGATTCCGCCTGGTCGACCGGACAAATTTCACTTAGCTTTTTTCTGATTTTTTTTCCTTCTGAAATCGGTTGCGCGCCTTGTCAGGATGCACTGCCCGGTCAACCAGGCGAAAATCACTTGGCAGATTTTCCAAAAACACTTACGCGCGACCGGGCGACTGTGTTTTCAGCTTTTTCTCCGTTAAATATTTCCCAAGTTAAGGAATCGACCCCTGCACACACTAAGCTCGTCCAAAAATCATTACACACTCTCTCGCCTCTCTAAAAAAATTCTCCATCTTTGCACCATGTCAAGACCTAACAAGAGGAGGCAACGAGAAAAAGGCGAATCAAACAACCAAATTTCGTCAGATCCGGACTTCCCACAGGTAATTTTTTAAACTTTAGAACAAAAACAACGATTCCAAAAACTGAAATTTAGGACTGTTATCCCACCCGCTATGTTGTTTCGAACGGCTTGCATGCATTGGGTATTTATGCTGAAACTAAGACATTGTTTGAAAAATTGGGGTTAGGCTCAATGTTTGGCATGTTCTATTGGACCTTTCGAGATCTAACACTAGTATTTTTGAGTTCTCTGGAAGTAGGCAACAAAAACACAGGTTATTCGGTTCCGCCTTATGGGCGAAGATCGGGAGCTCACCTTAGGCCAATTAGATGCTATATTTGGCCTACCGGTTACAGGTGAGACTCGACCCCCTCCCTATGTCAGCATTACTGCTTTGTGGGAGGCATTTACACTCAGCACATGACTGCTGACCATCTTCATTTTACTAGTCTTCGCTATTTGCAGCGATTTTTTGGGCTTTACACTTTTTGGGCGTGCTAAGCCTCACTCCTGTCAAAAACAGGAGATTTTTCTGATGGCCAGTTACTTGTTCCTCAACTTGAATTATTCTTTGTGCCTCCCCTCCCTTTTTGTGTCTCAGCTTAAGCGGACTGCCGCTTCATATCCTGCACTCTTTGATGATGGTAGCACTAGGGCGCAACCTATTGTTTTAGGTGGCCTCATTACTGCTATTGCTGTTCACTATGGGTTTGTCCCCGATATAAACAATGCAGTGGCTAGTCCTGCTGAGATTTGCATCGATTATCTGACTAATGCCAAGTGGATCACTGCTGAGTCTGGGAGCAAGTTTAGGTGGTTAATTGCTAAGGAGTCTATCCTTCTCCCTGGCCCTGTTAGACTCGCCTAGAACCTGGTGTTGGGTCTTATCTCCTTCCTATGCGTGGTCAAGAGCCCATTGCTCGTCGACCTTTACGAACCTACCATTGGCAGCGAGTTGGGGAGGTTTCATCTTCCTCTGCTCCCATGGACCCTCGAGCAAGGTCGGCATACCCTTACCTCTCAGATGGGACGCCTTGAGCTTGGTTAGGCTACCATCCAGACCCATCTGACCTCGTTGGATACACGGTTGACCACTATGGAATCCGACATGCGCTATGCTATGTATCCCATATTCCATGATTACTTTCAGGAGGGCATTGTTGCCCATGATGCCACACTTATTGCTCCTTGGTGATACAGGTGGTAGCGGTGGAGGTTTTCTTTGCGGATGCGTCCGACGATGATGAGTGAGTCATTTCTTTCCCTCATGCTGCAATGAGGCAATTGCCGAGTTCAGCTTGGGGGGAGGATTTATGTTAGTTCACTTCTCTCTTTTACTGCTTTCTAGTTTAGCTAGTGTAGCTTACTGGGTTTTAAAATAGTACCGCAAGTGCACGGTGTCTGTTGTTAGCAGAGATTTGACAAATACGGGTCGATCCACAGGGTGAGGTTTCTAGAGATTGATGTTCAATTACTCAACTAATTCAAGAGAAAAATAGCTGAATGAATAATAACTAGACTAGAATAAACTAAATCACGAATGGATGTAAATCAGCTACTCCCTCCGTCCCATAATACTCTTGACATTTATCAATGCACGTAGTTTTAGATGATAAGTTGTTATTTGGTTATCAATTGTTATTTTATTGAAAAGTAGATGTGATAGGAGTTAGTAGTTAGTAAAAGTAGTATTATTTTATTTTAAGGAGAGAGAGTGTGGGTCATGGTTAGAGTTGGTGGGTAGTAGGAGTGGTATTATTTTATTTGGAGGAGAGAGAGTGTGGGCCAATGCTTAAAAGGTAGAAGGATTAAAATAATAGTGGGTCATATCCAAAAATAGGAGAGTAATGAGTATTCTGGGACAGATGAAAAAGGAAAATGTAAAGAGTATTCTAGGACGGAGGGAGTATTTAAAACCGAGGGCATTTGCTCGGTCCACCATGCTTATACCAATTCAATCAATACAATACAATTCAACAATACTTGGATTGAGGGTCGAGTAATTATAGTCTTTTGTTTATTATACGGTCGGATCTTAACACTCTTAGATCAACATATGCTAGTACGATCGTTCAACATAATCAGATCTACCAATTGTAACAAGCCTCTAATGAGTAAGATCTTTGGATTCTAACTCCTACTCCATTCGTCCCAGAATAGTCTGAACACTTTCCTTTTATGTTTGTCCCAATTAGTTTAAACACTTTCATTTTTGGCATGGTCCCACTATTAATATATTATTTATCTTACACATCTTTGGCCCACACTCTACCTTTTATCAATAAAAAAATACCCAACTTTCTCTATCCTCTAATAAAAAATGCCCCACCAATTCCTATCATATTTACTTTTTAAATAAAGTAAAGGTTTTTTCACCTCGATACTCCCGAGTTTTCAAAAAATTCACCTGGTACCCTCCATGTTTTCAAAATTCACGGAGTACCCCAGAGTTTTGTTGTAATACACTCAAATACCCTTAATGACTAACGGTGGTTAACGCCGTTAGTCATTAACCCCAAATCCTAACCTTAACCCTAACCCCAACCCCTAATCCTAACCCTAAACCCTAACCCTAAACCCTAACCTTTCCCACCACCCCCTCCCCCACCCTCTCACCACCCCTACTGCGGCCACCCTAGCAACGAACCCCGTAATCCCCACCCCCCACGAGACCCGTCGCGAGCCCAAAACCACCTCCTCCCCCACCCTCCCACCACCCCGCTGCGGCCCACCCTAGCAACGGCCCAGAACCCCACCCCCTGCCCCTCCCATTTCCCCTTTCACGGTACCCGCAGCCCCGAGAACTCCCTCCCCTCGCCTCCCCCCTTTCCCCGCAACCGTCACACCCCTGATTGAAAAAACCGTCACACCCCGAATTGAAACAAAAAATCGAACAGTATGAAGGTACTCTACTCGGGTGGCGAAAGAATAAGTCGATTTATGGGGAGATTCGACGAGCTGCGGGGAAGGGGGAATGCGACGCCTCTTGCATCGAAGATTTGCGGTTACGATGGGCTGCGGGGAAGGGGAAATGCGCGACGGCGGGGGAAGGGGAAAAGGGATGAGGGGCTGCGCCGCCGCGGGGAAGGGGAGGGAGGAGGGGGGTTGCGGTGGGCTGGGGGGAGGAGGAGGGGGCTGCGGGGGTGGGGAGGACATGCGGGGGTGGGGGGGGGGGCTTCGGGGTGGGGGGGAGGGGGCGGGGGTGGGGGAGTGGGCCGGGGGTGGTGGGAGAGTGGGTGGTGGGTTAGGGTTAGGGTTAGGGTTTGGGGTTAGGGTTAAGGGTAGGTGTTAGGATTAGGGTTAAGATTAGGGGTTAATTAGGGTTTAAAGCAGGAAATTAGGTTAATGACTAACGGCGGTTAACGCCGTTAGTCATTAAGGGTATCCCGAGTGTATTAGTTCGAAACCGACACGGTGAATTTTGAAAACATGGAGGGTACCAGGTGAATTTTTTGAAAACTCGGGGGTATCGGGTGAAAAAACCGATAAAGTAATATTTGATAACTACACTACAACTTATCACCTTAAACTACGTGTCCCAACAAATGTTCGAGATCTTTTCGGGACGGATGGAGTATTAGCTAAACCATAACCCATGATATTGCTCAATTACATGAATTAAACAATTATATCAAATCAATAGGAATTACTCTAATCTAATCCAATCATTGAAGAACTTTACAATAAAAAAAGGTATAAACATGGCTTCCCTCACTAAGCCCTAGAAAAAAACTACTCACTCATTATACTAATAAACACAATAAACATAATGAAAATAGAAGAATTAATCAAATTAAACAAAGTAAGAAAGAATATCAATGGATTGAAAAACAATGAAAGTGAAACCAACGATCTTTAATAATCTCCAAAGCAAAAAGTGCATACAAAATTTAGAGAGAAAACTAAGTGTTGTACCCTAAAAACCGAAGAAAATAAGATAACTAAACGAATTTCCTAAAAAACTATTTAAAGTCTTTGCAAAACCTGGCTAACAAACATTATAAATAAGCCTCCCGAAAAACCGCCCCGGTCGGGCGACGGTGATATGCTCCAATGAGCTCAGCTAAGATTTCGCCCGGTCAACCGGGGAAGGCCGCGCAGTCGGGGCGCAAGCGTTTTTGGGGTTTCCTTCGCTCGGTTGGCCGGGCCAACTGCACAATGATAAGCTCATCTCGCCCGGTCGGGCGAAACCGCCCGGTCGACCGGGTGAGAGCTTTTCTTCAGCTCCGACGCAAATTCTTCCTTCAAATCTCTTGTTCAACTTCTTGGATCTTCTATGGGCCACATGTGACCATTGGACTTTCGTTACGCAACTCAAATTAAGGCTCTAGATGCCTAACCTGCACAAAAACAGCTAACAAATGGAAACAAGTCCAAACATATCAAATCATACAAAAACGAGCTCAAAAGAGCTCAAACCGATACTCAATGCTAAGGGGATTGGGCTAAATACTCTATATTAAATAGACACATCAGCTTCCCTTCCAATGAACTGGAAGCAAAAACACTTCTTTGTACGATTGGGCATTAATTTATTTCAATTTTAAAATGGGAATTTATAAAAAAAATTACAAGCTATTGCGGGGTTTGTTGCTGGCATTGTAGTATCGGAGAAAGATAATCTTGCTTTCCTAGGTGTGGATAGTATTGACAGAAAAAACTCAACTTTGGGTCCACCAAGAGAAACTGGAAGGTCCTATGGTATCCTGAGCATAAGAGGCGGTGCGACTCTACTTTAAATGGTAAGAAAATAAACAGTAGAGTCTCTTGCTATCATGAGTAAGATTTGAGTCGAGAGCACAACCACTCACCTTTTATTAGATGGAAAGAAAAATGGTGGGCCTCATGATGTCCCATGATATGTGGAAACCATAATATAAGAAATTAGTTCGCAAAGTGTAAAATGCGTATTTTATCATTTGAGTCTTATTTCAAATGAGGGAAGGTGCTGAAGTTCGTGAAAAACTTACTCAAAGTAGGAGAGAGGTGGGTGTTTCTGGTCGAGGAGGTTAAGTATGGATCTGTGCCTGATTTTGCAGGATGGCAGAGGAAACATATATGCCTAGTGGTTTACAAACTTTCCAAAAGTTAGATCGATGTGTTCTCCATTTGCTTCTGCTCCTATATCAGGTGCACTCCTGAGTCCTGACTCCACTAGATTTCTATATCTTATGCTATAAGGATGTATTATCATGGCAAGCGGACTTCTGGATTTAGTGGATCTGACCTGTAAGGATGCTTGTTGCTTTTTGGAGCAACTGAATTCGATTAAATGTGGATAGAGAGATCAGAGATGTATTGAGTGAAGGGTTTCGTAGGATTATATTTTCTATTTTTGGTGTTTGGGAGGTGGAATAACTTAGTTTGTTGCTGTTGATGAATCTGAGTATTCCAAGATGCAGTTTCCTGAAAATGATTCCACATTCTAGGTTTCAAAAGTGGCGCTCATCCTTTTATTTGACATTTTCCATGAATAACATTGTTTTAAGCTTTCTCTATCTTCGACTGGATAATCTTCTAGTACTTATTCTCCGTTACTATTTATATATTTGTATATTTTTTCTGCTTTTGTCCTTCGATAGCGTCTTTTGTATAAACCTCTTGATCTCTTCCCTGCCAGTATCTTAGGCTGTTTGTGCCTCTATGTTTCGTTGCTGCTTAATTGACTTGGAATTCTCTTGCTCAGATGCTGGACCACCTTCACCTGCTCAACATCTACGTGATGTTTTCTACAGAATGGGTCTAAATGATAAGGTGATGTCAACTCTTACCCGGATCATCAACTGCTTCCCTAATTGGAGCCATTATATTAATTACAAGCTGCTTCTGTTCATAGGACATAGTTGCTTTATCTGGAGCACATACATTGGGAAGGTCTAGACCTGAACGCAGTGGTTGGGGCAAGCCAGAGACTAAATACACGGTACTTTTATAAATTTTATTCAATCGGAAGATTTCTTACTCCCAACTCCTCCTTATGTGGGTTTTTATTTTATTTTTTTGAGAGGCCTTCTTTGGTCTTCTGAATAGTAGTTAAAGTTGAAAATATACATTTTAGTGTGATATCATTATTCAGAAGTGTGCATCATCTTTTTGTCATCTAAATTTTTTCGATTGGAAATGCGCCTTAACGCTCTTGTGATAATTATTTCATGTGGGAATACTATCTTTTGGATTAGATAGTTACAATGCCAAGCATCAAAGAAAACTTGAAGTTCTGGAAACATGATGGTTGGAAAATGGATTGTACAGTTGCCTCCCTCCACCCTTCTTTCGTCCCTTTCTTTGATGAGGATTAGACAACTTTGGAAATGCTCTATGTTCAATTCAATGTGTTTGCATGATATTGCCACTAAAGAGCACATCTTTAAAGTCTACTTAACTCCACCTCTTCTACCTTAGACTGCCATTTGAAACATCAAAACCAAGTAAAGAGAAGAGGGGGGAGGATGCTCTCCTTAGATTGTATGAGTACTTGACAGGGGAAATTCATTAAGTGGTGCTCGTGGTTTCCTTGCTCAAATAGAAGAAATTAGCTCATGAACTTCAGGGTGATTGGCCATATTGACCTGTTTTTTCTGATAGATTGTTTGATGCTCTCTTTATTTACGCAACACTCCGATTGAAACCTTTAACTTGCTTATGAAGTTTATGTTCTGAGAGTGCTATATAATTAAAGGTGTGAAAGTGAAAAACAGGACTACAATGAGAAAAAGCAACGGAGTTGAGAATCAATCACTAAGGTGTCCTGAAAAAGAGCTTTACACTTGTCCCAACTCCCAACTTTAGAATGCCCTTAGTAGATCCTCAGAGGCCCGTTAGTATTTTTTCAACATAGCCATCTTCTCATTTTTTTTTCTGTGATGCCCTATATCTACTATTTTCTTTTTTCTCATCTTCGTTGCTGGCAATGTCTTTTCTGCTTACTAGACGTCAATTTTTTTATTTTACACAATATGTTAAGTTAGTTGATGACATCACATTCTTCTCATTATCAGAAAGATGGACCAGGAGCTCCAGGAGGACAGTCCTGGACGGCACAATGGTTGAAGTTTGATAATTCTTATTTTAAGGTTGGTATCGACTGATTTTTGGTTTAGTCATCCAAAAACAAGGAGGTTTATCTGTTCATGCACTAATTTATAGTGCCTAATGCCTAATGCAGGACATCAAAGAAAAGAGAGACGCAGATTTGCTTGTTTTGCCAACTGATGCTGCTCTATTTGAAGATCCATCTTTCAAGGTAAAGAAAGCAATCAGAAATCTTAGGGTAATGGATCAATCCATACATGGTCTTTTTTGTTTTCATCATTTAAAATTGTCATTGATTGTAGGTATGTGCTGAGAAATATGCGGCTGATCAAGAAGCATTTTTCAAGGACTATGCTGTATCCCATGCCAAACTCAGCAATCTTGGAGCCAAATTTGACCCTCCTGAGGTCTGTCTGATTCTCATGTATTAGAGCTCCTAAATTTTTGTCATATTTGATTCTCTTATGCACTCCTTTTGGAGTGGATGAGGCAGTGGACCTTCTAGTAGGCTAGGCCTGTGACTGGTATCCAGTAGGTCGATTGGATCTTATTATATGAAGAGGGACGGGAGAGCAAGGTAAAAGGGCAGAGGAAGCCACACTCTCATTGTGGGCTTTGGTGGCCTACTCTCTGTACAAAAAACCTGCTATAGGCAGGAGGTGCGCTGATCTTTAACAACTTTTTCGATAAGTCAAGAGGGTTTCAAAGGAGGGATAAGGTCAACTTATTTATGACCTGAAGACATAATATGTAAGCTGGAGGATTGATGGTATATTATGATGTTGAGGTCTTTTGCGATCATTTTTAAATAAATATGTGGATGCCAACTAACTTAGTTAATTAAAGTTTTTAAGGGTGGTATACAAGAGCTAGAATCGAATCCTTATTTAGATCATTGCTCTTTGTTGCTCTCGTATACACCAAAGTGACAATCACTTTTGGTCTCATATACTTAGTGCGCTCTTTACTAATTGCAACATTTGAGTTTTCACGCTTGACAGTGCATGACTTTAACCATTAATATCTTTAATTACCTTTTAGTAAAAATTATAAAAGGTTGATATTTCGGAAGTATATATCGAGACAAATCTAACAAGATCCCACATGACTATATTTTTTCGTACAAAAAAATCACTAGTGATAGGGTTGTGTGTGAATAGTGTAAAAATCCAATTGGTTGCAATTAATAAAGAACGGATGAAGTATGTTATTATGATTTTTACCTTGTCTTCCTCTATCAAGTTTAGTGATGTGATGTATTCATTTCATTCAAAGTGGTCACAAGTTTCTAGTTTTCTTCCTAAATTGTGGAAACCTCTCATACAATCTGTTTGATTTGTTTGTAGTCCGACATCTTGGTTAATATCTTTTCTATATATTACTGGTTGGACATAAATTTACAAAAAAGATTGTATTTACCTATATGGCATTGCATGGACAGGGTTTCTCCTTAGACGGAAGTCTTGCAGGAGCAGCTCCAGAGAAATTTGTAGCAGCCAAGTATTCATCTGGCAAGGTTTGTTAATGCTACATGATCCTTTTTAGTTCTATTCAGAATTTTCTATGACATTACTTTTTATATTATTCATCTCCTTTGCTTTTTCATGGCTGCTGCAGGATTAAAAGAAAAAAACACGAAAGTATCATATGTTTTCATGTGACTTTGTGTCTTTTTAATAACGCAAGATGAAGCTATTTTCTTGTGTAGTCACATCTTAAACTTGGACGTCTAAATGCTGGAGAAGAATAAATTCAAATGAGTGTTGTGTTGCTTACTTGAATTGCAGAGAGAGCTGTCGGATTCTATGAAGCAGAAGATTCGCGCTGAATATGAAGGTTTGGGTGGTAGCCCTGATAAGCCTCTCTCTTCAAACTATTTTCTCAACATTATGATTGTTATTGGTGTTTTGGCAGTTCTATCATATCTTGCAGGAAATTGATTTGGTTTTATGAGGCTTTCCATTTTTGACATGATGGAGTTTAATATATTAAATACCTCTCAAAATTTCAAACATGATCCTTTGGATTAATTCCAATTAAGCTCCCAAAACATCTTTCTTGTCGATTGTTAATTAAGTTTACACACACCTTAATTGAGTTTTTTTTTTTTGATGGGTTACATTATATTTTCTCTTTTCTTTTTCTATTAAAATTTTGTTGCTTAGGCATGCATATTAAGGAGCTTATATGAAGAGAAAATATATAGATTAGAAGATTGATTTATATTATAGGAGAAATATAGAGAGAACTTGTAACTAAATCTTTAATATGAAACATATGAAATTGGGAAACATTAATGCCCAAAACTACTTATACCAACTATCAAGACCTCAAAGATAACACCCTGTGCCTACCCAAGCATGGAAGTTAGTAGCCAACGGTATCATTAGGTACCCTTACTTTGATGAGAACATTGAGAATTTTTGCCTAGGCGAAAGTGCCAAACAAACTGCATGCTTGCTCATGCATTGTCAGCATGCCAACACAACTCAACAAAATGCTAAATCTACTCACTTGAGCAAACCTCTTCCACGTCCAGGCATAAAACTTTATACGAGCCTACCTATTTCTAACATGAGCCGGGCCAAACAGTTCAGCACGAGCACAATTGAGATTACAACATAAGTATTATAAAAGATGGTCTCACGCACAAGTCACAACATGAGAAGAATCAAAGGAGAACAAACAACAAAGTATAATTGATTTTGGCTTATTCCGAGTCGTGCCCCATTGGACACCGAGGGGTTAAGCAAACTTTCTAGCGACATGCCTTTCCTCCTCACCAACACTAATGTCCATTAGGGCCAACATCGCCCAGTTGATCCGACAATACTTCATATTTTAGCTAGTTTAATTTGACAGGGTGATGCTCGAATCAAAGAGGAATGAGGAAGTTGTGCTTCTCCTTATTTTGTGACAACAATATGAGCGTCACACAATTTCTTACGTACTACCAGTTTTACACATTTAGAATACAAGTCTTTTGCTAGTTTGACATTATGTTTTTGCAATTATTGGACAATTAAACCTTCTCTGAAGGATCTCTTAGATATATCTGGTTGCAATAGTTGAAGTTATCTTGATCATAACTTGCTTGGTTCCATTCGATCCTTCCTACGAACTTAAAGAACTATGACAATTATCAGATATCAAGATATTTTAACATCTTAAAGATCAGTTCTTGGATAATATTACCAAGGAGAGTTTTCTCTGTATTTCTCTCTTTCAATGTTGATTCTCTATCTGTGCAAAAAGTTGCGCCTCCACTACATATACAACCTTAAATACCTAGTATTCCTAACCTTTCCTAACCTATACATATCAGCAATCAGCAAGGCAATAGAAATAGAACAACTAGCTAATAAAACAAGGATTTTTCTAACCTATGCCACAAGACATAGGTTAAGAATTTCAAGATTTCATTAAAAAAAATACAACAAGATTCTATTTGAGGATAATAAATAAGGATAGATACTTAAGATAGAGATAACCATGTAAGATTTTTTAGTTTGGTTGGATTTGAAAATGGAAACTTTTTGTATAATGAAATCTTATATAGGATTTTTAACGCTCTTAACTTATCTTGTGGCATAGGTTAAAAAAAACAACAAGAGCACTAAAATCTTTCAAAAAAAAAAAAAAAAACAAGAGCACTAAAATACAGCTAACACATCAGCTGTGAAAAGAAAGTATAAATGAGCTGGAGGAGGGAACTATTATGTACAATGCAGACTATGAAATGGTACTACTCTCATTTCTTTATAACTTATTCTGATTTCCTTGAGTCAACTTCCCAAAGCACTTGTAGCAAAGAATCCTAGCCTTAATCAATAAAAATAAATTTAGTTTAGTACAATTAATCTGATTAAGTCAACAAGATTTTACTCTACTTGACTTTCTATGGTGAATTTGTAATAATTTAGACCACAAGTTTATTGAAAGTTCAAATAATTTATTGAGTAGAAGTATTGTGAGAAAACCACTTCATTTACCGGGTGTTTTCTCACAAATGTTACTCATAGCATCATATAATGGCATTGTCGTTACAGTGACAAAAAATTATGGGACAATTTGATAATGTAGACAGTAGACTATTAGTCGATAGAAATGTTTGACAAAATCAGCATGACAAGTCTGCTGAAATGCATTTTATCATTATGGTCTAATAATAGCTTTGCAACTATTATAAGTGAGGATTTTGTATATGAAAACAAACATGGTCTTACAACGTTGTACTTTATGGAATCATTCAGTTTCAGTGCCATTGGCCCGTTGTTTTACTAGTATTTCCAAAGTTAGATTTCAATGACTTAATTTCAAAACAATCTTGTTTTAGCCCAAGTCAACAGTCAACACCATCTTTGATTATCCGTTCAGACTTCAGTTTGCAGGATTCAGCCATTCAGAAATCTATTTAAATACTTTATATTTAGATTAATTAGATACTCATACTCCATAACAATGAACCTCAACTGGCTGGCATAGTGGCATGTCCATGCACGTAGGTTAAAATAGAAAATTGGATTTTGTATATGAAAACAAACATGGTCTACAACTCTTTATTTTTAATGGTAAGAAGAAGGATATTGTTCAAGTCTCAACTCTTACAATTTCTTAGTATGACATTGGCGGGTCAAGTACTTGAGATTATGGGGGAGGATAAGGCGACCAGCCGATCACCAACATCCAAACACCACACTTGATTCGAACCCAAGACCTCAAGGATCTAAGAGTCTTGGCAAGTGACCAAGTACTACTTGTTCTTACAACGTGTTGTTGAGTTGAATTACCCCACGAAGTTACGGTATAATATCTTGTGCCTCTATATATTCAAAGAGAAATAAGATATTAACTTCTATTTAAAAAAATTAAGCAATTTTGTACTGTCACGCTTTTTTTTTTGAAAGAAAATTTTCATTAATTGAAGGCCAAACGGCGTCTACAATAGGTATTAAAGAAAAACAAGATACAAATAAACAAGACTAAATCAAATTCGTCTTCGAAGAAACAACAATGAACCAGATCGAGCAATACATCGCAACCCCCTTGTAATTGCTTGAATCAAGCGCCTATTGATGAGGAAGTCTATCATTCGATATAGTTTGGGAAGAACATTCTTGATCGAGTCGGGTTGACCGCATCCGAGATTCTAATACCTTCATGTTGAGTTTCGAACTTCAACCAATGAGAATAATTTCTCATACCTAAAAACAAAAGAACCATACTCACAACTCCCATAGGGGAAGGAGATTTCCAAAACGAAACTAAAAACCCCATAACAGGGTTTGAGAAAATCTCATAAAGAGAGACTAAATTATTAAACAAAACAAGAAAATGAACTAAAAACTGAAAATAAAAGGGGAAAAGGGGATTACCATGGATGAAATCATCCATGGCAGCCTTAATTGATGAACGGGGGTAGGGAAGGCTAGGGTTTGAGAGAGAAAAAGAGAGAGAAGAGGTACGAAAGAAATCTACCTAACTACTTCATTGTCTTTGTCACGCTTTGCCAATGTGAAACTTTATAGATTTACAAAGTTTGTAGATTTATAAAAGGAGAATGGATAAATTAATCACTAATATTAGATATTTAAATTCTAAAATAGTATGGGTAATTAAGTTATGTAGATACACTAGATTTTGAAGACCACGTATTTAGATACTTTATCTGTCCTTTGTTGTTTGCTCCATTGAGCTTTATTTACTTTTTTAAGTTTCCTTTGGGTGGTGTTTATGAAAGATGAAAACGGTGGCATCAAATGGAGTAAATATAAAAAAAAATTATGATAACTCATAATTACTTTTAGTATAAAGACACTCAAAGAGGTTAAAAAAAATTGGACAAACATAAAAAGACAGAAGAAGTTTTTTTTAAATGGTAAGAAGAAAGACTCTGTCTATTCCTTAACCCGTACGGTGTTCTTGGTCTAGTATTTGCAGGCCAGTCACATGAGAGTAGGGGGAAAGGTAATGGGAATCCCTACCCCCAGGTATCGCAGTTGGGAGGATCTATTTTATAACCTTAAGGTTATAGATCTCCAACTAAGGGCCTCTTCTCCCCAGCTTATTTTCAGTTCAATTCAGTTCAGTTCAGTTCAGTTGCAATTTCATTTCAGTTCCAATCAGTTCAGTTCAGTTCAGTTCAATTCAATTTAGTTCAATTCAGTTCCTAATTTATTTCTCTGATAATAAAACAATGATAATTATTATTATTATCAAAATTACGATTATTTTATCATTAATATTATTAATATTATTAATATTATTATTATTGTTATTATTATTATTATTATTATTATTATTATTATTATTATTATTATTATTATTATTATTATTATTATTATTATTATTATTATTATTATTATTACTATTACTATTACTATTATTAATATTAATATTTATTTTAATATTATTATTGCAATTACTATTATATTATTATTATTATTATTATTATTATTATTATTATTATTATTATTATTATTATTATTATTATTATTATTATTACTACTACTATTGCATTTACTATTATTATTACTATTAATATTACTATTATTATTATTATTATTATTTTAATATTGCTAATTATTATTTTGCTAATTCTTTTTTTTCTATATGATTTTGCTAATTATATTGAAAATGATAATTCAAGCCTAAGAAGTATTTCAATAATAGTTGTCATTGCTAATTCTTTTTTTTTAATTCTTATTTATTATTACTATTCAATAGTTTATTTTTATTACTAGTTAATATATTATCATTATTATTAGATAATTTATTATTATTTAATAATTTATTATTATTATTTAATAACTTATTATTATTTTATTTAATAACTTATTATTATATTATTTAATAACTTATTATTATTAATAACTTATTATTATGAATTTATTATCAATTAAATAATATTTTTATTATTATAATTATTATTAAATATTAACATATTATATTATTAAAAACTATTATTATCATCAATTAATGTTTATTATATTATATTATATTATATTAATATTGTTATTACTATTATTTATTTATTAATGTATATTTATTAATTAATGATAGCTGTATTATTATCATTACTATTAGTTATAATTTAATTGATTCGATTCGATTTGCAATCGGTTGGTTCGGTTCGGTTCAATTCATTCGTCTATTCCAATCCAAGTTCACTTGGTTCGGTTGTCAAGAAGAAAACGTCTTAAATACAACAAGCTTGGTAAAAAAAAAAAGCGACAAGTACCTCAAATTCAAATACAAAATGTGCCTATAACAGGATACACATGCCAGCAAAGCGACAACTCTTTGGCAATTTTTTTTGGATATGTAGCCTTGTAGGCTTGGGAATGAGGGATTAAAATGTGAATGTCTGAATGATGTAGGACATTGCTACACCTATCCACCGGGTAGACAACCCACTACTAATAGAAGCGTTAAGAAAATAATTATTATGTTAAGTTGGATTCCATTACCACAACCCTCAATGTTTTTTATTAATGGTGGGTAGCTTACCCGATGGTGACGAAGTTTTTTCCGAATGATGTATAAGTGCACCCCTGGAAATTTAATTGTAGTAGCACACAATGATACCATGCTCCCCATTGTGGGAACACGTGAGAGACTGGCGAGGGTTTTATAATGATACTACTAACTTTCATCAGTTTTTTGGAATGCTCTTTTTGTCGTGGAGTTTCTATTTACCCTCTCTTCTAAAGATTCCATTTCTCTCTTAAAGTCAAATTCATATTCTATAATCTATATGCTCTCATATCCAATAAACCTACTTTCCTTTCTTTAACTTGTGAAATTTACCATATTTTACTATAAACGTATAGTTCATTATACTTTCTCTCTGTTTCTTTCAAGTTTACTCAACCCGGCTTTGAGGGAGAATCGATGAAGACAAAACTGCATGGTATAAACCTGGAGAAATGGAGAAACAAATTAAAAAAGTGGGTTAAAATATTGAAAGGTAGATGACGGGTAGAAAAGAGGAGAAAGTAGATGGAACTTGTTACCAAAAATAGAAAAAGTAGCAGTGTGTAGAATATAAATGGAAACATACCAAAAAAAAGTGTGTAGATTAAAAAGAAACGGAGGGAATAGTCTTCTTAATTAAAATATGTTTTATTTCCATGAATTTATCTAAATTTATAGAAGTATTAATTTAATTACACCTAATTTGTGTGATTATCTCTAATTTTACCTTATTTTTACACTTGATTAATTTTAATTAATCCTAATTAGAACTAAAATTTATTTTTAAAAGAGGAAGATAACACACTCTCTTTATTTATTATCAATAATAATTTTTTTATAAAGGGTATTATTAAGAATAATTTAAGAATTTCAAGTGTATAAATTTCATTTTGTATATATGTCAAAAAAATTAGTTACAAATTGAAGAGGATATTTAAGTATGATTTCACTATTCATGTTTCTATTTTTTGTTGCAGAAAATTAACATTGTTTCAACGGAAAAAAAAAAGTAAATGAAGAATTGAAAATTCTCTGGCTATTAGATTAAGTAGTCATCTGGATTTTTTATAGGAAAATTTGCCAGAAACAATCTTTTTTAAGCAACTTTTTATCAGATACAACCTTTTAATTTTTTTTTGTCAAGACAAACCTTAAAACTAAAAAACTTTGCCAAAAGAAACCTGATGAAATCATTCCAGTATTGACCAAGTGTTTCTGATATTGATTCCGTTAATTATCGAAAAAAGCCCTCCCACACTATTTCCCTCCAATTCCTCAGCACTCCAAACTATTTTTCCTCCCTTTGTGCTGTCTATAAACATATTCTTTCTTGTTTCTCTCTTTCTAAAAAAAAACCTAACCTTAATTCTCTTTCAATTTGTCTCAAGATTGTTTCCATGAAAAAGTTCGTTTATAAAAGGTTGTTTTCGACAAATTTTCCTTTTATATACGGTTGCGTTATATGAGAATTGAAAATTAACATGAAGATTGTTAGAATGCTGACGGTAGTTACTAACTAAGCCTTGTCAATTTCTTTTTTTGAATAGCTAAGCCTTGTCAATTTCAATATACTTATTCCAAATTATGAGCAAATCAAAGACACATTTATCATTTTGTGGCTTCTTAGTTTTTGTTGAATTATTGATCATGACAAACAATATTTAAAGCGACTTGGAATGTGAAAAAGACCTTAAGCTATCAAAAGTAATGGTAGAGGCCTAAGTAACAATTTTTGAGGGACAAACTCTTGCTTAAATAAGCATATTCCAATTTTAGCGACAAATTTGATCATGTTGATGCTTTGATGAGATAGGATACGTCTATTAAAAAATATTGTTTCCACAAGAATACAATAAGCGAAATTTCCTCCTATTAGGGGAAACAAACTTGCTCAAAAAAATGGGGTAGCCTCATTCAATTGAGAAAGGAAACTCAACTCATACCTAAGCAAACCTCGAGATATGCCATCAATAGGAGGACTCGATATTGAGCATGTATTACTTTAGAATTGTATTATTCACTTAAAATGTAGATGATATATGACGCATCATTTAAACACCTTATGCACCGCATCTCTATTATACTACCTCCGTTAGAAAAAATGGACGTTGACGACAACTTGGTAAATTAAAAAACTCAAACGACAAATTGGTAAATTAAATTGGATCTGGCGACAATTAGACCATAAATTAGACCTCGGGTTAGAAAAAAACACACGCGTGTATTTCACTTGTTTCACTTTCGCATTTAACCATAAATTTATTACTTTTTTTCCCAATATTATCCCATGTAATTACAAGTTAAATCACAGAGCTATATTTGTTTTTTCCCCAACTTTGTACTTTGTGGGGTTAGTGTCGTATAAATGAAGAAATCACGTAGGTTCTTTATATTATGAAATACAAATAGGAAGAAAGTTGTGTAATTTACCTCAACAAAGTATGCTCCTTCCACCAACGTGAAATCGTGAATAACTATCCACCTTCACAATTGTAAATACAAAAAGTTTCCATTTTCCACTTCTTTAAGTTCTGTCAAGTTCTAATAGCACCAAATATTCTTTTTTTTTTTTTTGAAAGGAAACACCAAATATTCTTGTTCTCTCACTTCAATTTGGGCCAACGCATTTGCCCTTCCTTTAGTTTTGATCTCTGTGTTTTTTGGGATGAAAATCGTATAATGGAAGGAAGTTTAATAGACTAGGGGGAAATAAAAAGTCACTAAATGAGAAAACAAAATTACACGCGCTTGTTTTCCAACCCGAGGCCTAATTTATGGTCTTATTGTCGCCGGGATCCAATTTAATTTACCAATTTGTCGTTTGAGTTTTTTAATTTACCAAGTTGTCAGTCAACGTCCATTTTTTTTTACGAATTTGGTCAATTGGCCTAATGCATGCACCATTTTTTATTTGGACACTATTCATCAATCACCTTTGACAATCTTTCTCTCACCATTATGTAAGAAAAAAATATAGTCGTATGTAGGATCTCGTTAGATTCGTCTCAATGTGAGGATTTCAAAAATCAATCTTTTTTAATTTTTACTTATACGCAATTAAAGATATTAATGTCCAAAAAAGTGTGTTGGTGTACGTAAAAAAAATAAATGGCGCATGTATTGTGAAATGGGGATAGTATTACTCACTAAGGTATTGTTTGGTTGACCTTATATTGTATGTGAAATGTTTTTTTAACGGTTTTTTCACCAAATACCCTTGACAAAATTTTTTATTCACGAGATACCCCGACTTTTGGGGAATTCACCATATACCCACGACTTTTAAAAAAATGACACAAAATGCCCTTAATGACTAACGGCGGTTAACTCCGTTAGTCATTAACGTTAATTAACCCTAAAACACCTAATTAATCCTAAAAAACCTAATTAACCTTAAAAAAAACTCCTAATTAACCCTAAAAAACCCTACAACCCTAACTAACCCTACAACCCTAACTAACCCCCACTCCACCCTTTGACCCCACCACCCCCACCATACCACCCTCCTCCTCCTCCCGCTGCCTCCCCACCAGGCCCACCACCACTTTCCCGCACGGCCGCCTTCCCCGCCCGCCCACCCCCTAGTCCAGCCACCCCTGCGCCTCCCTTCCCTCCTGCGCCTCCCCCTCCCCGCCGCAAAATCGCTCCCCCTCCCCTCCTTCGAATCCCGTCGCAAAATCGTTCCCCCTTCGTCAACTCCGGCCTTTGGCACTCCATCATCAACACCGGCTTGGTTTTGCTACACTATTTTCGACGCCTTTGGTTTCGAACTCGATCATCGCCATTTCCATCATCTTCTCTCTTCGCTACTCTTTCTCCTTTCGCTCAAAACACTCGGCGGCAACGGCGGCGGATTTTAAGGGGATGGGGAGCGATTTTGCGGCGAGGATTCGAAGGAGAGGGGGGCTGCGGGATTCGAAGGGGAGGGGGAGCGATTTTGTGGCGGGGAGGGGGAGAGGCGGGGGCGGGGACGGGGGGGCCCTTCGTGGGGGCTACGAAGGGGAGGGGCAGTGGGGCTAGGGTTGGGGGGCGGGCCGGAGTGGGGCTAGGGTTGTTGCGGTGGGGGGTGGTGGAGGGGTGAGGTGGGGTTGGGGTTAGGGGGCTAGTTAGGTTAGTGGGGTTGGGGTGGGTTAGGGAGAGTTAGGTTTACTTAGGTTGACTTAGGGTTTTTTATGGTTGACTTAGAGTTACTTAGGGTTTTAGGGTTAATTAACGCTAATGACTAACGGAGTTAACCGCCGTTAGTCATTAAGGGCATTTTTTGTGTAATTTTTTTTAAAAGTCATGGATATTTGGTGAATTTCTAAAAAAGTCGAGGTATCCGTGAATAAAAAATTTGTCGGGGGTATTTGGTGACATGGTTTTTTTTAATGGGAATTCATAATAGATAAAATTGATTCTAATAATCCAACCTTTGGCCCGTTCGCTCAAATTAATCCCACATTTTAAATATTATTTAATAATCCAACATTCCAAACTTTTTGACGTAGGAAGGTTAGCGGAAAAGTTCGGCGAAGAAGTTCGTCGAAAAAGCCCGAAATGATTTCTACTAGACTCGATCAAACACGGCCAAGGGCCTCGGGCCGGCGGCCGGGCCGGATAAAAAATTTGCCCGTTGTGCGGGTCCGGACTAAACCAGGGCCAAAAAAATTGTGCCCAAAGCCCGGTATTTCGGGGCGGGCCGAGCGGGCTTTTGCGAGCCAAAGCGGGCCGGAGCCCAAAATTTAGACTAAAAAGTCTTTTTGGCTTGTCTAAAGCACGCCCAAAAAAAAATTGGCATTGGCCCGCCCGCGGGCCCAAAAAAGCCCAAGCCCGCCCCAAAGACCGGGTCCAGGGTTGAGTCGATGCCCTAATTTCTACTAGTCGGGCTCCGGAGTCGGAATGCTTAATAACATACCTTTTCGGAAGGGAAACGGGCCAACGAGTCGAATTCACGGCTACGACGGGCTTTTTAAGCCATCCGAGTTCGTTTAGGTCCCGAAATCGGCATTTTAATTATTTCCGGATTTAATTATTTCCTAATTTTCGTATTAGGGTTTTGTTTTGACTATTGAAACATTATTAGCCGTCATTAGAAGGCAAACTTTTTCTTCTAATAATAATATCCCGGAGTTTTAACTCTTTTCGGTGGATCCGGAGTTTTTCTGATTTATCGCTTGTAATTACAATCGGGTTTGTTCTAGGAATTGCGCTTGCTTTCCTTTGATAATTCCGGCTGCGTGCCTGGTGGTATCGAGAGCGAGGCTTTCTCCTGTTTCTTTTCGTATCTTGAACATCCATGGGAGAACCAGTGACCGGAGCAGATCTTGAAGGAGTTACATCGGCTTTTACCACAACCCTTACTGCTTTGTCTGATCAGATGATTGCGTAAACTACGCAGATGAACAACATGCAGAATAATATTAATCAAGGAGACAGGAGAGGGGAACAGAATAAAGTTCCGCAGGGAAAAGGCAAACGAACTGTTGTTGCGGATAGTTCGAGTTCTGAGGAAGAAGAACCCTTCGAAGAATAAAGGAGTGATGAAGGTAATCATTACCATAAACATGATTATCGAGTGAAAGGCGATATTCCTTTGTTTTATGGAACCATGGGAGTGGAGGAATTTTTGGATTGGCGGATTGATGTCGATAGGTTTTGAAGTGATGGAGGTTCTGAAAATAAACAAGTTAAGATGGTGGCGATTAGGTTGAAGAGCAACTCTTTGCTATTTGGTAGGATAAGTTGGTTATACAAAGGCAAAAACAAAGGGAAGGGGCCAGTTAAGACTTGGCGGAGAATGAAGAAGTTGATGTTGGAGCGGTTTTTACCAGAAGATTATGAGCAGATTATGTATAAGATATATATAGAATGTGTTCAAGGGAAGAGGACTGTGATAGAATATACGACGGAGTTTCTGCGGTTTTCTGAGCGCAACGATTTGGGAGAATCCGAAAGTCAGAAAGTGGCTCGATATATTAGTGGTTTGAAGAATTCCCTACAAGAGAAGATGGGCTTGCAAATTTGTGTGGACTTGTTTTGAGGCATCCAGTTTGGCTTTAAAGGCGGAGCAAATAGAAAAATTCCCTCGAAATTTCTCGTCTTTCGGAAGATATTCACCCCGGAGTAACTTTGATTACGTAGGTGAGAAGGAGAAGAGTGCGGTGACTAAGGATTCTAGTACTGCAAATAAAGGAGGTTCTAGTAGTGCGAGGCAAGGAAAGTCAACTTGTTCGAAGCAAAACAATCCCTATGCCAAACCAAGTGGGGACACTTGCTATCGGTTGTAATGGCAAAGGTCACCGATCCAATGTTTGTCCAACTCGGAGAGTCACCTGCTTTGTCTTAGAAGGGGATGGAGAGGAGTTTGAAGGAGAGAACGATGAGTATGCGAGAGGAGGTGTCGATGAGAGAGTTAACTTTGTGCGCAAAGGGTCATGTTAACCTCTAAAGACGAGGGCCAGCGCAAGAATTTGTTCAAGACTCATTGTTCAATTCAGAATAAGGTTTGTAACTTGATCGTGGATAATGGAAGTACGGAGAATCTGGTGTCACAGAAGTTGGTAGAATATTTGAAGTTGCCCTGAGAACCTCATGAGAAACCATACACCCTGGTCGGGTCAGTAAGGGTCACAAGTTCGGGTCATAATGACTTTGCGAGTTCCCATCTCCATAGGGAAACACTACAAGGAAGAGGTAATTTGTGATGTTCTTGAAATGGATGTTTGTCATATTTTACTTGGTAGACCTTGGCAGTTTGATAATGATATGACTTATCGGGGAAGGGATAATGTGATAATGTTTACTTGGGGTATCCATAAAATTGCAATGGCTCCTGTTTTTAATTTTGACCATAAGCCAATGTAAAAAAAATTAAAAAAGGGTTTGACAAAGATGATTACAAGATGAACAATGAATCTTCTAGGCGTGTTGGGACACTTTCCCAAAAGCAATATTCCTACCCTACATTGAGCACGGGTTACAAGGAATTCACTTCCGCGATACAAAGAAGAACAACAAAGATCACGCTCGTTATGAAATTCGTAGAATGAGAATAAGAAAATAAGAATTTGATGCAATGAAGAGAACTTGTGCTTATGGAACTTTGAGAGAGTTTCTCTGGTTTCTTTTCATTCACATATGTTAGATAATGATCATTAGAGCCTTTGCAACGTATTAAAAGAAGCAAAAACACGGCAATAACGGGTCACTCGAAAACCCGCAAAACGGAAGAAACAAACAGAGAGCTTACGCTCCTCAAAGGAGCGAGCGCCTCTTAGGAAGCGGGCGCTCCAAGGAGGAGCGAGCGCCCTCCTCCCCTTTCTTCACTTCGCGTTTTTATCCGACTTCCTGCCCGATTTTGTGCGAACGCTTCATCCGAGCAAGCGCTCTTCCATTAATGTATCATGTACATTAATCAACTCTAATTTACACATTACTTCAAGTCACAACACCTTATCCTATATGACTTAACGTAATGAACCATGAAAACCAACACTCCGATACTCTAAATATCCAATGACCAAGGGGAAGAAAACCAGTTTCTTAGTAATGACTTACAATGACAAATAACTAGATGAGGCTGTAAAGAAACCGATTATTTATGTCCAAAGTGGTGGTTAAGGGGTTGTTAGGTCTTTGAAAAGGAAGAAACCTCGATTCTGTAGAAGTGTTGGAAATCTTAGAGGATTTCAAAGAATTGATTGTTGATGAGTTACTGAATGATTTACCTCCCATGCGTGACATACAACATCAGATTGATTTGAAACCTGGTTGTAGCCTACCAAACCTTCCCCACTATCGTATGAGCCCTAAGGAGAATGAGATTTTGAGGGAACAGATTGAGGACTTGTTGAAGAAAGGGTTCATTCGGGAGAGTATGAGTCCTTGTGCAGTTCCTATTCTTTTAGTCCCTAAGAAAGGAAATCAGTGGAGGATGTGTGTTGACAGCAGGGCCATCAATAAAATAACTATCAAGTATCGTTTCCCAATTCCTCGATTGGAAGACATGTTTGATGAATTATCGGGTTCTAAGGTGTTTTCGAAGATAACTGCGTAGTGGGTACCATCGGATCTCGAATTCGACCTAGAGATGAGTGGAAAGCGGCTTTTAAGAGCAAGGATGGGTTGTATGAGTGGTTGGTGATGCCATTCGGTTTGTCAAACGCACCTAGCACTTTCATGCAGTTGATGAATCAGGTTCTTCGTCCTTTTACTGGTTCTTTTGTTGTGGTTTATTTTGATGATATTCTTATTTACAGTAAGAACAAGAAAGATCATTTGGAGCATGAGATTCGGGTGTTGCAAGTTTACGGGAGAACCAAGCTGTACATTAATATGAAAAAGTGTACATTACGTACCCGACAAATTGCTCTTCTTAGGCTTTGTTGTTGGTGAAGAGGGGCATTCGAGGTGGATGAAGAGAAGGTGAGTGCAATCATAGATTGGCCCACACCTACATCGTGATGAAGTTCGTAGTTTCCATGGCCTCGACAACTTTTTACAGGAGATTCATCGGGGATTTCGGTACCATTACCGCGATAGCTGAATGTTTGAAGAAAGGGAAGTTGAGTGGGGAGATGACGGGAACATAGTTTTTCTTAGATTAAAGAGAAGTTATGTAGTGCCCGGCCCGTCTTAGCCCTTCATCGATTTTGATAAAGTGTTTAAGTTGAATGTGATGCCGATTGGGGTGGGTATTAGAGCTGTTTTGTCACAAGAGAAGAGACCGAGTGCCTTATTTTAGTGAAAAATTGAGTGATGCTAGGCGAAATGGAGTACTTATGATCAAGAGTTTTATGCGGTGTTTAGGGGCCTTTGCGTCGGTGGGAACATTATACGGTTCGGCGGGAGTTCATTTTGTTCAGCGGCCATCGGGCGTTGAAGTTCCTTCACGGCCGAGAAGTGATAAATAAGATGCATGCTCGGTGGGTGAGTTTTACGCGAAATTCTCTTTCATTATACGGCATAAATCGGGGCTCTAAACAAGGTGGCGGATGCGTTGAGCGGGAGAGCTTCCTTACTCATTACTTTAGCTCAAGAGATCGTGGGTTTTGAGTGTTTGAAGGAGTTGTATGAGGAGGATGTTGAATTCAAGGAGTTATGGGCCAACTGCGGTAAAAAGGGCGAACCTAGTGCGGATTTTCATATTCGGGATGGCTACCTTTTCGGAGGTGATCGGTATTGTGTATTCCTTGTTCTTCCTTGAGAGAAAAGTTGATCGGGGATCTTCATGGTGGTGGACTTGGAGGTCATTTGGGGAGGGACAAGACGATTGTTGGTTTAGAAGAGAGGTTTTATTGGCCTCACTTGAGGAGAGATCTTTGGTGCTATAGTCCAAAGATGTCATGCTTGTCAATTGTCTAAAGGTCGGTCTCAAAATCTGGGTCTTTATATGCCTTTGTCTATTCTCGATGACATTTGGCAAGATTTGGCGATGGATTTTGTGTTGGTTTGCCTCGTACTCAACGAGGCGTGGATTGTTTTTGTGGTTGTTGATCGTTTTCCGATATAACACATTTCATTGCTTGTAAGAAGATCGTTGATGCTTCAAATGTAGCAAAGCTAATTTTCGAGGAGGTGGTGAGACTTCATGGTGTTCCTACCTCTATCACTTCGGATGGGGACACCAAGTTTCTTAGCCATTTTTGGATTACTCTTTGGAGGATGTTTGGGACGGCGCTCAACGGGGAGTTCTACGGCTCATCCACATACGGGATGGGCAAGCGAAGTGACTAACAAGACGCTAGGGAATATGATTCGTAGTGTTTGTGGCGAAAAACCAAAACAGTGGGATTTGGCTTTACCCCAAGTGGAGTTTGCATACAACAGTGTTGTACATTCGGCTACAGGAAAATCACCATTTTCTCTGGTTTACACCTCTGTTCCTAGGCATGTGGTTGATCTAATTCAGCTTCCTAAGGATCACGGAGTTAGTGTGGCTAGGGTGTGCACTTTTGGACCAGGACCGGAAGTCGGATCGGAGCCGGACCGGACCGCACCGAATTTTCCGGTCCGTCCCCGGTCCATGAAAGTTGAGGTTCGGGTTTCGGTCAGGTCCGGTCCAAAACCGAATTTTCTGTCCGGATCGGCGGACTGAATTCCATTTTTTTATAAAAAAAGTTTAAAGATTAAAAAAATGTTTAAAACTTAAAAAGTTAGAAAGTTAAAACCTCATATTTATTGCCTTTAAGATTATTGCTTTTAGAATTATTATATTTTAATATAATGAATTTATTATTTATTGAAATCTAAGAAAAAGGTTTTTTTTTTTTTTAAAAAATATTAATTCCGGGTCCAACGGTCCAAAACCGGACCGGGCCGGAAATACGGGACCGGACGGAATATTCCGGTCGGTCCGTCGGAAAAAATTGGATTCCGGTCCACCCGGGTCCAGGTCTGGTTTTGACCGGTGCACCCCTAAGTGTGGCTGCGTTGGAAACATGGCAAGAGGAGATTGTAGTGTCCAGAAGGCTGCGAAGGATAAGTTACAGGCTCTTGGGCTAAAAAATAAAGTGCTGGCGTAAGCGCGGGAGAGTCAAGGTTTTCGGTGTGGGAGATGATGTGATGGTATTTACTGCGTAAGGAGAGGTTCTCACGATTGGTACCTACAGCAAGTTGAAGCCACGCAAGTATGGCCCGTTCAAGGTGACTCGCAAGATCAATGACATTGCCTACGTGGTAGCTCTCGGGATGACATGAACATATCCAACACTTTGATGTTCTTGACATTTATGATTACCATGCAGATTAGGTTCTTTATGACGATACGAACTCAAGGTCGACTTCTTCAGAGGTGGAGGAGGACTGCGTGGGAAGGTTAACGGAAAGTTCGGCGAAGAAGTTCGTCGAAAAAGCCCGAAATGATTTCTACTAGTCGGGCTCTCGAAGTCGGAATGCTTAATAAAATACCTTTTCGGGAAGGAAACGGGCCAACAGTCGACATTTTAATTATTTCCGGATTTTATTATTTCTAATTTTCGTATTAGGGTTTCGTTTTGACTATTTAAACATTATTAGCCGTCATTAGGAAGGCAACTTTTCTTCTAATAATAATATCCCCGGACTTTTAACTCTTTTCTGGTGGATTCCGGAGTTTTAGCGGTTATAATCGCTTGTAATTCATCCGGTTTGTTCTAGGAATATAATTGCGC